>OZ018333.1:94132719-94732719 GCA_963969495.1 Ceratothoa steindachneri | reverse complement strand
GTGTTACCTCGCTCAAAGGGAACTAGTCTCTCTGATCAGTCCAATGAGCGCATATATTTCTTCTTTGACTTTCTTGAGTAGGTATTGCAGATAGTAGGAATAAAAATGCGCAGCAAAAGCGCAAAAGTGCTTATAGAAATGACAAACAATGTCCGTCTGTTAAAAGTTGAAGTTGAAGTTGATGTAAGAAGAATGAAATGTGTAGTAGGTATATAAAGATAAAAAGAGGTTTGAGAATTGCCCTGGTGTAGAGGGCTCCTCACAGGTTTGTCTATTATTTTTACAATTTATTTCTTCTCTTTATTTGTTGCTATTATTTGTCTTTATCATTTTATATATTTAATTATATGTATTTGTTTTTATTATATTTATTCTTTTTCATTTATTTATTTTTATTTTGTATTTTTTATTGGGTTTTTTTTTTTTTTTAACTATAATTAGGTAAATAAATATTTTTTTTTTTCTATTTCCTCCGTCGTGGCTTTCAAGCCTTTCAAGTTTATTGTTTGCTTTTGGTTTCTTGTTATATAATGTAATTTTAGGTTTAATAAATGTCTTGCCGGGGTTATTTGATTTGTATAGTAGGTTGTCATGGTTGGGTTCTGTGGGCACTACGCCTCTTTTACTCTTCGCTTTCTTCTCTTGTTCTTATGATTTATGATGTTTTAATATCATACGGTTAAGTATAGAGACCAACTTGTTGATCTCGGGAGCAGTTTCTTCCACTTGGGAAGAGGGATCTTCTCTTCACGCGATCTCTGAATGCTCTGGGTATGTCTAGGTTTTGGTTTATATTCGGGAGTATTTCTTCTTCGATTTTGTCCCAGGTCTTTCTCCCTAGCCTTTGAAGTTCTACATTCAGAGGGGTTAGCCCTGCTCTTGCGTGCAGTACCGTCTGCTGAATGTAGTCCGACCTTTTTGCTCCAGCTATAAGCAGGGCTGCTTTGTTCTGCACTCTCTGCATCTGCCTGAGAGAGGTGAAACTCACAGCCTGCATGACCACTGCCGGGTACACTAATGTTGAGCGCACCAGAGCAGTGTATAGCTTTTTAAGGTTCTTGGAGCTGAGGTTTTTAAACCTATACAGTTTGCCAAGCTGTATTTTGGCTAGGGAGATTCTGTCAGTAATGTGACCTTTATACCCTTTGGAGGTAAATTGTAGACCCAGGACTTTTCCTCTGTTACCATATGGGTAAACATCACCATTCACTCTGACATCCACACGTTTGCGGCGGTTAACTGGTAGGATTTGGAACTTTTGGCGGTTGGTCTTGATCTTCCACTTTCGTTCATATCGATTGATGTTGTCGATTTCGATGGCTGTCTGCCTTGCTTGGTATCCGGCGTGCTTGTAATAGCTGGGGACGATTTGAGTGATGTCATCTGCAAACTGCAGGTACATCACTTCCTCCCCTACCGGATCAGGTAAGTCCAGTGTGTACAGAAGGTACAGCAGCGGACTCAGACAGCCACCCTGTGGAACACCCGCCTCAAGTTGAAACTCGGGTCCTCTGTAGCCCTCGATCGAAATTCGGGCTTTTCTACGCATGATGTAGTCGCAGAGGACCCTTTCCAGGGTAGGGTTCAGCTGGAGGCTTAGGATCTTGTATTGTAAGCCTCGAAGCCAAACCTTATCGAAGGCCTTTTGCACATCTCGCATCACCACGTCTACGTATTTCTTCTCAGCTTTACATCGGGCAAGCTTTTCAGTGAGAAGGGCAAGGGCAGTATCCGTCCCCCTTCTCTTGCGAAACCCCTGTTGCTGAGAGCTGTGGGCTTCTAGCTCGGTTAGTTGATCTTGTAACCTGTTAGCCAGAAGCTTTTCTTAGACTTTACCTATAATCTCCAGGAGGGATATTGGCCTGTAGTCCACCAGTTGATCAGGCTTCCTCCCTTTGGGTATAAAGATGATTTTAGCTATCTTTAGCCCGTCTGGGAAGTAGCCCGTATTCAGGGAAGCATTGAAGATGTTGGTGATTCCCTGAATGATCTGCCGGGGGGCATGTACCAAATTATTTCTGGTGATGCCCGTCCAGCCTGGTGCCTTCTGTTTGAAGGTTTTAATGACTGCCATGACCTCTTCCGGTGTAGTTGGCCGGCCATGGTCTACCAAATTCCTCCCTTCATCGACATAGGCATGTGGTAGTGTTCGATGCACATTCTGATTCAGTTCTTCCATCAGTTGGCCTTCGAATTCCTGGTCGAATTCCGCATTTTCCTCTGGTGTTATCCTGAAGATATTTTGCCAGAAGATGCGGAATCTTTCCTCCAAATCCGCCGGGTCTTCCAAGTAGTCATCACCCTCCTTAATGCGGGTCTTTTCTCTACTTGTAAGACCTTTCAGTTTGTTTACAAGCCGCCAGAACACATCGGGTCGAACCTCGCTGTCAACTTTTTCAATCAGACTTCAGCCTGTTGCTGGTTGATAGCCTGCTTAAGCTCTTCACTCAGGCGTCTTAGCAGCGTTGTTCTTTCCCGATTAACACCCTCTCTCCTCGTTTCCTCATACACCTCCCTGTGCACTCTAGCGATCTCTCTCATTTCCTCGGACCATCTGGGTTGGGGGAGAGTTTTGTACCTTTTCATCGGTACACTCTCGCGATCTGCTTCGATGATGCGGGCAGTAATCGCTTCCAACTCCTCGTCGATCCTCTCCAGACTCGCCCCGTTGAGGCCCACTGGTACATAGCTGGCAAGGGTTTCCTTGTAGCGTTCCCAGTTGGCCGAAGCATAGCTTTTCCGAAGCGGTATTGGGAGCTGAATTGGTGCAAGAGAAATGGTCGTCAAGATCGGTATGTGATCGCTGGGTACTGTCGGGCCCGGCTCACTACGGTAATTGAAAGGGAAGCCATCACTTGTCATGATTATGTCAGGTTTCGTAGCGGACCTTACGGTGAAATAGGTCGGAAAATCCGGTCCTATACGCTGAATGTTTTTCTTTCTCATAATCATTTCCAAGTTGTGGCCTCTTTCGTTTGTGTTCCCGTAGCCAGCCGTTCGGCATCTGGCGTTGAGGTCTCCCCCAAGGAAAACCATCCTGCCGTGGCCAAACAGGGTGTAGAAGTTCGTCAGAGGGAGGTATCTGCGTCGAGGTGGTTGGTATGCCGCCGCTATTATGAGCTTGCCTACTAATGTATGCAGCTCTACCGCCACGAAGGATCCGTCCATGTCTGGAAGACGTTTGAACGACAGGTTCCTTCTGACGGCAATGGCAACACCGTCATACCTCTCTTGAGAATGGTTCTTAGATATCACTCTGTAGCCTGGTATCTTCAACTGCTTACTGGTCGTATCGATACCATGCTCAGTAATCAGTATGATGTCGGGATCTAGCACACGGAATATGTTGCCGTACGCCGTGGCTTTCCCCTCCCATCCATTACTGTTAAGCGTTAATATCTTTAACCTGTTGTTTTGGTTTTCCATTCTCTGTTCTGGCTTGTGTGGATGTCTTTAGTGTTTACGGGTGGTTGATTTCTTTTTCCCGTTTCTCTTTTTCTTGAATTCTACCTGGGATAATTCAACGAAGGTTTCGCGATGGAAGGCAATACATTGACTATGTAAGGCTTCTTCCACCGTTTCTTCTTCGCATTGAGCATCGTAGTCCCATTTGTAGAACTTCTTCTTAATTCCTACATTGATTTTATTTGAATCCCCATCCTTCGGGAATGGGAATTGCTCCGAGGCGTATAGATATAGGTTAATCCTATCCGCATCTATCTTCTTGTTCTTTGCCTTTTTTGTTTTTGTGGCTTTAGCTTCGCAGACAGAACCCTCTGAGTCCGAGGAGTCCGTGGTGTCGGGTGTCTCCTCCTCTTTCGGGTTCTCTGCGCTTTGTGCCTTTGACTGGACTGTCTTGGTGGCAGCCACTCTCTCTTTCTTGGCCTTGATCCTGGGATCTGGCCTTCTTGCCTCTTTGTTGCTCCGTTTCACTGTCTCTTCTTTCCTGCTGTCTGAATCTTTTGGGACCATTTGTAGCTGGAGAACGTCCCCCGATGGTGGGTTCTCGGGGAACCACATCTCACTCATGCCATTTTTCGCCAGCATCTGGTTTAATTCTTTGGCAAAAGTCCCGGGATTAGTCAGGTTTCTGACATGCGCATATAGTATGCATGTCAGTATTTTTGTCGAATTCTCATTTTCCAGTCTAAGGTATGTCTTTCTCGCCTCAGTTTCAGTGAGGACTGCCTTCGCTGCCTGAGCATACGTAGTGTTCTGCCTCCTGTTTTGTTCTTCGTTCTTTTTATGTACCTTGTTCTTGATGATTTCCTTTTTAAGAGGGCAGGACATAGCCATGGAACGATGTCCCAGGCCGCAATTGGCACACTTTTCCCTCAGGCTACTGCAACTTTTCCAGTGGTGCCCCGCCTCGCTGCACCTCGAACATAGTTCTTGTGGTTCTGGACAGTCTTTTGTGGCGTGGCTCTCCATCTTATAACAACGGAAGAAGAACTGAACGGGAGTGAATTCTTCCCTTTCTATCTGCTCTCCGCTGATTTTTGCGTTGAAGAGCAGAAGCCCGTTCTCCTTTGCTTTTTGGGCCATTGCAGTGTCAGTGAAGATAATTTTGAATACATGTGTGTATTCCACATTATCTTTTTTGTTCCAGAATTTAATGATCTCTGAAACCTTAGCCCATGGTTGGTTTCTGGCTATCTCCTCTTTTATTTCTTCTTTGGAATGCTGGCATATCCACGGGTCCAGCTTCCTACACACCACGCTCCTGTGGGTTTGTATTTGTGGAGGAATTGCAGGTTGAAGGCCTATTTCACGCAGTGTTTCCACTGCCTCCTCCTTCGTAATTCCCTCCACGTCCTTCTCTTTCTCGCAGACCGCCACATAACCTGTGGGGACTTCGAGCAGGCGAAGCATGGCGATCTTCAGTTTCCCGAAGACCACCTCAAATACCTTCTCCCGTGTTGGCCTAACGCTACCACTAATGATGCGTAGCGGGATTTTTGTTGTCCCATTAGGCTCCATTTTCCCCTCGGGGGGGGGGGGGGGAGGGCCCTGGGCCGCTTTTCCTCTTGTTATCTGTTCTTTTTTGATATTCCTTAGAGTCTTCTATTATGATCCTTATTCTTGGCGAATTTGTCGATTTTCTGATTGGATTTGTTTATTGCGGACAGCCCCCTCCCCCCCATTGCGAGAGAACATCAGCGAACATGAACTGTGGGATGGAGTGGATGAATGGTGGATGAATGTACCCGGGGAGGCCCCTCAGACGGATGATATGTGGCGGACTTAATGATGGGTGGTGATTGAATCGACTACCACCACCCGGGGGTGCCGCCCCGTCTGGGGTTTGGTTATCGATGCTGCTTCCAACTTGCACAGGGACGGTTGCACGTCTGTTAAAAACTATAAATTTAAATTCTAAATCAAAGGGCTAAATGTCTATATAATTAAATTTCAATATTAATTTAAAGGAAAAAAGAAAGGAGCAAAATAAAAATTTGTACTTGAATAATTCCATTAAATTTAAAACAAATAAAATATTTTTTATATTATTTATGGGTAACAAAATCATTTATATGCTTTTATCGTATTAATATTATCATATTCATATGAACGGTCACATCTCGTGTGGTAAATCGCCGGTAGAGATTCATTTTGGTAACACCTTGGTTTAGGGGTGCACGGTAGGTGGAGCTGTTTATAGGCTATGATATATGTCTTATGGCGTCAGACAGTAGCGTCAGATGTGACCAATCACAGCGTTATATTTTTTTGTATATGAGTATATACTGGGGGGCTGTGCCCCCCAGACCCTCCTCCCCAATTGATTGAAACCCAGGATCATCGTAGGGTGGTCCCCCTGCATTGATATATACCCCACGAGCAGTCCCCTTGAATTTACTGGGGGTTTTTCCTATTTTATTTTCGTATTTCTTTGTTTCGCTGCGAACGACAACAGCTTTTTACTTGGCAGAAAAAAACTGGTAACCTAATGACAAACAATACTTACTTACGTAAAACGATTAATTACCAAAAAATATGAAATTTGAACAATGTCTTTTAAACTTAAATGGGAACCGGCGAAAAATGTACCCCTACGCGCTGATTGTTTGAAACGGCACCGCTGTCACTTACTATTTTCGTTTACATATATTTTATCGCAACGAAACATTAAATTTTCTGAAAAATTTAAATTCGCACTGCATTTCGGGCATTTTATAGTTTTCTCGATTAGTTTATGCGCCTCTAAAAAATCTAAAAGTTTTTCGCGGTGATGCAAAATAAACCCGAATTCGAATAACGAAGAAGCACAACCAGAGCACGAAGAAGCCACGACGAAACAGAAACATTTGTGCAGCGGGTCCTATTTATAGCTACGGCGTTACCAGTAAAAGGCTGTTATCGTTCGCAGCGAAACAAAAAAATACGAAAACAAAAAAGGAACAAACAATAAAAGACATCAAGAAACCTTACATAACTTAGAAAAAAACTATAAACGAGCAGAGGCGCAGATATTTAGTAAATAATACAGAATAAAGGTTACAAACCCCCAAAACAACAAAAAATATATAATGCCGTGATTGGTCACATCTGAATCTACTGTCTGACGTCATAAGAGATATATTGTAGCCAAAAATTGTAGCCTACTAACAGCGCCACCTGAAGTATTACTTTCGTTTTAACACATATTTTCAAATTAAATTAAAAATGTGTTTTTCTTATGAATTTTTTATGTGTACTTTTCAGATCTGACACTAGTTTCCCCCGTAAATACATACTTTTCCCATAATTGACTGAAGGTTCATAAGAGGAAAAGTATGTATTTCCAGCAAAAACGAGGTTCGGGTCTGAATATTACACACAAAACTGCATAAGAAAAATACATTTTCAAAATCATTTAAAAGATCCAGAACCAGACCTAACCTAACCTAATAAAATCAGACAGAAATTTGGGAAAAAAAATCTCACCTCATTTGTCTTGAAATTCATGCTGATATTTGGTCGAATGCGGGCATTAGAAAGCCACGTGCCCTTAAACGCACTAACGCAAAATGTGCATGGGGGTTTACGCCCTTTCGAATCCTTTGCAATTTGAACACATTAAAATAAATTTTATTTCTATCTATTTCTAATGACTGACAATCAGCATCAAAAACTTCTCGTATTAGTTTACCGGTATTGCGACCTAGCACAGCCACCGCACTCCATTATACCATATTAACTGAAAACACGGACATCCACGAATCGTCCGAAACATATGAAAAACTAACAATTAATGCTATTGGTTAATCGCCAAAACGCGCATGCTCAGATTGCAGGCAGATATAACAAAGCCTTCTATTCGCTAACAAGTCAGGCCAAAACTTGAAGGGAATAGGGCAAATGGCGCAGAAAGATTAGAATTTAGCAAAGTAAAAATATATTTTCGAAAAGTGAATAACGAGTTATTATTAAGTTCCGAAAGTTGAAATTGACATCGGTATCATTTTAAGAATTACAAACGTTTATGTCTTTGAAAATTAATAAAATCGTAATTGTGTTAAAACGAATATTATCCAAATCGCCGAATGGAGTACCAATTTGTTTTGACTTCATTCCATACGTGGTAGACACCCCTGGTTTGAAACTCACATTAAACTGTATATATATATATATATATATATATATATATATATATATATATATATATATATATATATATATATATATATATATATATATATATAGATATATATATATATATATATATATATATATATATATATATATATATAGATAGATTTACGTGATAGGAATAACTATTCGAAAAATATTTAAATTAATGCAGGTTTATTAAAAAGTCACCATTTTAAAACTGCATTCCTCTGCTGAATCCTAAATCATGCTCTGGTCCTGTTCGTGTATGAGGTGAGTTTCAGTCACGGGAGCTTTGCTATTCTACCAAAATGGTAAAATGATGACAAATAACGGTTAAATGATTGATGTTGTGTAAATATATCTATTTCGTAATATTTTTTGTTAAAATAAATGTTTGAATTTCTTTCAATTCCAGTAATGGTTCTTTCCAATGAAGAGTGCGCAACCATTGTTCCTCTGCACCAAAGTGGCTTGAAATGCGAGGATATGCTAAGGGCATTTCACCAAGGAGCACCATCTTTAAGATCATTAATGACTTTAAAAAAGACTGGTTGCACTTAGGTGAGGAAGTCTTGTGGGTGGCCAAGAACTTCAAATGAACGGCAAGATCGCCTCCTGGTAAGGTCCCAGATCAAGGATTAGATTGCCTCTAGTGACCCCCTTGCTCACGATTGAAAAAAGGCAGGTGAGAACGCTTCAGAATGGGGAGGGGACTTTTCGACAAAGGTCGCGATTCGAGAATGGCTTCAATGAAACCTAATCTCACCAAGAAGAACCTTATGTATAGGCTCCACTTTTGTAGGAAATATACAGAATGGAATGTTGAAGACTGGCGTAAAGTAATATTCCCTGATAAAGTTCCCTTCCGCTTGTTTAGAGCTTCTGGAAGGTTGCTCGTACCCACGGCGAAGCATCTGGACATTCTAATGGAAGTGGAGTACTAACAATTTTACCCATGAACTCAAAATGGTACCCAAATCTGCTTAATCAGCATCTTTTACTCAACAGTTCAGGAGCAATTTAGAGATGATATCTGTAATTTTAAGCATGATGGTGCACCTTGTTACAAAGCAAAAGCAATAACAAAGTTCTTGGCTGAAAATAACATCGAAACTTGGCCTCGTGCCACGGCAATTCGCTAGCTTTTAACCAAGTAGAGAAGTTGTGGGCGATATTCAAAGTGGTGGTTGATAAACAGAAGTCATTCAATTGTAAGCAGTTGCTTATTGACCCAAAATTGGGTAATATCAGTCAAGATATCTTTACAAATTTGGTCTCCATCAAGCCAAACCAAAACGAATTGAAGCAATCGTGAGGATCAAGGGTGATCCTTGTTGTGGAATATAAACATTAGATTGTGGTGGCTCTAACTTACCGGTAGTTCTGTCTATCCAGCACGTCCGTCTGATGCAATACAAAATCATACGTCGAACAAAAGAACAAATGAGTTGAACAAAGACAAAAACAACAATTAAAAACACCCCAAGCAACACAGCAGGGAACAGCAACGAAGGCAATACTAGTAACACAAATGCGTAGTAAAACAACCATATATCGCCGACGCCATCCACGAACTGAACACGCCTGAACACCCGACCACCAAACCTATACGCACACACACACACACACACACATATATATATATATATAATAATAATAATAATAATAATAATAATAATTGAAAATCACATGACGCGTGATATATAGATGTATCTAAAGGCCCGATGAAATGGAAATTGGTAACACAACCCGGACAAACGCTAAGGAGAATATTACATGTATCAATGAAAGCTTAAGAAGGAAAATGGGAGAAGTGGAGAACAGAAAGATAGGGGAAATTATTTTAACCGTTATATGAAAATAAATAAAGAAGTTGGATTTGAACCTGTGCCATCAAGCGCTCATCGTTTATATGACCACGACGCTCACCTCCAGAGTTACCATCCTCAAACCCAAAAAGGTTGATTCAAGAAGCCTTTTGAATAACGAAGTGTAGGTTTTTATCCAGTGAGAGACAAGACAATTGTTTTTTTCTAGTAAATAATAATTTTAATGAAATGAAAAGGAAAGTGGGTTAAAAAAAAACAGATCGGCTGATCCCTGTCCCCCATCCTCGTCCGGGCACTCACGAGTGCCAGCGCAAGGAAGGAGGTCGAGGGCCCGGCACTCCCTTGTAGTCCTCCGAGTCCCCTACACCCGAATCTGGGACTCGGAATGGGGAGAACTCGGGGGTGGGAGTGAGAGGGAGACGAAGAAGAAAGGTTAAGGATAGAACAGCGAGAAATATAGTCTCATACAATATAGGTGACCTAGGCAGTCATTGGCCCTACAGCTTAACGTGGGATCCGAACCACGGTGTGTATTTTCTTTTCTTTTTTATATCGGTCTATTCATTATTTTCTTAGGTCCCCTGTCCCTTGTGTAAGTTGAAACTCGAGGTCATAAAGGAGGGAGAACGAAATAGGGTAGATTTAAGGAGATTAGTGAAAACGCCACCGGCTTTATGGACTCTATTTGAGATATGACTATGGAATATCAGCCATGTGTCAACCAAAACACCAAGATCACTATGAGAAGAAACATAAGATTTATGAGCATTACCAAGCGAGTAATTAGGATCCCGGTCCTTTGCCTGACCACGCTTGAAGCGAAGATGAACACATTTATTATGTGCAAAGGATAAACTCCAGGATGTGGTTATGTGTAAGAGGGTATTGATGTTGTGTTGTAAGTCACATGAGGCAAGCTGGCTAATATTACTATGATGATGGAGGTAGAGTTTGAGGTCATCAGCAAAAAGTTTATAATGGCAAGTAATACTCCTCCCAAGATGATTAATAAAGGATAGGAAAAGAACGGGGCCCAGAACTGAGTCTTGAGGGACCCCACTAGTAACTGGGAGAGATTTACTTTGGTTACCCTTGATGACAACACTCATTGTTCTGTGGGTGAGGAAACTCCGAATCCACCCAAACAAATTACCACCAGTACCAAGACATGCAAGTTTATCTAATAAGACAGAGTGATGGACACGATCGAATGCCTTGATAAAACCAAATAAGATTAGGTCAACAGTAAAGCCCTTATCGTACCAATATGTAATTTTGTCGTAAGTTAATAATAGCTGGTCAGTCACTGATCTGCGTGAACGGAAGCCGAACTGGTTATTGTCAAAAATCAGATGGTCATCAAGGAAGCTGTGCAGGGTTTTGGTAATAATACGTTCGGGAGTTTTACAAGGAACTGGGGCAAGGCTGATAGGTCTGTATGTAATTTAAGGGATCCGTACGAGATCCCTTCTTGAATATAGGTACGACATGGGAGTGTTTCCATAGCATAGGAACAGAGCCAGAGATTAAAGATTTGGTGAAGATAAGGTAGAAGGGATAGGATAAGGATGCATAACACTGTTTCAAGTGAACAGGTTGTAAGTTGCCAGGGCCCATAATACTATCTGTACAAAGAGACGCAAACAATTCCTCGACCTGACTACGCGTTATATTTACAGTTGATATGGAACCAGTCCATTGTTGATGATGAGAGGGATTTGGTAAGGTATTGTTTACAAACACAGAAGAAAAGGCTTCGATAAAGGAATTTGCCATTGCAATTTCATCATCAGTTAAGGTGTTACCAATTAATAAGGGACCAATAAAAGGATGAGCATACTTTTTATGCCTGATGTAGGAATAAAACAACTTTGGACGTGAATGACGCTGGGATACAAGGTGGAGTTCATATTCTGACTGAACACGTATTACAGCTAGTCTTAAGTTATTGTTGGCCGCATGGAAGAGATTAAGTTTTTGCAATGTATTAGGAGCCCTGCGCCCAAACATAACTCTAGATTGGATGTATTCAGTTCAGCATTTGGATTTCGTAGCACGAAAATTACTAGAGACGCTTCGATGCCAAGGAGCATCCTTCTTCTGCTTTGCTTTTATTGGGATGCACGTATTGACAAAATTAATTAATATCTGAGATAAATGTGTGGTCATTTCGTCAAGAGGTCTTCGAAGTCTTCGAAATATTTTCCATATCCACAACAACTCATAACACAAAGATGTCAATCCAAAACAGCTTAGGTCATTTAAACCACTCCGGTTACGGTATGAACACCTGAGTTCTCAGGAGATCGATTAGAGTTTACTCAGTTCGGACTTCTTCATCGGACTACCACTGAATACCAAGTTCAACTCCGTTGCCAATCAGCCCTAGCCTCGGAAGTTCTAGGCCTCCTCTCGGAAGACCTAGGCCCAGCCTCGGTCACCGCGAGGCCAAGATGGAGATGTTAACCCCCAGGGGGAAGCGTGGCCCAAGCCCATCGTCTCCAGTAGACCACCGTCCTCGTTTTGGAAACAAATCTGCCAAGAAGGCCACTGCCAGACCTCTTCCATCCCGCCCTCAGGCCACACCCCATCAGGATGACTCCAACCCCCGCAACGTAGTCCTTATCAAGTCTGCAGAGGACAAGTCCATATTTATCCATCCTCTTAAAGTTACCTCTGCCCTCAATGCCTCTCCTTTCCACAAACTCATCCTAGAAGGCTCGTGCAGGATTCTTGGCAAGGGTACTGCCATGAGGATAGAGCTATGTGACATAAAAAAACTGGAAGTGGACTTAGAGGATGTGACCACATTGGGGAACTGGCCAGTAAAATGCTGGCATCCTGAGGACGCCTCCATGGGAAAGTACAAATTCGGCAGAATTTCTGGCCTTCCAGCCTCCTTAGAAGAGCAGGATCTAAAAGAAAATCTGCGAATCCTGGACCAAAATAGCTCTGCCAGTCTTGTAGAAATCTCCCGCTTGTCGACCCACCCTGAAGCCTCCACTTATACTGCTCGTCTCAAATTCGCTGGTGTTCTCCCTGAAAGAATGGCGCTTGGCTTTACCTCGTATAAAGTTAGCCCTTACCACCTCCCTCCCCTAAGATGCTACACCTGCCAACGCTTTGGTCATGGGACTCTAACGTGCAAGTCTACCCAGAGATGCAACAGGTGCAGTGGTCACCATGAAGGCCAAGACTGTACCAATTCCCCACACTGCTACTTCTGTAATAAGGATCATCGACCTTCTTCCAACAGCTGCCTCTATACTGAGAAAGCAAGAGAGATTCAACAAAAAGCAGTGGAGGAAGGTACTCCAAATTATACCACCCATGCATTACTCCGCTCAATGTACTTAGAAAAGGCTACCACAGCCAGCTCCATCCAAGAAGCCACACCAAAGCCTCCATCAAATCCCCACCCTCTCCCAATTGCCTCAAATAGAAACAAGCGCCATCCTACGATCACCTATGCTGAGATTGCTGCTGCCCCCCCCCATACCCCACCAAAGGCAATCCACTACAAGACCGCATCCCAACTACCCGCCGCCACACCCCCGCAGAGAGTCCCCAGGAAACCAACGCCAAAGAAAGCTAACTCCAAACTTTACTATCACCCTGGACATCAACCCTCTCCAACCCCTCCGCGTTATCCACTCTCTCCAATCATTCAGAATGTCCCACAGTTCCATTGCAAAGAACCACCTCCCACACAGCCATTCATAGCTAAGCTCCTAAATCTACTAAAAGAATTCATCTCCCTTCTACAATCGGGCTCCTCTCTTCAACAGGTCCTCATCACTCTCCTCCCAAGTGCCATCCAAATGATATCATCTTTCATGGCATAATGGCACCAACAAGCCCGATAATCTTTTGGAATGCCCGTTCATTACGCCACAAAATGAAAGACCTCTCCTTACTTCTCAACTCCCTCTCTCCCACCATAGTTGGAATCTGCGAAACCTGGCTTCACCCCAGCTTTTCTCCGAAAGCAAAAGGCTACTCCATTCTGCGCAGAGACAGGCCAAATAGGGGAGGTGGTGGCCTTCTCCTTCTCATCAAAGAGGGACTCAGCTTCCGCCCCCGCTCTCTTATTCCATACCCCCGCGGTCTTCTAGAACTCCTGGCTGTTCAGATAGCCATCCGCGGAACCTGGTGCGATGTCCTTGTCTGCTATAATCCATGCCTCCCAGTCACAGAGGATGAATTCAACCACTACTTCGACCAACTCTCCCCCACAAGCCTCATCATGGGAGACTTCAATGCCCCCCACCCCCATTGGGATCCGACGGCCACCATCAGCCGCCCAGGTGCTGCCCTCTTTCAATCCCTCCTCTCCTCAACTCGCCTCTCCCTTCTCACTCCCCCAGGCCTCTGCACCAGGGTGGACCCAGCAAGGGCCCTGTCATCCACACTGGACCTGTGCATTGGCAGTGGATCCTTTACCACTTCAACAGTCTCCACTGGCCAGTAC
The DNA here is from genome assembly GCA_963969495.1 of Ceratothoa steindachneri. Taxonomy (NCBI): domain Eukaryota; kingdom Metazoa; phylum Arthropoda; class Malacostraca; order Isopoda; family Cymothoidae; genus Ceratothoa; species Ceratothoa steindachneri. The sequence goes on along the minus strand of OZ018333.1, from coordinate 94,718,823 downwards.
ATGGGAAGCGACCACCTCCCAGTGATCATCTCCTCAAGTGGCCTCACAAACCCTCCCCCCAGGTCAATCCGTCCACATTGGAGAATAAATAAAGAAGAATGGCCCAAATTCCAATCCTCGCTTGCACATCCCCCCCCAAATCTCGCCTCAGTTGAAGCAAAAGCTAGTTGGCTTTCTGACTCCCTCATGGCGGCTGGGAAACAGACTTTTCCCCTGACCACCTGCCGCTATAACGGCCGCCCACGCACACCATGGTGGACGGAAGAATGCGCTTCAGCAATTCGCCTCAGACGACTGGCTTTTGCAAAATGGAGACGCCAGCCCTCCCAAACAAATAAAATTGACTTCCGAAGACAGGATGCCATTTGCAAAAGGACCATTCTGCAGTCAAAAAGAAACTCCTGGCACAAGTTCTGCAGCTCGCTCTCCTTTTCAACCCCATCCACCAAAGCCTGGACCTTCTTCAGGAATATGACCTCACCTTCAAACCCCACTTCCTACCCTCTCTGCTCAGGGGGCCTCCCCCTAATGAACGAACAGGATAAAGCTGAAGCATTTGCCGCAGAATACAGCAAACTATACAGCTGCAAACCTAACACTCTCCTAACTAGACCCCAATTGAGGCTCCTGACAGAGAGTATTTCCAATACCACTGATGACCCACTGGCTTCCCCTTTCCATCTCAAGGAATTGCTTGGGGCACTCTCCTCCATGTCAAAAGGTAAGGCCCCAGGCTCTGACATGATCCCCTCTGACTTTCTAAACAATCTGCCAGAAAACCACCTAATATTCCTGCTGGACCTACTAAATGAGAGCTGGACACAAGGCCAATTTCCCTCCCCCTGGAAACTCTCACTCATCCTCCCCATCCCTAAAACAGGAAAAGATCCTTCCTTGCCGGCCTCATACAGACCTATTAGTCTGCTCTCCTCCTCCAGCAAACTACTCGAGAAGATGGTCCAAAAGCGTCTATCTTGGTGGCTGGAATCCCACCATCGATACCACCCAAACCAATATGGTTTTCGCCAAGGCCGCAGCACATTAGATGCCCTCTCCCATATAGACCACCTGCTGCAATCTGCCTTTAAGGAACACCTAGTGGCAGAGGTTGTCTCCTTTGACCTGTCAAATGCTTTTGACACTGTTAACCATGAGGCCTTACTGTTTAAGCTAGCCAACCTGGGAATTCATGGTGCCCCTCTCTCATGGATCAAAAACTTCCTCTCAAGCCGCTCCTATACAGTCATGATAGGGTCAACACAGGCCGCCCCCCGCAAGATCAACCAAGGAGTACCACAAGGTTCCCCATTGAGCCCCCTCCTATTTATAATATATATAGCCGATATACCTGACAGTGTGCACACAACATCCCTACTATATGCAGATGACATCTCTATCATCTGCACGGCTGAAACGCCCCAACTGGTCCACGACAGTCTCCAAGTTGCAGTAAATGACCTCACGGCATGGGCTAAAACTTGGAACCTGCACCTAAACACTGCAAAATCAAAATCCCTCTGGTTCACTCGCCGCCGTCTAGGACCACCCCCTCCCCTGCACATCTCAGGCACACCTATCGAACGGGTCTCTTCACACCAACTACTCGGACTATGGCTAGATAGCCCAACTCTAAGCTGGAACGCTCAAATCAATCATCTACGAGAAAGCTGCCTGAACCGTCTTGCCTTGATGCGTCGCATAGCTGGTGTGAAGTGGGGTGCTTCCCGGGAAACACTCCTTCAATTCTACACATCTTATATTCAATCCAAACTGGACTATGGGGCAATTCTCTACTCTGCAGCAAATAAGACCCTACTGTCTAAACTAAACTCAATCCACCACAGTGCCATAAGAACTGCCTTAGGAGCCTTCAGATCCTCACCAACCTCTGCACTCTATGCAGAAAGTGGCCTCCTCCCCCTTGAATATAGGAGAAAGATCCTCTTAGGAAAATGGCTCTACCGGACAACCCATCTACCAGAAGACCACCCCCTTGCTACATTTGTAGCACCCCACATATCACTCCAACCATGGCCAACCACTTCTCATCGTCCAGTTGCAGTTCGTGCAGCACAGACCCTCTCGCAACTAGCCTTTCCTCTCCCACGGCAGACTCCACTCCCAACAATACCTCCTATCCCCCCCTGGTTCTCTTTCTCTCCAGTGATATCACTCTCCCTCCCATGCAAATGGACTAAGTATGATCCACCCCACAAACTGAGAGCAATCTACAGCCTCCTTGAAAATGTCACCTACAAGGACTACTTGGCCTTATTCACAGATGGCTCCCACTACATGGATCCCCCCTCAACCACTGCAGCAGTCATCTGTTTAGAACACCCACTGGAACAAACATGGCATATAGACCCCTTACACAATATTGTGGTGGCTGAACTCTATGCCCTGTATCAAGCCCTCAAAATTGCCCAGTCATTTGTCTCCACCAGAAAAGTCATCATTTACACGGACTCAATGTCCTCACTCCAGCTTCTCCTCGCCTCCTCACCCCACACCCATCCACAACTCTGCTATGACATTCAGGAATTGCTCCTCGAGTTTACCAGCCACCCTTTATGGGACGTGAAGCTGCAATGGATTCCGGCCCACTCGGGTATCACTGGAAATGAAGAAGCGGACGGCGCAGCAAACCAAGCCCATTCCACCCCAATATCCAGAACACTTCCCATCTCCCCAGCCACACGATCCTCCCTTTGGAAGGCGCAGACCAGAGCCGCATGGGAAGATGAACTCCGGCAACAGCTCCAGGGATCATCCAGATCCATCTTATATGAGGAATTCGGTCCAATGCCCTGGTCTAGATCAACAAATCGTCGCCTTGACTCAGCCCTTGTCCGACTGAGAATCGGACATTCCGGGCTCTCTGCGCATCTTTTCCGCCTGGGTCTCTCTCCTTCCCCAGACTGCCCCTGGTGCCCCAACCATCCTGAAACCATACAGCACTTCCTACTAGAATGCCCGCATCACCACTCCCACCGGGTTCTACTCCATGAAAAACTTAGAGAAATTGGAGTAATGCAGCTAACAATCCCAGTCATCCTCAATGGAATTGGTCACCCTATCCCTATCCGCCAAGCCATTTCAAACAGATTCCAGTACTTTCTGACCAAAATAGGACAGTTGCACAGAATATAATCCACCCCCTCCAGCCTGTGCCAACAAGGCCCATTTCTTTGCAGACTGCTGAGTTGGCCAGCAATTAAGAACTCTACTCCTTTCCTAAGCCCTAGCGCACAGAAACTTCCAGGCTTTGACCATCTCCAGGGCCCATAGTGCTCACCCTGGCACTCTCTGGCCCTCAATTTACCAAATTACCAAATTACCAATTTAAACCACTCCATTTTTTTAAAAGCGAAATTGTAAACTTATTAAGAGAAAAGATACAAAAAGAATACTCCTCTATTTGGGAAAGATCTGTAATTTCTACTCAATTTGGTGAAATAAAAAACAAATTCAATCATTGGCCATGGTCATTTGATAAACAAAGGAGACTAAACCACTTGTCAGACTGAGATCAGGACATGTAGGCTTAAATTGCTACCTAAACAAAATTAAGTTAAAAAACTCACCAAATTATGATCACTGCAATTTACCTGAGACAGTAAGACATTTTCTATTAAAATGTCCCGCTTATAATATAAAAAGACAAAAAATGATAGGCAATCTAAGTTTACTGAATATAAAAAATATAACTCAAAACCCCTTTTGGGAGGAGGTGGTTTCAGCCCACATATCCAAGAAAAGATAAAAAAAAGGTAAATATGTAGATTAGCGGCCTGGCCGAAAAAATAATTTGTATGCAAATATTATCGTTCACTCGTGTCGGAATATTCATGTGCGTTTGAGTCCTTTTCAAATTATTCTATAAACAATTAGGATTATATGCCCCTCAGACCCCCCCCCCCAATTTAATGAAACTCAGGATCATCGTAGTGAAGTCCCCCCATTGTGTTTACCCCACACGAGCCATCAACTTAAATGTACTCCAAAAATGTGAAACATTTTGGAACACGGACGAAATAGTACGTCCCATCGTTCGCGCCGATAATCTACATATTTACCAATATGTAGATTAGCGGCCCGGCCGGAAAAAAAAATTGTGTAAATATTATCGTTCACTCGTGTCGGAATATTCATGCACGTTTGAGTCCTTTTCAAATTATTATTCTATAAACAATTAGGATTATATACTGGGGGGCTGTGCCCCCCAGACCCCCCCCAATTTAATGAAACTCAGGATCATCGCAGTGTAGTCCCCCCATTGTGTTTACCCCCACACGAGCCGTCAACTTAAATGTACTCCAAAAACGTGAAACATTTTGGAACACGGACGAAATAGTACGTCCCATCGTTCGCGCCGATAATCTACACATTTACCCCCCCAAAATACAGTAATACCAGTTTCGGGGGGCACGGTAGGTGGCGCTGTTTATAGGCTACAATTTTGGGCTCAAATATATGTCTTATGACGTCAGATGTAAACCATTACGGCGTTATATTTTTTTGTATATGAGTATATACTACTGGGGGGCTATGCCCCCCAGGTCTCCCCATTGATTGAAACTCAGGATCATCGCAGGGGGTCTCCCCACAGTGATATCTCCCCACGAGCAGTCCCCTTGAATTTACCATTTTTTTTCCCCCCCAACAGCTTTTTACTGGCAGAAAAACCTAACCTAATAACAAACAATTCTTACTTTTATAGGTTTCTTGATTAGTTTATGCGCCTCAAGATAATCTAAAAGTTTTTCGCGATTATATAAAATAAAGCCGAATTCAAATAACAAAGAAGCACATGGAGAGCACAAAAACACCATAACAAAACACAACAAAAACATTTGCAAAATGGGTCCTATTTATAAGCTACAACATTGCCAGTAAGAAGCTGTTACCGTTTGCAGCAAACAAAAAATACAAAAATAAAACAAAATATAATAAATGACATCAAGAAACCTTACCTAACTTAGAAAAAAACTATAAACGAGGAGAGGTGCAGATATTTAGTAAATAATGGACTAAAAGTTACAAATACCCAAAACAACAAAAAATATAACGCCGTGATTAGTCACATCTGAAGCTACTGTCTGACGTCATAAGAAATATATTGTAGCCCCAAATTGTAGCCTACTAATAGTGGCACTTACCGTGCGCCCCAAATCTAAAGTATTACCAAAAATACTTCCCAAATATCTTGCTTCTACTAGAAAATTAGCAATATTATAAAACTTAAAATGCTTAAAAATAATGAATATATTACTATTATAGGTACATAGAATACACCAACTTGATTATCACAATAACTATAAATAACTCAATATCCATAATCTAGGTCTGCTTGATCAGTCGCTCTATTTTACCTTAATTATTTGATTAACAAATTTAACTTGTCTATAAATACCTACATAAATGTTACCTTTGACCAAATCCAGTCAAGAATATATTCTGGTTCAAATATTAAGGATACTAACAAGGTTCCACATCTTTTCTGAAGCCCTATGGAGAGGAGCCCCATAGGTGAAGATTGGTGTGGGTTTCTATTCTATTAACTATTAATATCACTTTCAATTAGCTCAGGAACCAGATGTAGCTCAAAATTAATAAATATCTTTAAACTTATTTATACAGGTATTCACCTTTAAAAGAGAAATCAATAAGATTTTACATATTAAAATAAATTAATAAGATAAAAAAAGGAAAGAAAAGAGAGAGTCATTAGCTTACCTAATTATAATATAAACTCATAATTATACCTATTATACAGTGCAGCAAACTGTGTAGTGTCTAACTCTCTTAGACCCATAACATAATTTCACGGATGACAAAAGCCACAAGGGCCCATCAAAGGTCATCCAAGTCAAACAGCCTCTTTTTTAAGGCACCCAAACTCCCAAGAAAACTACATCCAGAGGATTGCGTCCAGAAACAAGGGTATCACCAATCATGGCTTGTCAAGAACTAAATCATGCAGCTATAGATATATACAAACAATATTAATATATACAAAACTTAGCAACCATCACAACCTTCCCTCCCCATAAACTCATCCAACCTACTCTTAAATACATTTAGATTTGGACTACCTACTACCCTCGGCGGCAATTTGTTCCAGAAGTCTACCACTCTATTGGTGAAAAAATATTTTCTTAAATCCAACCTACACCCTTGCTTTTTAATTTTTAAGTGGTGACCTCTAGTCCGATTTCCATCATCTAACTCAAAAAACTTGCTAACATCCAATTTATCTATCCCAGAATTTTTTTTAAAGCGCTCAATCATTTTCCCTCTCACACACCTCCTTTCAAACGAGAGCATATTTAATACGCTCAGTCTATCTATATATTCAAGGTGCCTCAGGGAAGGAATAATCTTTGTTGCCCTCCGTTGCACTGACTCAAAATGGTTAATATGTCTAAAATGTGGGGACCATGCCTGTATACAGTACTCTAGATGTGGCCTAACATAAGAGTTATAGAGTTTAAGAATAACCTCCTTACTTTTGTAACTGACATTTCTCTTAATGAAACCCAGCACTCTATTTGCCTTATTTCTTGCTTCAATACACTGCTTAGAAAACCTTAATGACTTATCTATTACTACTCCTAGATCTTTCTCATCCTCTACTGAGCTCAGCCAATGCCCATCCATTTCATAGTTAAATTCTCTATTATCTTTTCCCATGTTAATAACTTTGCATTTATCAAGGTTGAAAGTCATTTGCCACTTATGTGCCCAGGATAAAAATTTATTTAAATCCCCCTGCACTTTAAAATTATCATCAATATCTTTAACTACAGCTGCTAATTTGGTATCATCCGCAAAAATTGACACTTTATTATTAACTGCCTCCCCAAGATCGTTTATATAGATGACAAATAATAATGGACCGAGAACTGATCCCTGAGGAACCCCACTGATAACATCCCTCCACTCTGACTTTACACCATTTAGCACTACCCTTTGCTTCCTGTCTTTCAGCCACTCAGCTATCCAATTTGAAACACCCCCACATATCCCAATCATTTTTAATTTATGAACTAGTCTCCTATGTGGTACCTTATCAAATGCTTTACTAAAATCTAAGTAAATTATATCTACATTCTCTCCCTTATCTACCTGATCTGTTACAAACTCCAGAAAGTCTAGTAAATTAGTCAAACATGATCTACCTGATCTAAACCCATGCTGAGCATCGCTGATTAACCCCTCCCTCTCTAGATGTTGGCAAGTTCCTTTTTTAACTATTTTCTCAAGAATTTTACAGACTACAGGAGTTAGGATAACCGGTCTAAAGTTATTTGGATCCTCTTTACTGCCCTTATTGAAAATGGGGACTACATTCGCTCTCTTCCAATCATCGGGTATTTCTCCATATTCCAGTGACCTAGTATATAACTTCTCCAGAGCTATTGAGATACTTTCTACCCCTTCTTTAAGTATCCTAGAATGAATATTATCAGGGCTGGAGGCCTTGGTAGTATCTAATTCACCTATTAGTCCTTTTATCGTCCTCCGATCCACACTAATGGTAGTAAACACCTCTTTTCCTTGACCCATGAGTACTATACATAAGACTATTTAGTTTCTCCTTTGTAAATACTGATGCAAAATTACCATTTAGTACCTCAACTATTTCCTCATCAGTTTCTCTCACAACCCCTTCATATTTGATAGGTCCTATTTTAACTCTGCCAGACTTGTTATTAATTTTATAGTAACTAAAGAACTTTCGAGGATCTTTGTTGCTATCCTGAGCTAATTTAATTTCTGAAACCCTTTGTTCTTCTTTATAATCTTATTTAGCTCATTCCTAGCCATTATGTCTTTGGATAAAACAAATATGTCTAATTACAGACCAGTAAGTTTGACATCAGTGGTAGGGAAAATGATGGAATCTATTATAGCAAGGAATATTAGAGATCACTTGGATAAGCATAAGTTGATAAAAGAATCACAGCATGGCTTTAGTAAGGGTAAATCCTGTCTGACTAATTTGCTGTCTTTTTATAGTAAGGTGTATGAAGCAGCAGATAATGATGAAAACTATGATATTTTATACTTGGACTTTAGTAAGGCTTTTGATCGAGTGCCACACTTACGGCTTCTGAGCAAAGTTAAAGCACACAGGATCGATGGCAGTATATTTAGGTGGATTCATTCATGGCTTGGTGACAGACAGCAAAGAGTTAGTATAGATGGAGTTAAATCTGAGTGGGGGTGTGTTAGCAGTGGAGTTCCGCAAGGATCTGTTTTGGGTCCCTTGCTATTCTTAATTTATATTAATGATCTTGACATAGGTATAAGTAGTGACCTGAGTAAATTTGCTGATGATACTAAGCTAGGTAGGGCCATTAGGGCTGATTCTGATGCTGTTGTAATGCAGGAGGAATTGACCATTCTGTCCAATTGGGCCGAGAAATGGCAAATGAAGTTTAACATAGACAAATGTAGTGTACTTAGTATAGGTAGAAATAATCCATTGAATAGTTATAAATTAAATGGGAGAATTTTAGGGAGGACCGATTGTGAGAGGGACTTGGGTATTTTGGTAAGTTCAGACCTTCGTCCTAGAAAGCAATGCCTAAATGCTAAGAATAAAGCTAATAGGATATTGGGATTCATTAGGAGGAGTGTAAGCAATAAGAGTGCTGAAGTCATTCTAAAACTGTATCTGGGCTAGTTAGGCCTCATCTAGACTATGCAGTACAATTTTGGTCACCATATTATAGGAAGGATATTGATTTGCTTGAGTCTGTGCAGAGAAGGATGACAAAGATGATCGGTGGGCTAAGGAACTTACCTTATGGTGAAAGGCTCAGAAAACTAAATCTACATACATTGGAAAGGAGAAGAGTCAGAGGGGAATTGATTGAAGTCTTCAAATGGGTAAAAGGATATAATAAAGGGGATCTGGGTAAGGTTCTTATACTTAGTGAACATGACAGGACACGTAGTAATGGGTTTAAGCTTGATAAGTATAGGTTTAGGAAGGAGATTGGGAGGAATTGGTTTACAAATCGTGTGGTAGATGAATGGAATAGGCTCACTAGTTTTAAGAATAGATTAGATAAATATATGGATGAAGCTGCTAGATGGGACTGACTCTTTTTTTTATTTATTTTTTTTATTTATGTACATATGTATATATTTTTCTAAGGAGTGGGCAGATTATATTTTGCGGTTGCATGAATGGACATAATCCTCTGGATGCATTTTATGTATATTGTAGATTAGATCTGACAAACTCCTGTAAAGGGTGACAATGTTGATGACTTTTCTCTGGTAAGAAATCTTTTGTGTGTTGAATGGAACAGGAGCTGCCAAGTGTAGGCCATGAATGGTCTTTTGCAGTCTCCTTCTTTTCTTATGTTCTTATTAACAAATTGATTAAAAAAATTATCCTCAAAGCATTCTATGAACCTGCCACTTGTTCTATCCCTACCTATCATATTTTCCCAGTCCATAGAGTTTAAGTTGAAGTCCCCAATAATAACTGCATCTGTTCCACATCCCTTACTTATTTCCCTTATCATTAGTTCATCCATATCATCAGTCTGCCCAGGTGGCCTGTAAAAAGCTCCCAAATGCACCATTCTATTTTTACTGAACCTAATATCTATCCAAAGTGACTCAACTCCATCCTGCTTTATTGAAGTATTTAAACTTGAAACAATGTTGTTTTTTTATATAGATAATTATTCCTCCACCAATCCTACCTGTCCTTTGACTAATGTACATATTATAGCCCTGTAAATCAAATTCACTTATAGTGTCACTAAATTCTATTTCATTAACCCAGGATTCAGTAACACATAATATATCTATATCCTCATCGCTAATATAACTAAATAGCTCATCCTTCTTGTTTCTAAGACTACAAGCATTTGTATAGAAACAATTTAACCCCCCTATCCCTGAAATACCTCTTCAAACCTGAATGACCTCACCTCTATCGCCTTGGAACCTATTTCTGTTATCTGCCAAGTCCATTCTACTTTCAGTACTATAATGTCCTCTCATAATTCCCTGACCACTATTAGTATCTAGTTTCCCACCCGCAAAGACCTAATAACACGATCATACTCCTCCCACAACACATCTACCCCCCTCCTACTCAAATGCAGTCCATCCATCGCATACATTTCTTTCATTCCAACAAACCTATCCCACACATCCACAAACATGATACCTTTATCTCACACATCCTCCTCACATAATCATTCAGCCCAATCGCACGAGACATCCATTCTACCCCAACATCCATTCTTGGAAGCACACCTGTCACAACACCTTTCATTCTACTTTCTTTCACCTTTTCAAAAGGCGTACTCACATCATCCAAAGCAACAGCCATACTGAGAAACTTTTCAAAATAGAATTACAAATTCCCTTAGTATGGTCTAATACTCAAAGTTAACTATCTTCCCAAACTTAAATATATTACACCGAAAAATCAAAAATGAAAAAATGTCACTGAATAGAGAGCTTGCTGAGAACACGTCCAATTGCTACCGGCAAATACTGCTTGGCATAACAGGAGTGATTAAATTTGTTTTTAAAAATTTTAGCTTTCCTAAATATTAATCTTATTATATATTTCTCATATTTACCTATATATTACCGCTGTAGTACTAAGTGGAGAGAAAATGCAATTGATCAATGTAATTAGTAATGGCTGTTTTTGGTGCGTTATTCCTGGTTTACTCTAATGACCAAGATAAAGGTATTAAAACCTAACTGTAAATGTATGCTGATGATATGATGTTATCAGCCAGTGTGTGAGAAATACAGGAAAATTTGCCAATTCAAAGTTTTTTCAAATAGACTACTTACATGAGCGCATAAGTAGCTGATGGCATTCAACTTCTAAAAATGCAAAGTTGATAGGAATTTAGTTATGAAACTGAGGAATCCTGGTTGCACTTAGCTGCAGAGGAGAGAGGATTAAATTAAGCTCTATCAATAGAAATGTTAGTTATAAAAATAAGTTTTTCTCATTCTTTATAACTCTTATGTTAAACTACACCAGGCATGGTTCCCAAATCACAGGCAGGATATCAACATTCTGAAGCCCTAAGGAGTAAAGCCCAAAGGTAAAAACGGGTTTGGAATATCTTTCACTAATATTACCCTTTTATCTGAATTATTGCTATTATGCAAATAAAGTAATGATGATTTAAATTATTTAATCATATAATATGTCCCTAACATTAGATATAGAATTCTTATTTAAAAAAAATATCACATACTCATTATGTCATCCATTATGACACATTCCTGTAGATGGTTCTAAATATATATTGTAGATGCATGATCTGACACAATCCTATGGATACATTTTGTGGGTGGGTTTTAACAGATGTGGATGACCTTTGATAGGCCCTTGTGGCTTTTGTCATCCATGAATTTATGTTATGTTAACCAGACCTGTCATCGAATGTGGGAAGTAGATATGGTAAAGCCGAAATGACACAAAGTTGCGTTTATATTTCATTTACCCGCTCATGAATATTCATGCGTGTTTGGTTAAATAAAAACATTAGAAAATTATTCTGTGAACAATTATGATTATATACTGGGGGGGGGGGGAGCTGTGCCTCCCAGACCCCCCAAATTGATTGAAACTCAGGATCATTGTAGGGGGGGAGGACCCCCTCAGTGATTTCTCCCCCACGAACAGTCTCCTTGAATTTACTCAAAAAGTGAAACATATTGCAACAAGGGATAAAATATTTTGCGTCCCATCAGTCGTGCCACCAATCTTCAGGTTTACCATAGATAATCTAAAAAGAATAATGAAAGATTCCCAGACAAAACAGGGAACAACACAACATTCTGTAGGCAACTATTATAGGGGACACCACATTGAAAAAAGTGCTTTTGTTCGACCCAATAAGTGAAGAAGTAGAAAAATACACATTATATATCGAAGAACTTTGGAAAACTAGAAAAAGAAGGATTGAAATCCGAAACCTGCCCTAAACCTAAATAGGAATTAATGTCATTGCACTGCCATTGCAAAGGCCTTAGCGCACCCTACATTTGCATCTGTAGTACAGAAAAAGGCAAAAATGATATCTTCCTGACGAATTCTATTTCTTACTTAATCTTATATAGATTTGGATGACTATTTTATAGGTTTTTATTTCTGTAATGTTTACTTAGCATTAAGCGTTTGAGTTTGTAGTGCTAGGTAATAGAATTTTGATTTGGGGGGGGGGTTGTAATTCACATCATTGGAAGTGGATGTATTCACTATGGCTTGGCTAATTAAATGGTCACCTGCTTTACACAATCTTCCTTATACGCTATCTTTCTTGCATACACTTCTAATATTTGCCTGTACTGCAGTGTATAAACCCCTCTCTACTTGGGAGAACTAGGCCTTCAGCTTTGGTTACTGCATGGACATTTCCCAAACTCCAAAAGCTAAATGTGGCCCTAGCACATCCTCCGCCCCACTGTATCCTCACCCAAGTTCTCACCCTTGTTTTGGCCTCAATGTTGGTAAGGGAAACACAACCAGACCACTTCATTTACCCACCACCTTAGCCTTGGCCCTACAGGTCATTCATATCTACCCTCAATGCCTCACCATTCCACAAGCTCATCAAGGAGGTATCATGTCGAATCCTGGGCAAAGGTTCTGCCCTTAGAATAGAACTTAGTGGCATAAGGAAAGTTGAGTTTGAGTTAGAAGACGTGTCCACTCTTGATGAATGGTCAGTCAAGTGCTGGTGTCCTGAGGACGCTACACTAAGTAGATAAATATGGAAGAAGTTCCAGTCTCCCTTAAAGAAGAAGACCTGAGAGAGAATCTCAGGATCCTGGATGTCAACAGCACTGCCAGCCTGCTTGAAATCTCCCAATTGTCAGTCCACCCTGATGCCATTAACTACTTGGTGTGGCTTAAGTTTGCACATGGTTTTCCTGAGAGAATGGTACAGTAATCCCTACTTTCTCATGGGGGTTAGGTTACCTCCCCCCCCCCGCCCGCAGCAAAGTAGAAACTATATGTTTATTATGCTATTTACATATATATATATATATATATATATATATATATATATATATATATATATATATATATATATATATATATATAAAGCCTCCTCACACTCTTAATAACCTTTCCCATACTCTGATAAATACTTCCTATGCTCTTAAACACTTTCTACACTCATAATGATACATAATTTTTATGTACTCTACTACACCTTGAATGACTATGAATGTACTGCACAGCCAAGAAGAGCACTTACAGCTCTTCTGGAGGCGCCTTTTCATCAGACACTCCATCAGTAGCTTCACTGGCAACATCCTCCGAGTTAGGAACATGGTTATGGGGAGTTGCTGGCACTGTTTTTTCTTCTGGTCAAGAATGGATTTATACACTGACATGGATCCGTCTATTGAATTTGCAAATTGCAATGAACAAACCATCTGGGGGTCTCATTCTTGAGCCACTCGCTGAAGTTCTTTAGCCATTCTGCCCAGGGTTGTGAAGCACTCGAATGTTAGGCCAACCTCTTCTTCTTCAGCCCCTGGTTCCTCTTCCTCTTCACTTGCAGACTGCCATCTCTGTCAGGTCATCATCTGTCAATGGTTGTGAGTGTCCATTTGCTAATTCATTTATTTCCTCGACAGTCATGTCACCGAAGCCATCTCCTCTGAGCCTTCTTGCCAGTCTTACAGCCTTATCAACTGCAGAGTGGTGGACTTCGTCAAGAGAGAAGCCCTTGTAACCCTAGACTACTTCTGGCCACAATTTCTTCCAAATTGCATTCAAAGTTTCTGTTTTCAGGGCATTGATAGCCTTCTGGATGTTTGGCAGACACAAAGCAATGGTGTAGTCATGCCAGAACACCTTCAGGATGAAGTCATCTTCAGAGTCAATAGCTTCAACAATGTTTTCTAGGGCAGAGTGTGTATATAGCTCCTTAAAGGCATGAATAACGCCTTGATCCATTGGCTGAATAAGTGATGTGGTGTTTGGTGGCAAGAATTTAATCTGAACGCCATCGTAAGACACATCAACTGCATATCCTCCAGCATTGTCTATGAGGAGAAGGACTTTAAACTCAAGTCCTTTCTCTGTGAGATAAAGTTTCACCTCCGGGATGAAACACTGATGAAACCAATCGGACGTAAGTACCTTTGTTATCCAGGCCTTAGGGTTATGCATCTAGTACAGTGGCAACACATTTTTATTTTTTAGGGCCCTTTGGTTTTTAGACATAAATAAGTCTGGGCTTAATCATAAAGCCCACAGCATTTCCGCACATGATGAGTGTCACTCGGTCTTTCTGGGCTTTGAATCCTGGGGCTTTGGCTTTGCTTTTCATTATAAAAGGTCACAAGGGCATCCATTTCCAAAATAATTAGTTTCATCCATATTAAAAACTTGTTCAGGCTTGTAGTCCCCTTCCTCTATAAGTGACTTAAAGGTATTTTTCACATAGTTCTGGTCTGCTGCATGATCTGCAGAGGCAGCCTCTCCATGCAAAGAAACGCTTTTAAGGCCAAAGCATTTCTGGAATTTATCAAGCCAGCCTTTGCTGGCTGTAAATGAGGTTGGTCTGGGGGGCAAAGCACTTGATGGTCCTGATTGTGGGTCGTTGATGTCATCCTCATCCTCATCGCGAATGTCAGCTCCTTTTGCAAACGTTTCGTAAAGCTTTAAGGCCCTTGTATGAATGATGTTTATGTCGAGCAAGATGTTTTTCTTTCAGCAGTCACTGATCCACAAGGCCAATGCAGACTCCATCCTTGCATTTACTTTATTACATGATGTAATAACCCTCTTTGTGGTCTTGTTAAAAGATACAGCAGCTGTCGCCCTTATGTTCTTTTCATCTTTCTTTATGTACCGCACCGATGATTTATTAATACCATAATAGCGGCCAACTTCTGCCTAGTTTCTTCCTTGCTTCAGCATGTCCAGCAGTTTTACCTTTTCAGTGATGGTTAGCATCTTCCTCCTACGCTTAGGCTTGCTGCCAGAAGGCATAGATGATGTAGGACATTTAAACGGCATTGTAGAAATGTTAAAATCACACTTAACCACAATTTCACGATAAACAGAAAGTAGTGAGCACGTAAATGCAGTGAAACAGGTTGGTTAGAACTGGGCAGACAACAAGGCTAGATGCTGAATGCACGGGTGTACATCAGAATGATGCTATAGTCTCTGAGCCAATCAGTATCTAGGATACACAACACCACACTCTGATTGGTCGGCTCCCATCCATCAGCCAAATGAACCCTTTCTACGATCTCACATAGAGTAAATGTATTACGTATGTTATTTATTTTAATATTTTAATTATTTTCTTACTTTTTTAACTGTTTTTAATTTTCATCAGCCAATATACAGTATGTACTGATAAATACAGTATACGCGTTGCAGAAACCCACAATATAGTGAAAACTTGGCATTACGTACTGCGCATTGAAAATCTGCGAAGTAGCGAGGGATTACTCTACTAGGATTTACCTCTTATAAAGTCATGCCTTACTATCTTCCCCCCACTAAGGTGTTACATATTTCAGCGTTTTAACCATGGGACACTGAAATTCAAATCATCACAGATGCAGCGGATTCCATGAAGGTCAAAATGGCACTAATATCCCTCACTGTTATTTTTGTGATGATGATTACTGCCCTTCATCCAATAGCTGTCCTTACACAGAGAAGGCAAGGTTGATCCACCATAAAGCATTGGATGATGGCACTCCCACATATATTATCCATACACAGCTTCACTCCATGTAAACTACTATCGAAAATGCTAGCACAACCTCTGCTACACAAATCCACCTACCCGCAACATCCTTGTTGGATGTCCACACTCTCCCAAAGGTCACAATGTAAAATAAGCATCATCTAAGGCCTACTTATGCTGAGGCTGCTGCTGCTCCTAACCATAGTATTCCCAAAACACAAATCCATTAAATACACTCTGTAGCGGGCCGAAAAATTTAGACTAACCCCAATCGATCCAACCCGCTTCCTACACTAATCCGGACGTGAGAAATCGAAGGAGAATGAAACGGATTGTATGTACAGTCCTTTACTAACAAGAAAAAAATACAATATTTACAAAAATATGGGTAAATATGCACCCAATGAGCCTATATATATATATATATATATATATATATATATACACTAAAACAATCCTATCTTAGAACCAAATCAATCAAAAAAATATATATTAATACTAAGAGTGCATATACAAAAGGGGCCACCAAAACAAGAGACAACAAAAGAGTAGTTTTCTTACGTGGTACCACGGTTTATGATTTGCCGGCTTTCCCGGGGGAAAATCTTGTCGGTAGTCACTCTTGTGACAAAATTGGGTGTGCGGGGCTTATGGTGCCTGCCACCTCGGAGCTCAGTTGTCTTTAAGATCTAGTCAAGTACTCTTAGAAGAATTCTTTAAATATCTTCAAAATATTTTTCATTACAGTCGCTCTTGCAAAAATGCAGGCAATGTTTTTGTTTATTTTTTTTCTTCTTTTTTTTTCTTCTATTCTGGTACTTTAACGCTGTCTCATAAAATCTTTAACATTTAGTAGCTAATAAAAAAACATGAGATGTTAAATAACCTTATACATACAACATGAAATCAAATACATATGTACAAAAGAAAATATAATAAAAAACCCATTCCCACTCACACACACATTCTTACAGAAGGAGGGCGAGTGTATTGGGAAAAAGGGTGGGAGAATGGCCCCTTCACACACTCACATTCGCTCCACCACAACTCGACCCTCGATTTAACAGATTGAAAAGCGGAAGGGTGGTCCATTGCTTGAAAATACTTACATATGATAAATACCAGTATACAATAAAATTCCACCACAGAAGGTAGAGAACTTTAAGAGATCGACATTTTACAATCGTCTCTCGTACCTTACGGCTTCTCTATGGATTGATACCAGTCATGTACATGCAGACCAGGAATTGTAATTACGAAAGCCCCGGGAGCTACTAGCAAAGGGCTAATGAACCAAGATCGGATACAAGAAACACGTTTGTCACTTACTTTTTTAGTCATTTGGTATTAACTTTTCCCTTTCAATGTTATTTCAGCGCTAAGTAAAACTTAAGCTAGAGTAATTTGCTTTTGTTATACCATCTTTATTACTCGCCTTTAATATTTTTAAGCCACGCACCACTGGCTATATTAACCTCGCCAATTAAGGTTTTGTTTTTATTTTGTGACAATTTATTTTACATTTAACTAGTCGCCGGAGGATGCCACAATGCTTTCCACTTACCAGGGTATCAGGATACCCAACACTTTGTCATTTGGAAAAATTAAAAAAAATGAAGAATTGCGGGTGTTTTCCCCAACTGAGTACGAGGCTAAAATCAAAGTATTTCTACAATGATAGTAGCCTTAGACCTTATGACCAAAATTTTTGCATTTGGCTTGTAATATTAATAAGGAATCACCGTATGCTAACTATTTTTGTTTCTAGCACTTTTGCGCGTAAAGAAACAAAGGTTATTTATATATACTTATTTCATTACTTTAACCTTCAGAATAAAAAAAAAGCAAAGAGTTGAACTCTTATCGCAATTTCCATTCGGAAATAGGTTCCCAGTGTCTGGTAAGGAATCAGCTCTGAGAGAAATTCAAGCTTTTTTCCTAAGGACTTATCTTCGCAGCATACAATTTGTCAATTAACTACTACATCATTAGTTCTAACCCTCAGTTCCTCTTGTACTCAGTGGAGTTACCATTCACTAGTCATTAATTAAACAATGTAGGATAAAACTAACCTGTCTCACAATGGTCTAGACCCAGTTCATGTTCCCTTTCTATGGGGAAACAATCCAACACTTGATGCCAAATCTACCCAGCAATGGACAGAATGTTCATTGCTTGGTATTTGTCCATTGAGATTTTGTGATCTATTAAATTTGAAATCCACTAAATCAGTGTCTGTTAAATAGAGGTCCGAGTGTAGTACCTCAATCCCCTACCTCCCCCTTTCCATATAGATGTCAGAAAGACAACTCTTAAGAAAACTGGCACCAGGCAACATCATCACCCTGGGAACTTAGCTTCCCAAATGCTTCCCTATATCTGCTCTCCCTAGTGATTGAGAATGTGTCACTACACCGCTTCAAAGAAGCTCCCACAAAACAACCACTCATAACCAATATCATGTCTCTCTTAAATGAATTTCATTTCTTTTTTACAATCCGGGTCATCCCTTCAACAGGTCTTCCTCACTCTCCTTCCAAGCGCCATCCAACTAATCTCATCTCTTCACATAATGGCAGCATCACAAAGCCCCATCATTTTTTGGAATTTGCACACTCTCTATGCCATAAAATTAAAGACCTCTTCCTACTTCTTGACTCTCTCCCCCCCACCTCAGTTTGGGTCTGTGAGACTTGGCTCACCCCCCAATTCTTCCCCACAGTTCAAAGGCTACACAACACTGCGCAGAGACAGGTTAAACAGGGAAGGCAGTTGTCTTCTGCTTATACAAAATGGGCTGACCTACCGCACCCGCACTCTTACACCATTCCCCCTTGGTATACTGAAACTATTAGCTGTGCAAGTTGATATTGGCGGAACCTAGTGTGATATAATGGTCTGCTACAACCTGTGTCTCCCACTCACTGAGCGAGAATTTAGCCATTACTTTGCAAAACTCTCTCCTTTGAGCCTTGTCATCAGAGATTTCACTGCTCCCTCCCCCTCAGTGGGACCAAACTGCCACCATAAGCTGTCCGGGCCATGCCCTTTTTCAAGCCCTACTTTCATCACCCCATCTTTCTCTCATCCCCCCCAGGCCTGTGCGCCAGAGTGGACACTGCAAGGGCTTCACCCGCTACACTGGACCTTTGTATCAGTAGTGGATCCTTCACATCCTCAGTGGTTGCCACCAGCCAATACATGAGTAGTGACCATCTACCAATAATCATTTTGTCCACTGGCCTTACAAATCTCCCTTCCCAGTCAATCCGCCCTAGGTGGAAGCTAAATAAAGATGGATGGATCAAATTCCAATCCACACTTGAGCAATGCCCTAAAAATCTAGCCTTGTCACAAGAGAAAGCCAGCTGGCTCACAGAATCCCTTCATTCAGCCAGGGAAAAGGCATTCCTCCATACTACCAACTACTTTAATGGTTGTCCCCATTATCCATGGTGGACAGAAGAGTGTGCATCAGCTATCTGTCTCAGATGACTGGCTTTTGCAAGAAGTAAAAATTAATTTTTATTTCATCCCTCCCTTCCCCTACCCTACTCTTATCCTCTCTGCATAGGTGGCTCACCACTGAGGAATGAACTGGACAAGGCTGAAGCATTTGCCACAGAATACAGCATCGAACAGAAACCTCTCATAACCAGATACTAAGCCATTCTTCTTAGAGATTTGATGTCTGATACTGCAGATAACCTACTTGCCTCCCCCTTTCAACCCAAAGAATTGTTTGATGCACTTTCTTCCATGATGAAAGGTAAGGACCTGGGCCTTAACATGATCCCCCCTGACTTCCTAAGTCACCTGCCAGAAGCCTATTTAAACTTCTTACTAGAACTTTTGAATGACAGTTGGACACTAGGCCAGTTTCCCTCTCTTTAGAAACTCACACTTATTCTTCCAATCCTTAAGAAAGGAAAGCCCCCTCAGAACCATCCTCATACAGACCAATTAGCATCTTCTCATGTACCAGCAAGCTAATAGAAAAAATGGTCCAAAAGTGCCTATCTTGGTTGTGAGAATCCCACCACTGTACAATGTACATATATATCCAAACCAATATTGTTTCTGATCAGGCCACAGCACATAGATGCTCTTACACATCTTGAACACTTGGTACAAACCACCTTCAGGGAATGGTCAGTGATGGAGGTTGTTTTCTTTGACCTGTTGTAGCGGGCCGAAAATAGATCTCTAATCCCAATCGATAATCGATCCAACCCGCTTCCTACACTGTCCGGACGTGAGAAATCGAGGGAGAATAAAACGGATTGTATATACAGTCCCTTTACTTACAAAAAAATATAATGATAGTTACAGTTTATATTTACAAAATTTTATATTTACTAGGGAAGTGTGCACACTTCAAAATGAGGCTAAATTCCCCAATCAAAATAACGATACCAAACGAGAATCTTATAACCGGCGGATACAACAATTTACGTATATTCTACACAAAACAAAAAAAACACAACCACAACCGAACGAAAAGGGGACACTCGCTATCACTTGCTGGAGGTGGGTGGTAGTTGGCTAACTAGAAGGAGGCAGGATTGTCAACGAAGGCAGGTATGGCGGTTCAGGTGGTTAGAGACACGAAAGCCCTCCTCTCAGGGCTGGGTGGAGCACTCGTCTATAGAACCCCTCTTGCTGCCAGTCCACACTTCCACTCTCTGAAGAAGAGATATATCCTCCTTCAGTGACCCATTTATTTATACATGGATGGCGAAACTAATAAGTGGGCATTACCCAAAAATACATCGACTAGCTTACCTCTTTCCAGAATATGACGCTTTGATAAAAGTTAATTTAAACAAAGAACTATCTTATTATAGTGATATTTCAAAATTAGCTATTATCTTTCCAGAATAACGCCTGGAAAGAAAGAAAAACATGGTAATCATTTTATACATGAATTAAACAAAAATAAAACAAACCCATTCCCATTCACACACATTCTTAGAGAGGGAGGGAGAGGGTACTGAGAAAAGGGGTGGGAGAATGGCCCTTTTACACACACTCACATTCGCCCCACCACACCCCTCCTTCCTTAAGCCATTCGACCAGCCACTCACTAAACCCTTTCAATCACTCTCCACGGTACCACTTGTGCTCAATCGCACCCTTCTGCACCCATTCACACTCTTCTACTGGTCCCTGGCTACGCGTAGCAATTAGTCGGGGTTGTTCATCAGTCGTCCTGTCAGTCTCATCGTCACTATTTATCATTTCATCAACCATACTCTTAGCCCTCATTACCAGTTCTCCCATCTCACGACAGAATTCTTTCATACTCTTCCGTTCAGAACCCTCACTCTTCATACCCCCATTCATCAGCTCCTCACTCA
The DNA here is from genome assembly GCA_963969495.1 of Ceratothoa steindachneri. Classification (NCBI taxonomy): domain Eukaryota; kingdom Metazoa; phylum Arthropoda; class Malacostraca; order Isopoda; family Cymothoidae; genus Ceratothoa; species Ceratothoa steindachneri. The sequence goes on along the minus strand of OZ018333.1, from coordinate 94,697,723 downwards.
CAGCTCTCATCCAACTCAAGGTACATTCTTGCGAAATAGACAGGTCACTCACATCCCCTGTATTCTCAACAGGCATACCAGAAACCCCTTCGACTGGTTCCCACCAGAAACCTGAAAAATCAGCCACTTCATCATTCACTACATCAAACTCACCCCTACTATTACCATTCATAAAACCCGAAAAATCAGCCACACTAGGTTCATTCTGCCCAAACGCACTATCATTCATACTGTTCCCAAAACCAGAAAAATCAGGCACAGGCAGCTCACTCACTCGTCTACTTATACCAGCCAAATCACTCACCTGTTTACGCAAAAACTCAATCTCCCTTTCAAGATCCCCCATACCAGAAACACTCTGCTCAGACTTACTTTCATTCGTACTTGCATTCTTCCTTTCACCCTTCTTTGTACGCTTTCTACTCCTCGAGACTAAGACTAGCTCTTTCCCAGACAGATCCATACTATCACATTCAATCTCATCATCATGCACTTTACCTCTCTCTCTACACAGTCCTTACACCGGATGGCTCACCAGGTAGTCAGGAGGTTCTCTCCATCTCCTTAACTGACTCTGATGAGCCCGCACTCTCTCAGTCATGCCGTCATTCAAACTCTCCAAAACATACGTTACCCCATTTTCCCAAACTCTCACAACTCTATAAGGTCCATCAAACTTCTCACTCATCTTTGATACATTCAACCTACCCTTCCCTTCTTTCACCTTCAATACTTTCGTACCTAATTCAAATGAACGGAACCTTTCATGCGCCTCACGCCATACACTCTGCTCACTTTCACTCAAACGAAACCTATCTTTCACTCGCCTTTCAAAATTCATCACAAACTGACATGGGGACATTCCAGTTGCACTATGCACAGTTGAATTATACGCCCACAACACTCTCCCCAGACACACATCCCAGTCATTCACTGTCGTACTCATCATTCTCAACATCTCACACAAGGTTCTTATAGTCCGTTCAGCCAATCCATTTGAAGACGGTACATACAGAGTTGTTCTCACATGCTCCACACCATTCTCTCTCAACATTTGCTCAAACACTTCCCCTACAAATTCAGGCCCATTATCACTCAGACATCTTCTAGGCTTCCATACACACATAGGAAAAAACAACTGCTCAACCACACGCGCAACAGTCACACTCCTTTTATCTCTCACAGGCGCTGCATACACAAACTTACTTTTATGGTCAACCATCACAACCATACCAACATTCCCAGCACTCGTACGCGGCAAAGACACACAATCAATCACTACCAATTCAAACGGTTCTTTCGCATCAACTTTCAACATCGGTGGTTTCACTTGCACACCTTGCACCTTTCGCTTCTGACACCTTTCACACGTAGTTGCAACATCATTCACAACAGTTCTCAGAAACGGGTGGAACACATGCTCCTTCATACACTCCCACAGCTTAAACTTACCCATATGCCCATAATTATCATGCACAACCTTCACCAGACCAATCATACCAACTAAGGACATCACAGGTACATACATATCATCACCACCCTTCACATGCCTCACAAAATATACAACATCCATACAAACAACAAAATCCTTAGCATACCTTTTAAAATCACTTAAACACTCTGGCCATTCATTCAAATCAACACGCGTCATTACACACCTCTTCATCTCACTAACAAAAGGACATATCTCTTGCATCTCTAGAATATCCTTATCACTTAAAATCTCATTCTCATCATCCATGACCAACTCAATCATACCGCAAAACTTGACAACATTTTTTTCACACTCATTCAACCTCATCACCTCACATTCACCTTTCATAAGACGATCCTTATCAGCATCCAAAGACAAATCATTCAATCTCATAAAGTCTACACCAAGCAAGAAACAACCAGGCATTTGCTCACCTTTCAGAATCACAAAGTCATGCTTCACATTCACATCATTACCCAAACTCACTTTCAGACTAACCTGTTCCCATGCCACTATCATGCCATTCCCTAATCCACTTATCCGTAACTTCACAGGTTTATGCTCGCAACATCTAAACTCTTCATACTTACTCAGAATATTCTCATTCACTAAAGACACTTGCGCTCCAGTATCAATCAAACCACAGAACAACCTTTCACTAACTTTCACTCTCGCTTCCATCATATCAGGTCCACCATGTTCGCAATACACAGAAGGAACAAGCACACCAACATCAGCACTGATATCCACACTGTCATTAACTCCCATATCATCACTCAACACACACTCATCTTCATCCAGACAATCATTCTTCTCTCTTATATATGAACACTTTTCAATTACCCAATTGTAGTGCACACCGCTCAAACATTGCAGATGTACCACATTAGGATTCAAACCCTTCATCTTCTCATCCTTGTACACAATCGGCCTCTCACCACCAAAGTGCACATAAACAATCACTCCATACAAACGACTCACTACAATCAACACTTCCTGAAATGGCGGGACCCCTTGCATACACATCGCTCTCAATTCTTTCATGAAGTTCCGCACCTTTGCCATACCAATGCTTTCAGGCTTACTACACACTTCATTCATTACCTCCTTCCTTAAATCATCTACACTATCGGGCACTCTCACATCTACTCCATCACTCTTCAAATCTTGCAAACCATTCCATACACTCTCAAACAAGGAATCACCACCACCCTTACTCTCTTTTCCATTCATAATTCCCTTCGGCAAATACTCAGGATCACTCACTCCACACACATTTTCATCATTCGTACCAGGATACCTTGACATCAAATCAGCCACTCCATTCCGTTCACCAGGCACATACTCAATCACATAGTCAAAGTCACTCAAATCTTCCAAAGTCCTTGCAATCCTACTATCAGCCCACTTCATACGCTGCAGATACACAAGAGGTTGATGATCGGTTTTTATCACAAACCTCACACCATACAAAAATGGACGCAACACTTTCAAACAATATCTTATCGCAGCCAGCTCTCGTTCTGCAACATTCATAGCCTTGGATACATACCTAATTATTCGCCTGACATTCTCTCCATTCAAACGCTGCTCTTGCATCAGAAAACCTCCCATACAATACCCACTCGCATCTGTATACAATTCAAGCATTTTAGCATTTACACTATAATCTGGGTAAGCTAATTCAACATCTTCAGCCGCTGCCTCCTTCAGTCTCTCATACGCCTCATTCATCTTATCATTCCACTTGACAACCGTACTACCTTTCTTGCCCATCCACTCAGTCAGAGGCTTACTCACACCAGAACAATCACGTATAAACTTTCACTGGAACTCAATCAAACCCCAAAATGACTTCAGTTGCTTCACAGTCACCGGTTTAGGAAACATTCGCACCTTCTCAACATACTTCGATGATTTACGCAATCCATTCTCACTCACCATATGCCCAAGGAATTCCACTTCTTTCGCAAACCATTCACACTTTGCCACTTTCACCTTCACACCAACACTCTCCAACGTTCTCAACACATCATTCACCAATCTCATATGCTCCTCAAAAGTCTCAGTCATAATCAAAATATCATCTATAAACGCAATCACATTCTTACTCGCAAACTTACTCAACACAACATTCATTGCCCGCTGGAAGGCTCCGGGAGCATTAGCCAACCCAAAGCTGAGGTTCCGGAACTGGTAATGCCTCTTTGAGGAAGAGAAGGCAGTTACTGGCCGGCTCTCCTCAGCAATGGGCATCTGGTAATACCCCCGTACCAGATCCAGCTTCGTAAACCACTCCATCCCATGCATACTATACACACACTCAGATACCACACACATCGGAAACCTTTCTTTCACAGTCCTTTCATTCACCTTTCGATAATCCACACACAGACGCAATCTTCCATCCGGCTTACGTACAGGTACAATTGGACTATTCCATGCACTCTCACTCTCCTCAATCACCCCCAATTGCTCCAATTCCAAACACTGCTCCTCAATCTCTTCAGCAACCGGACGTGGGAAATTCCTCGGCCGCTGATAGATTGGGGAGTCCTCCTTCAGGACAATCTTGAATTCCGGGAGCTTTGCAACCCCGAAATCCAGATCACCCTTACTGAGGGCTCCCTTTCGCTCAAATATCATTCGATACACATCCTCCCTTTCATACTCAGTCAAACATCCATCCAATTTCACCATGTCCTTCACCTCATTATACATCCATTCACATGTCTTTTCATTCGCAACATTCACCCTGATATCCGTACTATCATCCATACCTACCTCATTGACAGTGGAGAGGTGGCCCAGTACATCTCCCACTTGGATTCCCCTCACCTGCCCTTTCACACTGGGGTCTGCCTGCACACATACAAAAGGATCATTCATTCTCATCAAGCCATCAAACACACAAGCAACACGCCTTACCTTATAACACGCATCCTTTCCATCCAATATCACAGTGTTCTCACTCACATTCAAACTAACATCCTTACTCCAACTCACTCTAACAGACACCCTTTCACCCTTCACAAGCCTTACATTCTCCATAGCAGTCACCTCAATATCAGTAAACACACTCCTCAAAACGCTACCATCTTTCCCTACATACAACTTATACACCCCATTTTTACCAATCTTTCTCTCAATCTGATCACTCGCAGGATGCACAACCATACAATTCATTTTCATAAAATCATAGCCTAAAATCACACCATACTCACTACTCACCTTATCAATCACAGAAAATTCACATTCATTCATCATCATACCATGCATTCGAACAGGTGACCTTATCATTCCAATCACAGGCACTCTCCTATTACCAATACCTACTAAACTACCCTTGCACTCAGACAGGAGGGCTTTCTCGCTAACCTTGTCATACACATCTTTATACACCAAGCTCGCCTTGCATCCAGAATCTATTAAAGCCAAACACTCAATTCCATTCAACTCCACCTTCACACTCAGACACTCATACTTCCTACCAGACAGCACTTTCACACTAGACAGACTTACCAACACATTACTCACACTCATGCACCCAGAGGATACTTCAGCAGGTACCCTCTTACCATTCAGTTTCCCGCTTCAGACTTTCCATTCACACCTTGCGCTCTCAGTCTAATCCAACACTTTTCACTTGAATGTCCTTCCATCGCACAATAGCTACATACATTCCTCTGGTCACGACACATCCTTGCATAATGACCAGCCTTTCCACAATTACCACATGCATATTTCATACTTTCCCCACCAGTTGCTCCACCATTCAACCTCGGACAATCTTTCTTCAAATGGCCTATTTCTTTACACTCGAAGCACTCTTTCACACTTTCCTGGCAATCCTTTATCATATGCCCTTTCTTACCACACCCAAAACATGCACCAGATGTCCACCTACATTCTGCCAACATATGACCTTTCCTTCCACACCGACGACATTCCACAATCTTTCTCACACCATTCGGTCTCTCATTTGCTGGGACATACCTCGGTTTCTCTCTCATATATCCGTTCCCACGCTTGAAATTCATCTGCCCCCTTCCATTCGACCACCCTCCATTTGCCCATCCATTCTGCCGGCCCAGCAAGTTTGACATCACTCCAGCTGGTGCAGCCTTAAGGGCATCCCTGTAGCTGACAAACTGCTGGGGTGGATGAAAGCTCCTGGGCTTCTTACCCCCAACATTCACACTGTACCATCCATCCTCTTCTAGATCGCTTTCATCATCAAATCGTCCATCTTCTAACAGTTCCAACACATCCTCCCACATCAACCGTTCACCTGTCAGTCTCACTCTCTCCTTTCTCTTTCCACTCAGCCATTCACTCACCTTTCGCGGGATCGTGTCCAAAAACTTCCTCATGAGTGGTTTACATTCATTTACATCATCATCACCATACCTCGTTCTTGCCATACTCTCAAGCCTATGTGCATACATATTCACACTTTCACTCTTCCCAATTCGAGCCTTCTCAAATTCATTCACCCTCTTATACTTCACACTCTCTTTCATTCGTTTCACCTGCCCAATCAATCTCTTCTTCACTACATCGTACTTTGGCTCTCCCACACTCGTTATCACTCGCAAGAACTCCAACACTTTCCCATCCAAACAATCTCCCAGAACACTCACCCAGTGACCCTTGTTCTGCGGGTACTTGAGCTTGCAGTACCGCTCAAAATCCCCGAAGAACTCATCCATACTCTTTCCCCCATGCAATCTAAACTTATCAATCCTTGGCACTTCCCTAATCAAAATTCCTTTTCCCACATTCACTTCACTCTCCGAAGAGCTACTCTCGGTCTCACTCATTCCAATCATACCGTCACTCTCTCCCTCATCTGAGTATAGCGAATCCACACTCTTCCCTCTCGCCTTCCTATCCTTAACCTTAGAACCATGCTTACTTCCTCTCTTACTTTCCACTCTCTTCCATTCACCCCCTTTCCTACCACTCACAGTATCTTCTTTAGACTCAATCCTACTGCCATCCATTCCATTTAGCGGAGTCCCTTCAGTAGGAGCAGGGGTCAGGGTTGTAGGTCCTGGGACTGATCCAGCCCCTGTCATCATGTTATACAGGTCCTGCATCCGTCGGTCCGTCTGATCCTGTCGGTCTCCCATTTCCTTCTTCATCTTATCAGTCTTTTCATTCATCCCTTTTATTTTATTCTCCATTCCCTCCATCATTCCCGGCAACATTTCACACTCCTCTTCTTTCTTTCTCAACTCCAGTCTCAATCGCACTACTTCTTCATTCAATGTTTCCGCTACAGCCATTGTTCCCAAGTTAGTAAAAAGATAGGAGAAGGGAAAAATCAATCAAACTACTTGTCACACTAATTGGGTATGGACTGCAATCCAATCCAGTCACGCTCCCAGTTTCGAAGTCTCACGTCCCTATTCGGGCGCCAAATGTAGCGGGCCGAAAATAGATCTCTAATCCCAATCGATAATCGATCCAACCCGCTTCCTACACTGTCCGGACGTGAGAAATCGAGGGAGAATAAAACGGATTGTATATACAGTCCCTTTACTTACAAAAAAAATACAATGATAGTTACAGTTTATATTTACAAAATTTTATATTTACTAGGGAAGTGTGCACACTTCAAAATGAGGCTAAATTCCCCAATCAAAATAACGATACCAAACGAGAATCTTATAACGGGCGGATACAACAATTTACGTAAATTCTACACAAAACAAAAAAACACAACTACAACTGAACGAAAAGGGGACACGCGCTATGACTTGCTGGAGGTGAGTGGTAGTTGGTTAACTAGAAGGAGGCAGGATTGTCAACGAAGGCAGGTATGGCGGTTCAGGTGGTTAGAGACACGAAAGCCCTCCTCTCAGGGCTGGGTGGAGCACTCGTCTATAGAACCCCTCTTGCTGCCAGTCCACACTTCCACTCTCTGAAGAAGAGATATATCCTCCTTCAGTGACCCATTTATTTATACATGGATGGCGAAACTAATAAGTGGGCATTACCCAAAAATACATCGACTAGCTTACCTCTTTCCAGAATATGACGCTTTGATAAAAGTTAATTTAAACAAAGAACTATCTTATTATAGTGATATTTCAAAATTAGCTATTATCTTTCCAGAATAACGCCTGGAAAGAAAGAAAAACATGGTAATCATTTTATACATGAATTAAACAAAAATAAAACAAACCCATTCCCATTCACACACATTCTTATAGAGGGAGGGAGAGGGTACTGAGAAAAGGGGTGGGAGAATGGCCCTTTTACACACACTCACATTCGCCCCACCACACTGTCAAATGCATTTAACACAGTGAATCATTAGGCTTTGCTTTATAAATTATCCTCTTTGGGAATTCATGGAGCCCCTCTCTCTTAGATTCATGACTTCCTCTACAACCGACTCTATACAGTGCTGATAGGGTCAACTCAAGCTTCCCCCCAAAAGGTCAGTTGTGGAGTTCCCCAAAGCTCTCCACTAAGCCCCCCTCTTCTTTGCAATATATATATCAGACTTGCCAGTCAGTGCTCACACAACACCACTAGTATATGCAGACAATGTCTCCATCATCTGTACTTCCCAAACGCCTCAGCTGGTAACCATGGACTCCAAGGAGCAATCAATGAATACACTGCATGGACTAAAAGCTTGAACCTACACTTGAACACTTCAAAATGCAAATTAATGTTGATCCACCCGTCGATGTGTAAGACCCTCCTCCCTTATGCATCTCAGGGACACAGGTATTGAGTGGATGCTTTCTCATAAATTCTTTGGACTATTGGCTGGATGGCCCAACCCTAAGATGGAACATCCACATCAACTATCTATGAGAAAACTGTTTCAATCGTCTTGCCATGATGCATCGTATTGGCTGGAGTGAAGTGGGGTGCATCTCGGGGAAACACTTCACCAATTTTATACATCCTATATACAAAGCAAACTGGAATATGGCTCAACAGTTTACAGTGCTGCAAACAAATCTCTACTTTGTAAACTAAACCCAATCCATCATAATGCAATCAGAATTGCTCTAGGAGCTTTTAGCTCTTCCCCAACTTCAGCCCTTAATGCAGAAAGTGGCATCCTGCCCCTAGAATACAGGAGAAAATATTTACTAGGAAAATAGCTCTATCAGTTAATACACCTCCCACGAGACCACCCTTTAGCCACAATTCTAGTCTCCTACACATCATTCCAACCATGACCAACCACCTCCTATGGCCCATTCTTGGTACATACAGCACAGACCTTTGCATATTTCTCTTTCTCTTACCCACTGCAATCACCATTCCAGGCAACCCCTCCCATTCCCCCTTTGATATCGCTCTCCATCCCCTGCCAATGGACAAAACATGTCCCACCTCCTATAATAAGGTCAATCTTTAAACATTCTGGAAAATGTTACCTACAAGGATTATTTAGCATTATACACAGATGGCTCCCTCCACACCGATCCCCCCTCAACCTCAGCTGCAGTCTTCTGCACTTACATAACATATTGACCCTCTCCACAATATTGTGGTAGCAGAATTATATGCCTTGTATCAAGCCCTTAAGCTGATCCAGAAACTGCTTCCCCCCATGAAGGTGGTAATTTATACAGACTCAATGTCTTCATTACAACTTCTCCTCTTCATCTCACACCCACAACTTTGCCATGACATCCAGACACTCCTCTTTGACTTCCTTTACTACCCCCTATGGGAGGTTAAGCTGCAATGGATACCAGCCCACTTGGGTATCATCAGAAATGAAGAGGCAGATAGAACTGCAAATCACGCTCATTCCACACTCAAGTATCAAGAACATTTGCTCTCTCTCCAACCACACGCACCTCCCTCTGGAAGTCGCATGTCAGAGCTGCATGGAAGGAAAATCTCTGCCAGCAACTCTTTGGATCACCTAGATCCATCCTATATGAGGATACTAGTCTTATGCCCTGGTCTAGGTCCACAAATCGTCGCCTCGACTCAGCCCTAGTCCATTTAAGAATCGGCCACTGTGGTCTGTCTGCCCACCTATTCTGCCTCAGTCTTTCTTTTTCCCCAGACTGCCCATGATCCCCCAATCAACAGAAACTATACCACACTTCATACTAGAATTTCCACTACTATTCTCCCTGAATACTCCTGCAAAAACCTCAGATTAATTGGTGTTTCACAGTTCACCACACTCCCAGTCATTCTAAATGGAGTTGGCTACCCTTCCCCAATCTGCCAAGCAATTTCACACACACTCCAGTCCTCTCTGGCCAAAACTGGCCAGCTACACAGAATATAACCTGTCTCTTCCATTATATACTAACACAACCTATTTCTTTTCAGATTGATGAGTCGGCCCAGCAACCACATTCCTCTGACCTATTTCCTTTAAGCCATAGGGCATAGGAATTAAATGGGCATTGACCATTTCCAGGGCCCATAGTGCTTACCTTGGCACTCTCTGGCCCTCACTTTACCAAATTACCAACATCTTCCTGAGACAATTTATTATATGGATAGGTCGAGTGCACTTGGCATGTTTTCATTTAAAAGGAAGTAATTAAGGGGTGATGCAGCTTTTGAAGTTGTTTAAGGGGATTGATAAATTAGAAATAAGCCAAGTTTTTCGAGCTGGAGACATAATAGACATGGGGTCGCTTTGAAAATGAAACAACTGAGATGTAGGCTGAACTTTAAAAAATATTTCAGTAATAGAGTTTTGGATTCATGAATGCATTGCATTGCCTGGGGATATTGTAAATAGCTCTAGTTTCACATTTAAAGGAAAACTAAAGTATATGGGGGAAGATCATATATAATTTGATTTGGTATTTGATCTGAGAAGAGATGTAAGTGTATGCATGAAGTGGAGGCTGTCACTAGGAAGGTGGAATGTCCTAGTGTAGTTCTGTAGTGATAGAAGGTAAGGCAAATGAAGGGGAATTGTTGGTTAAATGTAAATAGGGTAATTTTTAACCCCTTCCCTACAATAACGAAACAGCTTTCATCGTGCCTACTGTCACGCATGTCTCTGATGATGAAAGGGTTATCGTCATGAAATAAATGATTGTTTTTCTGTTCTGTAATTTTGCTGGAGTACGTCATGAACATTCCTGAATATTACTCAAAATATCTGTCTCACAATGATGTCATTCGCAACTGACCAATAAAAGAACTTTGTGGGTGGGATTTGTTTATACATGTAAGGTGGAAGTATGTTCTTACTTGTGATTGATTGCGTAATATATGCATAAACTTTTAATTTTTTTTTGTATATTTTAACAATGTCTTCAAGCAATAGTGATAATTATGAAGATAGTGACTTCAAACTCATGCAGAGTGACAATGAATCAAATGATAGTACTAATAATGACACTTATATTTCAATCAGTGATGAAGAATGTTTCATAGTAGGCCTACTAAATAAACATTGCATTTAAGTGAGTCAGCAATATGTCATTTTTTAATTTAATTATTTGAAAGATATTCTCAATATGAACAAACATCATAAGAATAGGCAAAATTTAAACATAACAACATGAATCATGCAATAAATGGAAAATTTAAATAAAATACCATATACAGCACCGTACGCGGGTGCCGCCGACTTGTGCAGAAGGGGTTAAGATTAGTGTTGCATAATTTTGAGAGAATCTATGGGGCCCCGAGTTGCTTATGGTGTTGGCCACCTTTGAGTTTTGTAGCCAAACCCCATCCAAGGATATGATGGTGGGACACTTCTGTTTATGGTTGTGAGTCAACCTATATCCTCATCCGGCTATTTCCGGTAAGGGATTATCTTGTAAAAAAAGGGGGGGGGGTATGGGGGCTAAGCCCTCCATTTTGAAATTCCCTTTAAGATAAGATATAATACAAAATGATGCACCCCAAAACAAACCTTAAAAAAAAAAATGTGTATCACTATAGATTGGCAGGGTGGGCTAGGTGTGAGAAACAGAGAAGCTGTCAGCTTGAAAGATAGATTTGGTGCATTAAGAGAGGAAGAACCCAGAAGTAATATGACTGATGATTTGATTGGACATCTGAATGAGGATGTAGATGAAAGGGGAGTGATTGGTGGTTTGAATGAAATTAATGAGGGGTTAAATTTAGGTCTGAAGGAATTTGAAATAGATGTCTGACTGGATATCGGTTTGCTTGAGTCTGTGTAAAATAGGATGCTTAAGATGCTTCATTATGGGGAAAGACTTAAGAGAATAAATCTACATACATGAGAAAGGAGAAGAGAGTGAGGGAATTTGATTGAAGTAAGTAAAAGGTTATGATAGGGGAGACATAGGTAAGGTTCTTATTTTATAGTGAATGGGAAAGGACATTTAGTAATGGGTTTAAGCTGAACAAGTTTAAGTTTAGGAAAGAGATTGGTCAAAATTGTGATAATTTTAAAAATGAACTTCAACATTTTTTTTTAAATAACTTTTGGAAAGTGACCTGCCACTATTTTGCGGATAATATTTAGTTTGCATAATATTCATTTTAAGATATTAACAATTTTTAAATTTTCAAAGACATAAATGTTCTTAATTCTCAAAACTATGTTTATGATGTCATTTCACCTCCCAGAACTTAATAATAACATAGTTATTCATTTTGCTGTATTTCCTTCAACTTTTGGCCTGATTAGTTAGCCAATAACATGCTATGTTATATCTGCAGACAATCTGTACATGCATCTTCTGACTGATTAGCCAATGCCATGCTTCGTTATATTTTGGATGGTCCATGAATAGCTGTCTCTACAGAAGCCCTAACAGTGATGTATTGAATAACGTTAGGGTATTAGAACTCATGCAAATAACCAGGGTTCAAATAGATTATAAAATGCTGATAGGAGACTTTAATATGACAAGTATTAATTGGGAAAATTGTCAGGTGAAGGTGCCAGTAACTATAATTATGAGTTTATTGAAAAAGTAAGGGATAATATTCATTTTACCACAATTATGATTTTTGTTAATTTTTAAAGACATAAATGTTTTTAATTGCTAAAATGATGTTCACCAATGTTATTTTTACCTTTCAGGACCTAATAATAACTTAGTTATTTATTTTGCAAAAATGTTATTATTTGCTAAATTTGAATCTTTCTGCGCTATTTGTGTGTTTCTTTCAACTTTTGACCTACTTTTAGCATGTTTAGTTAGCCAATAGCATGCTATGTTATATCTGCAGGTGATTGCACATGCATTTTTAGGCTTCTCGCTTTGTTATATTTCAGACGCTTCGATCATCACTGTGTCTTCAGTTTAATTGTTACAATGGCATGCGTTGGTTGTCCTAAGTCATGATACCAAATAATAATCAAGTTTTTGAGTATAATATTTAGGGCTCACAGTATAATCCCATAAGTTATTAAATGTCTTACATGCTGCAGGAATTGTAAATTTAGCCAAGATAAAATTTTCTTTTACTGTAGTATAATTGCACTGGACTCAAAAGCCTCTCTCTTGTTTTTAAGCTTTTCTGCGCAAAACTTTTTCTCAGCGAGAAGCTGAATAAAATATTCTGGTAATTATTAAGATTAGTGGTGCACAATTTTGGTAGCAATTAATACTAGATTAATAAAAATTGTGGGGGTATAACCCCCCAAGGAGGTATGAGGGCGAAGCCCCCATTTCAAACATCACTTAGAAATGATATATAATACAATATGATGCAACTCCAAAATGCAAAAAAATTGCTAAGAAAAATCATGCACCACTAATCATAAAAATTCATTACGGTTAGGTTAGGAGCGGTTAGTTCTGGTTTTGGATCTTTTAAATGAATTTAAAAATGTTTATCTTATGCAGAACTATGTGTACTTTTTAGATCTAAAACTAGTTTTTAGTTGGAAATCCATAATTTTCCTATTATGAAACTTCAGTCAATTGTGGGTAAACTATCCATTTCCAGGAAAAATGATTGTCAGATCTGAACAGTACACATAAAACTGCATAAGATAAAAACATTTTTAAATTCATTTGCGAAAATGTGTTAAAACAAATATTAACCAAACTAAGGAGACTGTTTTCTGATGCAACACATTCAGGGGGTCACAAGGTTTAGAGGAGCGGATACAGGAAATATAGATTTAGGGTTCTCTGAAGAGGAAAATATTATTGAAAATGTGGAGGTGATAAGTCCATTTGGAAAAAGTGATCATGGGTATATAGAATTTGGTTGTGAACTCAGAGCAAACCAAGTGCGAAACAAACACATAGTGTATCACTAGGAATGTGATTATATTGAACTGAACCAGAAACTTCACATAAACTGGGACAAGTATTTAGATACTCTAAATATAGAGGAAATGTGGGAGAAATTCAAAATTAAATTTAGGACAGCAGTCAATGAGTCTTCCTCACACAAAATTTAAAGGTTGAGAGGACCAGACAAAGAGAAATAATCCAGACTTGCCAATGAAGAGAAAGCTTTGGAGTAAAATAAAACATAATCAGAGGCTGTGGGTAAGGCTGAAAAAAAAAATGGGAAATGCTGAATACAATGAAGTGTTAACTGAGTATAAGAGGACAAGTAATCAAGTGAGAAGAAATTCAAGAAAAGGTATTAGGAAGATTGTAAGACTAATAAGTGAAAAATTAGGCAAAGCTCAAGATTTTCTGGAAGTATGTTTTAGACAAAGACAAAATCCAAATTGCAAGTATCAGAATTATATACTAATAATGCAAACAACGACAAAATGAGTGATCTGACAAGGAAGGCTGAAATTCTTGCAAATTCTTTTAGCAGCGTATTCACAAGAGAGGACTTTAGTATTGGGTTGAGGAATATGTTCTTGCGGTTTTATCAAATTTATTCATTACCATTAACAATTTTAGAAAAACTGCATTTTTAATTGATAACAATATGCAATTTAATCAATAATGTATTCTCCGTTGTTATTTCTGACTTCTTCCCAATGTTCAACTAGTTTTTCGATGCCTATACAATAAAAATCTCTAGATTTTGACTCAAAGAAGTATTTGTCTAACCAGGTTCTTAATTCCACATCAGTATTGAATGAAACGCCGCGCAAATTGTTGCAGAGAGCGACCGGAACAGATGGAAATCCGATGGAGTCAAATCTGGTGAATATGGAGGGTGCAGCAGGATTTCCCAATTAAGCGTTTGGATGGCGTCTTTAGTCATATTGGCAATGTGAGGACGAGCATTGTCGTGTTGCAGAAGGACTCCATAATGTCGATGAGGTCACTTTTCACGAATAGCTTTGGCGAGTCGATACATTTGTTGAACGTAGAGTTCTGCATTGACAATCTTGTTGTTCGCAAGGAGCTCATAAAGAATGACGCCTTCACAATCCCACCATTACAGACAGCATCGTCTTTCGGGGATGAAGTCCTTGCTTTAATCTCAGAAGTGTTTTTTTATTGGGGCTAAGCTATTGTTTTCGATGGTTCATGTTGACATAAACACACCACTTTTCATCGCCAGTGATGATGCGGTTAAGAAATCTGTCCTTATATCCACGAGTAGCCTTGTGACAAGCAAGCAAAGCTGCGGCAATCGTGGAGCGTGGAAGTTTGTTGCTTTCGCTCAAAGCGTGTGGATCCCATGCACCGAGTTTTTGAACTTTTCCCATCGAATGAAGGTGATTCACTACAGTTTTCTGATCTCCCGCCAATTGTACTGTCAATTCTCTAGTCGATTGACAAGGATTTTCATGAAGAAGGTCGTTCAATCGATCTTCATTAACTTAATTGGGCGACCAGAACGTTCTTCATCATTAAGATTGAAATGACCGTTTTTGAAACCTGAAGACCACTATTAAACTGTCCTTTCTGATAAAGTATTTTCTCAGTACACAGCTCAAATATCGTGACGAGCTTTGGTTGCATTTGCATTGTTCCTGTCTCGATTGAAAATGAATAACAACGTGTCAAAAATGCACCTTTCTTTTAACTTTATATTCCATTTTGAGGGTACAGAACAAAAATTAAATTAACACAACTTTTAAATAAACCGAATGACTTATCATTCAACTTCAAGACGTAGCCTAAGCAGAATCCTAATAGTCTACGCTGTCAAGAGATGTAGCCTAACCTTTCTGAAGACCACCATTAAACTCTCCTTTCTGATAAAGTATTTTCTTAGTACACAGCACAAATATCGTGACGAGCTTTGGTTGCGTTTGCATTGTTCCTGTCTCGATTGAAAATGAATAACAACGTGTCAAAAATGCACCTTTCTTTTAACTTTACATTCCATTTTGAGGGTACAGAACAAAAATTAAATTAACACAACTTTTAAATAAACCGCAATGACTTATCATTCAACTTCAAGACGTAGCCTAAGCAGAATCCTAATAGTCTACGCTGTTAAGAGATGTAGCCTAACCTTTGCAAATTGTGCTCTCATTATTTATTATTGTTTCTTAATATATGCACAAATCACATCAACAAAACTTAATCAACACAACATTAAAAAAACGCAAGAACTTATTCCTCAACCTAATAACATCCCCAAATTAAATTCAAGAACTAACAAAGAACTAAAAGTTATTGGAATAACTAAGCAACAAATAGTGTGATTGCTAAAATAACAAATCAGGACTGAAAGGAATACACCCTAGAATTCTGAAAGAAGTTGCATAATCAATCCTTCATCCACTAAAGCTATTTGATTTATCAATAAAAAAGCCACCAAGTTCCATTAGAGTGGAGAAGAGCCAATATTACAGTGATATATAAGAATGTATACAGTTGTGACCCGGGAAACTACCGACCACTGAGCCTCACAAGTCTTGTCTGTAAGATCTTAGAAACTCTGGTTCAGGAACAAATAATGTGCCACATGAAAGAGAACAATAAATTCAGTGCTAAACAATTTAGTTTTATTTGGGGACTAAAATATAAGATTAGGCAGGTGCTATTGATATTGCAACTTCATGAAAGCATTTGACACTGTCCCGCATAAACAACTACTGGAAAAAATAGAGCTATGGTATTTTAGGTGACATCCTTGAGTAGATTAGTTCTTATTGGTAGACAGCAATGTGTGATTGTTAGTGGTGAATCTTCCAACTGGAGAGGTGTGATAAGTGGCGTACTTCAAGGGTCGGTGCTGAGTCCACTTTTATTTGTCATATTTATAAATGAGCTGCTAGATTCAATAAAAAATTGTTATATTTATCTTTATGCCAATGACATGAAGGTCTGCAAAGCAATATACATATAATGATAAAGATTATCATAAGGTGTAGTAGGATTTAAAAGAAATGAAAAGCTGGTCAGACAAATGACAATTAAAGTTTCATTCTCAAGAATGTAAATATGTACAGTAATACCTCTAGATATGTGTGAATCTACTTCCAAGTAATTCAGAATACAAGGCAAAATCTGAGCAGAAAATTCTAGATATGAGCACTAGGGAGCAGAATGCTTGTCCTGTCCCTGCTGGATTACTATCAGAAACTTGCTGATTTCATAGAAAAAAAGCACCCCTAGAAAGTCCAAATTGGTTGTGTAACTGCCCAATTCAATGACATTTGCCTCACCCATTTCCGTAACATTTTAAAGAATAGACAGATGCAAATCTCTTTAGATAAATATTTCAGTAAAAGGCCATTGCTTAGTGAAAGTGAAGGTGATGGAAGTGTGGCCAAACAGGCCAAAACCAGTGAATAAAAATAAAAAAAGCATAAAAAATATATATATATATATACCCCCCCCTCCCCCACCAAAATAATTAGTGTTTAGTTAGCGTTACATTAAGTTTTTTGTTAGATTGAGTTTGCTCTTAGATTAAGTTTAGGCTGGGTGTCTGTATTCCCAACCTTCCTGCACCCCCCCACCCCCCAAGCCTACACCTCCATTTACAGCAGTTGTCTGTCTCCAAGGTAAAGTGTCATAATAAAATATTTTTATTTAATTATTAATTTATTGTTTCTTTTCTATTTACAAATGCATTCTGTATGTTTTCACTAATAAATTAACATTTTTTTCCAGATATTTAGGGTTCATTTGTGTTTTCTTTGGTTATTTTCTTTATGTTATTTCTTTTGGGAAAATTAGTTCAGCATACAAGCATTTATGGATACGAGCTCAGTTCAGGGACGAATTAAACTTGTATCTATAGGTATTACTGTATATGAGGATTGGAAAATCTAATATCCAAGACAAAATTTACTGTATGGAAGAAGACCTGAACAAATAGATTCAGAAAAAGACCTTGCCGTGATCATCGACTTACGAGTTGAAATTCTTGGGACACCTTGCCGAAAAGATTAACAAAGCTAATCGGCTTGTGAGACTCGTACAACAAACTTTTACCACCCCCACTGAGTACAATTTTAAGCCTCTATATACTACATTGATTAGGCTGCATATAAAATATGCCAATCAGGTGTTGTCCCCCTACAAAATAGAAGAGACAAAGGTAATTGAGAATGTTCAGAGAACAAGAGTAGACATCATTGAGGTATACAAGATCAGGGCTTGAATTTATAAACATGTGTGCTGATGCATCTTTAAATAATGAGAATCGATAACAAGAGGCCATAGTAAGAAAATTTATAAACAGGCAAAATTAAACATCAGGCAGTATGCCTTCAATGACAGTGGTGAACACCTGGAACAGTTTCCCAGCAACAGTAACTAATGCAATTTCAGTGGCATAATTTGAAAAGAAGTTAGATAAATTGTGGCCAAATCAGCCAAGAAAATATAATCACTGTGAAAATCTAGTAGATAGACACTCAGACCACCAGACTGATCAAAGTATTAACTCTGAGAGTATTAAGCTGGAAGAACAGGTTTAACAAGAAGCCTATATCCAGAAGACATCTATGTAAATCTAGAATGGGGTGAGGTAGTTGTTGTAAGTCACAATACCAAATAATGCATGAAGTCTTTGAGGGCGATATTCAGGCCTTAGAAATATATAGGGCTCACAGTATAATTCCATGAGTTATTAAATTCCCTACATATTGCAGGAATTTTAAATTTAGGCAAGATCGAAATTTATTTACTGTAATATAATTGCAAAGGATTCAAAAGACAGTAAAACCACATGCAAATTTTTGGTTAGTGCATTTAAGGGTACATGGCTTTCTAATGCCCGCATTCAATCAAGTGCTAGTCTCTTGTTTATAAACTGTTTTCTGCAAAACTTTGTTTCAGCAAGAAGCTGAGGAAAATATTGTTAGGGCAAGGTTAAGTCTGGTTCTGGTTCTGGATCTTTTAAATAAATTTGTAAATATGTTTTTCTTATGCACTTTTATGTGTACTTTTTAGATCTGAAACTCATTTTTGCTGGAAATCCATACTTTACCTATTATAGACCTTCAGTCGATTATGGGAAAAGTATGAATTTCCGGGAAAAATGAGTCCTAGATAAGTTAGTCTTTATCTTGGTCAAAATAAAGTGATTTTTTTTTGTTCAATTAAAACAATTTGGAAAATACTAATTTGTAATGATTTAGCCTAAAAAACATGGGAGGTTAGGTTAACCCATTTGCTGTGGACATGAACCGAATATATTTACAACAGGTAGTGTTTGTTCATTGAGAGAATAAAATAAAAAAATTTCATAAGGGAAATAATAAGAGATATCAAACTTTATCTTTAATAATTGAGTTGAGTATGATATATTTTAAAGCAGGGTACAATACAAAGACCTGGTTTATCTGTACAAGTTTCACAGACATATCTCTTATCTTTTCTTATGCCATGGAAATATCATACACAGCATCGCTTTGAAGGATTTTGTTTCTGTTCTGTCCGATGAATAATAAAATGCCTTCCTGTCAGTCTTGGGACAATTGCAGTCATTGAAGATAGTTCATGACTTGCTGTAAGCTAAAATTACCCAGTGCAGTATTTTCCATGTTTATAATATCTTCAGTAAAGTTATCATCATCACTGTCACTTAAATTCCCAGATCGCACTCCCCCATCATCATCATAAGAGTCATCTTGTAGCGGGCCGAAAATAGATCTCTAATCCCAATTGATAATCGATCCAACCCGCTTCCTACACTGTTCGGACGTGAGAAATCGAGGGAGAATAAAACGGATTGTATATACAGTCCCTTTACTTACAAAAAAAATACAATGATAGTTACAGTTTATATTTACAACAATTTTATATTTACTAGGGAAGTGTGCACACTTCAAAATGAGGCTAAATTCCCCAATCAAAATACGATACCAAACGAGAATCTTATAACCGGCGGATACAACAATTTACTTATATTCTACACAAAACAAAAAAAAACACAACCACAACCGAACGAAAAGGGGGCACGCGCTATCACTTGCTGGAGGTGGGTGGTAGTTGGCTAACTTAGAAGGAGGCAGGATTATCAACGAAGGCAGGTATGGCAGTTCAGGTGGTTAGAGACACGAAAGCCCTCCTCTCAGGGCTGGGTGGAGCACTCGTCTATAGAACCCCTCTTGCTACCAGTCCACACTTCCACTCTCTGTAGAAGAGATATATCCTCCTTTTATGACCCATTTATTTATACATGGATGGCGAAACTAATAAGTGGGCATTACTCGAAAATACATCGACTAGCTTACCTCTTTCCAGAATATGACGCTTTGATAAAAGTTAATTTAAACAAAGAACTATCTTATTATAGTGATATCTCAAAATTAGCTACTATCTTTCCAGAATAATGCCTGGAAAGAAAGAAAAACATGGTAATCATTTTATACATGAAATAAACAAAAATAAAACAAACCCATTCCCATTCACACACATTCTTACAGAGGGAGGGAGAGGGTACTGAGAAAAGGGGTGGGAGAATGGCCCTTTTACACACACTCACATTCGCCCCACCACAATCTTTCTGTATAACTTTTTTGATTTCGTTCAATGTAACTTTCCCCTTGACCATTTTGAAGGGCACTGAGAGACATCTCTAATAACGGAGTCTATTGGGCAATGAACCCTGAAAAATTGCCAGATACTTCAAGATAAACGTGTAAGGTTGCCACACTTATGAAATAGAAATGCTACTTGATAACAGGATATAACTTGAAGCAGTTAAATATATGATGGCTCCACACCATCACACGTCACTGGTGGGAGTTTTCAATGATGGCTCAGATACGTCACCCAGCAAAAAGGTTAAGCTTACTTTTACTTACCTCTACTCTGATAGTAGTGGTAAAGCACCTGTAATTTCCCTCAGGAAATTATGTAGAAATGTGTGACAGTCAATTTAGCAATACTGGAATAAATAATGAGCAAAATAATGCTCATAGTGGTATTTTCTATTGACAGACTGTAGCAGCCAACTCTTTATATCTTGCCAGACATTTAATGTTGTTAATGTATACCCTAGTATTAGTGTCAACAATGTTCTCACTATGATTTACCATTTTATGGATGAAATTAAGATCACTCAAGGTTAAATATGCCTTCCAGCAGTTGCTATAGATCATAGTATCTGGTTTAATGTACTTCAGACAAAGAGTGATTAAAGTTTGTGTCCTTTCTATCAATAGGCGCAACAAAGCCATCTTTTTTATCCCGCTGGATCCCTCCAAACACCCACATACCTTCCACAGCATGACCATGATTTTATGTTTGCAAACTTACTCTCATCTATTTCAACTACAGTTCCTGGCCCTCCGACAGGAGATTTCTCACTCATCCACTTCATATACACTTCACCACAGAAGTTCTTCCAGTCCACCACAGTCTTGTGACTAAAGCTTAAGTTTATCTTACATTAACTAGGGTCTACCGGGGTAATTTGGGTCAATTTTTTTTTTTGCTGTCAAAACAAAAATATAAATATTTTTCAAAGTTTTAGGCATGCATCAGAATATTACAGGTCTTGGCTACAAAACAGTATATAAGAAATTTTTTTAGCACATTTTGAAATAGCCCCCAAAACTGCAAATCCCCAAAAACTATTGTCCCAAATTACCCAAGGGGAGTATGGTAATTTGGGTCACCTGTAAGGTAACTGCTTCTTACCTTAACAGGATGTGCAGAGGTCTCCCTTGTCATGCAGGTACTTTTAGGCTTGAAGTCCTTAGATGAGAACTTGTTTGTAGAAGTCATTTCCTATTATAACTAAAAAATAACACTATCTTATTCACTTTTGTACACTTTAAATGTTTATGTTTGTCAATTTACCTATTTTATTTTGTTTAATACACTTGTAGCTATAACTATTGTCTTATTTCACTAGTTTAAAACAACACTTTTTATATTTACACTATTTACAAACTTCTTGAAGACACTTAACACTAATATTTGTCAGCCTCAAGGACTGAGCATTGCCCACAGTTGCCAATCGCCGGTGGTTTTATGATGCTGATGATGTTGTCATATATGTAGTCAAATGCGTCCTCTTTTTCTGGTCATTTCCAACTTGTTGGGCCACTTTTGACTAAGCAACTTACAGTAACAGCTTGTTTACCTACTTTCGTAACTACTTCAGGATAATAAGAACCCTTATACTTCACTATGACATATGTCACACCTTCTTTCAATTCTTTCTCATCTTGGCCTACCTCACTTTCACTATCACTGCTGGGTAATGGGGTTGTTTCTATATCTGAGTCTGAACTCACCTCAATATTAAGTTGACGCTTGACACTTCTTTTTTCAACCTTCTTTCCTACTTTTTTTTGGTACTTTAGCAGACATCTGTTTACTTTTTTTCTTCTCCTCTCTGTCAGCTACTTCATTCCCTAATCTTTCTAATACTTTTTCATTTGTTAAGACCTCTCCTATCGATAACTGAACTCTTTTATGCTTCTTTTTCTGCGCTTTATCTTCTTCAGTTTCAGTAGAAGCAGAAGGAGAAATCACATCAAGAATGGCTTTCCTTAAGGCTCTTCGTGGTGTCTCAGGCACAGATTCTGGAGTTCTTAGACCAGCTTCTCTTGATGTGTTATTGCATCCCGTAATTAAAAGAGGATTACCATACCCAATGATGAAGAAACAAAAAATCTCCCCTTAATTTCCCCAGTTAAATCGTCGAAGCCGCCCTCGGGCAGCTCCATAGGAAAAATGGTTCCCATCCCTGTGCTTGCGCAGGGAACCCTCCATATTTCTCTAACCAGAGAGGAGGCTTACTCTTCTCCTTTGCCTATGGGTGTAGGGGACTTCCACTTACCCCCTTCTCTGGAGGTGCTTTCAGGCACCTCTCTTTTTCCAGCGGCAGTCCCCCTTTTCTTTCCAATGGGACTTCCAAGAAAGCCTGCAGGCAGCTCATAGCCGATCGCTCCCCAGTGAAGCGGCTCAGTAGGGCAAACCCCCTTAGGGGGGAGAGGGAAGCCAGGCCCCTTCGGTCGCCTAACTCAAAAGACCTGCTGGCCAGAATATTGAACCTTGCCGGGGTCAAGGCCTGTGCCTCCCCACACATGACTACGGACACTGCCAATGGGACCTGCGATGTCGTGGAAGGGGATGGCCAACTGGAGGCCCCTCCTGAGATAGACATGGTCTTTGAGGCAACCCAGCCTCAGACGGTAGGGCCTTCCATGGGAGGAAATCTGGGCTCGGCGCCAAGCACCGAACCCAGATCCGTCCCTATGCAAGGTCCTCCTCAAATGGCCTGGGTTTCCCAGGCAGTACAAGGAGGGGAGGGATCTCACGGGTGCCCCTACGATTGCCAGGACCTTCTCCATTTCGGAGAAGGTCCTGTAAGGGTCTTCTGTTTGAAGAGGGCCCCCACATCTCCTCCGAGCTAGTCCTGGAGAGCATATTCCTCCAATGGAATTGCCGTGGACTCCGCGCCAACTGAGAGGAGCTGCGCATGCTCATCTCGTCCCATTCCCCATTAGCTATTTTTCTGCAGGAAACCATGCTAGGCGCATGCCCCCTGCCCGCCCTCCCAGGCTATAAGGGTTTTGCGCCCCCACCACCAGGAGATGGCAAGGCTGGGGGATGGGCAGTTTACACCCGGCATGATGTCTCCGTTCTTCTTTTCACTTTAGATATCTCCTTTCAGGCAGTGACTGTGCAGCTTTACCTGGATAGGAGGTATACTATTATTTCTGCGTACATTCCACCGTCAGCTGACTTTGACGCAGGGAACTTCCGCCGCATCGTGGCATGGCTGCCGAGGCCCTTTCTTTTACTGGGAGATCTGAATGGCAGACATTCTCTATGGGGAGACTACTCAATAAATCCCAGGGGCAAGTCCTTGCCAATCTGATCGAAGAGCTTGAGATAGGTGTCCTAAATGTGGATGAGTTTACGCATCACTGTCCGAGAACTGCTTCATTTTCTTGCCTTGATCTATCTCTGTGCTCTCCAGATGCATAGCCTGATTTTGATTGGTGGGTAATCGATAACCTCCATGGTAGTGATCACTTTCCCATTCAAATATCATTTTCAGGGCAACTGCCGCCTGAGAGCCCACCTCGGTTGTGTTTGGTACGTGTGCGGTGGCCTGCATTTCAGGAAATGACTGTATTCTCTATCTCAGTCGAGGAGTTTAGGTCGATAGATGAGGCTGTTGAGTTCTCCAGCAACCTCATTGACGTGGGCCTGACTACTATTCCTAGAACGCTGGCCATTTTGCACACCGACCACTCCTGTGAGGGTCGCCCGAGTGTGAGATGGCCCTCAAACATAAGCATTATGCCTAAATGCGGTATAAGCGCCACCAGAACAATTTCACTGTCGGTGAATTCCGGCAGGCTAGGTTCTGGTATATTTCAAAGCACGCATGCCGCTCTTGGCGTGCATACGTGTTTTCACTTAATGAGAAGACCCCTCTAGCAGAGCTGTAGAAGCAAGTCAAAAGGATTCGGGGCAAGTTCTCGCAGTAATCCCCTCCCGTTCTCCAGGAGAATGGGACTGCAATCTCAGACCTCGCTGGGTTTCTGGACATGTAGGAATTGCCGGGAATGAGGTTGCCAAAGAGTCTGCGACCGGACCTGCATTTCGCTCTTCCTCACACCGACTACATGGCAGGAATATGGCAGATCTCCAGAATGCTTGGCAAAGAAGATGGGAGACAGTTGAAGGGAACTTAAAGTTGTGTGCAATTGCGCCGCGACTGTTCCCATGGTCCTAACCCCCAATGCCATAAGGGTCGAGGTTTCTTTCTGTCATTTCCAAATTGGGCATACTTGTGGGACGCACCGCCATTTGATGGAGCGCTCGCCAGCGCCCTACTGTGAAGACTGCATTGTCCCTCAGACTGTTCGGTACATCCTTGTTGAATGTCCCAGTCTGGTGGGTGATCTTCGCACACGTTACTTGTCCCGGTACCGGGATTGATGGGGTCGCTACCGCCTGTCCCTTGTACTCGGGATGAGTGCGTGCACATTTACTGGTGGACTTGTAGACTTTTGGGGGGAGGAGGGCCTTCTCCTTTTTATTTAACTAGTTTTGTTTTGTTTTTTCTTTATAGGTCGCACATTCCTGCGCCGGGGGGACCTCCCTCCGACACAGAAGCTTGCTTTCTGCTCGTTGCCTTTTCCTTTTTTTATTATTAGTGTTGGGTTTGTTTTTTTTTGTGTTTTTGAATCTTATTTTATAGTAGCCTGGTACTAGGCAGTTTTTAATACGGCGACTAATGCCCAAGTAGGCAGTCGCCAGATGAGCTCTTAAAAAAAAATGCATGCAAACTGCTGGGCATGCGGGTTTAAATATTTAGTCATTGTAAGTATATTAGATGATATTATATGATAGGAAGAGTGCCCAACTCTCCTGAATCTGCCTTCACCCCACAAATAATAATAATAAGCAAGTAAAGATATTTTTGTGCCACAAAATAAGAATTTCAAACAATATCCATCTGTATTTACGACAGGACTTTTTATCCTGGCCAATGCCGTGTACCTATGCTAGTACAGTACATATTTGTTCTGCATAGTAATAAAAATTACTATATGTACTGTACTTAACTTGACATGAAACAAAGGTATTACCATACCTTCTAGTAGAAAGGGAATGAAGCTAAAAGACAGCCTATGTGACATGCCTAAAGTCTTGCCACATTATTAACACCACATAAGTTGGAATTCTCCATAAGTCAGACAGGCTATCTTCTTGAACATTCCGACTCATGTAGGTTCTATCATATTACCTCACATTATTAAAAAAAAATGTAAATCAAGAGTTAATTGCATATTATTGATCCTGTTTGACTGCTTATATTATACTGTTTGAAATAATATGCGATTAATAATGGATATATAAGTGAATGGATGTTGTTCCAGACAATGTTATGCAAGGTACAAAAATAATAATAAACATGTAATTAATGTAATACATAAATATATAAAAAGTACGAGAATTAGTATAGAGTGTATAAGGAACAAGTATTTCACACCAAAATTCATGTGAGATTTTGAGGGGACATCTCGCTAAGTGAACTTTTGTAGTTGTTCATCTTGCAAGCTGAAAGTAACGCTATAGTTGGCCAGCATGGTCAGTTCCAATTTAGAATACCTGCCTCTTGAGACCATTCAGTAAATCAGGCATTTGGTGAGGGTCCACTGTACATCTGGTTCCAGTGTCTTGTGCCTAATTAATGTATACAAAGGTCAAGCAGTTTAATCCTTTTATCTTCTCTTTGGTAAAGGTTTTAAGCTGTATCCTGACAACCCCCCACTCACTCCTATTTCTCTCAACTGATTTTGGAATTTTCAAAATTGTTACTATGAGTGAAAAAATTTAAAATGTCTAAAATTTATGTGAAGAGAATCATTGTTGGTTTTTATGTTAATATGAAGATCCCTAAAGTATATTCTATGGATTTTAAAAAAAAATTTATTTACAGTTTTTCTAAGATGTTAACTAATTATGGCATATGATAGCGATCAGTCCAGTCTATGGAATAGATCACCACTTAGAATTGAGCCAATAATAGAGATTAAGGTTGAAGAAATTGAATATGTCGAGACTGGTCTTTCCAGTTATGAAGCCTCCAATATCAACGAAAGATGTCTTAAAGAAGGTAATTTTTCGGTGAGTATAACTAATTCTAAATGATAATGTTTGAGTTAATGATCTGCTAAACTCTTTCTTTTAACCTTTAAAAGTGCTGCATGGACCAAAAGGTCTCGAACATACAACCGCCGCACCAATTGGTCCTCTTATGGTTTTAGGTTTATGGAAAATTCCATCGTATTCCTAACAGTAGTTTTTCTCCGGCATTGATGAGTTCCTCCATTTTCTTAGCATGGCATTTTAACGGTTAAACATACCTTAGTTTTGGTGGTCAGTTCTAAGTGTACTTGATCTTGTGGTCAGTTGTCTAGGTGTACTTGTTGAGAATTGGTTACTTGATTTGAGTTGAGAACTATTACTCTATTAATTACTATAAGGGTTAATTCTTTTATCCTGTTTTCTTTTTGTTATTTTTACTTCTGTTAATATTGGAGTATTCATAGATATCCAATCTTGTCCTCCACACACTTGCATATTTCACCTCAATAGTTTGGATCTATTCTGATCTACAGTACTGCAGAAATGAGGTCAGTGACTTTTACTCGCTGGTATTTCCTGTATTGCTTTTGAGACATTACTCTTTTTTGTACAGTCCACTTCAGACTCTAGTGAAATTGAGATTATATTAGATGTGGTTAGTTGTTAGATGGAGTCCCGATTCAGGTTAAATTCACAGCAGCTTCCATTCACTGTAGTTAGCCATGGTTCAGAGCCCACATTAATCAGTAGGTCCACCTGAGAGAAATAAAAGACATTTTAAATGAATGCAAATCGGTGGTAAACCCTTAACATTGTTGTGTTTTTTACAGTGGTATTTAAAAAAATTCCTCTTAATCCCTTATTTCCCTTGCCCACTGATTCAGCATAGCCAACTGAAAACAACAATTTGACCGAAGTTGAGCTACATAGAAGGACTTCATAGTTGTTGTGCCCTAGGTTATAGATACCCATAGGTGGCACACCCTTTCCCCAAAAGTGCCCCAGCTAGTCTTGAACTATGGAACACACAGGCGTTACCCATTGGAGACATCTCCATTTTAACCTCTTTGTCACTACTCTCTACCCCAACCTTTCTCAGGTATTTCCTCTGGTGTGTCAGGTGGGAGTCTCCAACCCCCTAACTCAAGACTTAGTGGTGGTAACTACCGCTTCAACCACTACTGAGAGTAACTGGTGCCCTCTCTCATGTCATCTACACCTTTTAGTATCCTTTTTTCCTTCCTGATTTCTTTCTAGTTTTAAGGACATGACCAACCTCCTTGTGCCAAAATAGGCTTTGGAACTAGAGATATGCCAGATAGGACCGGACCCTGGTGCCCTCGTGTACCTCAGTGATTGTCATACTGACCTTTGTCTATTTCATTATTGAGTTAGGATCCGCCATATCCAATACAGATGGCGAACTATTACTACTTGTTGTTGCATTATTCCCCAGGAGCAGATGATTAAGGGAGAAAGACTTTGATCATACAGTTAGTGCTGTAGACCCCCACATGGGTGATCTCCATGCATGTTTCCTCTCCCAGTACTGGGACAAGCGGGGTTGCTACCGATTGTCCCTTGTACTCAGGACAGATTCGTGCACACCGACTTGTAGACTTTACGACTTTGGTGGGGGGGGGAGGAGGCTAGCCTCCTCCACTTTAGTTGACTGTTTTTTTTTTGTAGTTTGCATGTTCTCGCACCACTGAGGGGGGATGCTTACCCTCGACACCAGAGTGCGCTTATTTCTTGCCTTTTGCTTTTTCTTAATTTTTTTAGCCTTTGGCCTTTTTTATCATTGTTATTTATATATTATTTTTGTTAATATAGCCTAATAGTAGGCTGTTGCGTATGGTGACTTATGCCCAAGTAGGCAGTCGCCAGATGTGTTACCACAATGAAAAAAAAAGTAGGCCCCTATCATCATTACCGCAATTTTGTTGGGCTGCACCTTCCGTGAGACTGTCCTAGGGGGAGGTGTTGCATGCTATGGGAATTTTATAGTACCCCAGTGCGCTAACAGTTCATGTAATAGAAACAGTGTTATGTTGGATATCCTGCCCTAATCTAATTTTATTGGATATCCAACACTTTTTTCCTTATCAGGATATCCAGTACTTAAATGTAACATTCCAGCGCTCAAGATGAATCTTTTGAATAGTTTTAACAACTAGCTAATAGGTAACTGCATTAGTTGGATTTTGTAAGGTTGCCAATGATTAGCAATATTATCTGTAAATATTAGTATATTGTTGATAAATAAAAATTAATCATTCTCCAGCTTCCTTTTATTATTCTAAAAAGTTTGCTTACCGTTCAACACAATAGGAATAATGAAAAAGAATATATAGCTATTATATGTTGGCATTATTTCTCTTCATTTCAATTCCTTTTATTTGAATATGCATTTAGTTTTATTTAATTCCTATGTATCCTAATTGAAAAAGTACTTGTTTATTTAAGATTAGCTGGCAATAACTTGCTTCATTTTTGCTTAAACCTGATCAGCAGCACTAAATAATCTTTCAGACGCAACCGGTCTTTGAGGCAAACTGAAATACTTAAGAACCATTGGTTTTAAGGTTTCGAATTGCTGTATATTTTTGCACCACCATTGGATCATAAGTCCTGTGTATATTTGTTAGTGCCTAGTATTTATCTACTGAAGTAGAGAAAACAAATGGTTTTTAAATCTTTGTAGAATTATGAGTCAGAGGATTCTTTGAATTGGATGAGCTTGAAATTCAGGAAACATCAGGATTTTGGCTTGATTCCTTGAGCCTCTCTGTGATTCTGCAGATGGTTATCTGGCTAATGTTGAGCTGCTTGGCGATGTTGGACTTGTTTTGGCTGACACGCAGGAGAGTAGAGTTCTCAATTCTTTTCATTTCCATCTCAACACCACTGCTCACAATAGAAAAGACATTTTAATGACACACGCTGGAAAAGTAGAACCTTAAGTTTGTTTGATGGGACTTTTTCTATCACACATGTAAACCTCTTAAAAGATGATCTCATCCCCCATTTTAATAGAACCTTTGCAAAACCTGTTTTTTGTGCAAGATTATATTTGTTATTTTGGTCCTATTCTTTTATCTTTATTGCTATTTTAACCTTTTCATATTTTCTTCTCTTTTTTTGTACCCACTGTTTGTACTTGTATTGAGTTGCATTTTTCCATATGCAATAAAAAACAAACTTGCCTTTATTTTCAATTTGGGTGTCTTCTTCCCACCACCTCTCTTTTATTTGATGCTCTTTGGTTGTGATCATATGATTATGTGCCTTGGTGAAGTAGGCCTTCCTGTATGCCAGAGCGTGATTCCTTCTTGCTTCTGTTTTTTTGTTGTCTTTGGATGCTTTGGTTTGGTGTTTGTGTTCTTTTTATTGATTTGTTAGATATTTTGATATAGCCTAGTATTTGTCTGAAAATTAATTAGGGCGATTTAATGCCCTTGGTGGTATAAAGAAGAAAAAATTATTTCTGAGTGCCTTAGGGCAGATAATTCCTGGTTTCTATCCTTTCAAATGAATATTAATAAAAGTCAGAATTACTTTGCTGTTTCAGGAATCCCCAGAAGAGATGACAGGATGTCCTGATGAGAGGGAGTTTCTTTCTTTAAATGAGCTAAGTGATCAAGATGTAGAGGATAGTATGTGTCAACGAGCGGAGCAGGTGAGTCTTGCGAGCATAGAATTTTTAGATAGTTTTGAGAAAGGTTTGGGTCCATTAAAGACCCCATTTATTCAATTTAGACTCCCCAAGTGCTTGCCAAGCATTTCTTCAAACCATTCATAGTTACTGCTACCTACCTTGGTTAGGAGATCATTACAGTAATTTTTGGCTTTTTTGGTAAAAATACTCTTCAACTTTACAACACATTAAGCTAGAAAATTAATTTGTGAACTTAGAAATGTAAAAGGCTGTTTGAAATATCCCCCTGAAAGTGTCTCCTGATCATAATGATGTAATATCTTATTCAAATCTAAGTAGTACTAAATGAAAATTGTAGAATTTAAGTTGTAAAAATAAAAACTCCAAAGCCAAAATAGATTCTCTGAAAGTGGAGGTTGAGCCAATATAAAGTTTGTGATTAGATTTAGTTAAAAGGGATATTATTGATAGTGTTATGAAAAGTAACAAAAACACTTTTACCCACAAAAGGGGCACCCTGTTTAAACTAATACACCTTGCATCTTGAGAAGCCTTACACTCTCATAACCCCAGTGCAACCATAACATGGTTGAAATTTGGAGGACCATGTGCTTTCCAGCCCCATCACTGCTGAGAGAAACTGGTGTTCTCTCTCGGGACATCATATGCCTCTCTTTAAAAACCTCCCTATTTTTATTCCCAATCTGTGCTGACGGGATTCAGCACCCCGTCTGACCCCAGTTTAGCCACTTCTCCTTCCTTCAAAACACTTGTGCTTCCCCCCGGTTTCCTCGCTTTTCATACAACCTCTCCCACAACTTTCTCTGGTCAGCCTCTAATTTCACAGGGTAGATGCTGACCTTCTTCTCAGCCAATCATCCCAGATCGGGGCTGAGGGAAGAGGGGACAATGTTTCCTAACCCCTGAGCTCTGGTTTGGGATGGTGTTTTTTTAACAACCTGCTTCATCCCGACCCATACCTTCCTCACATCAATTTTTCTTTTCTCTTCACACATTATCAATTTTATGCCATGCCCAAAGTAGAGCCGCCATGCTGAAGGGCTGCAAGGTCACCAGGCAGTAGGGGTGGCCTTAAATGGCGGAATCTGGCTCTGCCAGGCTCATAAGCACCCCTTGTAGAGCGGGCTATTGTGAGGGGTGATGAGCTATTGCTTTCCGTAATAAAAAGAGGGTCACCATGCCCAATGATGTTGAAATAAAAAAATCTCCCCTCAATTTACCCTGTTCCAAAGTGGGAGCCGCCCTCGGGCAGCTCCACAGAAAAGTGGAAGTTTCCCTCCCCGTACTTGCGCAGGAGACCCTCCAAATTTCTCTAACCATAGGGGACTCCTCCTCACCCCCTTCTCTGGAGGTGCTTTCGTGCACCTCCCTCTTCCCAGCCGCAGTCCCCCCTTTTCTTTCCAAGGGGACCTGCCAAGAAAGCCAGCAGGCAGCCCATAGCTGACCCCTCCACATTGAAGCGGCTCGGTAGGGCAAACCCCCTTAAGAGGGAGAGGGAAGCCAGGCCCCTTTGGTCGTTTCCCTCAAAAGACCTGCTGGGAAGAATATCGAACCTTGCCAGGGTCAAGGCCTGTGCCTCCCCAGACTTGACATGTGACAGGCTGCCAATAGGACCTGTGATGTCCGGGGGGGGGGGGCAACTGGAGTCCCCATCCCCCTGAGATTGACATGGTCCTCCAGGCAACCCAGCTTCAGACTGCAGGGCCTTCAATGGGAACGAATCTGGGCTCAGTGCCAGGCACTGAACTCGAGTCTACCCCTATGCAAGGTCTTTCTCAAACAGCTAGGGTTTCCCAGGCAGTACAAGGAGGGGAGTAATCTCCTCTAAGCGGTGCCCCTGCGACTGCCAAGACCTTCTCCATCTCAGAGAAGGACCTGGCTGATGCTGGTCCATCTGGCCTGGGGACTCATGCCAGTGGAAGGGAGGAACAGGTTCATTCCCTGCCCTCCTCTCCTAAAAAGAAAAAAATAGGAAAAAGACAAAGAAGACTCGGGGCTCCTCTCCATCCGCGGGGGCGGATGGGTCTGCTGCCACTCTGGCAAGCGACCAAGCCAAGATCGGCACATCCGGCCCCTCTACCCCCCGGTTGCGGAGCCCCTGACTAAGACCAAAAGTGCACAGGGCGGAGCCTCGATGACATCGGGGCCCCTGATTCAGAAGTTACCTGGCATTTTCGAGCCCGCTGGCTTCAAACGCCTCCTCGTTATTCGCTCCACTGATGGCAGCATGTTGTCCAAGGGCAACATGATCCATCAGAGGAGAGCATTAGGTAGTGTAATTGGTAGAGAGCCGAAGGTGACCCGTTTCTCGTATGGGAGCCTTCTGGCGAATGCAGTGGATCCCTTCGAGGCGGCCAAGATAAGTGCTCTTTGGACACTTGATGGCACCCAAATGAGTGTGACATGCACTCTACCATGAACTTTGTGAAAGGAGTAGTATGTGTGAGGGAACTCATTGACTACTCCATAGAGGACATCACCCTATAGCTGGCCAACCATGGGGCAGTCAAGGTCAAACGTGTGATGAGAAAACAGGGAGGGGCCTCGAGACCCACCCCTACACTCTTCGTCAAGTTCGACTGTGACAAGCTCCCTGAGTCGGTGTGTGCCAGTTGGTACTGCTACCACGTGAAGGCATTCATACCACTGCCGCGGCGGTGCTATTACTTTCACCGCTTCGGCCATATGAATCGCTCATGTAGATGTGCAAAGTCGAGGTCACCCCAAGTATGTGTAAGTTGCTCCAAGACCGCACACAATAAGTCCAAATCGGGTGTGGCCAAGTGTGCCAATTGCGGTAGCCTCAACCCGCTTCTTCGAAGCAATGTAGTAAATATCTCCTTGAGAAAGAAATCCTGGCTGTTCAGGCCCAGGATCGACTATCATTCCACAAGAACTTGGTCCTGGCGCGCCCCGCTCTGCCTGGGACGTCTTATGCCTCAATGGTTAGAAAGACACCCTCTGCTCCTGGCCCTTCCAGGCCAACGAGCACGGTTCTTTCCACGCCCATTTGGAACTCTTTGCATGTTCTACTCAACCCGACGATCCCCTGGTAAAGCTGGCGGCACAAAGGTTTCACACCCAGCCCTGGCTGGGTGTGAAACGGCCACGCGCTTCCATCGAGTCGTTAGACTCACAGGAGGCAACACCCCTGAAGTTGGTCGCCAGGCCATCTTCTGGGGTTCCTAAAGCTGTCCCCGAAATAAAGCAGCTTCAGCTCCTTTGCCCACACCTAGTGGTGGGCTGAGTGGCTCGGAAACGGTGGATCCTCGAAAAGAGGGCCCCCTTGCTCCAAAGCCGCAACACCCGCCTAAGGTTTCGAGGCGGAAGGAGGAAAAAATCGCATAGTGAGCCCAACCTCCCCCAATAAGTCCTCGAAGGCGACAGTGCATTATCCAGCCAACAGCGCCCGGAGTTCTGGCTCCGGGAAACGTACAGCCATTCCTGTAAGGGTCTTCTGTGTGAAGAGGGCCCCTCCGTCTCGTCTGAGCTAGGCCTGGAGGGCATATTCCTTCAATGGAATTGCTGTGGACTCCGGGCCAACTGGGTGGAGCTGCGGAGGCTCGTCTCGTCCCGTTCCCCATTAGCTATTTTCTTGCAGGAGACCATGCTAGGTGCGTGCCCCTGCCCGCCTTCTTGAGATGGGGACCGGCCTGGGGGATACGTGGTTTACACCCGGCGTGATATCTCCATTCTTATTTTCACTTTAGATACCTCCTTTCAGGCATTGGCTGTGCAGCTTCACCTGGATAAGAGGTATACTGTCATTTCTGCGTATCTTCCACCGTCAGCTGACTTCGGCGCGGAGGACTTCCGCCGCGTCGTGGCACGGTTGCATAGGCCCTTTCTCTTGCTTGGAGATCTGAACGTCAGAGATCCTCGCGGGGGATTACTCAATAAATCCCAGTGGGCAAGTCCTTGCCAATCTGATCAAAGAGCTTGAGATAGGTGTCCTAAATGTGGATGAGTTTACGCATCACTGCCTGAGAACCGCTTCATTTTCTTGCCTTAATCTATCTTTGTGCTCTTTGGATGCACAGCCTGATTTAGATTGGGGGGGGGGGGGCTGGTCGATACCTTCATGGTAGTGATCACTTTCCCATTCAAATATCATTTTCAGGGCAACTGCCGCCTGAGAGCCCACCTCGGTGGCCTGCATTTCAGGAAATGACTGAATTCTCTATCGCAGTCGAGGAGTTTAGGTCGGTAGATGAGGCCGTTGAGTTCTTCTCCGGCAGCCTCATCGCCGCGGGCCTAACTACTATTCCCAGAACGTCTGGCGTTTTGCATGCCGACCACTTCCTGTGATGGTCGGCTGAGTGTGAGACGGCCCTCGCACGACCCCCCTCCCATTCTCCATGTGAATGCTACCGCAATCTCGGATCGGGCGTCCGTGGCGGAATCCTTCGCCCCTGCATTCTTTAGCCGAGATGCTGCTCCGCCAGCATTCAATGCACGTCGTGATGTCGCGGAAGGCTGCCGGCTGGACTTTACCTTCAGAGGGGCGTAGAACCCTTTAATGACAGGTTTACTCTGAGTGAGTTGTATTGAGCTCTTGCTTTGTGCGCGGACAACGCCCATTGTCTGGACGATGTCCCGTATGCCATGCTTCGACACCTGGGTGAGCGAGGCATGGCCTTTCCGGGCGGAGGGTCTCCTCCCAGATTCCTGGCAAATCGCTACTGGTGCTTGCTGTCGTATAATGCCCCTTTTTGATCACTCCACTCGTAACACCACTTTTGTCGCGGTATACATTGTGGTACGTGATGTACTTCTTTGATGAAGTAGGCTTTGATCTAAGAGTGCTAATTTGGTGGTTTTGTTTTTAAGGAAGAGCTACTTCAACATGTAAGGATAAGAGGAAACACACAGGAATTATCCCCAAATAAACATATATTTTAAATTTAGCACTTAACTATGACAAACAAACAGTTATGACATTTATATCCTTGTCCTAATGCTAAACTCGACTATTCCAGTTGGCACCTAGGCCTATTACAATGTCTACGATGACAAAATTACACAAATAGGCTACACATAAACATACCAATTGCTGATTAGTATTTTTGTTGCAACCCTTTTTGATTAGGGTTAAACATTAAATTAAAGTACTCTCGTCTACTAGCAAATATGACAGGGGTTCTCGCACAATAATTTCTACTTCCCTTAAATCGTGAGACATACTAAACTCATACTATCGCAATATGAATATAAATGTTCTTTCTAACTTACATGACAGGAGGGATCAGGGATTGCCAGATGTTGCTGGAGGGCTTATCTCTCGCTTTGGAGTGTTTCCATGGCCGATGATTGAATTTCGTAGAGGTGGTATGTTGGGAGAGAGTTGAGGCGAGGTCACTTCTTATTGCAAACTTGCCTCTGGTTAAATTAAGAAGACGAAGAGAGTTACGGTGCTCTTCGCTCCAAGAGTCGTCTTCTAAATGATCTTGACGCCTCTTGGTGTCTGATTCTTCAACGTAGAGTGTCCACCTAGCTTTTGGGGTATTCAGTGAGATATTTACTGTAATTAAAGAATGGAACCTCGTTGGGGCTGGGTTCTTCTCCTCTCACTCTTATGGAGCTTGAGATGTGAGAGTCACTCCAGTGTGAGCGGGTTTACTTTTCTCCAGTCAGACTTCTTCTAAGTCTGTAAAGGATTCTTTGGTATGGCACCGATACAAAGCTTGACGATTTATGTTAATTTGGCCCGAGGAGGGAGGATCAGTTTTCTCAATCTAATCTTATCGTTTCTCAAGGAAATTTTCTTGTATGGCTGAAGGATCGATCTTCATGAACTGAACCTTGTTCTTTCTTATCGAATTCTAATCCTTTTTGTCTGGCTGGAGGATCGATCTTCACGAACTGATCATCAAATTCTAATCCCTTTCTTTCTTTCCGGGGCTTATTTATAGGCGGATCACGCCCCATCTAAGGGGAAAGGGGAGAGGCCACAGAGGGGAGCGTGAATGGTGAGTTTGCATCTGTTGAGAGCTAGAAGTGCAGAGGTTGGCCCTGAGGTGCCCAAGTTGGCTTGCTAATTAGAGAGAGACTCAACTGCCACACTCCTTGGCATGCCTTTTGACTAGCACCGCTTTTTTTTTTACATAACCACAGGTTTATGGGTCTCATATGTAATTAGATCGTTAGAGCGTCGTTTAAGGGCCTTATGTGGTCACCTTAAAACAGATATTCGCTCCAACTACCAAAACGGCGGTGAGATCAAACAGGGTAGGCAGTTACTGTTATTCTCCAGCTTCCATTTTCACGATTCTCCTCATAGTGCTCACTTCTCCGGCTTTCTCCACAAGGAGGGGGAACTTTAAGGTATATGTCCGCCTGCCCTCTGGGATGCTTTATGTAGCCATTTCTCTACAGTCACCTTCCGCAAACCGGGGAGAGATCACTCTACTCCATCCGGTTTCCACCCAATCTCTCTAACCTCTTGCATGTGCAACTTGATGGAGAAATTGGTAAATGTTAGATTAGCCTATTTCCTGGACAGCGGAGGCCATCTGTCTTCTGCACAGTGCGGCTTCCGTAAGTTCCACTCCACGTCGGATGCTCTGCTCCGACTGGAAAATGCCGTCTGCGAGGCTTTCCTTCGTAGACAGCACTACGCCACGGTGTTTTTTGATCTGGAGAAGGCCTATGATACCGCATGGCAATACGGTATCATGGAGACTCCACACGATAGGGGTGAGGGGACGCCTCCCAGTCTTTATATCTGATATTTTACGAGATCGTTGATTCCGCGTACGGGTGGGGGGAGCCCTCTCCGGCCCAAAGGAGCAGGAAGAGGGTGTCCCGCAGGGAAGTGTCCTCAGTGTCACACTCTTTGCCCTGAGCATCAACGGCATCACCTCGGTGCTGCCGGAAGATGTTATTGCTACGCTCTACGTGGACGACCTTTCGATCTCTTTTGGCGCAGCTCAGATGCCAACTCTGGAGCGTCGACTCCAACAGGCATTGAACCGCGTCTCTCGTTATGCCGAAGCGCACAGGTTTCGGTTTTCTTTGGCCAAGACTAAGGTGGTGCACTTCTGCCGCCATTCACAGCTCCACCCCGACCTAGATTTGTTTCTAAATGGGCTTCGCCTGGATGTGGTTGAGTCGCACTGTTTCCTTGGTCTTGTATTCGACCGACGCCTCACCTGGGAGGCTCATATTCACAGCCTTAGGGTCTCTTGTACCAGTGCCATGGATATTCTCCGTTCCGTGACGTTCAGCGCTTGGGGCGCTGCCTTACTTTTTTATCGATCCTTTGTTCGTTCGAAGCTCGACTACGGATGTAAGTTTTATGCATCCGCAGCCGATCGTTTGTTGCGGAAGGTCGATTCGATCCACCACACCGGCCTTCGCCTTGCGAGCGGTGCCTTCCGCACTTTCCCCATTGAGAGCCTGTTGGTCGATGCTGGGGAGATGACACTCCCTTTGCGCCGCGTGCAGTGCATCACTCGCCTGTATGCGCGAGCCCGGCGCCTCCCTCAATCGCCAAAAGCTTTCACTGCATCCGCAGCTGATCTCGATGGTGCCTATGCCGCCGAGAGACGCCAGTTATACCCTAAGCCCTTTGGGTTTAGGGCCAGGAAACTCCTTCGAGAGCTAGATATTGCTCTCGAGCCGTTGGTGCCCCTGGTTCTGCCCAGGACGCCACCCTGGAGAGTACCAAATTTTCGCTATTTGTCGACACGCCTCTGCTCCCAAAGTCTTTACGGCGCCGGGAGTATTGCGTTCGACCTTTTTGGAGCACACCTCGTGTCACGCTGGAACCGTGCCAGTGTATACGGATGGCTCTAAGTCCCAAGATGGGGTCGCCTTCCACGCCATATCCCCTCTGTTTGAAGTCAGCTGGGCTCTGCCAGGCGCTGCGTCTGTCTTCACGGCCGAGCTGGTGGCAATACACCACTCGGTACGGGAGATTACGCGACGTGCCCGGTTCGAAGACCGGATTGTGATCTATAGCAACTCACAAAGTGCCCTGAGTGCTCTCGGGGCATTGGAATCTCCGCATCTCCTGGTTCGCGATATCCGTAACGCCACTGCTTTTGCGAGCCGGGCAGATGTCGAGATTATCTACTGCTGGGTTCCTGGACATGTAGGAATTGCGGGGAATGAGGGCGCCAAAGAGTCCGCGAGGACTCTGCGACCGGACCAGCGTTTCGCTCTTCCTCACACTGACTACATGGCAGGAATACGGGCAGCTCTTCGGACTACTTGTCAAAGAAGATGGGAGACGGTCGAAGGGAACTTAAAGTTGCGTGCCATTACGCCGCGACTGTTCTCATAGACCTAACCCCCAATGCTGCGACGGCTTCAGGTCGCTTTCTGTCGTCTCCGTATCGTCACACTCGTGTGACGCATCGCTATCTGATGGAGCGCTCGCCAGCGCCCTATTGCGATGACTGCGTCGTCCCCCAGACTGTTCGGCACATTCTTGTCGAATATCCCAGTCTGGGTGATCTTCGCGCACAATACCTGTCCCGATACCGGGATGGGCTGGGTCGCTACCGCCTGTTATTTTTACTCGGGATGAGTTCATGCACATTGACTTGTGGACTTGTTGACTTTTGGGGGGAGGCCGGGCTTCTCCCCTTTATTTAAGAAGGTTCTCTTTTTTTTGCTTTGTTATTGTTTTCTTTGTAGGTTGCACGCTCCTGCACCGGGGTGAGGGGGACCTTCCCCCTCTGTCGGAGATTGCTTCCTAATTGTTAAGTTTTTCACATTTTTATCATTGTTATGTTTTCATATTTTTATTTTAAAGTAGCCTAGTTCTAGGCTGTCGTGTTTCCAGCGACTTATGCCCTAGTGGGCAGTTGCCAGATGGGCTCTATAAAAAAAAAAAAATCAACTGCAAGGTAGTGCACTTTTGCCTCCATTTACATCTCCACCTCCACCCAAATTTGTGCCTTATTGGGCTTGCCTGGAAGTGATGGATTCGCACCATTTCCTAGATCTTGTTTTTGACTGACTCTTCATCTGGGAGACTCATATTCTCCACCCTAGGGTCTCTTCTACCTGCGCCATGGACATTCTTTGCCCTCTGAAAATCAGTGCTTGAGGTGCTGATAGGACTACCGCTTTACTTTTCTACTGGTCCTTTGTTAGCTTGAAGCTTGACTACATTTTACACATCTTCAGGCAAGTGTATATTGCACCACCAGTCTCTGGTGACTGGTGCCTTCCTCACATCCCCCATTGAAAGCCTACTTATCAATGTTAGAGAGATGACACTCGCTCTGCAACATGCACAGTGCATTACCTTGCATGAGTCTAGCATTTACCTCAGTCACCAATGGATCACTTTCTCCATGGCCGATCTTGGCAGTGCCTTACTGCTGAGAGACGTTAGTCATACACTAAACCCTTGGGATTTAGAGCTAAAAAACTACTTTGAGATCTTGGTGTAGCTCTTGGAAAAGTGGTTCCTCTTATTCTTAATGCCACCCTGGAGCATAACACTATTGACTCATAGTTCATTTTCTTGTAATAATTCCTGGACTAACCTTGAGAGGACCTTACCAATTATATCATTTAAAATGGAATGTAAAACATCAGAAGGGTGTCAAATTTCGTTAAATCGCTGAATAGTTACGATGTTATTGTCAAAAAACTCATTAAAAAGTAAAACAGTTGCCATCTGACTGATTGACCTAAGAACTGACTAAAAATGATTATTATTATTTATTTTTATGCTGTTTCATTTGATTCCTAATTTGTTGTTTTCCTTGAGATAAAAAGTTATAATGCAAAATATGAGTCAAGGGACCCCGGACCTGGTGCTTTTGGCTGATTTCAAGCCAGGAAATTTAAAGCTCCATGCGACACTGCTTCCGAACATCTGAGGTCAAAATAGTAGTGATTTCCAACTTTTGGGGGGTAAAAATGTATGGGAGGAAATGTACAAAAACCTAGGAAAATTAAAAAAAAGTTGTTTGAACAGAGCTACCGCACAGATAAAAATCCACAGTTGTGTGGTCAACATCGTTGTGCCACTGTATTACAAACCTTGCCCTATCACCACCACCTTTTCCCCTATGGTATGTGACTTACTTTCCTATCAAGCCCTTTCTATCCTTCATCTCTTTTGCACTTCTTGTTCTTTCGGTGTTGTATAGTATGAACAACCACATCGTTGCTTGCAGTTGAGTACCTTCCTAGCTACAATGCCCGATGGAGGTTTCAAAAGTAAGATGATAAAAATATTAGTAGAAATAACATAATTATTAGTGTCATGGCAATTCATCTTACTTTGATTTATCTTTGAAAGAAAAAAAATTTATTAAAAGAAAGAAGCAATATTTTTCATTCTCGCACACATTTTGTCTGATTATGCCATTAAGCTCCTAACTTTCCCACACAAATAGGAGAGTGGATGCTTGTTAAGTCTTAACTTATGAACGCATTTATTGTTGATTTACACGTGTTGCAAAATATATATAGAATGTCTTCAATACCCTATTATTCATGGTTAATGGTCATGTTCTGCAATGATTATTATCTAGGGTATTTCTTTATTTTATCACTCATTGGTTTTTACTTTAATATTTTTACATTCTTTTTTCTTTCATTTCATTCACCTTTTTCCTCCTTTTTCTTGACATTCACCTACACCCTTTCCCTCCGCATGCGATGCTATGGTTCGGATTCCACATAATCAGTAGGACCCGACCAGAAAATAAAAAGCCACAATATGAGTGCAGTTTATTACTAAAACCCCTATCAAATTATTTAAAACCTCCTTTGTATCTTAATTTTTCTAGCATCTATTGGTTCTGCAGTGTTTATCGGTCCTGTTATGGTGGTGCCTAAAAGGTCACTCGGACTACCAGCAAAATTGTTAATAATTTTATGGTTGTGGTCTGTGTAAATGGTAGTGATGTACCGATTACACATTTTGGCTGATACCAATGCTGAGCTTTGATAAATTTTTAAATCATTAGATAAAGCTCAACTATCATAGTCCCTTCTAATGCTTTTAGGACTGTCAAGGCTTCAAGACTATAAGGGCTAATCACCTCGCTATGTAATATGATTTCCAACCTTGCCTTTGCCTATCAACATGGATAAAGCATCGACCGAATGATGCTCATTTAGGTCAAGCAAATTAGCAGAAAATATTCATAAATTATTATATTTTTTGCATGCTATATATAATATAAAAAAATCTTTTCTACTGCTTCAGGAATGTAATAACCTCAATGCGAAACATAGAACTCGTTCAATTTACGATACAAGTGCCGTTGACCACTGTTTTTCTATTACAAGTTTTTCTAAAATGATTGGTGAAAAAAGTCTGTGACAACTTTTTAATTTATATACTAATTGTAGGAATGGATAAATGTACCCACCATTTTATGTACTTT
This sequence comes from Ceratothoa steindachneri, assembly GCA_963969495.1. Classification (NCBI taxonomy): domain Eukaryota; kingdom Metazoa; phylum Arthropoda; class Malacostraca; order Isopoda; family Cymothoidae; genus Ceratothoa; species Ceratothoa steindachneri. The sequence goes on along the minus strand of OZ018333.1, from coordinate 94,656,344 downwards.
ACTCATTTTAGTGACTCAATATTTTCTGGAATGGTCACAAACTTAGGAAGTCCACTACTACCTTTCTTTATTCCAGTTGATCGAGTTTTCTCAAGCTTTTTTCCTAATCACACTCATAACATTCACTTTAATCACTAGAAATTATTCTAACACTTTTTTCATCAAATATCATATAAAAATTTTTAATAGAAAAAATAGTAAGTGAGAGTTGATGAAACTTTTATAGCAATATGAAAATAAATATTGCGAGTGATTATAAAATCTCATAACAGTAGTTTACCACTGTGAAGAAATGAAACTTCAAACTTCAGTGAATATTTGTTTTGTTTTTTTACCACCAATAATGTTAATCAGCAAAAAGGCTTATCAAATCACAAAAAAATATGCTGATACCGGTGCTGATCATAAAAATATATGCTGATGCCAATTTATCAGTACATCACTAGTAAATGGAGATATAGGTTGAGATAATTTTCTCGATGACTGCCCATGATACAAAATAAAAGTGGTTGTCATTGGTGGGTTGGTTGAAGTAGTTTTAGTACTTTGACTTGCCACTTCATTATTTAGCTGATTTTGTGATTATATTCAATTCAATATAAACTATAAGTTTTGTTATAGGTAGTGTTTATTTTTCAGCATTCTTCCCTGGAAGAGGAAATGACTCAGAGTGGGGTTAAAGAGGAGCCTTTTTCCTCCATTGGACTTGAAGCTCTTGAGATGACAGCTGCGATGCATTTACAAGAGCAAGTGAGTCGTGTCATTGACACAGGTTGGTAGGTGTTAAGTACTGGCTACTATCACAAGAGTCATGTCATTGGCAGAGTTAGCTGGTGTTAAATTCTGGCAATCACTAGTCTCATAAAAGTTGATAAGAACAACCTCTGCACCCACCCACCCCATAAAGGGCGCGGTGATTTGCTGTGCTGACAGGACTCAGCACCCTGTCCGACCCCAGCTTAGCCTCTTCTCCTTCCTTCAGACACTTGTGTTTCCCCCCTGTTTCCTCACTTTTCATACAACCCCTCCCACAAATTTCTCTGGTCAGCCTCTAATTTCACAGGGTAGATGCTGACCTTCTTCTCAGCCAATTATCCCTGATCGGGGCTGAGGGGGAGAGGGGACAATGTTCCCTAACCCCTGAGCTCCGGTTTGGGATGGTGGGCTTTTAAAAACCTGCTTCATCTTCACCCATACCTTCCTCTTCATCCCCACCCATACCTTCCTCACATCCCTTTTCCTTCTCTCTTCACACTATCAATTTTATGCTGTACAGGCTCTGCCAAGCCTGTACTCACCCTTCGCAGAGCGGGCCACTGCAGGGGGGGGCTTAGCTTTTGCATCCCATAAAAAAAAGGATCACCATGCCCATGAATGAAAACTTACCAAAACCAAAATCTCTCACAATTTCCCCTTTAAGAACAACGGAGCTGCCCTCAGGCAGCTCCACAGAGAAAATGGAGGTTCCCCTGCCCCTGTGGTTTACCAGGGAAGCCTCCTCTCCAGTGCCTATGGGTGCAGGGGGCTCCTCCTCAGCCCATTCCTTGGAGTCACCATGTGACTCCATCTCAAATCAAGCAGTCCCACCTTTGCTTTCACAGGGGACTGCCAGGAAAGCCAGTAGGCAGCCCATAACCGGCCGCTTCCTGTTGAAGCGGCTCGGTAGGGCAAACCCCCTTAGGGGGGAGAGGGAAGAAAGGCCCCATCTGCTGCTTCCCTCTAAAGACCCGCTGGCCCAAATATTAAATCTAGTGGGGGTGAAGGCCTATGCCCCCCAAAGAATATGGACAAAACTAACATAACCTGTGATGTCAGGGGGGGCGGGGCAAATGGAGGACCCCCCTGAGATAGACATGCTCCCTGTAGCAGTCCAGCCTCAGAAGGGGCAGATTCGGGCTCAGCATCAAACACTGAGCCCAATTCTGCTCCTGTGTGGGGCCCTCGCCAGAAGTGTTGGGCTTCTAAGACATCACAAGCAGTGGAGGGATCTCTTCCTCCAGTCAGTGCCCCCATGACTGCTGGGACCTTCACCATCTTGGCGAAGGACCTTGCAGAGGCCGGTCCTTCTGGGCTGGCAGCTCCTGCTGGGGGAGGGGAGAAGCGGGTCCATTCCTCACCCTCCTCTCCTAAAAACAAAAAGACGGGGGGGAGGGCGCTCTTCTCCCTCCACGGGGGCTGCAGGGACGGACGAGGTTGCTAACATCCTTGAACGCAACCAAGCCAAGATTGGCACGTCCGTCCCCAGTGCTCACAGAGCAGAGCCTCGATTACGTCGGGGCTCCTTATTCAGAGGCTACCTGGCGTTTTCAAGCCTGCTGGCATCAAACTATGCTTAGTTATTCGCTCCACTGATGCCGGCATGTTGGCCAAGGGCAACATGATCCATCAAAGGAGGGCTTTAGCTGGTATAATTAGTAGAGAGCCAAAGGTGACCCATTTCTCAGTCAGGACTTCTGGCGAATGCAGCAGATCCCTCCAAGGCGGCCAAGATAAGTGCTCTTCGGACACTTGATGGCACCCCAGTGAGTGTGATGCCACACTCTACCATGAACTTTGTGATAGGAGTAGTTTATGCCAGGGAATTAGTGGACTACTCTATAGAGGATATCACTCTAGAGCTAGCTGACCACGAGGTGGTCAAGGTCAAGTGTATGATGAGAAAACAGGGAGGGGCCTCAAGACCACCCCTACACTCTTCATCACGTTCGACTGTGACAAGCTCCCTGAGTCAGTGCGTGCCAGTTGGTACCGCTACTGTGTGAAGGCATTCATGCCACTGCCGCGGAGGTGCTATTACTGTCACCGTTTTGGCCATATGAATTACTCATGTAGATGTGCAAAGTCGGGGGCACCCAAAGTCTGTGTAAATGCTCCAAGGCCGCACACGATTAGTCCAAAACGTGTGTGGCCAAATGTATCAACTGCAGAGAGCCACACCCCACTTCTTTGAAGGCATGTGGTGCATATCTCCTTGAGAAAGAAATCCTGGCCATTCAAGTCCAGGATCAGCTCTCATTCTGCGAGGCTAAGGCCTTGGTCCTGGCGCGCCCGGCTCTGCCTGGGACGTCATACACCTCAATGCTTAGAGAGACACCCTCTGCTCCTGGCCCATCCAGGGCAACAAGCACGGTTGTTTCCGCACCCATTCGGAGCCCTTCTGTGGGTTCTACTCAACCCGGGCGCCTACCTGGTAAAGCTGGCGGCACAAAGACCTCACACCCAGCCCCGATTAAAATCAGGTCTCCCCCCACTTTCCCCAACATGACTGTTTCGCGTAAGGAGAAACGGCCGCGCGCCTCCACCGAGTCATTAGACTCACAGGAGGCAACACCCATGAAGTTGGTCCCTAGGCTATCTTTCAGGGTTCCTAAAGCTGCCCCCTGAAAGGAGGACAGCAACAAAGGAGCTTCGGCTCCTTCCCCCAGCCTAGTGGTGAGCTGGGTGGCTCGAAGACGGTGGATCCTCGAAAAGAGGGAAAAGACTTGCATGGCGAGCCCAACCTCCCACATAAGCCCTCGAAAGCGACAGCGCATTGTCTGGCCAACAGCGCCCAGGGTTCTGCCTCCGGGAAGCATACGGCCATTCCTGTGAGGGACTTCTGTTAGAAGAGGGCCCCCGTGTCTCCTCCCAGTTAGGCCTGGAGGGCATATTCCTTCAATGGAATTGCTGCGGACTCCTGTCCAACTGGGAGGAGCTGTAGAGGCTCGTCTCGTCCCGTTCCCCGTTAGCTATTTTTCTCCAGGAGACCATGCTAGGTGCGTGTCCCCTGCCAACCCTCCCGGGGTATAAGGGTTTTGCGACCCTACCACTACGGGATGGGGGCTAGGCTGGGGGATGCACGGTTTACACCCAGCATGATGTCTCCCTTCTTCTTTTAACTTTAGATATCTCCTTTCAGGCAGTGGCTGTGCAGCTTCACCTGGATAAGAGGTATACTGTTATTTCTGCATACATTCCACCATCAGCTGACTTCCGCCGCGTGGCCGAGGCCCTTTCTCTTGCTTGGAGATCTGAATGGCAGACATCCTATCTGGGGAGACTACTCAATAAATCTAAGGGGACAATTCCTTGCCGATCTGATCGAAGAGCTTGAGATAGGTGTCCTAAATGTGGATGAATTTACGCATCACTGCCCGAGAACCGCTTCATTTTCTTGCCTAGATCTATGTCTGTGCTCTCCTGATGCGCAGCCTTATTTTGATTGGGGGTTGGTCGATGACCTCCATGGTAGTGATCACTTTCCCATTCAAATATCATTTTCTGGGCCGCTGCGGCCTGAGAGCCCACCTCAGTGGTGCTTGGCACGAGTGCGGTGGCCTACATTTCAGGAAATGACTGAATTCTCTATCTCAGTCGAGGAGTTTAGGTCGGTAGATGAGGCCGTTAAGTTCTTCTCCGACAACCTCATTCCCGCGAGCCTGACTACTATTCCCAGATCGTCTGGCCGTTTTGCACGCCGACCACTCCATGGGGGTCGTCCGAGTTTGAGACAGCCCTCAAACAGATGCGTTATGCCTATATGCGATATAAGCGCCGCCCGAACGATTTCACCATCGGTGAATTTCGTTGGGCTAGGGCCCGGTTTATTTCGAAGAACGCCCGCCGCTCTTCTTGGCGGGGCATATATGCCTTCATTTAACGGGGAGACCCCTCTAGCAGAGGTGTGGAAGCGAGTCAAAAGGATTCGAGACAAGTTCTCCAGGAGAATGCGACCGAAATCTCGGACCCCGCGTCTGTGTCGGAATCCTTCGTGACTGCATTTTCCGCATTCTCTAGCCGGGATGCTTCTCCGCCAGCATTCAATGCACGTTGTGATGTCGTGGAAGGCCGCCGATTGGATTCTACTTCCAGCAGTGGAGAACCCTTCAACGGCAAGTTTACTGTGAGCGAGTTGCATTCCGCTCTCGCTTCGTGCGTGGACACCGCCCGTGGCCCGGACGATGTCCAGTATGCCATGCTTCGTCACCTGGGTGAGCGAGGCATGGCCTTTCTGTTAGCTTTGTAAAACAGGATCTGGTTAGATTTTTTTTTTTTTTTAATTAAGAGCTCATCTGGCGACTGCCTATATGGGCATTAGTCGCCGTATTAAAACTCGCCTAGTTCTAGGCTACTTTAAAATAAAATTAAAGAAACGAAAAAAAAAACACCCCAAATGGGGGAAAGGAAGCAAGCTCCTGCGTCGGGGGGAGGTCCCCCCGGCGCAGGAGCGTGCAACCTAAAGGAAAAAAACAAATGCAAAAAACAAACAAACCCTGCTTAAATAATAGGGAGAAGGCCGGCCTCCCCCCAAAAGTCAACAAGTCCACCAGTCGATGTGCACGCACTCATCCCGAGTACAAGGGATAGGCGGTAGCGACCCCGCCCATCCCGGTACCGGGACAGGTGTCGTGCGCGAAGATCACCCAGACTGGGACATTCGACAAGAATGTGCCGAACAGTCTGGAGGACGATGCAGTCGTGTTACAATAGGGCGCAGGCGAGCGCTCCATCAAATAGCGATGCGTCACAAGAGTGTGCCCGATTCGGAAACGACAGAAAGCAACCTGAAGCCGCCGCGGCATTGGGGGATAGGTCCATGGGAACAGTCGCGGCGCAAATGGCACGCAACTTTCAGTTCCCTTCAACCGTCTCCCATCTTCTTTGCCAAGCAGTCCGAAGAGCTGCCCGTATTCCTGCCATGTAGTCGGTGTGAGGAAGAGCGAAACGCTGGTCCGGTCGCAGAGTCCTCGCGGACTCTGGATCTGGGTAGAGGGTAACCTCCCTGATTCTCTACGAATCGCTACTTTGCTAGCTTTTCGCAAACCGGGTAGAGATTATTCTACCCCAGCCGATTTCCGCCCAATTTCTCTAGCCTCCTGCATGTGCAAGTTGATGGAGAAATTGGTAAATGTTAGATTAGCCTTTTTTCTGTACAGCGGAGGCCATTTCTGTTCTGCGCAGTGTGGCTTCCGTAAGTTCCATTCCACATCGGATGCTCTGCTTCGACTGGAAAATGCTGTCTTTGAGGTCTTCCTTCTTAGACAGCACTTCGCCACGTTGTTTTTTGATCTGGAGAAGGCTTATGATACCGCATGGCGATACGGTATCATGGAGACTCTCCACACGATGTGGGCGAGGGGACGCTTCCCAGTCTTTATATCTGAATTTTTGCGAGATCGTTGATTCCGCGTACGGGTGGGGGGAGCCCCCTCCGGCCCAAAGGAGCAGGAAGAGGGTGTCCCGCAGGGAAGTGTCCTCAGTGTCACACTCTTTGCCCTGAGCATCAACGGCATCACCTCGGTGCTGCCGGAAGATGTTATTGCTACGCTCTACGTGGACGACCTTTCGATCTCTTTTGGCGCAGCCCAGATGCAAACTCTGGAGCGTCGACTCCAACAGGCATTGAACCGCGTCTCTCGCTATGCCGAAGCGCACAGGTTTCGGTTTTCTTTGGCCAAGAGTAAGGTGGTGCACTTCTGCCGCCATCCACAGCTCCACCCTGACCCAGATTTGTTTCTAAATGGGGTTCGCCTAGATGTGGTTGAGTCGCACCGTTTCCTTGGTCTTGTATTCGACCGACGCCTCACCTGGGAGGCTCATATTCACAGCCTTAGGGTCTCTTGTACCTGCGCCATGGATATTCTTCGGTCAGTGACATTCATCGTTTGGGGCGCTGATAGGGCTACTGCTTTACTTTTTTATCGATCCTTTGTCCGTTCGAAGCTCGACTACGGATGTGAGTTTTATGCATCCACAGTTGAACGTCTATTGCGGAAGGTGGACTCGATCCACCACACTGGCCTTCTCTTGGCGACCGGTGCCTTCCGCACTTCCCCTATTAAGAACCTGCTTGTCGATGCTGGAGAAATGCCACTGTCTATGCGCCATGCACACTGCATTACTTGCCTGTATGCACGAGCGCAGCGTCTCCCTTTGTCGCCAACGGCTCTCAAAGCATCCGCAGCTGATCTCGACGCTGCCTATGCCGCCAAGAGACGCAAGTCATACCCTAAGCCCTTTAGGTTTAGAGCTAGGAAACTCCTTCGAGAGCTAGATATAGCTCTTGGGCCGGTGCCCCGCCTGGTTCTGCCCAGGACGCCACCCTGGAGGGTACCACATTTGGCTATTTGTCGCCACGCCTCTGCTCCCAAAGCTTGTACGGCGCCGGGAGTATTGCGTTCGACCTTTTTGGAGCACACCTCGTGTCACGCTGGAACCGTGCCAATGTATACGGATGGCTCCAAGTCCCAAGAGGGGGTCGGCTTCCACGCCGTATCCCCTCTGTTTGAAGTCAGTGGGGCTCTACCAGGCGCTGCGTCTGTCTTCACGGCCGAGCTGGTGGCAATACACCACTCGGTATGGGAGATTACGCCACGTGCACGGTTCGGAGACCGGATTGTGATCTATAGCGACTCACAAAGCGCCCTGAGTGCTCTCGGGGCATTAGAATCTCCGCATCCCTTGGTTCGCGATATCCGTGACGCCATGGTTTTGGCGAGCCGGGTGGATGTCTAGATTATTTTCTACTGGGTTCCTGGACATGTAGGAATTGCGGGAAATGAGCACGCCAGAGAGTCCGCGAGGACCTGCAACCGGACCAGCGTTTCGCTCTTCCACGCACAGATTACATGGCAGGAATACAGGCAGCTCTTCGGACTGTTTGGCAAAGAAGATGAGAGACGGTCCAGGGGAACTTTAAGTTACGTGCCATTGCGCCGCGATTGTTCCCATGGACCTATCCCCCAATGCCGCGTCGGCTTCAGGTCGCTTTCTGTCGTCTCCGAATCGGACACACTCGTGTGACGCATCTCGCTATTTAATGGAGCGCTCGCCTGCGGCTTAATGTGACGACTGCGTCGTCCCCCAGACTGTTCGGCACATTCTGTTCGAATGTCCTATTTCTGGTGATCTTCGCGTATGTTACCTGTCCCGTTGCCGGGATGGGCGGGGTCACTACCGCCTGTCCCTTGTACTCGGGATGGATTCGTCTACACCGACCTGTGGTGCTTTAGACTTTTTGGAGGAGGCCGGCCTTCTCCCCCTTATTTAATAACTGACTATGGATCGCGTGCTTCTTCGCCGGGGAGGGTGGGCCTTCCCCCGTCGACGTAGCTCGCTCTATATTTTTTCAATCTCTTTGTTTTTTTTTGTATTTTTTTTTCTTTTATTTGGCTTTTAATATAGCCTAGGGTGGCTAGTCTTTTTCTCTTTCCCTGCAGGGTGGCTAGAGTATTTTTCTCTTTCCCTGCAAGGTGGCTAGTCTTTTTCTCTTTCCCTGCAAGGTGGCTAGTCTTTTTCTCTTTTCCTGCAGGGTGTCTAGCGTCATGTTCTCTTTCCTTGCAAGGTGGCTAGAGTCTTTTTCTCTTTCCCTGCAGGGTGGCTAGTCTTTTTCTCTTTCCCTGCAGAGTGGCTAGTCTTTTTCTCTTTCTCTGCATGGTGTCTAGAGTCTTTCTCTTTCCCTGCATGGTCTCTTAGAGTCTTTTTCTCTTTCCCTGTGGGGTGGGTAGAGTTTAACAAAGCACAACCTTCCCGGCAGCTCCAAGTAGCATCAGTGAATGCAAAAAGGTGTAAGCGTGGAATGTGCCAAAGGAGTTTCATACAAGTTGGTCTGTGGGAGTGCAACTGCGATGAGGAAAGTACAAGAGCAGTGACAATGGGGGAATTTGAGAGGGTTGTTCGGAGTGATAAAAGATGGAACGGTGTGAATGAGAATACACAAGTGTCCTGGTGCGTCAAGGTATGAAAGAAAGCATAAACAATTGAGTGATTACACGTGTTTCATTCAAGGGTGATGTGAATGATCTATGGCAGGTGTGAATGGAGGGAGTTTGTGCGGGGGGGGGGGGTGCTCGAGTTATTCTGGCCAGGGAGGGACCCAAATTGGAAGAGATGCCACGCACCAACCAATCAGGAAAATGTCTGTTATGGTTGAGGTTGCTTTTTTTCTATTAGGAGGTCGTCTCTGAATCGGACACACTCGCGTGACGCACCGTCATTTGACGGAGCGTTCCCTGGCACATCACTGAAACGACTGCGTTGTCCCCCCACACCTGCACGTTCTTGCTGAATTCCCCACTCTGGCGGATCTTAGCGCACACTACCTGTTCCGGTACCGGGACGAGCAGGGTTGCTACCGCTTGTCCCTCGTACTCATGGCGGGTTCGTGCACACCGACTTGTGTACTCTATGACCTCTTGGAGGAAGCTGGTCTCCCCATTGAATCTATATGGTGTTGCTCCTGGGCGTTGCTTCCTTCTCTCGGTTGTTTCTTTGTTCGTGGGAACCATTTTTTGTTTTTAATTTATTCTAGTCATAGGCTACAATCGATTCCGGCCACTCATGCCCTTGCTGGTAGTCGCCAGTAAAAATAAATGTATTTTGGTCCCAGTTTGATGCGATTTATTCCGTTTGTATATTGAATCCAGTTCCGCAATGATATGATAGCGGTGTTGTGATTGAATAACGGTGGTGTGAGTGGTGATGCGTGTGGATCTATTACACCCGCGAAGTGGGGTGAGTATTAGTGTATCAGCCCCCTTGCAGGGGGAGGGGTGTCAGGTCGTGTGATACCGTTGAAAGTTTTGTGTTCATGCTCCCAAGGATCGAACCCGCGCCGTATCCGCTAGGCTACCCATGTGGTGTTATTGAAGGGAATATTGTGAACTAGTGTTATGAGAGCATTTCTTGAATGTGTGTGTATGATAGGAAGATGATTAATTTTGAATGTTTATTGAAGTGTGGGTGTAGGAGGTTTAAGATGTGTTGTTAACTGAGGGATGTTATGGTGGTGTGTGCATGCGTTTCATCTCGCTCTCTCATCACTGTCACAACCACCACCCCTCATTTCCATACATCCTTCACACTTGCATAAAGATATTAAACAGGTGAATGAATGTGTTCCCCCCCAAAAAAAAAACCAACTAATCTCCCCCATAACATCCACTCCATCACTTTTATCATCTGACCGACTCGCATTCCTTTTACAGTCATTCTGCATGAAATCAGGCAATGCCAAACCGGTGACCATCTTGGATTTTCTTCATTTTAGGATATGTTGCTACATGTCATAAAAGAACTTCGCATGCAAAATTATAGCTCTGTACCTCAAACGGTTCCGGAGATATGGCCCCCGTAATTTTGGAGGTTTTTAGAGACTAAGTCGATTTTTCAAAATCGCCGACTTTGAGGCCTCATAAAACATGCAGTTTGAAAGATATAGGTCTGAAATGTTCAGGTCCTACAGAATCAGGACCATAGATCCCAAAAAAGCAATCAAAACCAGTCTATCTTTAACCACCAAAGAGTTATAACCGAGCAAAGACTGACATATTGAACAAATCCATCACATCTAAACCAACTTCCGATTCAAAATATTCATACTTAGAAACAATACTAAAAGTTATAACTGATAGGATATGATAATATATGTCTTTTATTGTATTTAAAACCATTTCTGGCAGAGAAACATACATAGCAGCTGAGAAATAGTGTTTCAAATATAGTCAATTTTCATGATTTTCAGAAAATGACCTTGACCTTTTTGACCCTGTGGAAACATGAGGACCCCCTTCAAATTCTTTGAGCTTGAAGGGGAAGGTCTATACACTAGCTGTACTAAATATCTTATTTGTTCCATTATTCCTTCCTTCATTTAAACAATGCTGAATTCAGGACACTATCAGCGTTACAGCAGGGTCCCTTTATATCATGAATTCTGTATAAAATGGTTTCTATTTGAAACCCGATATTTTTGGCTTCTAATTTATTGGGCTGATAGTTAGGGATGCTTGTAATGATACTTCAATGTTAGCATTGAAATTCCAATTTGCTTAGCAGGATGAGTTTTTGCAAGATGGCTGATGCAAAAGCTGAGTCTAGCAAATGCTGTATTAGAAATTATCTGAAGGAGGATTACCACAGCACTAATTTTTCACGGAAAAAAGGTGTCTTATCTTTGGAAGACTTACCCAATGACAGTGTTAAATTGTTAGAAGTAAGACCTAGATATAAATGCAAAGAAGGTGACTCACTTTGTTATCATCATGAGAAAGTCTTTTTGAGTAGATATCAAAGTTTGCAGACAAGTTGTGCTGACCCATTCCAGAAGCATAAAAAGTGAGTGACTGGTAAGTAGAAATTCATTAGTTCTTTATGTAAAATTTAATTTATGTAAAGTTACATTTAGAAATAAGTTTAATTTCACATTATAGGGGGCTTGATATGATATGATTTATTTATACACTAAATACAAAAATCATTACAGTTTTTGTGAACAGTATTTACAATATCTAGTGCGGGAAATACTCCTAGCCCGAAGGCTGTACAACGTCAAAAAAATGAGACAAGGGATAAGCCTTGTGTGTTGTTGAGTAGTAGAAGTTCTATCTATTTACTGTCCCCATCTTTTTCAGGATCATTGCTGGTTGTGAAAAGCCCAAGAGCTGAAATGTACAACCTTAAACCTGGGCAGAAGGTCTGTCCACGTTGTGATACCCAAATGAAAGCGCATTCAGATTACCCCACGTATGAAGAAACAACACTCGAAGATCACAGCGAGCAGTCATTTGAAGAGACCTTCGAATCCCTCAACTCAAGTGTTTTACTACTAGAATGTTCCCCAATTAAGACTAACATAAGAATGAGAGACAAGGTATATTATGGTAAGCGGAAAGTATCGGAGGTTCAGAAGTTGTAGCAAAAAAAGCTAGCCACTGTTCTCAACATTACCGAAGAATCGATACAGTCACAGGATACCAGCAAAGAAGCCTGTACAAATGTTCTCTGACTTAGACAGACTGATTTATTTGATGAAGGAGAAAGTGAAAAATTGCAAATCCAAACAGGTCAAATATTGACACTTGTTCCAGAAAGCTGGACTATTGAAAAAATGTGCAATGAGTTTGGCGTTTCAAAATATACAATAAACCAAGATAGAGATCTAAAAAAGAAATCTGGAATCCTTGCACGACCCGACGCCTATGTAGGGAGTAAGACACTGTCACAAGATATTATTACTGCTGTTGAATTGTTTTATCAAGATGATGAGTTTTCCAGAATGTGCCCAGGAAAGAAAGACGGTTTCTGTCAGAATCAATGGTGAAAAAGTTCGCAAACAGAAAAGACTGATTTTGGTAAACATCGCAGAATTGTACGCAATTTTCAAGGCGAAGTTCCCCACTTTTAAGATTGGTATATCGAAGTTCTTTGAGCTTCGGCCCAAATGATGTGTACATGTGGAGAGTAAGAGCTCTCACTCTGTTTGTGTGTGTGTGAGAAACACCAGAATGCCAAGTTGTTACTCAATGGGTTACTCACCGCAGCCGTCAACGGTACTGATTACAAAGATATTTTGTCAATGGCTGTTTGTGACATATCTAAGCGGCACTGTATGTTGAGAATCTGTGAAAAATGTCCCGGTGTTCAGAAAATTAGAGAACATTTGATGTCTGTATTTACTGCTAATGAGCAAGAGCTTGATGATAACATATCATATAAACAGTGGGTTAGGAATGAGTCAGGTAAAACAACTCTGGAAACATTGTCTTGTACAGTTGAGAATTTTATTGACAAGTTTTGTTCAGTGTACGAAGCACTGCTTTCTCACCAGTTCATCACAAAAGCCCAAGCACAGCATCTAAGCAACCTGAAAGAAACCATTTCTGAAAGTACTGGGCTTTTGTTGTTCGACTTTGCTGAAAATTTCAGTTTTGTTGTTCAAGATGCATTTCAAGGCCACCACTGGGATACCAGTAAGCCACACTGCACCCATTTGTCCTCTACTACATTGTAGATGACAAGCTGAATGTTTTGAATATGTGTGTGATATCAGATTGTATGAATAAATAAACCAATACTGTTCATGCTTTTCTAGAGGTTGTTATCAAACAGATATACAGTACTTCAGCGATGGTGCTGCTTCCCAGTATAAGAATTACAAAAACCTTGTGAATCTTTGCTGCCACAAAGATGATTTTGGAATACCTGCACAGTGGAATTTCTTTGCCACTAGTCACGGTAAGAGTCTCTGTGATGGCATAGGTGGCAATGTCAAACGTCTAGTTGCACGTGCTAGTTTGCAGGCCACTATCTCTGGACAAATTCTAACCCCTCTAGAAATGCATGATTGGTATGTCATCAATGTGAAAGGTATAAAATTCTTTTATGTATCAGCGACAGATGTCATCAATAGTTGTGAAAGTTCAAGTTAGAGGAAAGGTATAGTCATGTGTCTAGTCCCAGGTACACGTTCCCATCATAGTTTTGTGCCAGTTGGGGACATGAAACTTGAGATTAGGTGAATTTCAGTCGACACCATCTTTAAAACAGTTCAAATGAGAGGCTTGCAGGGTATCAACCCACAAGATGATAGTGCTTTTGAGGTAGGAAAGTATGTAGCTTGCATGTATGACAAAGACTGGTATATTGGGATTGTAGAAAATCGCTCTGACAAACAGCACGACTTGCTTGTCAACTTCATGCAGAAGGGTGCAACAGAGCAGTCACTTTCATGGCCACGAAAACATGACATCTGCTGGATTCCTTCCCAAGATGTAATCTGCACAGTTGATGTCCCTAGTGCCCAAGGAGCAAGTGGCAGGTAGTATTTCTTGTCAAATTCCGATTTGGAAAGAGTCCTGCAATACTGTGAGAAATCATAGATAACTAATTGATCAATCTCTTTAGAAAGGAACTACCTGCATGATGATATAGTTATACATACTGTTAAGTGTTTTTGTTCATTTTATGGTTATAACATAGATATATTTTGTGGCACATACAATATCATACTTTCCATTAGTCCGTACAGTGAGGTGTGTAAATACGATAAGTAAATCAGCTAAATCAATAGTGAAATGGTCTGTCCTAATATGCACGAATAAAGGAAGGAACAAATAAGATATTTAGTATAGCTAGTGTATAGACCTTCCCCTTCAAGCTCAAAGAATTTGAAGGGGGTCCTCATGTTTCCACAGGGTCAAAAAGGTCAAAGGGTCAAGGTCATTTTCTGAAAATCATGAAAATTGACTATATTTGAAACACTATTTCTCAGCTGCTATGTATGTTTCTCTGCCAGAAATGGTTTTAAATACAATAAAAGACATATATTATCATATCCTATCAGTTATAACTTTTAGTATTGTTTCTAAGTATGAATATTTTGAATCGGAAGTTGGTTTAGATGTGATGGATTTGTTCAATATGTCAGTCTTTGCTCGGTTATAACTCTTTGGTGGTTAAAGATAGACTGGTTTTGATTGCTTTTTTGGGATCTATGGTCCTGATTCTGTAGGACCTGAACTTTTCAGGCCTATATCTTTCAAACTGCATGTTTTATGAGGCCTCAAAGTTGGCGATTTTGAAAAATCGACTTAGTCTCTAAAAACCCTCCAAAATTACGGGGGCCATATCTCCGGAACCGTTTGAGGTACAGAGCTATAATTTTGCATGTGAAGTTCTTTTATGACATGTATCAACATACCCCAAAATGAAGAAAATCCAAGACGGTCACCTGACAAGTGTTTTTGAAATTTGCCTGATTTCGTGAGGAATGACTCTTTACTCAAGCTTCTCCATTGCTAATAGGTTTGCCATAGCGTTATTCCCTCATATTAGGTCACCCTATGGTGAGATGGGGGTGAAATGAGAAGTTTTGTGCAGGTTTAGATGCCATGCCCACTTTTGCCCGAGTATCTCCCGCTGATAGAAGGGCAGATCTGTATTGACGCCTCCTTGTTGTTTCAGATATTTCTCTCCCACTGCCCCATCGCCGATTTGGCAAGGGCCGGCACCTCCCAGGAAGCCGATTATGACCCGAAGCCAGCGGCAGGAAGTCTGACCGAGATGTCGGAGGACACTAAGCGGTACCAGTGCTTTGAGTGTAGTTACCAGACGCATCAAAAGAGTTACCTTGCTACCCATATGCTCGTCCATTCAACGGTTAAGAAGTTCACGTGTTCACTTTGTGAATATGGTACCAACTGGAAGTACCACATGACCGCCCACCTTCTGTCGCACTCAGGGATTCGCCATCTCAAGTGTTCGCAGTGTAATTACGCGACCAATAAGAGGAGTACTTATAGAGCACATCTCCTTACACACTCGACATTCAAGCGGTTTAAATGCTCGGAGTGCTCGTATGAAACGAACCACAAGTACCATTTGACCTCTCATCAGGGAGTGCATTTAGATAAGGATGTCAAAGAGGTGGCAAACGGCAGCCACGCGAAGAAGTTTAGGTGCGGTCAATGCGGGTTCGAGACCAAGTGGAGGAGCACCTATTCGAATCATCTCTTGAAACACTCGGATGTGAAAAAGTTCAAGTGTTTGAAGTGCCCCTTCGAAACTAACTCGAAGCGGAGTTTTACTAACCACCAACTGACCCATTTGGGTATTAAGAAGTACCAGTGTTCTGAGTGTAGTTTCGGTACCAACCAGAAGTACGTCCTGACGGCACACGTCCTCAAGCATTCTGGCATCACGAAATTCAAGTGCCCCGAATGCAATTTTGGTAGTAATCTCAAGAATGACCTTACCCGTCACGCCCTTACCCACCTCAAGGTAAAAAAGTGGCATTGCCCCAAGTGCGACTACGGGACGAACGAGAGGTCGAACTTGACAGCCCACATCTTGGCACACGCGGGCATCAAGAGATTCAAGTGTGACGTTTGTGAATTTCAGACCAACTGGAAGAAGGACCTCAATGTCCACTCCCTCATTCACTCTGGCATCAAGATCTTCCGGTGCCCCGAGTGCGACTACGGCACCAACCAGAAGTGCAACCTGACGGCGCACCTTCTCAACCACACGGGGGTCAAGAAATTCAAGTGCTCAAAGTGCAAGTATGGAACCAACCGCAAGGGAGACCTCAAGATACATGAGTCCAGTCACTCTGGGATCAAGAAATTCAAGTGCACCGTCTGCTCGTACTCGTCCAATAAGCGCGACCACTTGGAGAGGCATCTGCGCAACCACAAAGGGGCAACGTAGCAGATGGCTCGTATGCCCCCCACCCCCTAACTTGGGGAGTGGCCCAGTCGGGCCTTTATTAGTTATCCTTGTAAGCTTAATGACTGAGTGGGCCATTTCTGGCTATGGCCCTCGCTTAAGGGCGTCAGAAGCCGGGCCTGGTCGCCTGATAAGTTAGGCACCAGGGAGGAGGGGCACGTTCTTGGCTCTCTCCCCCGTTGGTTGACGCCATGTTTCGGTTCTCTTATGTCAGATTTCAACAGGGGGGGCTTAGTCCCCGAACTGGGGTCCCGTTAAGGACCTCTTAAGTGACGCGTCTGAGGATGGAATTCTCTCTACCTGCCTGAGGTGGTATTGGGACCACGCGCGGTGGTCCCTCGTTTCATATGTTGCTAGTCACAGGTCGCAATAGACTCCCAGAAGGAAAAAGGCGACCACAAGACCAGTGTGTCAGGTTTGATTCACCATTCCAGTGATTAACAATCACGAGTGCCAACAGTGTCGATCCACGAGATTCGATGGATCGATTTGTGTTCAATTAAAAATTCGATTTTCTATAAAAAAAAATCCTCTTTTTCACGCCACCCCCTAAATGAGATCAATGGGATTCCACCCGTCCCCCCTCCTCCATGTTGATGTGGTCCCTAGGAAAATATATTTTGGACTGTGGGTTTACAGCAGGGCCCCCATCCCCCGCCTACATAAGTCCGTTCCCCGGGTATGCCAATGTTAAGCATGTTGGGGATATGTGGACATGTGAGGTGTCTTCCTCGGCCAGGTGCGATGTTTGTATGTTGAGTTTGAGGAGGGGAGAGTGCATCATAGCCTTGCGGGGGGGGGGGGCTTAGTATGAACGGGGAGGTTATGGGGAAGTTGTTGGTGCGCTTCCTCTCTCCGCTACTTTATATCTTTATTTATTTATTATTATCACGATTATTCCCTCGACCTTTTGTTTACCCGCACTTCGCACCAAGATTCTGTGTAGCCTGGTACACTTGGTACCCGGAGGGGCTGCGCATCCCCCCAGCTTGAGTGCAAATTAGGGAAGCCCTGTTAATGGTTGACTTGAACTCTCTGATGGGGTCTGGGAAAGTTGTTGGTGCGCTTTCCCCTCGCCCGTCCCCCCGCTCAGCACCACTTTACCCCTTTATTGAGCCTATAGGGCAAAAAGGGCTATATATCCTTGAAATAAATAAAATTACCTTTTTATTAATTGCATTATTATTATTGCATATTATCTATTATTTAATAGTAGTATTTATTATTATTACGGCTCTCCCATCAATCTTTTGTCTACCCGCACGCTGTTACTAAGAGGATCGTTCCCACCTGGTGCCTAGGTGGACTGCATGCCATCCTGGGATCACCTAGCACCAGGGTATGATAATAGGGTATCACCCACCCTACTCGTTAGTGGACCCGCCTATCTCTACTTCTCTTTATTATATACCCTCCTACCACTTTCCACAGTTGCTCTTCTACCCACAGAGGTTCTGAATGCCCGGCGCACTTTCGTCCTCTTATGTGTCCTCATTCAGTGGCATCGTATACCGTCAGGTCCCCTACCTGGTGCGAGGGCCGAAAGCCCGCTGGCTAGGGCAAGTATTCGGTACGGGGTGTGTTGGGACGTCGACTCTGCTCACCTTCCTCCAGTACACATAGGGGGCTACATCCGCACCATCCTTTATGGTCAAAGTTCCAGGATAATTTCGCTTGAATGGCAGGCCGGGTTGGCAAAGCCCATCAACGCTGGACCGGGGCCCATTATGTGCAAATGATCCCATTCTGGAATTTCTGATCCTGTGAAGACTTTTCTCTTAACCTTCCCAGGTCCGGCCCCAGCTTAGCCTCTCTTCCTTCCTTCAGATAGCCTGTATTTCTCCCCTACTTCGTCGCTTTTCATACAACCTCTCGCACAACTTTCTCTGGTCAGCCTCTAATTTCACAGAGTAGATGCTGACCTTCTTCTCAGCCAACCGTCCCGGATCAGGGCTGAGGGGGGAGGGGACAACGTTCCCTAACCCCTGAGCTCCGGTTCGGGATGTTTTTTTTTAACAACCTGCTTCATCCCGACCCATACCTTCCTCACATCCCTTTTCCTTTGCTCTTCACACTCTATCAATTTTACGCTGCGTTCAAGGTGGAACCGCCATGCTGATGGACTGCCCGGCCACCAGTCGGGAGGGGTGGTCCTGAATGCGGCACCTGGCTCTGCCAGGCCTGTAAGCACCTCTTGCAGTGCGGGCAACTGCGAGAGGTGATGAGCTATTGCTTCCCGTGAAAAAAATAGGGTCACCATGCCCATGTATGAACAAGCAAAAAAACCCCAACCCTCAACTTCCCCTGTTCCATCGACGGAGCCGCCCTCGGGCCGCTCCACGAAAAAAATGGAGCCTCCCCCCCCCCCTGTGCTTGCGCAGGGGGCTTACTCTTCTCCTACGCCTACGGGTGTAGGGGACTCCCCCTCACCCCCTTCTCTGGAGGTGCTTTCGTGCACCTCCCTGCTTCCAGCGGCAGTCCCTCCTTTTCTTTCCAAGGGGACTGCAAAGAAAGCTAGCAGGCAGCCCATACCCAACCGCTCCCCATCGAAGCGGCTCGGTAGGGCAAACCCCTTTAGGGGGGAGAGGGAAGCCAGGCCCCTTCGGTCGCTTCCCTCAAAAGACCTGCTGACAAGAATATTAAACCTTACCGGGGTCAAGGCCCTGTGCCTTCCCACACAAGACTGGTGACGCTGCCAAGGGGACCTGTGATGTCTTGGGACGGGATGGCCAACTGGAGGCCCCTCCTGTGATAGACATGGTCCTTGTGGAAACCCAGCCTCAGATGGTAGGGCCTTCCATGTGGGGGAATCCGGGCTCGGCGCCAAGCACCGAACCCGAATCCGCCCCTATGCAAGGTCCTCCTCAAACGGCTGGGGTCTCCGAGACATTAGAAGGAGTGGAGGGATCTCCTCCAACAGGTGCCCCTGCGACTACCAGGACCTGGCTGAGGCCGGTCCATCTGGCCTAGGGACTTATGCCGGCGGAGGTGAGAAACGGGTTCATTCCCCGCCCTCCTCCTAAAAAAAAGAAGAAAAAGACTCGGGGCTCCTCTCCATCCGCGGGGACGGAGGGGTCTGCTGCCACTTTGGTAGGCGACCAAGCCAAGCTCGGCACATCCGGCCCCTCTGCCCTACCGGGTCCGGAGCCCCCGACTAAGACCAAAAGTGCACAGGGCGGAGCCTCGATACCGTCGGGGCCCCTCATTCAGAGGTTACCTGACGTTTTCGAGCCCGCTGACATCAAACTATGCTTAGTTATTCGCTCCACTGATGGCAGCATGTTGGCCAAGGGCAACATGATCCATCAAAGGAGAGCTTTAGCTGGTATAATTAGTAGAGAGCCGAAGGTGACCCATTTCTCAGTCAGGACTTCTGGCGAATGCAGCAGATCTCTCCAAGGCGGCCAAGATAAGTGCTCTTCGGACACTTGATGGCACCCCAGTGAGTGTGATGCCGCACTCTACCATGAACTTTGTGAAAGGAGTAGTTTATGCGAGGGAACTCGTTGACTACTCCATTGAGGAGATCACCTTAAAGCTGGCCGACCATGGGGCGGTCAAGGTCGAACGTGTGATGAGAAAACAGGGAGGGGCCTCGAGACCCACCCCTACACTTCGTCACGCTCGACTGTGACAAGCACCCTGAGTCGGTGCGTGCCGGTTGGTACCGCTACCGCGTGAAGGTTTTCATGCCACTGCCGCGGCGGTGCTATTAATGTCACCGCTTCGGCCATACGAATCGATCTTGTATACGTGCAAAGTCGGGGTCACCCGAAGTCTGTGTAAATTGCTCCAAGGCCGCACACGATAAGTCTAAGTCGTGTGTGGCCAAGTGTGTCAATTGCGGAGTGCCGCACCCCGCTTCTTCGAAGCAATGTGGTGCATATCTCTTTGAGAAAGAAATCCTGGCCGTTCAGGCCCAGGATCGACTCTCATTCCGCGAGGCTAAGGACTTGGTCCTGGCGCGCCCGGCTCTGCCTGGGACGTCATAGGCCTCAATAGTTAGAAAGGCACCCTCTGCTCCTGGCCTATCACGGCCAACGAGCACGGTTGTTTCCGCGTCCATTCGGAGCCCTTCTGCGGGCTCTACTCGACCCGGGCGCTCCCCTGGTAAAGCTGGAGGCAAAAAGGGTTTATATCCAGCCCCGGCCAAAACCAGGGCTCCCCGCTCTTCCCCCAGCTTGACCGTTTCCCGTAAGGCGAAACGGCCACGCGCCTCCACCGAGTCGTTAGACATACAGGAGGCAACACCCCTGAATTTGGTCGATAGGCATCTTCCGGGGTTCCTAGAGCTGTCCCCCGAAAGGAACTTCGGCTCCTTCGCCCACGCCTAGTGGTGGACCGAGTGACTCGGAGACGGTGATTCCTCGAAAAGAGGGCCCCCCGCCTCCGAAACCGCAACGCCCGCATAAGGTTTCGAGGCGGAGGGAGGAAAAGACTCTCATGGCGAGCCCAACCTCCCCCAATAAGTCCTCGAAGGCGACAGCGCTTTGTCCAGCCAACAGCGCACGGGGTTCTGCATCCCGGAAGCGTACGGCCATTCCCGTGAGGGTCTTCTGTTCGAGGAGGGCCCCCGCGTCTCCTCCGAGCTAGGTCTGAAGGGCATATTCCTTCAATGGAATTGCCGTGGACTCCGGGCCAACTGGGAGGAGCTTCGGAGGCTCGTCTCGTCCCGTTCCCCGTTAGCTATTTTTCTGCAGGAGACCATGCTAGGCGCGTGCCCCCTGCCTGCCCTCCCGGGGTATAAGGGTCTTGCGACCCCACCACCGCGGGATGGCCGGGCTGGGGGATGCGCGGTTTACACCCGGCATGATGTCTCCGTTCTTCCTTTGTCTTTAGATACCTCCTTTCGGGCAGTGGCTGTGCAGCTGCACCTGGATAGGAGGTATACTATCATTTCTGCGTACATTCTACCGTCAGCTGACTTCGACGCGGGGGACTTCCGCCGCGTCGTGGCACGGCTGCCGAGGCTCTTTCTCTTGCTAGGAGATCTGAATGGGAGGCATCCTCTCTGGGGAGATTACTCCATAAATCCCAGGGGACAAGTCCTTGCCGATCTGATCGAAGAGCTTAAGATGGGTGTCCTAAACGCGGATGAGTTTACGCCTCATTGTCCGAGAACCGCTTGATTTTCTTGCCTTGACCTATCTTTGTACTCTTCGGATGCACAGCCTGATTTTGATTGGAGGGTGGTCGATGACCTCCATGGTAGTGATCACTTTCCCATTCAAATATCATTTTCAGGGCAACTGCTGCCTGAGAGCCCACCTCGTTGGTGCTTGGCGCGGGTGCGGTAGCCTTCATTTCAGGAAATTCTCTATCTCAGTCGAGGAGTTTAAGTCGGTAGATGAGGCCGTTGAGTTCTTCTCCGGCAACCTCATCGCCGCGGGCCTGACTACTAGTCCTAGAACGTCTGGCCGTTTTGCACGCCCACCACTTCCATGGTGGTCGGTTGAGTGTGAGACGGCCCTCAAACAGAAGCGTTATGCCTACATGCGCTATAAGCGCCGCCCGAATGATTTCACTGTCGGTGAATTTCGTCGGGCTAGGTTCCGCTATATTTCGAACCGCTGCTCTTCTTGGCGGCCATACGTGTCTTCACTTAATGGGAAGACCCCTCTAGCAGAGGTGTGGAAGCGAGTCAAAATGATTCGGGGCAAGTTCTCCAGGAGAATGGGACCGCAATCTCGGACCCCGCGTCCGTGCCAGAAACCTTCGCGACCGCTTTTTCCGCATTCTCTAGCTGAGATGCTGCTCCGCCAGCATTCAATTCACGTTGTCATGTCGCGGAAGTCCGCCGGCTGAACTTTACCTCCAGAGGCGGATAACCCTTCAACGACAGGTTTACTATGAGTGAGTTGCGCTCCGCTCTTGCTTCGTGCGCGGACACCGCCCATAGTCCGGACGATGTCCCGTACCTCATGATTCGACACTTGGGTGAGCGAGGCATGGCCTTTCTGTTAGATTTGTTCAACAGGATCTGGGTGGAGGGTCTTCTCCCAGATTTCTAGCCAAAGCTACTGTGCTCGATTTCGCAAACCGGGGAGAGATCACTCTACTCCGACCGGTTTCCGCCCAACCTCTCTAACCTCTTGCGTGTGCAAGTTGATGGAGAAATTGGTAAATGTTAGATTAGCCTTTTTCCTGGACAGCGGAGGCCATCTGTCTTCTGCACAGTGCGGCTTCCTTAAGTTCCACTCCACGTCGGATGCTCTGCTCCTACTGGAAAATGCCGTCTGCGAGGCTTTCCTTCGTAGACAGCACTACGCCACGGTGTTTTTTGATCTGGAGAAGGCCTATGAACCGCATGGCGATACGGTATCATGGAGACTCTCCACACGATGGGGGCGATGGGACACCTCCCAATGTTTATATCTGAATTTTTGCGAGTTTGTCGATTCCGCGTACGGGTGGGGGAAGCCCTCTCCGACCCAAAGTGGCAGGAAGAGGGTGTCCCGCAGGGAAGTGTCCTCAGTGTCACACTATTTGCCCTGAGCATCAACGGCATCACCTCGGTGCTGCCGGAAGATGTTCTCGCTACGCTCTACTTGGACGACCTTTCGATCTCTTTTGGCGTGCATCAGATGCCGACTCTGTAGCGTCGACTCCAACAGGCATTGAACCGCGTCTCTCGCTATGCAGAAGCGCACAGGTTTCGTTTTGGGGGGGCCAAGACTAAGGTGGTGCACTTATGTCGCCATCCACGCCTCCACCCCGACCCAGACTTGTTTCATAAGCGCCTGGATGTGGTTGAATCGCACCGTTTCCTTGGTCTTGTATTCAACCGACGCCTCACCTGAGAGGCTCATATTCACAGCCTTAGGGTCTCTTGTACCCGCGCGATGGATATTCTTCCTTCCATAACGTTCAGCGCTTGGGGCGCTGATAGGGATACTGCCCTAATTTTTTATCGATCCTGTGTTCGTTCGAAGCTCGACTACGGATGCGAGTTTTATGAATCCGCAGCCGAGCGTTTATTGCGGAAGGTGGATTCGATCCACCACACCGGCCTTCGCCTTGCGACCGGTGCCTTCCGCACTTCCCCCATTGAGAGCCTCTTGGTCGATGCTGGGGAGATGCCACTCGCACTGCTCGCGTGCAGTGCATCACTCGCCTGTACGCGCGAGCCCGTCGCCTCCCTCAGTTGCCAACAGCTCTCACTGCATCCGCAGCTGATCTCGACGGTGCCTATGCCGCCGAGAGACACCAGTCATAAAACCCTTTGGGTTTAGGGCCAGGAAACTCCTTCGAGAGCTAGATATAGCTCTCGGGCCGGTGGCGCCCCTGGTTTTGCCCAGGACGCCACCCTGGAGGGTACCACATTTGGCTATTTGTCGCCACGCCTCTGCTCCCAAAGCTTGTACTGCGCCGGGAGTATTGCGTTCGACCTTTTTGGAGCACACATCGTGCCACGCTGGTACCGTGCCAGTGTATACGGATGGCTCCAAGTCCGAAGAGGTGGTCGGCTTCCACGCCGTATCCCCTCTGTTTGAAGTCAGCGGGGCTCTACCAGGCGCTGCGTCTGTCTTCACGGCCGAGCTGGTGGCAATACACCACTCGGTACGGGAGATTATGCGACGTGCCCGGTTCGGAGACCAGATTGTGAACTATTACGACTCACAAAGCGCCCTGTGTGCTCTCGGGGCATTGGAATCTCCACATCCCCTGGTCCTCGATATCCGTGACGCCACGGTTTTGGCGAGCCGGGTGGATGTCGAGATTATCTTCTGCTGGGTTCCTGGACATGTAGGAATTGCGAGGAATGAGCGCCCCAAAGAGTCCGCAGGGACTCTGCGACCGCACCAGCCTTTTGCTCTTCCTCACACAGACTACATGGCAGGAATACGGGCAGCTCTTCGGACTGCTTAGCAAAGAAGATGGGAGACGGTCGAAGGGAACTTAAAATTGCGTGCCATTGTTCCCGCGACTGTTCCCATGGACCTATCTCCCAATTCCGCGACGGCTTCAGGTTGCTTTCTGTCGTCTCCGAATCGGACACACTCGTGTGACGCATCGCTATTTGATGGATCGCTCGCCTGCGCCCTATTGTGACGACTGCGTCGCCCCCCAGACTGTTCGGCACATTCTAGTGATCTTCGCGCACGTTATGTGTCCCGGTACCGGGATGGGCGGGGTCGCTACCGCCTGTCCCTTGTACTTGGGACGAGTTTGTGCACATTGACTTTTTGACTTTTGGGGGGAGGCCGGGCTTCTCCCCTTTATTTATGTAGGTTCTTTTTCTCTTTTTTTTTGTAGGTTGCACGCTCCTGCACCAGGGTGAGGGGGACCTTCCCCCAACGCCGGAGATTGCTTCCTAATTAAGTTTTTCCAATTTTTATCATTTATGTTTTCATATTCTTATTTTAAAGTAGCCTAGTTCTTGGCTGTCGTGTTTCCGGCGACTTATGCCCAAGTGTGCAGTCGCCAGATTGGCTAAAAAAAAAATTAACCTCCCCAGGCATTGGGAGGCGGAGGTCATAGAAGCTAGTTTGTATGTGCCCCTTTTTTCTCTTATTCTAGTCTGGTGACAACAGAAGGCAATAGTGGGAAAGCGCATGAAGATCCTACTTTAAGCGCCGCCTCACCCTCCATAGGTGTCAGGGAGGATGAGAAAATCGAAGAAGCCCCTTCGACCGGTGGAGGGGCTTTCCTCTCACCATCGTCATGCTGCAAAGAGGCTATCTTTGGAATGGCTCTCGGGCAGCTCCACCTCTACAAAGGAGGTGCCCCGCCCACCAGTACTTTCTCAGGGGCTCCTCCAACCTCTTATACGGGTCTGGTGACTTTCCCTTAACCCCCGGTTTTGAAGGCTCCCTCGGGCAACTCTATCTCTGCCACCGGCAGTCCTTTCTTTCCTATCACAGGGGACTGCTAATAGAGAAGGTAATAATGGCGTAAAGTTGACCGCTTCCAGTGGGAGCTCCTTCTGGTGGTGGAGAGAAGTGGCTTCATTTCCCACCCCTCGCTCCCCAGAGTAGTGCGACGCCGCACGCTACCATGAACTTCGTGAAAGTATTGGTTTATTCGAGGGAACTCGTAGAATACTCCATAGATGACATCACCTTAGAGCTGGCCGGCCAGGTGTTATGAGAAAACAGGAAGGAGCCTCGAGACCCACCCCTACACCCCTCGTCACGTTCGACTGTGACAAACTCCCTGAGTCGGTGCGTGCCGATTCGTATCCCTACCGCGTGAAGTCATTCTGCCACTGCCGCGGAGGTGCTACTACTGTCACAGCTTCGGCCATATGAATCGCTCTTGTACACGTGCAATGTCGGGGTTATCCTAATTCTGTGGTGCTCGGGACAGATTCGTGCACATTGACTTGTGGACTTGTTGACTTCTTGGGGGAGGCCGGCCTTCTCCCTATTATTTAAGCAAGGTTTGTTTGTTTTTTTGTTTTGTTTTGTTGTTGTTTTTTTTTTGTGTTTTGTTTGTTTTTTTCTTTGGTTGCACGCTCCTGCGCCGGGGGGACCTCTCCCCGACGCACCAGCTTGCTTCCTTTCCCCCTTTTGGGGTGTTGTTGTTTTTTTTCTCTCTTTAATTTTATTTTAAAGTAGCCTAGAACTAGGCCAGTTTTAATACGGCGACTAATGCCCAAGTAGGCAGTCGCCAGATGAGCTCTTAAAAAAAAAAAAAAATCCTAATTCTGTGTAAGTTGCTCGAAGGCACACCACGATAAGTCCAAATAGTGTGTTACCAAGTGTGTCAATTACAGAGAACGCACCACGCTTCTTCGAAGAAATGTGGTGCGTATCTAGTTGGAAAAGAAAATTCTGGCCGTTCAGGCCCAGGATCGTCTCATTTCGCGAGGCTAAGGACTTGGTCCTGGTGTGCCTGGGACGTCCTATGCCTCAATGTTAAGAAAGACACCTTCTGCTCCTGGCCCCTCCAGTCCTATGAACACGGTCGTTTCCGCGCCCATTCGGAACCCTTTGAGGGTTCTACTCAACCCTGGACCTCGCCCGGTAAAGCTGGCGGCACAAAGGGCTCACACCTATCTCCGACTAAAACCAGGGCTTCCCTCCATTCCCCTAGCGTGACCGATTCCCGTAAGGCGGAACGGCTGCACGCCTTCACCTAGTAATTAGCCTCGGATGAGACAACACCCCTAAAGAGGGTTGTGAGGCCATCTTTCGGGGTTCCTAAAGCTGCCCCCGCAAGAAGCACAACACTAAAGGAGCTTCGGCTCCTTCACCCACACCCAGTGGTAGGTTGGGTGGATCCACCAACAGAGGTGCCCCGCCTGCCTAAAGTTTCGAAGAGGTGGGAGGAAAGACTAGCATGGCCAGCCCAATTCATTCGATAAGTCCTCGAAGGCGACAGCGCCTTCTGGCCAATAGTGGCCTGAGTTCTGCCTCCGGGAGGCGTATGGCCATTCCCGTGAGGGTCTTCTCGTCGAACAGGGCCCCCGCATCTCTCCTACGAGTTAGGCCTGGAAGGCATATTCCTTAAATGGAATTGCCAACTGGGAGGAGCTGTGTAGGCTCGTCTCCTCCCGTTGTTCCTTAGCTATCTTTTTGCAGGACATCATGCTGGAAGCATGCCTCCTTCCCACCCTCCCTGGGTATAAGGGTTTTGCGACCCCACCACTGCGGGATGGGGGCTGGGTAGAAAGATGCGCCATTTACACCCCGCATGATGCCTCCGTCCTTCTCATTGCTTTGAATACCTCCTTCAGGCAGTAGATGTGCAGCTGCACCTGGATAGGAGGTAAACTTATTTCTGCTTTCATTCCCCCGTCAGCCGACTTCGACGCGTCGTGGCTCTTTCTACTGCTTGGGGATCTGAACGGTAGACACCCCCTTTGGGGAGACTACTCGATCAATCGCAGAGGTCAGGGCCGTGCATGACCTGATCAACGAGCTGGAGATAGGTGTCCTAAATGCGCCTGACAACCGCTTCATTTTCCTGCCACGATCTATCTTTGTGCTCTCCGGATGCACAGCCTGATTTTGGGTGGGTGGTGTAGTCGATGACTCCATGGTAGTGATCATTCTCCTATTCAAATATCATTTCCTGGGCCGCCTCCGCCTGAGAGCCCTTCCTGGTGGAGCTTGGCTTGGGCGCCTGGTCCGAATTTCAGAAATGGATGATTTCTCTGTCTTAGTCGAGGAGTTTAGGTCGGTGGATGAGGCTGTTAAGTTCTCCGGCAACCTCATTTCCGTGGGGCTGACTACTATTCCTGGAACGTATGGCCGTTTTGCATGCCGACCGCTTCCATGGTTGTTAGCCGAGTGTGAGGCGGCCCTCAAACAGAAACGTCGGTGAATTTCGTCGAGATAGGGCTAGGTTCTCCCTCAGTCACCAACAACTCTCACTGAATCGGCAGCTGATCTCGGTGGTGCCTATCCCGCCGAGAGACGACAGTCATATTCTAGTCCCTTTGTGTTTAGGGCTAGGAAACTGCTTCGAGAGCTCGTTATAGTTCTCGCGCCGATGGCACCCCTGGTTCTGCCCAAGACGCCTCCCTGGAGGGTACCACCTTTTACTATTTGTCACCACGCCTCTGTTCCCAAAGCTTCTACAGTGCCGGGAGAGTAGCTTTCGGCCTTTTTGGAGCACATTTCATGTCACGCTGAAACCGTGCCAGTGTATACGGATGGCTCCAAGTCTCAAGAGGGGGTCGGCTTCCACGCCGTATCCCCTCTGTTTGAAGTCAACGGGGCACTGCGTCTGTCTTCACGGCCGAGCCGATTGCAATACACCGCTCGGTACGAATAATAACGCGACATGCCCAGTTCGGAGACTGGATTGTGATTTATAGCGACTCGCAAAGCGCCCTGAGTGTTCTCGGGCCATTGGAATCTCCGCATCCCCTGGTTCGCAATATCGTGACGCCACGGTTTTGGCGAGCCGTCGCAGATGTCGAGATTATCTTCTGCTGGGTTCCTGGACATGTAGGAATTGCGGGGAATCAGGGCGCCAAAGAGTCCGTGAGGACTGGGCGACCAGACCAGCGTTTCGCTTTTCCTCACACCGATTGCATGGTAGTAATACGGGCAGCCCTCCGGGTAGCTGGGTAAAATTGCAAGGATGCGATCGAGGGAAACTTAAAATTATGTGCCATTGCACCGCGACCGTTCCCATGGACCTACCCCCGAATCCCGCGACGGCTTCAGGTTGCATTCTTTCATCTCTGAATTGGACACACCTGCGGGGACGTACCACCAGCTTAGCATCTTCTCCTATCTGATAGCCTGTGTTTTTACCCTACAACCTCTTCCACAACCTTCTTTCGCCCGCCTCTAATTTCACAGGGTAGCCGCCGACCAGCTTCCTCTCACCTAACTATCCCAGATCGGGTCTGAGGGGGAAGGGGACAATGTTCCCTCACCCTTGAGCTCCGGCCTGGGGTGGTGTTTTTTAACGACCTGCTTCGTCCCCACCCACACTTTCCTCAAATACCCTTTCTCCCTCCTTTCTCTGTCTTTCAATTTTACGCCGTGCCCAAGGTGGAGCGGCCATGCTGATGGGCTGCCAGGTCATTAGGTGGGAGGAGTAGTCTCGAATGGCTGCAAGTGGTTTCGCCGACCCCATATTCACCACTGAGCTACTGCGTGGGCTGATGTGCGTTTGCGTCCCGTGGTAAGTATAGGGTCACCATGCCCAATGATAAAAATCTAAAAAAAAAAACCTTGCCCTTGTACCATCGTCGGAGCCGCCTTTGGGCAGATCCACCGAAAAAAATGGAGCCCGCCCCCCACCGTGTGATTTTGCAGGGGACCCTCCAAAACTCTTTAGCCGCAGAGGCGGCTAACTCCTCTCCTAGGCATACGGATGTAAGGGACTCTTTCCTCATTCCCATATCTGGACTCGCCCGGCAGTTCTCCCTCTACTTTCTCAGGGGACTGCCAAGAAAGTAGGCAGGTGACCTATAATTGACCTCTTCAGGTGGGAGCGGCTCGATAGGGTCAACCCCCTTAGTGTGGGACAAAGGATGGTAGGGCCCGTCGACCCGTGCCCCTTGACATCCTTCACTCGTGTGTCAACAGCTTACAGGGGGTCACTATACGTAGCCCCCTCTCTTCCTCGGTATTAGATGAAAAAGGAACATCGAAATGGATCTGTGATGTCTCAGGGGGGAGGGGGACCACATGGAGGCCCCCCATAAGAAAGAAATGGTCCTTGAAGTGACCCAGTTCCAGATGGTAGGACCTTTCACTAGCTCGGTGTCAAGCACAACCCGAGTCTGCCCCTGTGCAGGGTGCTCAGACGGCTCCGCCTCCCTAGGCATTACAAGGAGGAGGAATCTCCTCCCCCGGCAATCTGGTGGCCCTGTGACAGCCAGACCTCCATTTAAGAGAAGAAACTTGCCGACCGGTCCATCTGGCCCTCCTCTCCTAAAAAGAAAAAAAATCAAAAGATTAAAAAGACTGGGATCCTCTCCTTTCCCAAGAACCGCGAGAACGGACGGGTCTGCTGCCCTTTCGGTAAGCAACCAAGCTAAGATCGGCACCTCCGTCCCCGTTGCTCCCCCAGGTGGGGAGCCTCAGACTAAGATCAAAAGTGCGCAAAGCGGAGCCTCGATTACGTCAGGGCCCCTAATTCAGAGGCTACCTGGCGTTTTCGAGCCCGCTAGCTTCAAACGGTTCCTCGTTATTCGCTCCACTATTGGCATCAACTTGGCTAAGGGCAACATGATCCATCAGAGGAGAGCCTTAGCTAGTGTGCTTGGTACAGAACCGAGGTGACCCGTTTCTCGAAGGCAGCTTTCTGGTGAATACGTCGAATTCCTCCGAGGCGGCCATGATTTGTGCCCTTCGGACACTTGATGGCACGCTGGTTAGTGTGACGCCTCACTCTACCATGAACTTTGTGAAAGGAGTAGTTTATGCGAAGGTACTCGTGGACTACTCCATAAACGACATCACCTTAGAGCTGGCCGCCATTGGGGCGGTCAATGTCGAGCGTGTGATGTGAAAACAGGGATGGGCCTTGAGACCCACCCCTACACTCTTCGTCACGTTCGACTGTGACAAGCTCCCTGAATCGGTGCGTGCCGATTCGTATCGCTACCGCGCGAAGGCTTCGTGCCACTACTGTGAGGTGCTACTACTGCCACCTCTTCGGCCATACTAATTGCCCCTGTCGACGTGCAAAGTCAGGGTTGCCCGAACTCTGTGTAAACTGCTCGAAGGCCGTCCACTATAAGTCCAAATCGTGTGTGGCCAAGTGTGTCAATTGCGGAGAGCCGCTCCCCGCTTCTTCGAAGCAATGTGGTCCATATCTGCTTGAGAAGGAAATCCTGGCCGTTGAAGCACAGGATCGTCTCTCATTTCGTGAAGCTAAGGACTTGGTCCTGCCGCACCCAGCTCTGCATGGGACGTCCTATGCCTCTGCTACTGGCCCATCCAGACCTACGAGCACAGTCGTTTCTGCGCCCATTCGGAACATTTCTACGGCTTCTACCCACCCCTGGTAAAGCTGGTGGCACAAAGGGTTCATACCCAGCCCCGGCTAAAACTAGGGCTCCCCTCCTTTCCCCCAGCGTGACCGATTCCAGTAAGGCGAAACGGTTGCACGCCTTCACCTAGTAGACTCGCAAGAGGCAACACCTATGAAGTTGGTGGTGAGGCGGTCTTCCGGGGTTCCTAAAACTGCCCCCGAAAGGAGGACAACACTAAAGGAGTTTCGGCTCTTTCGACCACATCCAGTGGTAGGTGGGTGGCTCGGAGACGGTGGATCCTCGAAAAGAGGAAGTTCCCCTTGCTCGCCTATGGTTTCGAGACTAAGGGAGGAAAAGACTCGCAAGGTGAGCCGAACCTCCCCCGATAAGTCGTCGAAGGCGACAGCGCCTTCTGCCCATTGTCTGGCCAGAGTTCTGCGTACGGCCATTTCCATGAGGGTTTTCTCTTCGAAGAGTGTCCCGCATCTCCCCTCTGAGTTAGGCCTGGAGGGCATATTGCTTCGAAGGAATTGTCGTGATAGATAGGTAATACAAAACGGGAAGAGACGAGCCTCAACAGCTCCTCCCAGGAGACCATGCTGGAAGCATGCCTCTTGCCCACTCTCCCGGTGTATAAGGTTTTTGCGACCCCACTACCGTGGGATCGGGGCCGGGCAAAATAGTGCGCCATCTACACTCCGCATGGTGTCTCCGTCCTTCTCTTTGCTTTGAATACCCGCTCCAGGCAGTATATGTGCAGTTGCACCTGGATAGGAGGTAAACTGTTATTTCTGCCTACATTTTACCGTCAGCTGACTTCGACGCGGAGGAATTCCTCCGCGTCGTGTCACGGTTGCTGAGGCCGCCGACTGGACTTTACCTCCAGAGGCGGAGAACCCTTCAACGACAGATTTACTCTGAGTGAGCTGCGTTCCGCTCTTGCTTCGTGCGCGGACACCGCTTATGGTCCCGACGATGTCCCGTACGCCATGCTTCAACATCTGTGTGAGTGATGTATGGCCTTTCTGTTAGATTTGTTCAACAGGATCTGGGTAGAGGGTATTCTCCCAGATTCTTGGCGAATCGCTACTGTGCTTGCTTTTTGCAAACCGGGTAGAGATCCCTACCCTGGCAAGTTTTCGCCCAATTTCTAACCTCATGCGTGTGCAAGTTGATGGAGAAATTGGTAAATGTTAGATTAGCCTTTCTGGACAGCGGATGCCACCTGTCTTCTGCACAGTGGGGCTTCCGTAAGTTCCCCTCTACGTCGGATTCTCTGCTTTGACTGGAAAATGGTGTCTTCGAGGCTTTCCTTCGTAGACTGCACTCCACTACGGTGTTTTCGATCTGGACAAGGGCTATGATACCGCATGGCGATACGGTATCATGGAGACTATCCACACGATGGGGGCGAGGGGACGTCTTCCCATCTTTATATCTTAATTTTTGCAATATCGTCGATTCCGCGTACGGGTGGGCCCTCTCCGACCCATTTGAGCAGGAAGAGGGTGTTCCGCAGGAAAGTGTCCTCAGTGTCGCACTCTTTGCCCTGAGCATCAACGGCGTCACCTCAGTGCTGCCGGAAGATGTTCTCGCAACGCTCTACGTGGACGACCTTTCGGTCTCTCTTGGCGCGGCCCAGATGCCGACTCTGTAGCGTCGACTCCAACAGGCATTGAACCGCGGCTCTCGCTATACCGAAGCGCACAGGCTTTGGTTTTCCAACTGTTCCCATGGACCTACCCCCCAATGCTGCGACGGCTTCACATTGCTTTCTGTCGTCTCCGAATTGGACGCACCGCCATTTGATGGAGCCCCCGCCTGCGCCCTACTATGAAGACTGCGTTTTCCCCCAGACTGTTCGACACATTCTTGTCGAATGTCCCAGTCTGGGCGATCTTCGCGCACGTTATGTGTTCCGGTACCGGGATGAGCAGAGTCGCTACCGCTTGTCCTTTGTACTCCTCCACTTTATTTTGATGGTCGCATGTTCCTGCGCCGGGGAAGACTGACCTAACCCTGACACCGGAGCGCGTTTCCTTTTTGTTTTTCTTTCTTTTTTATTTATCGTTTTTTAGCTTGTGCTTAGCCTTTGTCTTTCTTTTTATTATTATTTGTTATCTACACATTTGTTTTTTAATCTAGTCTACTAGTAGGCTCTGTTGTGAGTACGGCGACTTTTGCCCTAGTAGGCAGTCGCCAGATGGGCTCAAAATAAAAAAAAAGTTCCCAGGGGTTGGTTCCATAGAGGCTCTGGCCTTCTCGTGGCTAGGGGGGGGGGGGTCAGCCCTGGGGCCCTTAGGTGTTCCCTGGTGCTGCGTACCAGACCTTTAATACACACCCTTGTTATTTTCTTTGACTGGCCTTTATTTTCCCCTCTTCTTTTTCTCTCTAGTTGTCCTGAAGGTTACTTGACCTCTGCTTGCTTTCTAGGATTGATTCCGAATTGTTCTTTTATGAAGGTCGGAAGAGGTGGGCTTTGCGGCAACGAGTTGCGACTTTGCTGCAAACGTTTTCAAAAAGTCGGACTAAGCAAAGTCGCACCGCCAATTTTCCGCGACTTTGAACAGGAACAAAACGACTTTTTTGAAAGAAATTGCCGCGGCTGTTTTAAGCCGGTTTTAAAGCCCGATTTGACTAAAAATGTCAAATTTGAGTTGGTAAAAGCTAACTTTATTTTTATCTGATTTTTAACTTTCCTTTTACGATAAATTAAATTCTTCACATTATATGAGACTGACGTTACAGGAAACTACCTAAACGTACCAAAAAGAAGTTTGTCACTCTGAATTTTATTATAAATTAGTAAAATTGCATACACTTTTCAGGCGTGAACCAAGTTTTTAACTTGTGCGAATTAATCTCATTTTCTCGCATTTTAATATGTGCTTCTACTTTTCTTGTGGCTAAGACGAAAAAATTACTGTGAAGTGTAAGAAGTAATTAAAATCTAACAGCATTCTACCTTTAACATGCTTAAAATTAAACAATATAAGTAAAAAATGGACCATCGTACGTAGACTAGGCCTTGGTTCTAAATTTAAAGATCATAGTGATATGGCCTATTAAACTCACATGGTCTTATCTTTCTTTAAATCGATTAGGCCACCCCAGGAGCTCAGGAAATCTCGATTGTTTAGTAACTTAAACCGGTAAAGGTTTCATCATTTCTTTCTTTTCCGACGCCACTCTGCGGCGAGTGGTTGTAGCATTAGTGTTTTTCACTAACTTTCTCCTTGTGGCTTTTATTGTAGCTGTGTTTTAACTGAAAAAAATAATAAATATGTATTTTTCTTCCTTATAAAAGCGTGTTTCTGTTATCACGCTAAAGTTTACTTTGTAATTTAGCGGAGTCATTCAGGGAAAAAAGTCGCACGGGGGGGAGAGGGGGGGGGCAAAAATAGAGTCGCAGTCGCACCAGATCCGACGGCAAAGTCGCGCCCAGCTATGGAGGTTGGGCATCTCCACCGCCTTGGTCTACCGATGCCCAAGGAGAAACCCATCATTGGACCCTTTTCTCCGCCTGTAGGAGAACTCGGGCAGCCTCTTCGGGCTATAAAGATGGTGTGGTGGATCCGAATCCATTCTCCGAGAGGACATACCCGACGTAACCGAATCTAGAGTTGCAGTAATGTCGAGCCCTTGTAGGCTTCCGTGGTGGAAAGTCCCGAGGGAGAATGAGAAGTTATTTCTATTTACAATGGCTTGTCATAAACCTGTAAGGGTGCGAAAATGTATGAGAGAAAAATTTCTTCCAACTCGATAATATAAATGGCTGATAAATTTACCAACGATAAACGGACTAAAGCTGGTCGTGAGACTAGAGTATTGGCGTTTAAATCCAACGGTACCGCTTTCGAAACTCAAGAGTCCAAAAACTTTTATGAAGATCTGTCAAGAAAGAAAACGGCTTGAAGGACTAACTCAACCAGAAGGACCAAGAAATCGGCACCACAAGATAAACGGAAGACAAATGAAGATGCATCAAGAAAAGAGAACGAAGATTAAGGACCAACCCAGCCAAGAAGAAGAGGAAGTCAAGAAAAGTGAAGACAAATGTTTCAAGGGCTAACTTAGAGAAATAAGGAAATTCAGTCAAGAAGAAAGAAGAAAATTCAAGGAAACCTGCAAAGAGAAAGCAAGATGAACAAGAATAAAAATTATAATAAGGATATGCCCCCCCCCCTCCATAAACCTAAAACTTTCCCTTCTCGTAAGGGTTCTGGTGCCAAACGTTCTTCAGTCCCCCCACTTTCAGCTTGCCCTCGCTCATTGGATTCCTGTTAACGATGTGGACCCAGATTTAGATTATTTACGCTTTTTTGTCATGAGTTCGTCATCTGATATCCCACTTGCAAAAGACAATGAATCATTTGAGGCCGGATGTGGTCAAGAGGTAGTGGTGATATCATAGTCGAGGTGTCATATCACTCTCAACACAATCTTGTACGAAATCTGTCTTCGAGAGCAGAACTTCCAGTAACCGTTTCACCCCATCCGCGTCTGAATTTTGTCAAAGGTATCGTCTATAAAAACGAATTAAGAGACTACGCCCTCACCCGCCTTCAGATCAAGCTTAGTATTCAACGCGTCACACATGTACACGGGGTAACTAAAACTGTAGACTCTAATAGAGTCTCAACTGCCACATTGATTTTAACGTTCGAACGACAGGAACTGCTCCAGTTTATTAAAGCTGGGTACCTTCGTGTCCCGTAAGTCCCTACGTCGAACTACCCAGACGTTGCTTCAATTGCAATAAATTTGGACATGTTGGTCGTGCCTGTCGGCACTCCCGTTTCTGTGTGAATTTTGGTTCTGATTACCCTGGCCCTGAATGCGCCCAAATACCGTGCTGTGACAACTGCGGTGGTGCCCACAGTGCTGCGTCAAAAATCTGCCCAATATTCTTATGTGAAAAGTTGCTCCTTGCTTTGCGCGACTCGGCGCCTGATCGTGAGAGAGGCTCGCCAACGTGCCCGAGCACAAACCACACCTCTCTAGGCGTCTCTTCTTAGATGTTTCACGTGACACGACTAAACCGACCATCACGTTCGAATTCCGACACTCCTGAAGCATCTCATCGTCCATCTACCGGTAGTATCAGAAGCATTTACGATATGCAGTCGAAGCATCGATCTCACACCGAGATACCTAACGTTGCTCCCTTTTCCGCGACCGACGCTCAGAGTGAGACATTTGAAGACATTAGACGTTATCTGAAAGAATCTTCCATATCGACTAGTGATGGTTCTTCTACCTGGCCCCGAGACCTGGGTCATAGGCCACCAATAAGTGGGCAGCCTCGAGTCTTTAATGGACTCAGCTCAGGTTGCTGAATATTTTTCCTCAAGTCTGTCTCACCTTTCCCAGGACTTAGGTCCCTTACCGGTCCAAACGGTAGCAGATATCCACCCTGTGCCTCGTACTTTACCCAGATTGCCTGCTCCACCCACTCACCCTCCTACCTATGATCCGATGGAAGCCGATGATATTTCAGCATCGCCAGCCGCGGTTGTTGGATCAACCCTTTAAACACCGTGTAAGTGCCCTCGTCCCATGATTCTGAATCTACTGTCCGAAAATCTCTTCTCGACCTTCCGTTTCCGCCTGGCTGTGCGCCCAAGCTACAAGCAGGGGCCTCGAAACCATCGGACATACCCCTGTCACTGCTCCTTCCAGGATCTCTTTCCCTGCTATACTTGACTCTTCAAAATCTGCTATTCGTCCCCCCCAACCTCTTTGGGACGCACTTCAAACATAACCTCAGCCAGGGAATATCCTTCATTTTACAATGGAATTGTCAAGGCGTTGTTCCCAAGTGGGAACAACTCAAAGTTCTTTTAACAGCTCTCCAACCTACTATTGTTTGTTTCAGAACAAACTGGGTACCCGCCTTTTTCCGGCGGTACCCGGTTTTCGTATTTTCAACTCTATTGCCCTGTCGGGGGCTCGTCTCATGGGGAGTGTCAGTTATGGTGTCTTCATCCCACCATGTATCTCCCCTCCTCCTTCACACTACCCTCCAAGCTCTTGCCGTGAGGTTTGTTCTTCTATGCTTTTTACTGTTTGCTCTATTTACCTCCCTCCGTTATTAGCATTGTCAAGACTAGACCTTTTAGAACTTGTAGATCAGTGGCCCTCCCCGTTTTTATTACTCGGAGATTTTAGTCTCCGTCGCGCACATTGGGGTGACATCGACATCACTCGTAGTGCCAAAATCAGTGCTTTAGTCTCATTTATTATCTAACTTTCTCTTCGTTTTAAACACCGGTGACCTTACCTCTTATCATGTCCAGGCGGATTCCTTTAGTTGTGTTGACCTGTCTCTCTTCTTCTCGAATTGTCTCACTGATTTTCGTTGTTCAGCCCTTGATGACCTCTGGAAGTGACCACTTTGCTCTTATCTTGTCGACTGTTCATCCTAGCCCTCATTCAACCATGCCTCTCAAGTGTGACTTAGGCGATGCCGATTGGGAAGGCTTCCGAGTAGCGTTTTTCACAAGTGCCTCCTTGGGGACATTCACTGTTGTGGATGCGGTAGGTAGTGGTGTACTTCACATCGATTATTTACCAGGTCTTCACACAAACCATCCCCCGGAAGCGCTCAACCATGCCCTGGTGGACCTCGGAGTGTGTGACAGCCGTTAAAACCTACAACTTAGCTCATGCCCGATTCCGGCGGAACCCATGACCGAAACCGAGCTCTGGCGCTTTGTCAGAGAATCCTTCGTCAGGCTTGCTAAAACTTCATGGCGCCGCTACGTTTCATCAATTTCCTATCTTACCGCAAAGATCTAGAGGAGGATTAACAAGATCCAGGGGCGTTATGCCGGCCATAATACCCCCACACTCAACTTACAGGGATCCTTAGGGAATGACAGCCTGGTGGTGAGTAATGACTTGTCTGACCATTTCCGTTCCGTCAGCCGTTACAATAAGGCTTTTCTAGCTTATAAATCGAACGAAGAGTCTCATCCTCTCAATTTTACGACAAAATCTAACCTTCCGTAGAATGCCCTATTCTCCATCCACGAGTTGTGTGCTGCATTGTCTCTTTGTGTATCTACTTCTCCTGGCCTCGACGGGATCCATTTTGATATGATTCAGGACTTTCGTGGTATGACATTCCATTATATCAATACCACATTATAGCTATGGCGGAGGGACCAATAACTTAAAAGCGAACCGACAAGGGACGGAACGCCACGAGTTTCGACGCGCGGAAACGCGAGAAAAGAGTGCAACGAGGTCAGGTGAAATTTGGGCAATGGCAAAGCTCAAGGTTATTTAAAGGTGCATGTACAAAAATGTAATTTTATTTACATAAAATAAGAGAATTAATGGACAAAATTACATCGGTAAACGAGGGGGGAACTGCAGAGTTATGCATCAGACTCTGAAGTTAGAAATTAATGCGTTATAGAAGGAGGCTATTCAAATAAGCAGGATTAACTCAAATGGGTTGCTTAAGGGAAAGAGGGGTTGGCTTACGGAGGATTCCGGGTGAGACGTCATGGTAAGGTTTCACGGATGTCTTCTGCAGGCAATAAACGTGAGGGCGAGGGCGCTCGGAGCTTCTGAGCGGGAAGTGGACGTGATGACGGTTTTCCAAAAGAGGGGTGCGGTGACGTCCGGTCCAGGGAAGAGTATTTCGGTCACCCGAAAACGAGGAGGGCTTCGACAGGAGTTGATGAGTGGAGTCGGAAAAATCGCTTGGTGGCGATCGTCAAATGGAATTACCTCACTGGTTGGGCTAATTCCAACACAAAAAAAGTTCAGCCGTCACTCTGCTTTGTTGTTAGCACCTGACTTGGAACTAGGGGAATCTTCTTGGGTCCGGGCGAGACTCCTCAAATCTGTGTCTCTCACCTGGAAGACGAGCCCTATATATCCGAGGCTTCCCCCGCAGGGGTGGGGGAAACAACGCTACTCTCGAATGGCCTCGAATCTTCACGTCGAGGCGATTCTAACCCGCAAAAAAAGGTAGTCTGAGGCGGACGCGCTTCGAGGCTACCGCTTGTGGATAGGGTGGGGGGAGGCTTACCAATTTAAGCCTAACCAAATTCTAGAACCTTCTCCATCGCATGGACGTCACTTCCATGC
The DNA here is from genome assembly GCA_963969495.1 of Ceratothoa steindachneri. Lineage (NCBI taxonomy): Eukaryota > Metazoa > Arthropoda > Malacostraca > Isopoda > Cymothoidae > Ceratothoa > Ceratothoa steindachneri. The sequence goes on along the minus strand of OZ018333.1, from coordinate 94,617,865 downwards.
TGGAAAAGAAATTCCACGTGGAATTCCCCTACAGGTACCTCCATCCACACTGACGTTTTACTTGACTTGTACAGCATTTTATGGCTGAAGGGTTTTTACCCATCATCATGGCGCGTTGGGATTGTCCTTTCCTTTGCCAAACCAGCATGGCCGGTTTGGACGCATATCACTAACCTTCTTCATCGCATGGACGTCACTTCCGTGCTGGAAAAGAAATTCCACGTGGAATTCCCCCACAGGTACCTCCATCCACACTGACGTTTTACTTGACTTGTACAACATTTTATGGCTGAAGGGTTTTTACCCATCATCATGGCGCGTTGGGATTGTCCTTCCCTTTGCCAAACCAGCATGGACGGTTTGGACGCATATCACTATCGCTCTTTAGCTCTTACCAGCCTTCTGAACGAGTTGCTAGAGAAGATGGTGTTGGTGCGCCTGAACTGGTTCCTGGAAACTAATCACTTACTGTGTCCATTTCAGTCCGGTTTTCGCAAGGGTCATAGTACCCTTGACCTCTTAGTACATTTCGAGGGATCCGTCCGGAAAGCTTTCTCGTTAAAGCACAGAGTCTTGGCCATATTTTTTGACATTGAGAAAGCTTACGATACAACATGGAGATACGGCGTCTTGAAGCTGCCACACGTCTGGGGTATGAATGCTTTTTTACCGTCTTGTATTCAAAGTTGGCGATACCTACTCAGACCTGTAACCCCAAGAGGAGGGACTTCCTTAGGGCAGCATTTTAGTGTTTTATGTTTTGTAATTGCGATTATTTATATCATCTCTCCTCTTTTTCCAGAGGGTGTATCGGTGACCCTGTTTGTCGAGGACTTCGCACTATACTGTTCCTCGCCTCACCTTCCATCAGCCGCCCGTCGTCTGAAGCTAGCAGTCGATGCGGTTTCAAAAAGTGTCTAATTTAGGGGATTCCGCCTTTCCAAGAGCAAAACTCAGGCAGTGTATTTCCACCGGGGTAGAGGGGCTCTTGTTCTGTCACCTATCTCACTACAAGGTGAGATAGGTTTCTGGTCGTAACTCTTGATCCCAAGTTATCCTGCTTACCACACCTACGCCGTCTTCGAACGGGCTGTCTGCGGGCTCTAGGTTGTCATCCTTATCCCGCCCCGTGAACATCCGGATAAGAGATCATATCTCCAACCTGGGTGCTCTTAAGAGTCCTTGCCCTTCCGTCGTCGCTGACCCCTAGTTGCCGTGCTCCACCTCCTACAGTTTGTAACAGCATGTGGAACCTGGACAAGTTGTCCGTGGACCCTTGCTCCCTTAACAGCCTGTTCCTCGAGCACACGACCTCACATTCACAGCACTGCCCGATATATACAGATGGTTCCAAGTCAGACAGAGGCGTGGGTGCTGCAGCAGCCTACTCAGGAGAGTTTTTTCTTTGTCTTTGTCGCTAGCAGCTTCTATTATTTACTGCTGAACTTTCAGCCATTCTTTTCGCTTTTAGACTGATCCAAATTTTACGTTTTAAAAATATCGTTATTTTCTCCGACTCTTAGGAGTGTTTTACACGCAATTCGCTCTTTTAATGCTTCCCATCCTTTAGTCACAGAAATCTGCAACTGGTTGATCCAGAGTGCGTCCCGATATAGGCTTCTATTTTGCTGAGTCCCCGGGCATGTAGGGGTCCTGGGCAATGAGAGGGCTGATCAGCTAGCCCGTTTAGCCTATTCTGTGTCCCCGGATAACTCTGCATTGTCATTTCAAAAAACTTTACCCTCTATAAGAGATTATACTTTTCAGTTGTGGCAGGACGAATGGGATGGGTGTTCATCATTTAAATTATATAATATCAAAAAGTGTGTTCGTTCTTGGCCCTCTAGCCTTGAGAAACCTCGGTCCTTAGAGGTGGCCCTTTGCAGCGTTTGCATCGGCCACACGAGACTTACACGGCCATCTTGTTTCGGCTGGCGCTCGAATCAGCCCTTGTTGCCGCTTTTGTTGTGAGGTCACCTATCTTCTACTGGAAAGCCCTCATTTGGCCATTCTCGGTTGTGCTATTTCCTGACCCTTTCAACTATCTCTCGCGAAAATGGAGCACTTTTCGGGCAGTGATGCTTAAACTCATCCACATTTAGGATATCTATCTCCAGCTCAAATCTTCGAGCAGTAGAAAGGGCCTCGGCAACCGTGCCAAGACGGCGCTGGAAAATCGGATGAGGGTGAAATAACAGTATACCTCCTATCCTGGTGCAGCTACACTACTACTGCCTGAAAGTTGGTATATAAAGCAAAGAGAAACACGGAGAGATCATGCCAAGTGTAAATGGTGCATCCCTCCCCGCATCCCATGATGGTGGAATCGCAAAACACTTATATTCCGGGTGTATAGATAGGGGGCAAGCACCCAGCATGATTGCCTGCAAAATGATAACTAACTTGAAACCAGAGGCTACAACCCTCCGCAATTCGTCCCATTTTGCCAAGAATCCGAGGCAAGTCCATTAAAGGAATATTTCCTCCAGGCCTTACTCAGAGAAGATACGAGGTCCTCTTCGAAGAGAAGACCCTCACGCGAATGACCGTACGCTTCGCGGAGGCAGAACCCCTGGCGCTGTTGCCCGAACAAGGCGCTGCGCTTTCCTTGAATTATTGGGAGAGGTTGCGCATGCTATGCGAGTCTTTTCTCTGTCTCGAAACCTTCGAACGCTGGGGTCCCTCCATTGGAGAATCCACCGTCTCCGAGCCTCCTAGCCCAGCTTTGTGTTATAGCGTATATGCCGAAGCTTCTTTGATATTGTTCTTTCGGGGGAAGGGCAGCTTTAGGAACCTCAGAAGACGGCCTCAAGACCACCTTCAAGGGTGTTGCCTCCTGTGAATCTAACGCCTCGGTAGATTCGCGTGGTCGTTTAGCGTGACGGAAAACCGTCACGCCTGGGTAGCCCTGGTTTTAGGCTGGGTGTGAACCCTTTGTGCCGCCAGTTCTACCAAGGTAGAGTCTGGGCGCGGAAACGACCTTCCCCGTAGGCTTGGAGAGGCTAGGAACAGAGGGTGGTTTGAAAAAACAATGAGGAATAAGACTTCCCAGGTAGTAGCGGGCGCGCCAGAACAAGTCCTTAGCCTTGCGAAATACAGAGTATACGTAAATTGAACAGCCAGGATTTCTTTCTCCAGGAGATTCGCACAGCATTGCTTCGGAAAAGCGAGGTGTGTCTCTCCGCAATTGATACACACTCCATTGAGCAAAACACAGAGTTCGACTTTGCACGCACCGACTCAGGGAGCATGTCATGGTCGAACGTGAAGAAGAGTGTAGGGCGGGTCTCGAATCCCCTCCCTGGTTGTGCCAAAGATCCCACGAGAACTGATTGATCAGACCAGCGTTTGATTCTTACACCGACTGCATGGCAGGCATTCGGGCTGCTTGGCAAATAAGATGGAACACAGCCGAGTGGATCTTACAAGTTTCCCCTCTTTGTCCTAAGTCGCATGTTCCTGAACCAGGGCTAGGCGGGCCTCCTTCCTACGCCGGAACGTGTTTACTTTTTTCCCTTTTTTTTGCAAATTTTAGACTAGCCTACTAGTAGGCTAAACTTTTAATTACGGACACTTATGCCCTTGAAGCAGTCGCCAGATGGGCGAATTAAAAAAAATATTCCCCTGCTGCTCTGCATAGATGAGTGATTCACCGCAGTAGTTTACCAGTAGGTCATCCAGTGATCTGTAGTGAGGACTTTTGGAGGGAGGAGTGTTAATCACAGTGAGAAGGATGACGCCTTAGAATGAGCACTGGATCTCCACATGCGTCGTAGGAAGAACCACAGCCAGGTACGAAAATATCATCCACGTAGGAACTGGGAAAGGAATTCGTAGGGCCAAGAAAATGCAAAGTAGTAATAAAAATGACGGGGATTTACCGTATCCCTTGTCATTTTTTAAAAGACTGCCAGTCTGCATCATGCATCTCGTGGTTGAAGTCAGAAGCAGTTAGAAACTTCAGAATTGTCGGCACCAACAAAGCTGCCCGGCTGTAGTACTGCAACAGATTGATATTAATCTGCAGTACTCCCAAGGTAAATAATTATAACCATTTTATATCTCTATCAAATGAACACGAGCGGAGTGGTGAGAGGTCGACCATTGTGTGTATAGTGTATATATATATATATATATATATATATATATATATATATATATGTGTGTGTGTGTGTGTGTGTGTGTGTATATATATATATACCACCATAAAACGGCCATGGCGTTGGACTCAGCTTAAAAGGAGAAACGTGATCCCGTGGCGAGAAGACCAAGGGCTACAAAGCCGAAATTGCCAACAACAACATGGAGGGAAACTGAGAAGAAACTTCCCTCAAAATCCGGTTAAATATTTCCAGGTGGAAGTAGACTGCTGAAGGAACCAACAAGGGATTCCGTTGTACTCTTAAATTAATATCTGGTTGTTTCCCTTGTCCGTTGTGGGAGGCAAATGGAAAGACAAATAAGGATCGGGGCTCTCGCTTCCCGAGTGGATACCTCGTTGGCTTTCTGACGTCGAGGCACGGGCTCAATCCCATTTCGAGCGGACACAAAACTTTCAGTGACGTATGAGCTTTTAGGGGTCGGACTACGCATAGGTAGGCTTCTGGCACCCCCACAATGCTGGATTCAATAGGCCCGAATGATACCTCCACAAATGGACGCGAATTGATCCTATTGAATCTCAACATGCCCTATTAAATGTATTGAATCGATTATGTATGAGAAATAGGATGAGTTTTGTAAATATATATATATATATATATATATATATATATATATATATATATATATATATGTGTGTGTGTGTGTGTATGTGTAACAACAAGCAAGTGTGCAGAGAAAGAGGAGCAGCAAAGAAATGTTTGAACACCTGTGTTTGATAAAGCTGCCCAAGTTGTGTCTCGAGATAGAATTATCAAAGACACATATTTAAGGAGGTGCCCGAGTAAACACAAGTGTTGATCATAAGAGATAGTGCAGCGGAAACATTATCAAATTATACAAATAAAAGTATCATGTAAATGTACACACCTTGTACACAGGCTTCCTAGCCCCGCCCAGAGGTTGGAGAAATGACCAGAATCGAAGGTAGGTCGTCCGACGGTAGCCATCCCATCTCGAGGCCCGCCTTTTGCATTAAGAGCACACATATAAATAAAAAAAGAAAGAGGCACACACAGACAGTTAGAACACAGATAATCTGCGAAAGAATAATAACAAATTCTTCCGCGTTCACACTCTCACTTAAATCTGCTAAGTCTTGTCTCGCTCTTAACTCTTACTCGCGTTGAATATAAACTGTGTATCACGCTTTTTTGCAGGTCAAATTTTTGGCTGATATTTTGAATATTAAACATTGTACAAACTTGAAACTTGGTCCACTGAAATATCCTAGGTAGGTACGTACGCAGTTAACATTCCAATTGTATTGATAAGATACATACAAAGTTATGTTGAGTTATGTATTTTGATGTGCTTTCAACTGTGTCACGCTTTATTGCAGGTGTAGGAAAATGCCAATTTAAGGTAATGAAACAAAGTATTATCGTTATATTACCATTTTATTGTAATAATGAAACACGTTGCTGAAGAAGAGCAGCAAAAGATATGAAACAAATACAATTAACTTGTTGGTGCTGTACTTTATTTGTCTACGTAACTTCCTTGTTTAGAAATGACATCAAACAGTCCTTTGTCCACAGAAGCTGTTAGCCGACTAATCTGGAAAGATGTTATGGTACCAGAAACTGTTTTGATCTTTTCCCACAGGGCATCCTTCGATGTAAGCTGGATACCTCCTCCGTACACTTTCCTCTTCATGATCGACCAGAAATGTTCGATAGGGTTTGGGTCAGGAGAACAGAGAGGTCAGGTCATAAGTGATTCGCCTGTGATTCCCAATGTTGCGAGCTACGAAATTGTAGCCTTGGCTGAATGCGAAGGAGCATTATAATGCATAAAAATCCATCGCCGTCCACGTGAGAGTGGCAGATCATATAACCATGCTACAAAATGCTACTTCAGAAACGCGGTGTAGTAGTTGCTGGTGAGTTTGACACCTTCTGGAACTCGAAAAGGCCCGACAAGTTCATTTCCTATGATTCCCGCCCAAAACATGACACCACTACTTCCTTGTTGACGCCGAATGCGATCCGGGCGAGAGGCTCCAAGAAGTACCCAAACTTTGGCCCATCCGTCGGGGCCATCGAAAGTAACTCTGGCCTCATCCGTGAAGAGGACATCTTGGAAATTGATCTTCATGTACTTCCGTGCCCAATCAATACGCTTCTCTTTGTGCTTCATGCTCAAGATGGGTCTAGCGATGCACTTAACACTTCTAGACGTCTCTTTAAGGATCCTATACCGGGTGCTTCTGGACACTGGAGCAACTCCAGTACTTTCAAATATGGCAGCACTTGTGCAACCGAGGTCTTTTCTTACTTGTCTACCTATTTTTAGGATGTCACGCTGGGATACACTACTTCTCGTACCTTTATCTTGCCTTGGTTTGGTGATGGGGGTTTTCCACATACGCCTTCAAGGTTCTTATATCCCGACCAAGCTCTTCGGCTAATGCTCCAACAGATAAGTCTTCTGCGAGACCTGCAACAATCCCCGTCTTCTCTGTAGCTGTCAGACGTCGTTTCAGGGGCATTTTCGTACACCTGAAATAAAGCGAGACACAGTTGAAAGCACATCAAAATACATAACTCAACATAACTTTGTATGTATCTTATCAGTATGATTGAAATGTTAACTGCGTACGTAGCTACCTAGGATATTTCAGTGGACCAAGTTTCAAGTTTGTACAATGTTTAATATTCAAAATATAAGCCAAAAATTTGACCTGCAATAAAGCGTGATACGCAGTTTATATAGACTACTAGTCTCCCGCTTAGTTCGCTCCGTCTCTCGCCGCTTGCCATCATAATATTCTGTTATTAGAATAAAGAGTTTATTTTGCAAGTCCATCTTTCCCTTGAACCTTCGACAAGCCCAGCCAAGTAGAAGAATACCGTAAAATCAGTGATTTGGGGAGTCAGATAAATAATTCGCCGTAAAGCCATCCTTCACCTCCAAACGGGAAACTAGTCGCTCCCTAAATAAGGTGATTTCCGGAAATGACCTTTCCCGCACCGTCGTCAGGTTATATATATAGTTGGTAACCTTGTTGCCTTGTCGCCCTTTATCTACCCCCCCCCCCCCTACCACAGGTGGTACATCCCTCACAAAACTGCTAACCCATAAGCTGACGGGCCGTCGGGCAGATACTGACCCATGTAGAGTGCAAGTAGCTCTACACGCTCCATCATTCAAATAGTCAATCACAAGCTCTGTCATTCCCTTCCTGTCTTTACGAGACAATATATCAATGCTCTCCTCTTTTCCGGAACCGTGCCGATGTAGAACTAGTATCCCAGATAGGAGCCAGTCATAACCGAACCCCGGACGCGAAACGGGTGCCCTCCCCCGTTGGATTAAGAAGGGTTCCACCATCTCTTATTTATAGGTTAAAAAAAATATGCAATACGACCTGGTCACCTACCACCACTCCCATCGAGGATCGGTTCATGGTGCCTTCGGGCTCACATGTGAGCGTCATTCTGATCTTTATGTGCGTTTCAGTATCCGGTCAGTGGATTTTGATTACTATGCGAGGAACTAATTGCGTTACCTATGCATGGGTGTCGTGTAAATAGAAGAGTGTAGGAAAAGGGGTGATGGAAAAATAAAACGAAAATAAGGAGTTGCAAATAGCTTCCTGCGTCTCCGGATAACCTTTGACGAGCGGCGTATCGACTGCACCATCCCGAGTCTAAAAAAAAAAAAAAACTTCATTCAAGCGAAGCTTTTACACTATCACTTGCACTTCTCGGCACGCTACAACCATGGAGTCTAGATACAACTTGCACCCCCCCGTAAAGAAAACGGCAGATTACTTAAAGCAGCAACTGTGTAATCTTCTAACCTGACGCCCTCCAACACTCCCGTTCGTGGTATGGTAGGTACAAGTACGTTTTTCTGTACTCGTGAGGAGGTGGATGAGGGCTCGAAGGGACAACTCGCGGCTGTACAGAAAAGAAACACTGAGGGTCAGAGGAGAGAGCATTTAAGGAGAGCCACTTCAGAAACGGGGGAAGGAGGAGACTGGTGGAAATGGTGGGTCAGTTAGTTTTGAAAGAACCATCCATAGGTTGAAATTGAGATGGCCCCAGATAGATCTAACAAGTCTATCTAAATAAGATCCATGTTGTTGTAATCTTCCAAGAGGTGGACTCTAGAGAAAAAGGTCTTATACAACTACATAAAAAGGACGCATGGGAAAATATAGACCGAACAAACAATACCTTGTCCCAGTGAAAGCTAGAGCACGAAAGTTGGTTTGGGTGTGGAGAAAGTGGGCAACACTCGCAGGTCTATAGTGAGCGAGAAGAGGAAATTGTGGGAAAATAATTTAGGAACTGCTAAGAATCGAACCACTGGCTCCGACGCGAGTGAGCTTAAAATGGGAGGAGTAGGGGGGAGGGGCAGTTGCCTTGCCGATTAAACCATCCCGTCGCTCAAAAAAGCTACATTCAAACTGAGATTATGTATCCCTCATTTTTCATCCGGCCAATCTCTACTGGGGCATCGTACCCACAGTGGAGGAGAGAAGAGAACGATAACCATTATCCAGGTATACATGTGTCAATACACTCCCGCAGGCAAATTCATTGACGATATGGATACGAAGGTGGGAGATCTGAGGTGAAAGTGTCTTCCAGTTATCCAATATTTTATTGCAATTCTAATAGGCTTCATAATTTATTATTTAGTGTCCTAAAGGGCAAAAAGAGATATAACTCCTTAAAATAAATATTTGGTGTATGCTCGGAGATGATCCTTGCGACCAGCAAAGATCCCTCCAACTCGGGGCCTACATTAAATCTGTCGATCGAGGTTTTAGACTGGAAAAACCTTAACTTGGAGCTCGCGGTTTAAAGGCAAAGAAGATGAAATTGATTTTAAGATAAAAAAAAGTGTGTAACAGAATGAGAGAGAGACGTTGCTGCGAGAGAAATGTTGAGCCATGTTGACGAGCGTATAAAAGTACGCTGTTTAGTCCAGTATTGAAGGTAGGGTCGAGGTTTGACCCTGGATATTAAAAAGAGACTATACGGAACGAAGGGAAGGAAGAACGAAATGGAGGGAGAAGCAAGTTGGATTGGTCTCGGTAGAGGTTGCAGTACCGAGGCTGGAGTGGTTGGGAAAAAAGTTAGAGGGACTTGAAAGGAGGTTGAAGAGATGGAAGATTAATTTTGAGTTAAATTTCCATTATTACCTACAGCTATACGAGAAGATTTTCGAAAACTTAAGAAGAACGTAATTAGATTCCCCAAAAGCAGGAGATGATGTCTGTCACTAATGATCCCTGGTGGTTAACGCGCTTGACCCGCAATCGTTGGGTCGGCAGTTCGAATCTCCGTCCAGATTCTTTTTAAAGCTGACACTATTTACTAGGGAGGTTACCTTCCTAGGGGCGGGTAGAGAGAGCTCGTAGGGATGAGAGGCAGTCCACCTAAGAGAATGATAACTTTGATTTGAAAACTATGGAGCCACAGGCATAATTTGCCTCTGCCATAAGATCCTCTGTGAGTGATCTACAAAATAAGAAAAATAATATCGTAATTAATAAACATTTTGCCTAGCGTTCCCAAAGGCTGGACACCTTTACAGAAAGCCTGTATACCTACTAAGTAAAGGCTTAAAAGGTAGGTTTTCAAGTTATGCTTGAAGGCACCGAGAAGAGGGGTAAGCTTGTGGGGGTCGAACCTAGTAAACATTCGTTTGAAAATTTGAAACGGTTCACACATTGAACCTTATAAATAGTAAGATAAACTTCCCGCTTTGTAGTATTTCTCTTTCGTAAATAGGAAGATAAACTTCCTGCTTTGTAGTATTTCTCTTTCGTAAATAGGAAGATAAACTTCCCGCTTTGTAGTATTTCTCTTTCGTAAATAGGAAGTTAAACTCCCCAGTATGCAATACTATATCATGGGTCAGCTATACGTAGCTCCGTACAAAATAGATCTTGTTCTTGAAGTCCCCGTGGGAAAAAGGTAAAAATCGATGGCGTTTTCTTGATGTGAAAACCTTCTCCTTTTCCTCCTTTGCCGGCTGTCAACTTTTCGGTGAGCCTAATTTTTCTTGTAGATTTCTTCCAAGTCTAAAAATTCGGAAAGATTCAAGATAGTATAAAGTTAGAAGTGGAGAGAATGATAGGATAGATAGAAAACATTGTGTAAGGAGTATGTGTTGATGGGATGATAATGAGTGTAAGATGAACGATGAGGTGAGGATGATAATGATTTGTGCCAAGTTGCCTGACTAACGCTTTCCTTTTTGTTTTGTTTTGCTTTTTGATGTGATTTTAAGTTTATTAGGTATAAAAATTTAGCATTCGAGCCTTGTTTTCCTTTAGCTCAATTGAGCATCTTTATTTTTTTTTTATTAGTTTTTTTTGTGCTATTTTCGCATCTTTTTTCATTATTATTATTATTTTAAGTGGTAATCTTTGTTAATATCGGTAATTCTTTGACTCATCGGGTTTCTCATTTTGTTATTCTGTTTCTCATATTGATTTTGTTTGTTTAATCGGTTTTCTTTTTCGGTTTTTCATGTTGATTGTATGGTCGGTAGTCTTATTTTTTACCTATACATCGGGTTGACGTCGTTTAAGGGTTTTTTTTCACGCTGCCGTTAAAACGATTTTTGTAGTGTGTTTGCCGGATTTCGTTTTCCGGTAATACTATTTGGCTAATTTCGTTTTGGGAAATTATGTTTTTTATATTATCCCACAATTTCGTTGTTCGTTTCTGTAAGGTTAAATTTATGGGTTCTTTTGCAGATCTTCGATGGAGCTCCTCAGATATTAGGCCGTCCTGTCTTCTTGTGTTAGTGATGAACTTTGTGGCTTGATTTTGAATGCGTTGGACCTTTTTTAATTGTGTATTATTTACTGTATTTATCGGTACTATTGGGTAAAGGAGATTGGATGAACTAGGGCTATGTATAATTTTCTTTTGTTTTTATTGCTTAGGTTTTTGAATCTGTACAGCGCCAACATGGTAATTTTCGTTTCGTTAATTTTCTGTGTTGCCGCTGTACCCTGTTGTTGTTAACTTTAGACCGAGACGCGTCCTTCCGTGGAGTGTGGATATGTTTCTCCATCGACTCTTACTGCAACTGTTTTCTATCTGTTTACGGGTATTAGTTTGAATTTATCTTCGTTTGTTTTTATTTTGTTTCTTCTTTTGTAGTCATTGAGGTTTTTTATCTCCCTCGCTGTTCTTTGAGCTACGTCTCGGGGGGTCTTCCTGTCGCTGGTGATTATTTGTGTGATGTCATCCGTTAGTTCCGTGTACATCGCACATTCGTGGGTTGGTTGTGGAAGGTCTCTGGTGTAAACAGTATACAGCGTCGGAGAGAGGCATTCTCCTCGGGGGACTTCCTTTTTCAAGTCTATATGGTGGCCTGTTTGGCCGTTTATTTGAAGTATGCCTTTTCTTTCATCCAGATAGTTTGATAATGTTTTGCAAACATTTATTTGCAGGTTAAGGCTGCAGATCTTGGCTTTTAGGCCGGGCAACCACGCCTTGTCGAAGGCTTTAGCAACGTCACGGAGTACTATGTCTACTCTGTTGCCTCGCGCTTTTTCTGTGGCAATTTTCTCGGTTATAATCGCCAGCGTGGTATCCGTTCCTCGCTTGCTCCTGAACCCGTGTTGTTGTGGGTTGTACAGGTTATTTTCGGTAAGGTGTTTAATTAACCTGTCATTTAGGAATTTTTCTAGGACTTTACCCAGAAATTTCAAGAGCGAAATCGGGCGGTAGCTTCTGACTTGGTGTTTTGGTTTGCCCGGCTTCGGTAGGAAGATCTTCACTATCGATTCCTGCACATTTTTCTGGAGCATTTTTTAGGTGTGCCTTTGTTATGCTGCTTTGTCCTGGTGTATTTGGTTTGAAAGATTTTATGACTGTTTTTTATTCAGCCATCGAGAAGGGCATTTCCTTCCCCATGAGGTGTTTTCTCTCTTCGTCGACGTGTCTGTATGGTGCAATGCGCTCTTGTTGGGCCTCTAGGGCTTGTAGGACTTCCTCTTCGTGCTCCATATCGTATTCTTGATTCTCCTCTGGTGTAATTGAGAATATTTTTTCCAGTGATTTTGGAAGTGCTCTTGGAGTTCTTCGTTATTTTGCACTTCCCTCTCCTGTATTTTTAATTTTATATTTTCCTTTGGTTGAGATCCTCGTAATTTTCTGTAGTCTCTCCAGAATTTCCTCGGATCTGATTCGACATCCATTTTACTAATTATGTTATTCCAAACTTGGTTTGATTTTTCTTTGATGAGAGTATCTATCTGCCTTCTGTATCTATCCATATTAGTACCCTGAGAGCAAGGTTTTCCTCACACATGGGCATCAGCGGCCGTACTGGAAAACCGCTTAATCGTAAAGAACCATCTCCTATCAGAGCACATGCAATCAAATGCATCGCGGATATAACTTTAGATAATTTTACAATAATAGATCAAGATAACAATGAACAAAGCTTAAGAATACTAGAGTCCATTTATATTAAATCCCGTGCCCCTAGTCTTAATTGTGACTCGTCCGCTGCTCCCCTACTTATGACATAACTCTACTACCAATACAATCTTACCTATGTCCACTTCAATCCCCCCTCCCCACTTCTCTCTAGAGTCAGACCAACAATGGTGAGTATTTTGATGGCTCTTCCTTATATTTCTCTAGTATTTTTAATATTCTAACTCATTATAAATTATGAATTTTCTTAGGTTTTGTATTATTTAAAAAAGAGTCTCTCTTTTTTTGTAGATATTTGTCAACACTTTTAATATTTTAATTTCTAGACAAATTTTTTTAATTCATTGTAAATTATGTATTCTTTTATATCATAGAACCGGAAGATGAGCGGACAGCTCGAAACGTTGTTTATACCCAATAAATGAAGATGAATTTCTCCTAATTCTATGTACTTTCATTCCTGGTGAAATTATATATATATATATATATATATATATATATATATATATATATATATATATATATATATATATATATATAGTTCAGGAATAAGTTCTTGTGGTTTTATCAAATTTATTCATTACCATTAACAATTTTAGAAAAACTTCATTTTTAATTGATAGTAATATGCAATTTAATCAATAATGTATTCTCCGTTGTTATTTACGACTTCTTCCCAACGTTTAACTAGTTTTTCGATGCCTTTGCAATAAAAATCTCTGGATTTTGACTCGAAGAATTCGTCTAACCAAGTTCTTAATTCCACATCAGTATTGAACGATACGCCGCACAAATTGTTGGAGAGCGATCGGAACAGATGGAATTCCGATGGGGCCAAGTCTGACGAATATGGAGGATGCGGCAGGATTTCCCAATTAAGCGTTTGGATGGCGTCCTTTGTCATATTGGCAATGTGAGGACCATGAGGACCAGTATTGTCGTGTTGCAAAAGGACTCCATAACGTCGATGAGCTCGCTTTTCACGAATAGCTTCGGTGAGTCGATACATTTGTTGAACCTAGAGTTCTGCATTGACAATCTCGTTGTTCGCAAGGAGCTCATTAAGAATGATGCCTTCACAATCCCACCACACACACAGCATCGTCTTTCGCCGATGAAGTCCTTGCTTTAATCGCGGAAGTGGTTTTTTATTGGGGCTAAGCCATTGTTTTCGATAGTTCATGTTGACATAAACACAGCACTTTTCGTCGCCAGTGATAATGCGATGAAGAATTCTGTCCTTATATCCACGAGTAGCCTTGTGACGAGCAAGCAAACCTGCGGCAATCGTGGAGCGTTGAAGTTTGTTGCTTTCGCTCAAAGGGTACGGAACCCATGCTCCGAGTTTTTAACTTTCCCCATCGAATTAAAGTGATTCACTACAGTTTTCTAATCACACGCCAATTGTACAGCCAATTCTCTAGTCGATTGACGAGGATTTTCATGAAGAAGGTCGTTCAATCGATCTTCATCCAATTTAATGGGGCGACCTTGACATTCTTCGTCATTAAGATTGAAATGACCGTTTTCGAAACGTGAAAACCATCATTGAGCTGTCCTTTCTGATGAAGCATTTTCTCCGTACACAGCACAAATATCGCGACGAGCTTTGGCTGCGTTTGTATTGTTCCCGTCTCGATTGAAAATGAATAACAAGAAGTGTCGAAAATGCGCCTTTCTTTCAACTTGACACTCTATTTTGAGGGTACAGAACAAAAATTAAATTAACACAACTTTTAAATAAACCGCAATGACTTATTACTCAACTTCAAGACGTAGCCTAAGCAGAGGGCCTAATAGTCTACGCTGTTAAGAGACGTAGCCTAACCTTTGCAAATTTTGCCCTCATTATTTATTATTTTTCTTAATATGTGCACAAATCATGTCAACAAAACTTAAATCAACACAACATTAAAAAAAACCGTAAGGATTTATTCCTCAATGTCCCGCAGGAAAAATGAAAAGGTACTTCCAAGTACTTTCGAACTTTATTCAGTTGATTCTCAAAGATAACTACAAGAGAAAATAATATAATAAGGGAATATATAAGCTAATAAAATATAAAGGACCGCCTTTAAGACAAGAAATCACCAATGAGGAAGTAGGAGAGAGATGGGTAAATTCACATTAAGATTTAGCTATAACAGGTAGCAAGGTCAAACCAAGAGGCAAGAACAGAGTCAAAAGGGCATAAAACGATGAACGGATAAAGCGATAGTCTAAAGAGGAAGATTAAGAGAGACACGAGAAGTAAGCAGATACGTAGGGAAGGGGGACAAGGAGAGAGGAAGAGAAATAAAATAATGTTAATACAAAATCAGTGCAATAATTAAATTGACAAATAGGGTTCCCATAAAAATGAAAATTGCAAAAAAATTAGGAACATAAGTCAAAGCTAATTTCTTTAAGAATGAGTTTTTTCATAACACACACACACATATATATATATATATATATATATATATATATATATATATATATATATATATATATATATATATATATATATATATATATATATATATATATATATGGGTTGGACAAAATAATAGAACAGTAGAAATTTAACACCAATATTTCAATGAGCCATTTTATATTACAAATATCCATCCAAGTTTCATTGTGAGTGTTTTGTTTTTATTGTAGATACATAATTTTATTTATCAACCTCCATGATTATTTACATTTCTTTTTCAGATGGTGGTATAGATGTTAAGATGCGTGACCTCACTGAGTTCGAAAACGAGCAAATTGTTGGAGCTCGAATTGACGGAGCTTCCGTCACCAGAACAGCTAAACTCCTTAGTGTTTCGAGAGCTACCATATCAAGAACCATGACAGAATTCAAGAAGTAGGATAAAACCTCCAACAGGAGGAGTAATTCCGGCAGGACTTCGAAGCTCGCTGAAAGAGACCGACGAGTGTTGAAACGCGTTGTGATGAAAAATCCCCTGACAACCGCCCCTAAAGTGACTGCGGAGTTGAATCAGCATCTAACTATCCCAGTTTCGACCAAAACTGTTTGCCGTGAGCTCAATAAAGCCGGATATCATGGAAGAGCCACCATCAAGAAACCTCTGCTTTCTCACCAAAACGTTCAGAAAAGGTTGAACTAGTGTATAGATCACAAGGGCTGGTTGACAGACTAATCGAAGCAAGCAATATTCTCCGACGAGTCCAGTTTTTCTCTTTTCCCAACTGCAGGGTGAGTTTATGTGTGGAGGGAGCCAAGGGGAGCTTTTAATCCTGACTGTCTTCTTCCTACAGTGAAGTACGGAGGAGGATCAGTGATGGTTTTGGCATCTATATCTTTGAATTCTCTTGGTTCGATCGTTGTCCTGCATGGTAAGATCAACAGCAATGAATATCTGAATATTTTGGAAGATCAATTCCATCCCATGGTCCAGACATTATTTCCTGATGGTGAGTGCTTTTTCTAAGATAACAATGCCCCAATACACACCGCTCATGTTGCTAAGAATTTGTATGAAAAGCATAGGAACAAAGCATGGAGTTCTCCTCACAATCTGAAGATCTTAATTTTATTGAGCATTTGTGGTGCGTCTTGGAGCGACAAGTTAGAAGTCGTTACCCTCCACCGTCGTGTCTGAAACAGCTGGAGCAGGTATTGCAAGAAGAACGGCTCAAGATTCCTCTCAATGAAGTTAGGAAGCTGTATGAATCAATTCCAAGACGCATCGACGCTGTTCAGAACGAAAAAGGAGGACTAACTCCGTATTAAATAAATATTCATTGAATTTAACACGTGTTCTAATTATTTTCTCCAACCCCTGTATATATGGACAATATGAGCCCATACCCTATCTTATAATATAGGCATGTAATCGATCTCATCGACGCATGCCCGGGGACCTACCGCCATTTGATGGAACGCTCCATTGCGCCTTGCTTCCAGGTCCCAAAGATCCTCCGGCACATTTCTTGAGCGTCCCGGTCTGGAAGATCTTCGCGCACGTTATCTGTCCCGGAACCGGGACGAGAGGGGTCGCTACCGCTTTTTCCTTGCACTCGGGGCAAGTTCGGGCACACTGACTTGTGGACTATCTAACTTTTTGGAAGAGGTTGGCCTCCTTCATTTTATTTGATTTTTTTTTAGTGTCGGTCGGATCCTCCTGTAGCGGGGAATGGTGGGGTCCCCCCCCCCTCCTACTCTAGCGTGCTTCTTTCTTGATTTTATTTGTTGTTGTTGTTTTTTGGGGGGGTAGTGTTTTATTGATGGTTTGTGTTTTTTAATCGAGTCTATGTAGTATTATTCTGAAGAGTAATTGCGGTGATTTATGGCCTTGGTTGGAGTCGCCAAATGGCGGCTATTAGCCCCCCCTCCCTTCCATCTTCTGCGTCAGCCCCTTTGGAAGACGTTCCTACAGAGTCGCACATTTTGAATCAAGGGAAGGGGGGAAGGGGGAGGAGGGACACGGGACGTAGAAAGGACCAATTTCATATCCAATGGGGGACCTTCGACTCCCTTTCCCCCTCGCCAGTTTGGGACACGATCATTTATGGTCCCTATCACACCGATTAAACCAAACATAAAGAGAAGGTAGTGAACACAAAACCAAACCACCAGATCAAACCAATCATTCAGAGAAGCAAACCAGCCAAAGAAAACAACAATAAAACAGAGGAGCAAGTCAACCACACAACCAAACCAACAGAACAGACCAGAAAAACAAAGAAGCAAGCTAACCACGCAATCCACAAACCATCAGAAGAATCCAATTAAAAAAAGGCAACCAAACCAACAGAAAAAAATCAAACAGAGAAGTAGGCCAACCACGCAACCAAGCCAACAAAACAAAACAATCAAACAGAGAAGCAAGCCAACCAACAACACAATCAAAACAAAACAATCAAACGAGAAGCAAGTAACCACTCAACCAAACCAACAAAACCAAAGAATCAAACAAATAAGCAAACCCACCATACAACCAAACTAACAAAAAAAACAATAAACAGAGAAGCAGGCCAACCACACAATCAAACTAACAAAACAAAACAATCAAACAAAGAAGCAAGCCAACCACTCAACCAAGCCAACAAAACAAAACAATCAAACAGAGATGCAACCCAACCACACAACCAAACCAACAAAACAAAACAATAAAACAGAGAAGTAAGCCAACACGCAACCAAGCCAACAAAACAATCAAACAGAGAAGCAAGCCAACCACACAACCAAACCAACAAAGTAATCAAACAGAGGAGCAAACTGACCACACAACCAAACGCAAAGATACTTGGTTGGCGTTGGTGAGTAACGTCCCCTAGGCATGCTCGATCCAGTATGAAGGTAACCCCTCGTTGCTATGACAACCGTATCGGTATACTTTGAAATAAAAACGAAGCTTTGCCCTCATATGGCAACCGCGCTCGTTAAAAGTAATTAAAATATTTGATTAAAACTTCAAATTCTGATACTCCACACTTTTCTCCACATCATTATACATTACGGAGTGTATATGCATGTTATGGTTGATATTATTTGTGATACCTTCATATAAATTATGGCAGTTTGTACATGTTTTAAAATAGTTTTATATTCGTTTGTTTATCGCATTTAAATAGAATGTGATATTTCTTTCTTGTTATTTGTTTCGACCGTACCAAAGCCATAAGGATGTATGTGAATGGATGCATTCTGGAAGCTAATGAAAATACGTTAAAAAGTAGGCCCAGATGATCTTAGCACTATTAAAATTAGGCCTATTTTGAAATTGATGTTCTTAGCCTCCAAAAATAGGCTATAAATTGCTTTGTGGTCGGGATACGCGAGGGACTGAATTTTCCCCAAATCTATTATAATTTTGGTCTCGAAGTAGATAGAATCGAGATTTATCCAAACCTTTATTAAATCACACATTGACATATATTTTTCAACTCAATATAGTTTTTTTTTCATTGATCCCTAAATCAATCTTATTTTTTAAAGAAATTTACTAAAATGTCAATAAAATTTCTAATTTATCCATGTTTTATAAGAGAAAATACAGATCCTCGATCCGGATACAAATACCCCGGCATTAAGAATTATGTCTAGATTCAATACTTTGTGAATTATAAAAGAGCTGATTTTCTTTAATGTCAGATTCGGATCTCGTATTCGTCCAGATAAGGCAGGTCAGGATCTCGTATTCGTCCAGGTTTGCCGGATCAAGAGGTCGAATTCGTCCAGTTATGGCAGATCCGGAGGTCAAATTCGTCCAGTTATGGCAGATCCGGAGGTCGAATTCGTCTCAATATTACAGATGCGGACCTCATATTCGTCTCCATATGGCAGGTCCGGATATTATATTCGTCCATACATGACAGATATGGGTACCATATTCATTCGTGTGTGTCAGATCTGGATTTCGTATTCGTCCTGATATGGCAGATCCATGTCTTGTATTCCTCCAGGGATGGCAAAAATGGATCTCGCATTCGTCCCTATATGACAGATGCGTATCTTGCATTCGTCCAAGTATGATTGATCTAGATCTCCTATTCGTCCTAATATGGCAGCTCCGTATCTTGTATTCTTACATATATGGCAGATCTGAATATTACATTCGGCCCGATATGGCAGGTTTGTATCTTGTATTCTTACAAATATGGCATATCTAGATCTCGCATTCGTCCCTATATAGCAGGACCGTATCTTGTATTTGCCCAGGTATGACAGATATGGCAGCTGCTTTGAATCACGTTTTCGTCCATGTATGGTAGAATTGGATCGCGTATTCGTCCAATTATGTCAGATTTAAGTTGCCTATCCGTCCAGGCACGGTAGATTTAATCGCATATTGATCCAGGCATGGCAGATTTGAATCGCGTATTCGTCCAGCTATGGCAGAATTGGATCGCGTATCCGTCCAGCTATGGCAGATTTGAATCGCGTATTTGTCCACATATAACCCATTACCTTAAATAGATACACAAAATATGTCTGAATCATTCTAGATCTAAATTCTCTCAGCTACATATTGGTGGAAATCCTATGTTTTACCACTCTCTATTACTGTGCTGTGAAGCGGGTAAATAATGCTCATCCAAAGATATATTTTGATCTCACAGATCCAGAAAATGAACTGGATCCGGATCAAGTTGGGTATTTGACTCAATCACTATTTTTAAATATAATTACAAAGATGTCGTAAATTGAAGGATTTGAATTCACTCACAAATCTAAGCAAGCCTTCCTTGGCATCCTCCACCCCGTCCTGTTCAACCTAATCCCAAATCTAAGCAATCCTTCCTTGGCATCCCTCCCCGCCCCCCAGTTCAACAAAAATTACTTAAAATCCGTCAAATAACTTTTTTAGATTTGTTGTACACAAACAGATTCGAATAGTCACTTAATCTCTGCCTTACTCTGTTGGTGGAAGGTAATATATGTCACAAACAAACCAACGTTAAAAAGCAACCAACCATGCAATCAACCCAACCCAACTACCACCTTACCGACACAAACGAAGCAAACACAAAAGGGGAAACGAGGTAGGTAGGGTATAAAATTCCTTAATCCGCTAGAAAAGTCTCCTGGAGTTCCTTAACCTTCTTTAGGAACTCCTGAAGAGCGTTGAGGAACTCCAGGAGACTTTTTTAGCTTAGTAAGGAATTTTTAATATTACCCTTACCTAACCGCATTGACTTGGATGTTATTGTTCAATTTTACAAAAATATAGATGGATGAAGAAACACAAAAACATTCGCATTCTCGTTTTCTGTCAAAGTAAACGCCATCTCTTTTTAAAAAGGCTTCTTGAAATTTGTATTTTTAAAGAAATGTATGGTTGCCCAGTTGTATGGGTGGCGCTACTGAAGAGGGTTAAGGAACTCCAAGAGAATTTTCTATAGCTGATTAATGAATTCTTACTATTACTTTTACCTAACCCCATTGGGCTAGAAAGTTATAGTTCATTATCAATATATATATATATATATATATATATATATATATATATATATATATATATATATATATAAGGATTGCTTCTAAGAGCCTAAATTTAATGTTTAACAGAAATCCCAAGGCGACGTTTCGACCACAATACGGTCCTATAAGCAAACAAGAAATACAAACACAGCAGAACAAAAACTATCATTGAGCACTAACAAAGGCTCTAATGCTTAAAATCGTGACAACATTAGAACTCAAGACAAAAAGACAAACACAGAGAAGAACACTAAAGAGATACGAATACAAAGATATACTACAAACAACAACAATAACAAGACAAAAAGAAAATATAAATTAATAGAAAAATGAAAACGCCTACGATGCCCCTAAAACAAGGGCAACCCTACCCTATCTTTCATCCTCTATTGTCTTCCACTATACAAATTTCCAAAGAGTGAATATACCATCACAGGTTACGCGCTCCAGGCCCACCTAAAAACACCAAACTGCGCCCCGTAACCCCGCGGGTTGCGGGGCGCAGTTTCAATGTGGTTTAATGGATTCATTTTCATCATTCTCTCGTGCTACTTTGATATATATATATATATATATATATATATATATATATATATATATATATATATATATATATATATATATATATATATATATATATATATATATATATATATATATATATATATATATATATATATATATATATATATATATGAATCCATGAAACCACATTGAAAGAGAAAACGGAATAATTTTTCCTCGCGGATTTTTTCGATAAAAGGTAATAAAAATATTACTGAATAGAAAAATTATTCGGTTTTCTCTTTCAATGTGGTTTCATGGATTCATATATATATATATATATATATATATATATATATATATATATATATATATATATATATATATATATATATGCAGTGGCGACTCCGGCCGGCACTCGACTCTTCAGGCTTAGCCCGAGTATAAATTTAGTAAAGTGAACGTGTATTTCCAAGCTGATTTAATTTCTGCCAACACTGACTTCAAGTAAGTAACTGCAGCCAATAACTCGGGCTCCTTTTATTGAGCATGGTTGCAGTTCATATATTTTCGTTCGGCGTCTGGCGATCGTCTTAGAGGTGCCATGTGTCAAAAAATATCATTTGTATCAGACGTTCTCTCGACATCGTTCACACGCGCTTGACTCGGGCTCAGAAGTTACAGCCCGAGTTGTTATCTATAATCGTAAAATTAAAAGTAATTAAAATTCATTTTTCCTTGCGACAATAGATTTCTATAGATATTAGGTTTTAAATTTCAATCTATGAAAGGTTTCCGTTCTACAATATTCTTAAAGGAACGAAAAATTTTCCAGCAACTCGGGCCGATACAAACGCGCCTGGTAGGTGTAAAAGACTAACTGGGATCTCTTGTCGAGATTACAGTACAAGCGTCAGTCATATCGGTCTCTGGCTAATGTTTGTTGTGCTTCCGCTGTCGTTATTTGATTGCTATTATTCTGTGTGTAAAGATCAGTTGTGTTTTGCAGGGTTGCTTTATTTTTAAACTAAACTTAGAAATGGAGAAAGACATAATGCTCGTATTTCCATCGTGAAAAGCATTTTGAACGACTTAGACAAGAAGAAAGAGCTGCACGACAGGATATTATACGAGTCCGCCATTAAACCAAGACGACTGGAGTTCATGTATAACTGAAGTGAGTAATTTTTATATTAAAACTATATTTCTGTCTTATTGTTAAATCATCAGTGCACATTTTAGTCTGCGGTGTGCATTGCGTCTCGTACCTTGTTTTATACATGTGTCTTATGCGAAATCATCTGTGATGAGCCCGAGTGACGCTGATGATCTAGAGTCGCCTCTGATATATATATATATATATATATATATATATATATATATATATATATATATATATATATATATATATATATATATATATATATATATATATATATATATATATATATATATATATATATATAATATATATATATATATATATATATATAAATATATATATATATATATATATATATATATATATATATATATATATATATATATATATTGATGGGTAATACTGGCATTAGAAGAATCATCAATACGTACATACGCACGAACCTGCACGTGGACAGTACGCGCACGCTAATACTTGGGTTTATCATTATTTGTTGTTATTTGCAGGGGGGGGGGGTTCCATTGGATTTAGGAGCGGGGGAGGGACTGACAGTCGTCATATATGTGAATGCGCCTATTGTCCCCTCGTGGAACGGAAGATTATGGAAGAGGAAACCTTGTAGAAGAAAAAGCATGAAAGAAGAACAAAAGTAGTATAAGAAAGAAAAAAAGAAGAGGAAAAATGAAAGAAGAATTAGTAGAAAAAAATGAAAGAAGGAGAAGAAGATGATGAGGAAGAAAAACAGTGTAGAGACTACATAAATCACAGTAACATACAGATGACCTCTGATTATTCCCAGAGATACGAATACGACAATAGGAATAAGTTGCTCCCCCCTCCCGCTCTTTCCCATCTCCCGGGGGTAATAAAAAACAGCATCTGTTCACCACTTGTGTGAATTCAGAGCCGAAAGTCACAAACCCAACTTAAATTAAACATTAAAACGCCTTTTTCAAATTAGTTCGTCAGTTGTCCAAAACTTTTCGGCTCTAAAATGAACCTTGACTTGGGCCTCCGTCTAATTAACATAAACAATTTGTCAACAAACGGAGACTTCATTGTTTGTAACAAGACACCGATAGAAACGTGTTGCGAGTTCGTTATAAGAGTATGCTATATATTTACGTCTCAAAAAGTGTTGGGAAAGTAGATGGAATGTTGTTGTTTTTGTAATAGCTTGAGTGTTTTATAAAGCAACGAGCGAAAAACAATGGCAAACGGGACCGTCTATTTATGTACAGGTTTGAGGCTAGTTTTAAAATGAAATAAATGCTATTTATTTGGAGTGTTTTAGGATGTTTATAGCGAGATTTGGGGCTATAAATAGGGGGTTGTGTCATATATAGGGGCATTTTAGGGAATTTTAGGGCTGTTTTTATTTTAACGCGTATTTAGAGTTTGTTTTGAACGTCGATTAAGAAAGATTAAGTCAGAAATGAACGTGTTTGTTAAGCGTACCGTGGTGGCTTATTATTATCATCTTGAAGGATGGCTCAGGTGCACCAAGGGCAACCATGATGCAGCTGACATATGAAGAATAGCGTAGCATCCTCACCCTAACGCCCGCAATTGCGTACCGTCATGGTTAGGATTGCCAATTTACCTATTTTATAGCTATAACTAGTTGCTTTTTAATCAAATAATAAATGAAATTAGTTTAACAGACCTAAATCTAAGTATTACTATCTTCTGTTAAAAGAGTATAAAAAGATCATTTCTAGCTATATTTTCTGCGATTCTAGCTCTAAAAGTTCATTTCTAGCTAAATTTTCCGCGATTCTAGCTATAAAAGCTCATTTCTAGCTATAAAATCTATCAGTGGAGAACGGACACGTTTTTTCCTTTACTGTAAATATATAATATTTTTGTTGAATACTTTCGATAGATAGTAATATTTGGGTGAATCTCCGACAAGCCCTGCAAGTGGGGCACCCTGTCTAGCTCTCTACACATGGTAGCTGAACGGATTGCACGTACTTCCGGGATAACCCATTACCAATCGCCCAGTAGGTAAGGTGTTTTTTTTTTGTTTTGTTTTTTTTACTCTAGCCACCATGTAGGGCAAGAATGAATAGAGTTGTATAGTGGTCAGTCATTTCAAGGACCACCATCACCTGGATGTAATTTTGGTGCGCGCCCTCCCTCCCCCACTCCATCAATTTGCGTGAAGATTATTTAATCTCGCGAGAGATTCATAATAATGAGTGAGAATATCTATACATTGAAATTCCCTCATTTAACCCTTTGAGTCACCTTGATCTATATATGACTCATAATTTCGGCGAATTTTAGTACCAAGATTTATAGTCTGCAGCCTTCAGATCACCGTGAGTGATATTTGCTTAACCAATCAGAATTCAGAAAAATCTCCGCTGATGACTAGTTGCCATTAGTCTCCGAGTGACATCAGTCCGTTCTTGCCTATTGTGAGCGTCTGTTGTTGTCAGGTGAGTTGCTCTTTGTTATTGTAATAATAATGTCAAGAATGTGGTTCAAAGTGATTTATTATAATCATAAGACATCATGAAAGTAAAATATATAGTGATAAAGTGTTTCTCGCCATTTTGTCATAACATAAATCCCTGTATTTTCTTCATGAATCAGATATGACTCATTGTGACCAAATGGTCGTAAAAATAGAGTAGGCCTATTTACCTGAGGTGCTTGTACCTCAGCGGTGGGTAGCTCCCATGAGGCGGGTTATAGAACTCGCAGAATTCTAATGTTTATTTTTACATATGACTAATATTTATTCTATTTCTTTTAATTGCAGGGGTCAATGGCTAAAAACAGGTTGAGTGGAAATGACGTGCAGAAGCTATCAATTCTGAAAACTTCGGAAATGAATCAGACGTAGACGGATTGTCGGATGATGAAAATGAGATCGAACTCATTGAGGTAGGCCCTGATGGTGAAATGGAAATAGAAATCACAAACGCTGAATGTGCAGGGAATGACGATGGAGAAATTCTTTCAACGAAGGAACCACGCATGCCAACTAAACAAAATTTTTCTTGGGTTAGAAAAGATTTTATTCCTTCAGCGTCGATGGAAGTCGCTCATGATTACGAATATACCGAGCCAATGTTACCGTACCAATATTTTACTAAGTTTATGCATAATAAGCTTATAGAAGACGTGTGTGAAAAAACTAACATGTATTATTTGCAAAACACTGGGAAGAATCTGAATACAAAACCAGAAGAAATAAAAATTCTTTTTGGCATACACATTGAGATGGGCTCTCTTGGATTCCCAAACCGCAGAGTTTATTGGAGTAAAGCTCGCCGACATGAGATAATTGCCGATGCCATGACGTTCAACAGATTTAGCACTTTGCGTAATAACCTTCATTGTGTTGATAACTTGCAGAACAATCAACGAGACACCGACAAATTTTGGAAAGTGCGACCAATAATGGATGACTATTTGAAAGAGTTGTCCAAAGAAATTCCTGAAAAAAGAGTTTGCGTAGATGAACAACTCATTCCCTTCAAAGGAAAACTGCAGGTCAAACAATACATGAAAGGGAAACCCAATCCTTGGGGAATAAAGTTATTTTTTCTTTGTGGTGAGTCCGGAATGCCGTATAACTTTATTGATTACCAAGGAAAATCCACAAACCTTCCTGAAGAATACAATCATTTAGGGATTTCAGGGTCTGTAGTTTTTGCATTAGTAGAAAATAGACTAGAGCCTTTGGCCGATTATAGATTATTTTTTGATAATTTCTTCACCTCGCCACGTTTAGTGGCTCATCTCTCTGCTTTTGGGATATATTGTACTGGGACAGTTAGGAGTAACAGGGTTGGTGGGAATTTGCTAATAAAAAGTAATAAGGACTTGGTAAAGGAAGGCAGAGGTTCTATGGATGGGTGCACATCTAGTGATGGAGAAATGTGTTTGCTGAAGTGGAATGACAATTCCATAGTCACTGTACTTTCATCTGCATATGCCTGGAATAAAGAGACAGGCCATGTCTGTCGTTGGGACAAAACAGCAAAAGCTAAAGTAGAAATACCTTGCCCATCAGCAGTGCTTCAGTATAATAGGAGTATGGGAGGTGTGGACAAGCTAGATTTTTTGATGTCACTCTACAGAATTCATATAAAATCTAAAAAATGGCCATTGAGAGTCATATTCCATTTTGTAGACCTTGCAGTTGTCACTTCTTGGTTGCAGTACAGAAGAGACTGTAAATCTGTAGGAATGGCTCTCCCGGAGCAAATGACTCTTCTCAAGTTCAGGTTTAGTATCGCAGAATGCATGATAAAATGCGGATCAAATCCACTTGCCAATGTAACTCCAGGAAGGCCAACTAAAAGGGTACCACAACGTCAAGCAGAAAATGCTGTAAAATATGATGGAATTGGCCATTTCCCAGAATGGAAAAAAGAACGAAAAAGGTGCAAAAAGGAGGGGTGTAATGGACCCTACACATATGCCTTTTGCATCAAGTGTAAAATTTCGCTATGTTTTAACAAAGATAGAAATTGCTTCCTAGATTTTCATACTCCTCGGTAAATGATTTGTTTTTATTTTATGAATATTATTTACCCATTTTGTTTTTAATTTTCTGGATTTTTTATTTTGGGATTTTTTTTATCAATATAGTCACAATGAGTCATATATGGTTCATGTCAGTATTTGAAAAATAAAGATCTAGATTTTCTAAAATGTGTTTTATATCATTTAATACCTTCAAAATAAATAGAAAACAAAACTACAACATAATAATATTTGAGTAAAATAATTCATGACCCATAGGGTTAAGACATCCAGGGTGGTCACAAAGTCCCTGGCCATTATACCTTAGCATACATACGAGTATGTTTGTAAGGACATATTAAGGTACATATATGGCCTAATTACTTTGTGACCACCCTCTAGAAGGCGATTTGTCAATGGATAATGCGGATTCATTATCTTAGGCGTGAATTGAACATTTATTTTTCAGTAATTGCTCACAAAGGTTGCAACTACCTTAGATAATTCGTTTATGAAATGCTGTCGAATGAAAATAATTTATTATAGCCTCATTTATGAGCAATTCAAGAGTTGGCATCGGTTTTTGAAGCTTTATAAGCTGCAAATGTTGATCTAATGGTTTGGGAGAACTCATTTAATCGTTCTTCGCTCTCTGCAAAGTATATGACTCTGACCAGTCGAAATATATCCTAGAGAAACAGTGAATTTAATAAAATTCCAATTAAATGAGAAAGAAAATTGCTGTTGCATTAGTCCCCGAAGCAGATGGCATCTTTGCTCCCTCTGATCGCTTAGGAGGTTAAGGTAGAAAGTCTTTGATCCTACAGCCAATGCTGTAGAATCCCTCCAACGTTACCGCAAATAAGTGGAGCCGAGCCTTATGTGATACTCTCCTGAGGAACCAGGTCAGAATGGAGAGAGGCTGGTGCATGCTGTAGGAATTTTATAGCACCCCCTGTGGTTGCGGTTCATGCAACGTTGACTAAGGGGGAGTTCAATTTCAGCTTAACTCCCCACCGGGATTGCATCCGTGCGAGGTAGTCGTGTCATATCCACTTGGCAGATTAAGAGAGAAACCTTCGACCCTACAGTCTGCGCTGAAGGCTCTGTCATCATTGCCACAATTTAGTTGGGCCGCGGCTTCTGTGAGACTCCTGAGAGACCAGGTTAGTGGGGCCGCGGCTTCTGTGAGACTCCTGAGGAACCAGGTTAGGGGGGCTGCGGCTTCTGTAAGATTCTTGAGGGACCAGGTTAGTGGGGCCGTGGCTTCTGTGATACTCCTGAGGGACCAGGTTAGTGGGGTCACGGCTTCTGTGAGACTCCTGAGGGACCAGGTTAAAGAAAAAAAAGCTGGCATAAGGTGAAGACAAGGTGATATAACAAAAAATGCTGAATTTTAGGAGAAAAAAATAATTAGGGTGATTTGAAAGTATATATAATCGAAAATTAATGAGGACATCTTCAGAAAGTGTGTAATGAGATATTTGTAAAGAAAAGGATGAATCTAGATGAAGTGGAAATGCATGGAAGGTACCCTGGCGAATTTCCTTCTACAAATTGGTGGTGCTGGGAGGGTAGACGTCTGTTGGCGTCTGCTCCAGAATGAACTCCCAGCATCTCAACCTTAGCATGGTGGTCCCTTAGTAGCCCATGTACCATCTGACGCTTCTTGCGGACAATTTATTCCAAAGGAATGTGTGCGTCAGTGTACTGATCATTTTAGTTTAGGTTAGGTTAGGTCAAGAAAAAACAGGGAAACTGAAAAAACTGTCGATTTTAGCTTCTGGTTCATGTAAAAGAGATCAATTGATTGCTAAATGAAATTTACTGAAAACTAAATTATACTATCAAGTTATGATAAGTATTATTAAAATTCTGCAGGAATGAAATGTTGCATTAGCAGTTGCGGCCCCTTAATACATTTGGCCTACTACTCACTAGCGCTCTTTTATAGTTTTTTTCTCATCTAGCAATAATTCAAACAGAAAAACTCTCCTTTGGAAGCGTTCAGTGAGTCACATTCCACCTTTTGAAGCATTCTCTGAGTCACATTCTACCTTTTGAAGCATTGTGTGAGTCACATTCCATCTTTTGAAGCATTCTGTGAGACACATCTCACCTTTAGAAGCATTCTGTGAGTCACGTTCCACCTCTTGAAGCATTACGTGAGTCACATTCCACCTTTTGAAGCATGGAGGAGTCACATTCCACTTTTTGAAGCATTCTGTGAGTCACATTCCACCTTTTGAAGCATTATGTGAGTCACATTCCACCTTTTGAAGCATTCTTTGAGTCACATTCCACCTTTTGAAACATTCTCTGAGTCACATTTCACCTTTTGAAGCATTCTCTGAGTCACATTCCACCTTTTGAAGCATTTCGTGAGTCACATTTCACCTTTTGAAGCATTATGTCAGTCATTTTCACCTTTTGAAGCGTTCTGTGAGTCACATTCCACCTTTTGAAGCATTATGTGAGTCACATTCCATCTTTTGAAGCATTATGTGAGTCACATTCCACCTTTTGGGGCATTCGGTGAGTCACATTTTACCTTTTGAAG
Organism: Ceratothoa steindachneri; assembly: GCA_963969495.1. Taxonomy (NCBI): domain Eukaryota; kingdom Metazoa; phylum Arthropoda; class Malacostraca; order Isopoda; family Cymothoidae; genus Ceratothoa; species Ceratothoa steindachneri. The sequence goes on along the minus strand of OZ018333.1, from coordinate 94,588,628 downwards.
TGTTCTGTGAATCACATTCCACCTTTTGAAGCCATCTGTGAGTCACATTCCACTTTTTGAAGCATTCGGTGAGTCACATTTTACCTTTAGAAGCACTCTGTGAGTCACATTCCACCATTTGAAGCATTTTGTTAGTCATACTCGACCCTTGGAAACATTATGTGAGTCACATTCCACCTTTTGCAGCATTCTGTGAGTCACATTCCACCTTTTGAAGTGTTCTGTGAGTCATATTCCACCTTTTGATGCATTTTGTCAGTTACATTTCACCTTTAGAAGCATTATATGAGTCACATTCCACCTTTTGAAGCATTCTCTGAGTCACATTCCACCTTTAAAGGCACTCTCTGAGTCACATTCCACCTTTAAAGGCGTTCTGTGAGTCACATTTCACCGAGAGTTTTAAGCACAAACGAAAAGTCGTTTCAATGGTTCTTTGTACAGAACCATGAATTGGATGTGGTAGCAGGGGTACTGCCTCTGCTACAAATGGGTGGATGTCATAGCAGATGTAATGGCCCTGCTGCAACTGAAACCTGTAGGTTTAGCATGCCCTCCCGACCCCAATGTCCCGAGAGAAACTGGTGCTCTGTCTTGGGCCATCTTTTGCCCCTCTCTTAATTTTCACACTTTTTATGCGCCTGTTTAGACTCGACGCATAGAGAAGGAGGGCGTTAACCATTCCTAAAACAGTACGGAAGCAACTCTTTTTTTATACAGGTGAAGAGACTAAACATTCAACGTCAATCGCCGTCCCTCGGTTATCTAAACCCCCCAGATGGGGGTTAGGTGCAGAATGGAGCACCACTACTACTATGTTTCCTCATCCGTATTTCTCTCGTGGACGAAATTCACCCGATCGAAAAAAATGAAACAACATAAAGATCAACATGTCCATCGCTTGTGAGCCCGAACAGTGGCCTGTCGGGCGCTCGTTGGTCTTCGCATTTTTTTTAGTTTTAAGTAACTAGACGTAGCCAAAAATCTCGTAGGCACCATAATAAGAAGCTGCTAATAATTCTAAGCCCCCTAATATAGGTCAAATGACCTTACCAATCTGCTTGCCATAGTGGTGTAGGCGGGAACCAGGACGGTTATTTGGGCAGCTGCAAGTTTAATGTTAGGATAAGGTTGTAGGTTCTGTGGTGGCGGTTCGCCAACTTGCCTTTATCCAGGCAGATCCAGACCGGATAATAAAATATACATAAAGGTCAGTATGACAATTGCTGGTGAGCCTGAGGGCACTAAGGGCCGATCCTCTTTGGGGAGAGGTGCTGGGAAATATTGTGTTTTGACACCAAACACCGTTCAGGGAGAACCTTCATTGCCCCGGGACAGAGGGACTTACTCCGCGTCAGAGGTATGTGGATATAAATACCTTCAGCAGGATTCCTTAGAACCGATTGTGTGTGTGTTGTACTGCGAAGACAGGAGAGGAAAGAAAGCAGATAAGGTTGCTAATGACTATAGTAAGAATATTCTCCGAAGTGAACGGATTGCATCGATCTAAATTCGAGATTCGATCATAGAAAACCTTTGAATTCAACTTTGCCGAGAGTCGATCGTGATGAAGTGTGAGATGCTGACGTGTGGCTGGGGAAGGTCTTAATCGAGAAGTCCTTTCTTGATGGGAGTCTTTGAAATCTCGACTTATTAAAGGATTTTAACATGAGACGGTATGGACAAGCTCAAATACATTGCTTTAATTGTTATTGGGTACGTAAATATGGTGGCGTGATTTGAAGAGTGTGGGTAAACATAGTTCTCCTGCAAGTGCTGATCCAAAGGAAAGGCTAGGGGCTGAAGCTCCCCACCTAAATTTCAGAACTGTTTCTATTTCATTTTTTAAGCCAGACTTGTATTCTGCTATTCAGAAAGAGTTATGTAATAATATAGAATACATCTAAAAACAGTTTTTGAAACCGTTGCGATCCAATGTATCTTATATGATACACGTCTAAAATACAGGTAAATGTAAAAAATAATGATAAATTCAGTATTAGACCTTAACTGACGTCCAAATTCTATAATTCATAATTTTCTGATGTGTGGAGAAAAATTCGCATTTCAGAAAGTCGGTGCTCACTCCTTTAGGAGATGCTGTTAATTATTATCAATGTTGTTTAAGATAACCATTATTAATGATTGTAGGAGAATCGTCACCACCCCGTTCTCTCTCAGTGGAGACACGGGAAGATAACCGCAAAGATATCCGGCCCCGGCATCGAGGGTCAAACTTGTAACCACAGACCCTCGCCACTCGTCTGTATGAAAAGCCGAACGGTTTTAAACTGCAAGATCTTCCTACGAGAGTATATTCAATTTCACTTCAAGTAAGAAATTGAAGACGCGATTCTCTCAAGCTTGAAAGCCAGCTGGAGCAGAGTTGAGACTTGATGAGAAAAACCATTGGAGTAACAACCCTCTGGAAGCCCGTCCACAAGCCCCCGCCCCTTCTACCCCTACCCCAGTAGGGTGACGAGGTATAAATAAGAAACACTAGGGAAAAACGTGGTAGAATACGTCAGTCGCCAGGCTACGAAGTCCCCGGATTGAGGCCGGGCTACCGAGACTGGACAGGTAGAATACGTGAGTCTCCAGGCTACGAAGTCCCCGGATTGAGGCCGGGCTACCAAGACTGGACAGGTAGAATACGTGAGTCGCCAGACTACGAAGTCCCCTGCAAGAGAGGCAGGGCTACCAAGGGGGCTAAGAAGCAGCTCATCCTCGAGCTAGTCCTTGGTTATCAAACCGAACGTTAAGTTAACTTGTTCAAGTTCAACTTACTCTCGTCAGAGAGACTCCTCCTATCCTGGTGCATCGTAAAGCCCATTGGTAGTCCTTGCCCTTAAGGAATTACGAAAAGAAGAGGAAAAAGGCTCCCCCTCGAGCTCGTTACCTGGTGGCCACACCAAACTCATAAGTTAACTTGGTTGAGGAACCAAGTTTAACTTATTCTCGTCAGAGAACCCCGCCCCCCCTTCTATCCTGGTGTATCCCAAAACACCGTGATAGGCCTCACCTTTGAGGAACACTGGAACTAAGAAGAAGCTAATCTTCGAGCTAGTTCCTGGTTACCAAACCGACCTTTAAGTTAACTTGTTCATGTACAAATTATTCTCGTCAGAGAATAAGACCCTCGGAGAAGCCCCCTCCCCCTGAGTACAGTCCTCGCCAATAAGGAATTACGTAACGAAGGAGAAAAAAGGTCTTCCTCGAGCCCGTTACCCGGTGGTCACACCGAACTCTAAGTTAACTTGATTTAAGAACCAAGTTCAACTTACTCTCGCAAAAGAGACCCCGCCTACCCTGGTGCCTCCTAAAGCACCGTGATTGTTCTCGCGCTTGAAGACCCCTTCCATTGAATACCGTGTGGACCTCCATCTGCTGCACTCGCCAAAGTACCTCGTGATCTCGACCACCTCCAACAATCTGGTCGAAACACGTGTCAAAGGACCTACCAGATTCCTGTGGTGTCCGGGGCTCATTGAGTTCAAGGTCAGACTTAAACCCGCCGCCAGATCAACCAAGGTATTTAAACTCCAGTAGAGACAATTAGCCTATTTTTTGTATATTCAAGTGCGTATCGAATTTAGTCAATATTAGATGGTCAATTAATCGAAGTATTTTTTTTCGTATTTTAAAATTCGTAGTATTTCTGTGATTCATGTTTTGTGTTTGTGTAGTAAATTGTTAAATTTAAAATATAAGTTTATTTGAGGAATTCCTGTGTGTTTCTTTATACCCTTACGTGTTGAAGCGTCTCTTCCTTAAAACAACAAAATTAGCACTCTTAGAATAAAGCCTACTTCATCAAAGAAGTGCTTCACGTTCCACAAGGTATACCACGACGAAAGTGGTGTCAGGTGTGGAGAGATCAAAAGAGGCATTCTGCGACAATGATCAATGTTGTGTAAGATAACCATTATTAATGATGAATGCTGTGTAAGATAACCATTATTAATGATCAACGCTGTGTAAGATAACCATTATTATTGTTTAATGCTCTTTTCGCAGATTCCTCAGAAAGGGCAAATCAGGCTAACCTTCCCCTCCTATTTTTTAGCCTAGACCCGCCACTGTTCTCTTAGAAGGAACTTTACGGATCAAGGAAGAATAGTTTTGTGTGTGTGATGGTGTTGAGGAGGGGGGGGGGGTATGTATGTGTGTGTGTGTGTGCTGAAAGTGTAGGGGGGACCGAGATTTGTACTTATTTTTATATTACCCCGAGTAAATGTGATATATCTACCACTTTTGGGAGGGGGGTCAAAGTACCCTTGGCTATATTATTTAACAAAGATTTAGGGGAGGGTTTATTAATGACAAAGTTTTAGGTTTTAAAAATTAAGGATGATGAATCAGCAGAGGTGGGCGCAGCTACCAAAGTTTTGAAACCACTATTGGCTAGTCCGCTACATTGGCTAGCTTAAACTGCTACCGCTACTAGTGTTACTTTTTCAAAATTACGAAACCGCTACCCGCTACTTCGCTATCGCTACTCTTTATTGTAAAGCTCTACTAAAGCGCTGCCCCCCAAACAGCTTTTCGCTAGTTTTTAATAAATTTTAAGGAAAACGATTGTATATTACATCCAAATTAGCAGTTTTATTGTAAAGAAACGGAAAACAGGTAGCGGTTTTGAATTTTTTAAGTCCGTTACCTTTTGGTTAGAGAAACCGCTTCCGTTACTCCGCCACTATTTTGAGAGTCCGTAAGTAACGGAGTAGAGGAATAATTTAGCGGACCGCCCCCACCCCAAACCGATGGTTTTCATGCGTCTTTAGTTAACCAAATGAAGCAAAATCTGTCATAAGTTAAAAATATCAAAATCAAAATAATTGGCTCGGAAATATAATAATGTAATGAGCGGTTAAAAAAGACTGAAAATCAAAATTATTGGCATAGAAATATTATGAAGTGGATGAGCATTAATAAAATAATCAAAATTATTGATACGGAAATACTATGACGCGGGTGAGCGGTTATAAAACACTGAAAATCCAAATTATTGGTACGGAAATATTATGACGTGGGTGAACAGCTATAAAATAATCAAAATTATTAGTACAGAAATATTATCACGTAGGTAATTGGTTATAAATGAATCAAAATCAAAATTATTGGCACGGAAATATTATGTCAAGGTGCCGATTATGAATAAAATAACACAGGCCTGCGTTTGAAAAGAAATTTCTGTTCCTGCGGTTTTCATTTGTGATTCCTAACGAAATTGTTCTCCTAAATTGAAATATGACATTCATTTTGCTCAATCAGGTCTGGTTTTTGAGATACAGCGCACTACTGTTTTTAGAAAAGGGCCATTTTTGAAAAAATCCCTTATTTATTTAAAAGTTATTTAATAAATTACTATTACTTGTAATAAAAAAAAACTACCGACTCAATTCTACTTTCTTTTAATTAATTTTAAACTTACAGACTACTTATGAGCTTACCCAGGAGTGCAAAGAAACTATTTTCCAAGAAAAGAAGTCCTTGATGACTTCCGCTTGTGAAGCGATGTTGGTTCGTCGCGTTTAAGACACCAGCAATAGTCAGCTAACATGTTGATGTCCCAGCGTCCTTGATATCTTGTCTCCATCGTCTTTATGTCTTGGTGAAATCTTTCTCCTTGTTCCTCGCTATAATCTCCACAGTTTGCCGGAAAATAGTCAAGATGTGACTGGATAAAATGCATTTTTATCGACATGCGAGCTCCCATTTTTTCGAAGCTTTTCATAAGCTCATTTACAAGTGAGATATATTCTGAGCTTCTTTTATTTCCCAGAAAACCGTCGATTACTTTACTAAACGCTCGCTATGCTTCTTGTTCACTGGCTTCCATATTGGTGTAAAAATGCTTGTCCTTTAACAGAGTTCTAATTTGGGGACCATCAAATATGCCTGAAAGGAGCTTGGCATCACTGATCTGTGGGAATTTTTGCAGTAGATACTTAAAAGCTTGGCCTTCTTTATTCAGTACTTTGACAAAGTTCTTCATCAGGCCAAGCTTTATATGAAGAGGAGGCAGTAAAACATTTTTGGGAGGGACTAGAGGTTGAGCTACCACATTGTGGCAGCCAATTTAGAATGCCTCTCGAGATGGCCAGTCTTTTTGCTTATAGTGAAGACTATCCGCCCGGCTATCCAATAAGCACATGAAGCATGGATATTTTGTGTAGCCTCCTTGCATCCCAAGAAGAAGGCACACAACCTGAAAGAAAACATATTGATGCATATTGATGTACATGGTTTCTAAGAACTTCTATTTTTTGCATAGGCAATTTTCACTAAGTTTATTAGGGGTAGGGAGAAACTAATATGTGTATAATATCCTTCTGTCATTGGTATTTAGAAACAAACATTCCTTCAAATATTTAACAAGTTCAATAAAGTAAAATATATCTTACCTTGAGATCACCACATATTAACCAGTTCTGGTTAGACTACTTGATTGTATTAATCAATACTTTCATATTTTCGTAGCTTTCTGTTAACTGAACTGAATGGCCAATAGGTACAGATGCCATTTTATTGCCAATATTTAAGAGTACTGCCTTCAAACTTCTGCTAGAAGAATCAATAAAGAGCCTCCATTAACTTGGTTGGTAAGGAACGCCAAGTGCCTCAATTAAACCTTTTACATCATTGCAATACACCAAAGAGCTGCAAGAATCAACTGCAAAGAACTTTCGAAACTCTTCGTCTCTATTTCTGAACCAAAAGTATGTAGTTTCTTGAGAGAGGAGGTTGCTCTCACTAAGACGGGATGCAAGAAGTTCTGCGTTCTCTTTAGAAAGACCAAGATCTCTAGTCAAGTCATTTAATTGACCTTGAGTGAGTGGTCTTGGCAAAGTCATTGTAGACGTAGGCTGATATGTCACTGAAGTGTCAGTGTCATCCACTTCTATATCTTCTATATTGTCTTGTAGCTCAGTATTTTTAGGTGGAGAAAGAACTGGAACTCCTGGACCATGTGGTTGTGGTTTAATGGCAGAAGGAACATCAGGATAGACTACAGTGTGTTTGTTCTTCTTATTGACACCTGAAAAAAAGTTTCGCATACTTAATTTACATACTTCTAATTCACTCGACCCTCGTTTCCACATTTTTATACACATTTTTCATACCAGGTAAATTTACAATTTTTTAATGCAATCAATTTTTATATACAATTTAACCACAATTTTTCTACCAGCATAATACACTATTTTTATACACAATTACAATTTTAATAGGCTACCAAAAGATTTGTATAAACATTTCTAGATTTGTCAAGACTATATTGTTAAAGTAATTATCTCACCTTTAAGATTTGTCCTGCAAAAATAGCAGTCTGAAATGTGGTCCTTGCCTTCTCTCCACACCATAGGTACACCAAATGACAAACAGTTCGTTTTGCCCTCACTCCAGCGTCTTAAGGCTATGACACAGGCTTTGCAGCACATATGTGGAGCAAAGTTTTTGTCTTGATCACCTAGCTTTATTCCAAAATATGCATTGTAAAGGAACTTTACTAACGGCGTTATAGTGCATTGCTGGTCACTAAAAGTTACCTTTCCACAAACAAAACAAAATCTATCAGGACTGTTTTTACACTTTCTATTCATTTTTATGAAATATAAGGAGTTTTGCTAATGTATTTGCCTGCAAAAAAATTCACAAAGATAAATAAAGTTTTAGAAATACACTTTAAACACTGTTCATAGATGAGAAAAGTCATGGATTAAAAAACCAACACTCCGTTGGAGAGTGAGCAAGCAACACACAACGACTCGCGCTCGCGGTCAGCTAGAGACTGAGCTCTCTAACGCCATCTAGGGAGCTTGGTCTATATCTTAAAAACTAGACCTGATTGAGCAATATAAATGCTTTATTTAGATTAAGGAGACAAACTTTATTAAGAATCACCTATGAAACCCTCAGGAACATTTTTGACGCAGACCAGTGTAATCAATATCAAAATTATTCGTAGGAAGTATTATGACATGGGTAAGCGGTTAGAAACTAATCAAAATCAAAATTATTGGTACTGAAATATTATGACGTGGTTAAGCTGCTATAAAAGACTCAAAATCAAAATTATTGGTACTGAAGTAATATGACTTGAGTCAACGGTTATAAAAGAATCAAAATCGAAATTATTGGAATATAAATATTATGACGTGGGTAGCGGTTATAAAATACTAAAAAATAAAAATTATTGGTACGGAAATATTATGACGTGAGTGAGCGGTTATAAAAGAATGAAAATCAAAATTATTGGTACGAAAATATTATGACGTGAGAGAGCGGTTATAAAGGACTCAAAATTATTGGCTTAGAAATATTATGACGTGATTTAGATGTTATAAAAGGCTTAAAATCAAAATTATTGATACGGCAGTATTATAACGTGAGTGAGCGGTTATAAAAGAATGAAAATCAAAATTATTGGTACAGAAATATTATGACCTGGGTGAGCGGTTATGAAACACTGAAAATCCTAATTATTGGTACGGAAATATTATGACGTGGGTGAACAGCTATAAAATAATCAAAATTATTGGTATGGAAATATTATGACGTTGGTGAGCGGTTATAAACCAATCAAAATAAAAATTGAGGGTACGGAAATATTATGACGTGGGTAGCGGTTATAAAAGACTAAAAATCTAAATGATTGAGACGGAATATTATAACGTAAGTGAGCGGTTATAAAAGAATGAAATTCAAAATTATTGGCAAGAAAATATTATGACGTGGTTGAGCTGTTATGAAACACTGAAAATCCAAATTATTGGTACGGAATTATTATGACGTGAGTGAACAGCTATAAAATACTAAAAATTATTGGTATGGAAGTATTATGACGTTAGTGAGCGTTTATAAAGGAATCAAAATCAAAATTAAGGGTACGGAAATATTATGACGTGGGTAGCGGTTATAAAAGACTAAAAATCAAAATTATTGGGACGGAATATTATAACGTTATTGAGCGGTTATAAAAGAATGAAAATCAAAATTATTGATACGAAAATATTATGACGTGAGTGAGGGGTTATAAAAGACTAAAAATCAAAAATTATCTGGACGTAATATTATAACGTGAGTGAGCGGTTATAAATGACTTAAAATCAAAATTATTGGCTTAGAAACATTATGACGTGGCTGAGCAGTTATAAAAGAATCAAAATTATTCGCATAGAAATATTATGACGTGGGTGAGTAGCTATATCATAATCAAAATTATTGGTACGGAAATATTATGACGTTGGTAAGGGGTGATAAACGAAGTAAAATCAAAATTATGAGTACGGAAATATTATGACGTGGGTGAGCGCTTATAAAACACTAAAAATCAAAATTTGGGGGACAGAATATTATAACGTGAATAAGCGGTTATAAAAGAATGAAAATCAAAATTATTGGTACGAAAATATTATGACGCGTTTGAGCTGTTATAAAAGACTCAAAATCAAAAATATTGGGACGGAATATTATAACGTGAGTGAGCGGTAATGAAAGAGTAAAAATCAAAGTTATTGGTACGGAAATATTATGACGCGTTTGAGCTGTTATAAAAGACTCAAAATCAAAATTATTGCGACGGAAATATTATAACGTGAGTTGAGGGGTTATAAAAGACTCAAAATAAAAATTATTGGCATAGAAATATTATGACGCGTTTGAGCTGTTATAAAAGACTCAAAATCAAAATTATTAGGACGGAATATTATAACGTGAGTGAGCGGTTATAAAAGAATGAAAAATAAATTTATTTGGACGGAAATATTATGACACGGGTGAGGGGTTATGAAAGACTCAAAATCAAAATTATTGCGACGGAAATATTACAACGTGAGTAAGGGGTTATAAAAGACTTAAAATCAAAGTTATTGGCATAGAAATATTATGACGTGAGTGAGCAGCTATACAATAATCAAAATTATTGGTACGGAAATATTAACACGTAGGTGAGCGGTTATAACTGAATCAAAAGCACAATTATTGGCACGGAAATATTTTGTCGTGGTGCCGATTATGAAAATAATTATCAATATCAAAATTATTCATAGGAAATATTGTGACGTGGGTAAGCTGTTATAAACGAATCAAAATTAAATTAATGGTACGGAAATATTATGACGTGGGTGAGCGGTTATAAAAGACAAAAAATGAAAATTATTGGAACGGAATATTATAACGTGAGTGAGCGGTTATAAAAGAATGAAAATCCAAATTATTGGTATGGAAATATTATGACGCGGGTTAGCGGTTATGAAAGACTCAAAATCAAAATTATTGGTACGGAAATATTATAACGTTAGTGAGCGGTTATAAATGACTCAAAATCAAAATTATTGGCATAAAAATATTATGACGTGAGTGAGTAGCTATAAAATAATCAAAATTATTACTATGGAAATAGGATGACGTGGGTGAGCGGTTATAAACGACTCAAAATCAAAATTGTTGGTTCGGAAATATTATGGCGTGGCTGAGCGGTTAAAAAAAACTGAAAATCAAAATTATTGGTACAGAAATATTATGACGTGGTTGACCTGGTTTAAAAGACTAAAAATCAAAATTATTACTACAGAAATATTATGACGTGAGTCAGTCGTTATAAAAGAATCGAAATCACAATTATTGGCATAGAATTATTATAACGTGGGTGAGCAGCTTTGAAATAATTAAAATTATTGGTACGTCAATATTATGACATTGATGAGCGGTTATAAACGAATCAAAATTATTAGTACAGAAATATTATGACGTGGATGAACGGTTATAAAAGATGAAAAATAAAAATTATTAGTACGGAAATATTATGACGTGGGTGAATGGTTATAAAAGACTCAAAATCAAAATTATTGTCATAGAAATATTATGACGTGGATTAGCAGCTATAAAATAATCAAAATTATTTTTACGTAAATAATATGACGTGGGTGAGCGGTTATAAACGAATAAAAAAAATTATTGGCACGGAATTATTATGACGTGGGCGAGTGGTTATAAAAGACTCAAAATCAAAATTATTGGTACGAAAATATTATGACGTGAGTAAGCGGTTATAAAAGACTCAAAATCAAAATTATTGGTACGGAAATATTCTGACGTGGATGAGTGGTTATAAAAAACAAAAAATCAAAATTATTGGTTTGGAAATATTATGACGTGGGTGAGCGGTAATAAAAGACTGAAAATCAAAATTATTGGTATAGAAATATTATGACGCATATGAGCTGTTATAAAAGACTCAAAATCAAAATTAATGGTAAGGAATTATTATAACGTGATTGAGCGGTTATAAAAGAATTGACATCAAAATTATTGGCATAGGAATATTGTCACGTGAGTGAGCAGCTATAAAATAAGGAATATTATTGGTACGGATATATTATGACGTTGGTGAGTGGTTATAAACGAATAAAAATTCAAATTATTGGTACGAAAATATTATGACCTGTGGAGCGGTTATAAAAGACTAAAAATCAAAATTATTTGTACGGAAATATTATGACGTGGGTGAGCGGTTATAAAAGACTCAAAATCAAAATTATTGCTACAGAAATATTATTACCTGGGTGAGCAGCTATAAAATAATAAAAATTATTGTTACGGAAATATTATCACGTGGGTGAGCGGTTATAAATGAATCAAAATCGAAATTATTGGCACGGAAATATTATGACGTGAGTAAGCGGTTATAAAAGACTGAAAATCAAAAATATTAGTACGGAAATATTATGACGTGGGTGAGTGGTTATAAAAGACTCAAAATCAAAATTATTGCTACAGAAATATTATTACCTGGGTGAGCAGCTATAAAATAATAAAAATTATTGTTACGGAAATATTATCACGTGGGTGAGCGGTTATAAATGAATCAAAATCGAAATTATTGGCACGGAAATATTATGACGTGAGTAAGCGGTTATAAAAGACTGAAAATAAAAAATATTAGTACGGAAATATTATGACGTGGGTGAGCGGTTATAAAAGACTCAAAATTAAAATTATTGGAATATAAATATTGTGACGTTAGTGATCAGCTAATGAAATAATCAAAATTATTGGTAGGGAAATATTAACACGTGGGTGAGTGGTTATAAATGAATCAAAATCACAATTATTGGCACGGAAATATTTTGTCGTGGTGCCGATTATTAAAAAAATAATAAATATCAAAATTATTCGTAGGAAATACTATGACTTGTGTAAGCGGTTATTCAAGAATAAAAATAAAAATTATTGGCACAGAAATATTTAGACGTGGGTGAGCGGTTATAAAAGAGTCAAAATCAAAATTATTTGTACGGAAATATTATGACGTGAGCGAGCGGTCATAAATGACTCAAAATGAAAATTATTGTTACCGAAAAATTATGCATTGGGTGAACTCTTATAAAAGATTCTAAATCAAAATTATTGGTACGGAAATATTATGACGTGAGTGAGCAGCTATAAAATAATCAAAATTATTGGTACGGAAATATTATGACGTGAAAGAGCGGTTATAAAACCTGAAAATCAAAAATATTGGTACGGAAATATTATGACGTGTTGAGCGGTTATAAATGAAGAAAAGAACAATTATGGGCACGTAAATATTATTTCGTGGTGCCGATTATGATAAAAATTAGCAATAGCAAAATTATTCATAGGAAATATTGTGCCTCGGGTGAACGGTTATAAAAGACTGAAAATCAAAATTATTGGTACGGAAATATTATGACGTGGGTGAACGGTTATAAAAGACTCAAAATCAAAATTATTATCTTTTTACGTGTACATCTTGTTTTGTATATGATCTTAATTAGGTGTACATCTTGTTTGGTCTATGATCTTAATTAGATTTTCATCTTGTTTTGTCTATGATTTTAATTAGGGGTACATCTTGTTTTTTCTATGATCTTAATTACGTGTACATCTTGTTCTGGGTTGATCTTAACTAGGTGTATATGTTGTTTGGTCTATGATGATAATTAAGTGTATATATCTGTTTTGTCTATGATCTTAATTCGTTGTACTTCTTGTTTAGTCTACGATCTTAATTAGTTGTACATTTTGTTTGGTATTTGATCTTACTTAGGTGTACATCTTGTTTGGTCTATGATCTTAATTAATTGTACCTCTTGTTTTTTCTATGATCCTAATTAGGTGTACATCTTTGTTTGGTCTATGATCTTAATTAGTTGTACATCTTTGTTTTGTCTATGATCTTAATAAGGTGTACATCTTGTTTTGTCCATGATCTTAAATAGGTGTATATCCTGTTTTGTTTATGATTTTAAATATGGGTACATCTTTGTTTTGTCTATGATCTTAATTAGATGTACATCTTCTTTTGTCTATGATCTTAATTAGGTGTATACCTTATTTTGTCTATGATCTTAATTATGGGTAAGTCTTTGCTTTGTCTATGATCTTAATTAAGTGTACATCTTGTTTAGTCTATGATCTTAATTATCGGTACATCTTTGTTTTGTCTATGATCTTAATTAGGCGTAAATCTTGTTTTAGTCTATGATCTTAATTAGGTGTAGATCTTCTTTTGTCTATGATCTTAATTATCGGTACATCTTTATTTTGTCTATGATCTTAATTATTGGTCCATCTTCGTTTTGTCTATAATTATAATTAAGTGTACATTTGTTTTGTCCATGATCTTAATTAGGTTTACATCCTGTTTTGTCTATGATCTTAATGATGGGTACATCTTTTTTTGTCTATGATCTTAATTAGGTGTACATCTTGTTTGGTGTATCATTTTAATTATTTGTACATCTTGTTTTGTCGATGCTTCTAAATTAAGTGTTCATCTTTGTTTTGTCTATGATCTTAATTAAGTGTACATCTTTGTTTTGTCTATGATCTTACTTAGGTGTACATCTTGTTTGGTCTATGATCTAATTCATTGTACCTCTTGTTTTGTCTATGATCCTAATTAGGTGTCCATCTTGTTTGGTCTATGCTCTTAATTAGGTGTAAATCTTCTTTTGTCTATGATCTTAATTATCGGTACATCTTTGTTTTGTCTAGGATCTTAATTAGGTGTACATCTTGTTTGGTTTATATTCTTATTTGGCTGTACATCTTGTTTGCTCTATAATCATAATTGTTTGTACATCTTTTTGGGCCTATGATCTTAGTTGTTTGTATGCTATCAAATCCTTGATAATAAAATTTACGAAATCAAAATGTCTATCGATTTCTACATCTATCTAGTGTGTGTACGATTCCAATTTCCTGACGATTTCTATATGTGTTAGTTAATACGTACACATTAAAATCTATGAAAAGAAAGATAAAATCCAAAATACTCTAGCAATAAACCCTAGTATGATCAAAAGACTGTCATATGTAATAATAATAATAATTCTCCTATTGTCTTGGATTGGCCATAGATACGTGTTCACTTCTCCATCAGAATAAGAATCATCAATTCTGATTGAGCTGAATTAATAAACATTTGTTTTCCTTCCCTTTAGTTGTCATTTTGAGTCTTGTGTCGACGTAGGATTTTGACTCTGCCTCAGAATTGCTCAGTATTCTTCCAACTTTCGTTGAGGTTGGTTTGGCTCGAATGTTCTTTCTGCTGTGCCTTTCATAGTTTTGGATTCATTTTTTTAGCCTTGGGTTTGGATGGTTAGGTGTAGGATAATAATTCATTAATGACGCGAAATTAGAAGTTTTCGTTTGTTAAAGGACATTTTCTATGTGCCGTAATCCCTTTAATTACTGACCAGGAGAGATTTTAACGCATTTTCGCCATGTGATTTCTGGTCAGTTTTCAGAAATTCCCATTTTTTACCCCAAAATTTGCTTACCTTTTTCAAAATATAGATCGGGGATTTGATGGGATTTTAAAGCCATTAGAACCTTTTAAAATTTTAATGTTCAAATTGGGTTTAGTGATTTTCGTGTAATTTTCCTCTTAAATCCTCATTGCTCAGGAGCGTTAATAAGTAACAACTGCAAATTTAACGTCACATGGACGTTAATCAGTCTAGTAGCGCAGATCCTTAGATTGCATGCGACATTAACCAGTGTAGAATTGAAAATCCTCACCTTGTTTGGGACGTTAATCACTCTAACATTGTAAAACTTTACCTTCTTTGGGACGTTAATCAGTTTAGTAGCTACAAATCCTCACATCATTTGAGCCACTAATCAGGCAACATTGAAAATCCTTACCTTGCATGGGAAAATCAATTTAGCATTGCAAATCTTTGCCTTGCATGCGACGTTAATCAGTCTATCAATTGAAAATCTTCACCTTGCACGGGACGGTAATCAATCTAGCAACTTCAAATCCTCACGTTGCATGGAACGTTAATAAGTCTCCCCATTGCAAATTTTCACCCCGTACGTGATGTTAATCAGTATAGCAACTGCAAGTCTAACTTCACATGGGACGTTAATCATTCTCACTAGTACAACTCATCTCCCCATAGGGCCTTAATCAGTCTAGCAATTGCAAATTCCCTCTATCTGGAACATTAAACAGTCTTAAAACTGCATGTCCCCACGGAACGCTAATCATTCTAGAACTTGGAAATCCTCATCCCATAGGCACGTTAATCAGTTTCACAAAAGAATAATCGTTAATCACTCGCATCAGCAAATCTTCATCCCTCAAGGAGGTTAATCTCTCTCATAACCCAATATCTTCCTACATCAGGGACGTTAATCATACGTACAAATGAGTTAATCAGTTTCGCGATAAAATTCTTATCGGCACGGACGTTAATCTATCTTGAAGAACTTTAATCCGTCTCCCGAGAAAATCCTCATTCAGTGTTATGATAATCAGTTTACAAAGTGCGTTAATCAATTTCCTGATTCAAGTCTGATCTGCAGGGTCGTTAATCAATTTCCTGATACAAGCTTGATCAGCAGGGACGTTAATCAATTTCTTGATACAAGCCTGATTGGCAGGGACGTTAATCAATTTCCTGAGACAAGCCTGATCCGCAGGGACGTTAATCAATTTCCCGAGACAAGCTTGATCCACAGGGACTTTAATCAATTTTCTGAGACAAGCCTGACATGCACGGACGTTAATCAGTCTACTAAGTGCGTTAATCAGCTTCTTGAATAAATTTTTATCCTCGGAGAGGTAAATCAGTTTTTTAAGACGATTCTCTTCCGCAGGGACGTTAATCTCGTGAGCAAATCCACATCCCGCCCGTGCGTTAATCCATCGCTAATCCTTAAAATGACTAATCAATTTTGATCGGATTGACTCCAATGATACCGTTCCTCCTCTTGGTCTTCTTCCACGTTAGTAAGTATTAACAGTTCTTAGACCGTCACTAATATTTGTATCATCGGTGACATTAGCATCATTATTAGTATTTTTATTCTTACCTGGTTTTATTATTATTAACTAAGAATGAAAGACTAACGAGAGATTCTCCGTCTATGAGGGGAGGTTCGTACAGAAAGTGCGGAAATGAAAATGGTGGTAGGTGTTTAGTTACCACATCACCTCTCTAACTTCACCCCTTTCAGACTGCAAATAAAAGAAGACGAATGTAAATGAATCCATATCAGCCACCTGCGAATGGTCTGGTTGAGCCGAATCCATCGCTTCCTTAATATACTTTGCTCCTGAAAAATTCGGGCTTTTTTAAAATTATTTAATTAGTGTTCGTAAAATCATTGAATTATTTAGGTGATAATCATTTTCTGCAACAACTTACGTAATAATGTCTCACCTCAGGTTGCACAAAAAGGCTTTCCTATTAAATGCTACTAATATTCGAATGCCCTGGGATACATCTACATCGATCCTGAAACCCAACGATTCCATTTTATCCACTTTCGAATGGTCTAGTTGACACGACTTCATTGCTTCCTTAAAAATTCTTGAAAAATTCGGGCGTTTTTTTTGTTATTATTTTAATTAGTATTCGTAAAATTATTGGATTATCTTAGTGATAACAATTGATAATCATTTTCTGCAACGAATTACGTAACCATGCCTTATCTTAGGTTGCACAAAAAGCCTTTCCTTTTAAAAGATACTCATGTTAGAATGCACTAAGATACATCGATCTCGAACCATACGAGTCCATTTTATCCACCTGCGAATGGTTTAGTTGACTCCACTTCATCGCTTCCTTAATATACTCTATTTCTAAATAAGTGCGGATGTTGTTTTTTTTATTATTTAAATTAGTATATTCGTACTAGCCTTGAATTATCTTAGTGCTAACAATTTATAATTATTTTATGCATCTTACGTTTAATGCTCTATCTCAGGTATCATAGGAAGGCGTTCCTATTAAAAGCTACCCATTTTAGAATGTACTAGAATACATCTACATCGATCTTGAAACCTCACGAACATTTTTGAAGACCTGATTTAAATGCTTTTTGTTCCAGTTTGTTCCAAATGTTTTTTGGTGGGGGGGTGGTTGTAACTCTAAAGCACTATACTGGCGGTCACTTACAAAGGGCAAAGTGGTTGAACAGACCTGCAAAAAACGCTCTAGGTGCTTCTTTATATTTCAATTAAAATATTACAACATAATAAATAGGTCAAAATTGGCATGTGAGTTACAAGGAAAAAGAAATCAGATTCCGATCCCTTTCATCTTTATTTACCGCAACCATGTCAAGGAAGGAACATACAAAATACATCTTAAATACTAAAGGTGGAGGAAACCTTCCCTCATACATTAAATACCCACACCGTGTAAAATCTTAATAGAAGATGTGATGTAGGGGCTAATTAATAATTTATTCTAATAAGGAACAAGATGGGGTTCGTGTTAAAATTAGGGGAAGTGACAATACATAGACATTTTAAAATAGTCAAATATAAATGTCACATATAATAATAATATTTAATGTGACGCTGTTTCAATTAATTGCGTGATTACAATTATAAATAGGGCGGATTGTTCATTGCGTACATTTGGTTGTTCTTGTTTTTACCGTCCCCAGAGTTCGTTCCAGGTTTGTACTAAATGACATGTTGTATGGTGGTAGTAGTGGTGGTTTGCCAACCTGCCTTTATCCAAGAGGATCTCTGAACGGATAATGAAATAGGCATAAAGGTCAGTATGACAATCGCTGGTGAGCGGGGGGGGGGGGCACCAGGGTTCCGTCCTTATAGGGAAGAGGTGTGAGGAAGTATTAGGTTTTATTTTACACCAAACAACGTTCATGTGGAAGCATCGTCGAACCCGGTACCGCGACTTTTAGCGGAGCAACACCGTACCCACTCAGCTAGCGAGAGCTGTATTTTGTACAGTCATCGCATCTTATCGAACTGTCAGGAAAACTGTCATGTACACAGCGATGGTGTGTGGATATAATAGCAGTAAGGAACTGCCTGCACACGGCATTGGGTACACCTGGAAGACGCGCCTCATTCAGACCAAGCAAGTGTGTAGACTATGAGGTCACTATGGCAACGGAAATTCAGTTGATTTATATAACGCTATACGTAGACTATGAGGTCACTATGGCGACGGAAATTCAGTTGATTTATATAACGCCACGCGTAGACTATGAAGTGTCTATGGCGACGGAAATTCAGTTTATTTATATAACGCTATACGTAGGCTATGAGGTCACTATGGCGACGGAAATTCAGTTGATTTATATAACGCCAAGCGTAGACTATGAGGTATCTATGGCGACGGAAATTCAGTTTATTTATATAACGCTATACGTAGGCTATGAGGTCACTATGGCGACGGAAATTCAGTTGATTTATATCACGCCAAGCGTAGACTATGAGGTCTCTCTGGCTACGGAAATTAAGTTGCCCAAACACCAGGGAAAATCTTAACAACGTTCGCTTTTTGCTATCTTGACCTAGTTTTGCGTCAACCAAGGAGTACCAACGGCTGCATGAGCACTCAGGTTGCAGCTAATATCTGAATGATTGTGTGTTCTCTCGGCCCCAACACCCGCGTCTGGCACTCATGCGATATATCTTCCACACTTTCTCTAGTCTCACCTCTTTATTTACCAATCTTTCTCTCTAAACTTTCTGCGTGATTCAGCCTTTTTGCTAGTGCGCTCTAGATGCGAAAGGGGAAAAATTCCATTGGTAATAATATAAATAATACTAGTACTACTACTAATAAATAATAATTATAATACAAATAATAACAATACAAATAATAATTATAATAATAATATCAACGATCTTTGAGCCACTTTCGCTCGGCTTTTTTGAAAATTTGAATATACTCAATATCCAACGATTTTTAACGGCCTCCGACCAGATTTCCAACTACAAATTGCTTTTTCGATAAACAGGTTTTACGTCCTTGAATAACGGTTTTTTACGGAGATAAGCAACTCATAAATACTAGACCTAACTCTTCCCGGGGAGGAGGGAGTAAGAATACAACCAATATGGTGTTAGCCAAGAGTCGCAGAAGATGATTAAACGCGACAGCACCCTCACGTGAAATAGACAGGGGGCAAGGTGGGGAGCACGTATTGTATAAGCCTCTGAATACTTTAAATTGGAATAAGGGGCTTGCAGGCCCCGGCTTGCGTACAGGTGGTATGTTATATCTATTTGCATATTTTTTTTTACTAAAACCATCCAGCCCCTACTCTTCTTTGCTATGTCATTGACGTATTAGTACCCAGTTTTGGCCACCGGGGTGTCATGATGATGAGAAGAACCAATACAATCACTACTAGGCATAAGGGGAATGAAGAGCTTCTGGATGCTTGCACTATGTGAAACAAACAAGAAGGGGAAGGAAGAGCTTCTGGATTCTTGCACTATGTGAAACAAACAAGAAGGGGAAGGAAGAGCTTCTGGATGCTTGCACTATGTGAAACAAACAAGAAAAGGAATGAAGAGCTTCTGGATGCTTGCACTATGTGAAAAAAAAACAAGAAGGGGAAGGAAGAGCTTCTGGATGCTGGCACTATGTGAAACAAACAAGAAAGGGAATGGAGAGCTTCTGTATGCTTGCACTATGTGAAACAAACAAGAAAGGGAATGAAGAGCTTCTGGATGCTTGCGCTATGTGAAACAAACAAGAAGGGGAAGGAAGAGCTACAAGGAGCTACAAGGAAAATAAGTACCCTGGGAAGACCTTACGGTCCATACAAGGAGGGTACTTTTGGCGCAATCCTCGAAGGTGTCCGTTGGCAACCTCGAAGATCACTCGCGAGGATCTTAACGGTGATTTCGCAAGACTTTATCTAGTCTTGACTTGAACTGGTCAACAGATTCACTGTTGATAACTTCCACTGGAAGTGCGTTCCAACTACTACAGATACTGTATGTGAAGAATTTTCCACACAGATCACGGTGGTATCGCTTCAGTTCAAGTTTAAAGCCGTGATTTCTTGTTCTCCCCTCGCTGAGCTTGAAAATATCCCCGTAGTGCAGTCTGTCGAAGCCTCGAAGTATTTTAAACACTTCGATAGGCTGACCACGTAGTCTCCGGGTCTCCAGCGAGAACATATCTAATTCCCTTAATCTATCTTCATAACTTTTATGTCTGATAGAGGGAATCAGTTTGGTTGCCCTGGCTTGCACGCGTTCCAATCTCGTGATGTCCTTTCTAAATGAAGGACTCACAAATTGTACGGCATACTCCAGGTGCAGGCAGACGAGGGAGTTGTACAGACACAGTATTATCTCCTTGTTCCGATATCCAAACTGTCGCTTTATATACCCTAACATCCTTCGAGCTTTCTTCTCCACCTTAATACACTGTTTCGAGAACTTGAGGTCACTGGTGATAGTTACACCCAAGTCCTTCTCAGTGTCGGTGGATTCAATAGCAGTGCCCTTAAGGATATAGAGTGATTGGGGATTTTGGTGGCCGATATGCATCACTTTGCATTTGGATGCTTGCACTATGTGAAACAAACAAGAGGGGGAAGGAAGAGTGTCTGGGATGAAGTTCCAGCATGTGTAGATCAGGTTCGTAAGAGTAAAGAGAATGTGATAGAGCCTTTGAGTGATTAGTGACATGATGCGATGGTTGGGTGTGAGTGCAAGCTCGAGAATTATGTGAGTGAAGTTTAGATTTCGAGTGTGAAACTGTGCGTAGTTGTAGTGTGTTGCTTCTGTAAAGATAGGAGTAATGGTGAGAAAGAGAAGTTGTAGAATAACTTTGGGGAAAAATGGTGAGTGGAGCTTTGATTGGGTATTGATTGATAATTGTAGAACATATGAAAGGGTGAATAAGTGATAGGATGAGAGAGGGAAGAACAGGAGATTTTAATACATCCAGAGGGAATGAAAGGGAGAGGTGGTGGTGGGGAATCTGTGCTGAGAGAAACATGTGCAGCAAGCACATTCTTTAACAAAGAGATAAGCAAACAGACAGATGGGCTAAGCAAACGAGAGGTAGAGAACTTAAGAGTATGATTGATCTGTCCCTAGGATGAAAGAGCAGACTACGAGTGTATTTGGAGTGGAAGCTGTAATAAGTATGAGTATGGAAGTATCAATTAATTGTGTTGTGTAAGGATAAACTGGTTCGTCCATGAGTGAGTAGATGTGAGGTAGCTGGAAAGGAAAAGAGGTATGAGTATGTAAATATCAATTGATTGTGTTGTGGAAGGTTAAACTGGTTGGTCCATGGGTGAGGAGATGTGTGGTAGTTGTGAAGAAAAAGAGGTATGAATATGTAAATATCAATTGATTGTGTTTCGGGGGGTTGATTGGAGTGCATGCGGCATAGGTTCTAAGTCCTAAATAATATACAGCCTCTGCATTCCAACTGCTTGCATGCTGCCTTCACGTGGTCCCCCTGTTGCTTTACTGAATGCATGTAAGTGACCGAGTGGCTGAGGGTATAATCAGACCCCAATCCCTGCTGCCTTGCAGGGTATGCTTCTTCCGGCAAAGGCTAGGAGAAGGAAAACTCTGAATTCAACCTCCTTGCAGCCTTGTAGGGTATGCCTCCTCGGGCAAAGGCTAGGAGAAGGAAAATTTCGATATAAAGCCATGCCAGTTTGGGTAGAAGGGACTCTTTAGCCCTGGTAGGCAACTCTTCTAGGAGAAGGATACTCCAAAATCAAACCATTGTTCCCTCACTGTTGGACGGTACCATAGTCTTTGTACCAAGTCCTTCCACAGTCCTAGGTTTGGGTTCCCTACTTGATGGTACAGTCAAGTAACTGATTTCCCTTCTTATCGTTCACCTGATTTTTTCAAAAAGGTGTGTAGGGCAAGCTGATTAGATGAGCAAGGTTGCTCGGTAGGTTTTTCAGGTGGATGCCTTTGTTCTATTCTTAATCTTTTTTTTTCAAAATCCATTCTACCAGTCATCCCCCAGTCTTGTGGCGATTCTGGGATATTTTGCCTTGCATGGTGTCCCGGCTCCGCCATGTTGACCAGTTTTCCCGGTTCTTTTAGAGTTGCTTATGGACTTTTTTGCTTCTCAATCCTTTGTACATATTGTTATGTTGACTATATTTACTTTGTTGTTGGTTTTACCTTTGTTGCTTCATTAAATATTTTTGTTTTAAACCTTTTACTGGTGCTTTTGTTTCTGATTCTTTCTGGAGATGTTGAGTTGAACTCTGGACCTGCTACTCATTTTCATAAGAAGAAATGCAGTGTCCTCTATTCTAATATTCGGGGTTTAAGATCTAATTTTCTAGATCTTCAGACTCATGCAAAGAATTATGACATCCTTTACCTTGCAGAAACCCTAGTGACAAGTAATAAATCTAATTCAGAATTCCTTATTCCAGGGTTTTCTGGCCCTGATTTTATTTATCGTCGAAATACGCCAGGAGCTTAGGGTATGGCAGTATTTTTGAGATCTGGCCTACCAATTTATCGCCAAAAAAATTTAGAATGCAAGTGTGATGAAGTTTTATGTTTTAAGATTTATAGTAAATATTATAATATATATATATATATATATATATATATATATATATATATATATATATATATATATATATATATATATATTGCGTTGTACCGTAACCCAGGACATGATGACTCTTTTTATGACTGTCTTTTAGATGGTATTGCCTTGGCTCAATCAACAGATAGGAAAGCTTGTTTTGTAATTAGTGGTGACTGTAATGCAAAGCATGAAGAATGGCTCAATTCTAATGTAACTGATCAGCATGGTAGGTCAGCTTATGAATTTTGCACTGCTGCTGATTGTCTCCAGATGATTCAGGAACCCACCCATATTTCAGATAATAGAGTAGATCTTGTGTTCACAGGTGCTTCAGCTGCTGTAGATGCAAAGGTCTGTGAAAATTTGGGGACATCAGATCATTGTTCCATTAGAATGGACATAGCTGTTAATCAGCATATCCCGAATGCCACGATCAAAAAAAGAGTTTGGCTTAAATATCAAGCTGATTGGGTTGGTTGTGAAGAGAGTTGTCGAGCCTTGAATATCTGACCCACATCCAATGGCTAAGGTGAATGATATGTTATCTACTGTTTTGGCCAGGCATGTTCCCAGTAGAATTATCAGGATTCATACAAACGACCAACCATGGTTTGATGAATCCTGTAGAAGAGTCTACCATGATAAGCAAACAAAATTTAATGTATTGAGGCGTAATTGGACACGAGAAAACTTCGAGATCTTTATTCAGTCTCGGCGTACTGCCAACAAAGTTTACCAACGAGCTGAGAGATTATATAATGATAATCTGAAGAGTAAGTTGGCAGAGATCAGACAGTCTCATTTGTGGTGGACTAAATTAAATTCTGCTAATTTTGACTCTAACACTTCTACCATTCCACCACTACTTTTTCCAAATGGAAAGCTAGTAACTAGTGGAAATTAAAATGCAGAGTTACTCCATCGAGCTTTTGAAGTCAAGCAGTCACTTGCAGAAGTTCCTCTCCCTGACACTTGCCATCCTGAGCCTCGTTTGACTGGGTTTGCTTTTCATGCAAGGGATGTTAAAAAGATACTTGACAGTCTTGACAGCTGGGGCGGAGTCGACCCCGACAACTTTTCTCCTTTCTTTTTTAAAAAGATGTCTACTGATTTAGCACCTAAGTCAAGTAGATTATATAGATTTTTATTTAGACGAAGCACCTTTTCTGATAATCGTAAATTGAGCAATGCTCTGCCTATTCCTAAGGGCATGTTATCTGCCGATTGTAGTCAATACAGGCCTATTTCAATACTCCCTGTGCTCTCTAAGGTTGCTGAGAAGCTGATATCTAGGCCCTTGTATAGATACCTGGAGACGAATGGCTTACTGGCTAGAAGTCAGTATGCATATATGAGGCAGTTAGGTACTTGTGATGCCCTTTTAGATTTAACTTGCAGTATGCAAGGTAATCTTGACAAGGGTTTTGAATCTCGATTAGTTCAGATTGATTTTAGTGCTGCTTTTGATCGTGCTAACCCTAAAGTACTTGTTTTTAAACTACAAAACCTTGGAATAGGCGGCTACTTCCTAGGACTACTTAATGAATTTTTAATAGATCGGCAGCAACGCGTTGTCGTAAATGGAGTTTTTAGTGAACAAGACGTGTTGTGTCTGGAGTTCCACAAGGCATTGTTCTAGGACCTTTGTTGTTTTAAGTATATATTTTGTCTTTTTTGTGTGAAACTACATCAACCGCTTTCTGGAACTCCAATTATATCTATCGCTCTATTTTATCCCAAGTATCAATTTCAATTTCTTTCTTCTAGCATTTATTCTTTCTTACTTGACATATGGACACTGTTCTGTGGGAGTTTGTTTCAAGTTCATGGCCGTTAGGCTTTTTCCACAAGAATTTTTTGGTCATTATCTCAAATAATAATAATAATATAAGGTTAAACTAGTTCGTCCATGGATGTGGAGATGTGAGGTAGCTGGAAAGGAAAAGAGGTATGAGTATGGAAGTATCAATTAATCGTGCTGTGTAAGGTTAAACTGGTTGGTCCTTTAGTAAGGAGATGTAAAGTAGCTGGAATGGAAAAAGAGATACAATTGCCCTGTTAATGAAAGGGAGAGTATGTGAGAATGCCTGAGAGTAGAAGAGAGGAAATATGTGTGAGCACTGAAATAGAGCAAATATGGAACCATTTTAAGTGGTAGTATGTAGTGCAATAGCTCTGTGTGTGTGTAGACGAATTTGAAAGAGGGATCAATAATGGAGCAAATAATGATGTGAAGCGTGCTTGGGAAGGAAAATGGAAGCTTATTGGCAAATGTTCAATTGAACAGTTCTTATTTTTTAGTAAGGGGATATTATTAAATGTGTACTTTAAATTGAGATTATTTCCAAAATAGAGCAACTTACATTATCGGACATGAGACCTTACTCCCGCCATCTTACACCACTCTTGTATGTGTCAACTTTCCTTCCAGAGCACATTTCGCTTCGCTATTTTCAATTCTTCCCAACTTTGTACCGTTGTAACACCAACAAACCTGATCATATTACAATTTATTCTATTTTCGAGGGCGTTTACGTAAATAACAAAGAGCAATGAGCCACGAACCAATCCTCGTGGCCTCACTGCTAACACGAACTCTGAAGCTTTCTGTTCCTAAGCAACACGTTGATTGTCCTTGACTAGAGTGTAACCGAATTTAAATAATTACACTATATTATATGTGTTTATATATTTTGTCTTTTTTTGTGTGAAAATACATCAACCGCTTTCGAGAACTCCAATTATATCTAGCGCTCTATTTTCGCCCAAATTTACTAGCATTTTGCTATAAGCTGAAGTAACTTCGTTCAACAAAGGAATGATTTTTTTGTATTTTATTTAAAACAATGTATATTATGAATGAAAAAAGAATTAATAATTTACACTGTCGAATTATTTTATCTGAACTAAAATTAAATAAACATTAATTCGATTTGCGTTTCATACTCATGAAATCAGTATTTAGTTATTTCTTTAAATCGATTTTGAAATATCTCAAAATGGTAGTTAGCTGAATTATGCGTATGTAATATGTTACAGTTGAGAGAACACGAGTAGTTGTTTTGCTCAGAAGTGCAGAGAGGAGACAGCTTGGAAAGTTATCGAGTGACGAGTGAACCATTGCGAAAAGAATGATTCGTCCTCTTATTAAGGAAATTTCAGAGATTGCCATCTCATTCAGGAGATTGCAGAGTCTACTAACTGCTGAGTTATTTGCCCCCGGTACCAAGAAAGTGGCGCGTGAAACGACGAGTGTCTCCGACGTATTGAAACGCCGATTGGACTGCGCGAATGGACAGTGTCAATGCAAGTATCGATTGTAAGCTATTGGGTACAAGAAGTATCCACCTGAGGAATTCTCGGCTCTTGAGAATGAGTCAGAGATTCTTTGAAGCTTTGAATCTCCTCAAATCCAGGGAGAACAACCTTAGCAGAATGTTCAGAGATGGAGCAGCGCCATACGAATGGGTGGGGAAATCACATATATGTTGAACTGAGAAATGCTGAGGGATTTTGAGAAAAGGGCGTCCTCTTCGAGGCTTTTTGTAGAAGTTTGAAGGTGAGAACCCCATCGGGGAGCGAAAGATTTTGAGCCACCGTTCATAAGTGAAATTGACCTGATGCTTCTTATCGGTCAAGTTCGGCGATGCTTATGAACGCCCAGGTCGAGGTAGACGATGGTTTTGTCCGCATATGGGCTCCTTTCGTGCTTGCTGAGGCCCCACATGGAACTGGCATTCCGTAAGGAATCTGAGCCGTCACAAATTCCTTTGTATATGTGAAAAATTATGCATGTTTCACTTATTCCATTATAATTGAAATTACCCACAAACACCCTTGTCATAGAATAGGAAAGACCGAGTGATGGCTGGAGTTCATACGTATAGGATGGTTACGTACTTCAAAACCCCGTGATTACGTTTTATCTCTAAGAGTGCTATATTTTTTTATTACTATGATTATTATTATCTGATTATTACTTCTTTAATTTGAGGGTTCCTAGTGCCTTGCTTAGCGTTTGGAGGATGGAATACAAATTTCTTTCTAAAAAAAACTAGAACTTTAATTAAAAAAACATAAACCAATGAAATTTAACACACTAAATACACAGAAATGAATTCAACAAATTTAAGTGAGGCTTTCTAAATGACATACCTGAATTTATAGTAATCGTTGACCCACAGCTCACTTTAATCTTAAATGCAACTGACCTCCACGAAACATATACCAGGGGTTTAAATACCTTACGCGATTCCTCGAGAATCGGATTTGAGTCTGACCTTGAACTCAATAGTTGACAACTCAAGAATGTTATTTCCGGGCTGACGCGTGTATCAGCACCCAGATGGGCAGAAGGGAGAAATACTTTAAAGCCACAGAGGACTTAGGGTTATGTGGCAGATGGAGGGACGCACGCCTTCTGGAGGAAATGCTCTCACCACGGGACAGGCAAAGAATGTTTCTTCTTCTCTTCGGGATACTCTGGGAATAATTCGCACTGACGAGCGATGAGTCAATGCGTGAATCCTTTGACTCAGGGGACTGCTGGAAGGAGTTCACTCGGGAGTATTCCTCAATGGCGAGGACTATCTCTGTACTTTGGGATACACCAGGATAGGGGGGTTTCTCTGACGAGAGTAAATTGAACTTGCTTCTTAAATCAAGTTAAATTAAAGTTCGATGTAACGGCCATCGGATGAGCTTCTTCTTAGTTCCCGTATTCCTCAAGGGCGAGGACTATCTCTATGCTTTGGGATACACCAGGATGTTTTTTTTCTGACAGGAGTAAGTTGA
Source organism: Ceratothoa steindachneri (assembly GCA_963969495.1). Taxonomy (NCBI): domain Eukaryota; kingdom Metazoa; phylum Arthropoda; class Malacostraca; order Isopoda; family Cymothoidae; genus Ceratothoa; species Ceratothoa steindachneri. The sequence goes on along the minus strand of OZ018333.1, from coordinate 94,560,975 downwards.
ACTTGCTTCTTAAATCAAGTTAACTTAAAGTTCGGTGTGACCACCAGGAACTGACTCCGGATGAGCTTCTTCTTAGTCCCTTCTGTTGGAAGCCGGGCCTCTTGCCGTTCTTCGTCGCCTTGATGAGTAACGTAATCTACCACCTCGTTTTTCCAAAGTTATTTGATTTTTTACTTCGCCACCCCACTGGGGGTAAGGGAAGGAGAGGGGGGGGGGAATGCGTGGACAAGCTGCATTACGTCTCCTCCTCTAACGGTTTTTCTCAGCACGTCTTCTAACTAACCATAAAGGGGAGCTTCTGGCTTTAGGAAGACGTTCCTCTAATTTCGCATATGCGGTGAAATTGAATACCAACTCTTAGGGGAAATCTTGCTATTTGAACCCATGTTAGGACTTCGGGTCCGACCTGAGCTGATTCGTGCATTATGTGGTCTGGGACGGCCGTTCAGATTCTCTCCGAGACGAGGGGCGAGCGAAGAGGTGGTTAAGTGGTCGGGCTACGCCGTCTCCACTGTCAGGACGTTGTGATTACAGACCAGTGGCTCAATTGTGAGGGGAGGAGTATTGATTCCCTCACAACCCTTGTTAAGTTTAAATCCACTAAGACTATTTCTTATGCATCTACCATTGAAATATATTACTTTTAAACCTTTGGCACATATTTCTTTCATCAGGCAGCATAAACTTGAACCTGGTAGATGTTTGTCAGTTTGCGCGCCAACTACAGCTGGCCGATAGTTTTCGGTCGTAAAAAGAAGGGATGCGTTCACCTTGCAGTTTCAACATATACCATCCTGCAAGCGCAGTTTCATTTGGAACGGTGACTTTTGGAGATGGGAAGAAATGTGTTGCTTTGGCTATCGGTCCCGTTAGTTCAGCGGTGGAGCACTGGTCTAGATAACCAGAAGTCGAGGAAATTGTATAAGTATCAAGTTCAAAATGCTACTGAATTTTGTACGCAATGAGTTCACTACGTTTCTTTCATCAATTTATTGTACTCTTTGTAAACTGATTTTCAACTTCAAGACTGCTGTTACCATTGAGCTACATCTAATTTCTAATACCTTAAGCTTTCACGGCATCAAAACTGTAACTCATCCGTTGGATTATTCTCTCATGATTTCGTATTCACATTACCCACGAAAGAACTTATATTCTGATGACCTACGAACAGAGCATTCGATTTCCTGTGTGTAACGCCATCGCTGAAGCGAACTCGATTCAACAGCTTATTGAGAACTGTCATCCTCCTCCATTCTATTCTTCTCAACCCGCTTTCTCCATCCATATCTTAATTATTTTATTCTTTAATAATAATAATAATATATATATATATATATATATATATATATATATATATATATATATATATATATATATATATATATATATATATTGTTTAATTGATACTAACTAGTTTACATAATAGCATATAATATATACGATTTAGTAGATAGGCTACATAATTACACATTTCCAACTAACAATTAATATTTTTTGATTGTATAATATAAATTTTCTTTACATTCTACTACAAGTATTCCTTACAACGCTTTCTTCGTTTCTTTGATCATTATAAAAATCAAATTGTTCAATAAAAGCTCGATATGATTTACCGATTGTCATCTGCTGAATGAAAGAGACACAAAACAAGCCGCAAGAGTCTGAAAAGTAAGTCTGAACTCTGAATGAATTGACGATAATAATTTTATTCATTTTTACTAAGTTTTTACAAATATAAACATCGTTCTGGAAACCTAGACAGGGGCTATCAAAATAACACACAAAACTTTGTCTACAGACAGCTACCAAATGCAAACCAGGTCGATGGCTGCTGTCCAGATTAATCATATAAGTTGCTGGCAGTATTAAAGGCAGACAGAGATGAGTGTCTCTTGCAAAACAGCCATGAAAAACTCGTTTCGTAGTTTCATCTCGATACAATAGTTCTTCTATTTCTATTGCATTCATTTTATTAAGAATAAACTGGTACGTTCCTAGACTTATCTTTCTTAATAACAGACTGAAACTGTGCAAATATAGCGAGGGAGACCGGCTCTATTTATAAAGATCTAAACTGTAACTGTATTGATAATGTGCGCTGTTGTATAGGATTGGAGCATTCTCTAAGCTAAATAGTACTCCTGCCCCTGATTTAGGTTAATACAATAAATATTTTTACTTTATAGAAATTGTTCACACCTAAGTCCACTACTCTGCCCACCTCCAATACTTCATATACCTTTATATAACGAGTAAAAAGCCCTTGAAGCATCTGGATCTGCATCGTCAGAATAGTCGTGATCCAAATGGTCTTTCAACTTCATTCCCGTTTATATAGATAGTGATGCGATTCAAATTATAAGGTTTAAATTCACAAGGTAATGCATCATAGCTACCAGAAAATGCTGAATGGTCAACCATACCAAACACCATCCGCGTAGGTATTTTCCCCATCAAGATATTATACACACTCTTCATGGATCTTCCACTCACAATTGTAAAATTTCGTATATACGAACTTGTGTGATAGGGTACTTAGCGTTTGATGTGAGCAATCTATTTTCCATCTCCAGATGAGTTGATGCTGAAATGTGGACTTTTCTTAGGTAAAGGAAACGCTCTAATAAATCTATTTTAGCTTCTAAACCGGTCTGGCTTCTAAATAGTGTAAATGAATGTGATGCTCTGGATAATTTTATCTTTAGTGAGACTCCATTCATCAACAGCTTATGTTGCGAGAAGAAATCGGCGTGTAGTTTTCCATATATATCAATTATTTTTTTCTTCGATATGCTATATTTTTTTTCTATACTTTCTTTACTAAAGTAATATTCTGCAGTGGAAAAAAAAATGTAGATTTCTTTTCTTCGGTATAGTTCAACAGGGTCTCTAAATATACACGATAAGGGTAATTATTTCCAATGGACTTTACAGATGTTTCATTTAAATAAATATCAACAATGATAAACAAAGTATGAAGAATATTATTTTCCGGAATAATATTCTCCCCATCTTTAAGTTCGCTTCCATTTGCCTTCACAATTCTTGTTTTAAAATAAAGATAAACCTCACTCGGGTCTATATAATAGGCTCCCCGAGTCTAATTTTCCAAATTAAAGTTTACATCCTCTCTTTGAGAATGTACCTAAATCTTCAAGTCAAGAGCCTTTGTCATATCCCAAAGAGTAAATATATTTAATAAGATGGGTACTCAAGTCCTCCCCACCTCGAAATTTAACCAAACTCATCTTGGATTTGAGACCCCCCCCGGGTTTGGACTACAATTGTGGAGAAATAAGGTATAATCCTACAGACAGAGACTCAATTAGCAAAAATGTGTGAAGTGAGATCAATAGAAGCTTAAAATCATGTAGATATTTCTAAAGCTTAATTTAATCTTTGTACACCTTATAAATAGCACGTAACATAATATTAGATTTATTAATTTTATCCAAGTCACAAGATTCATATTTACCACACAAAATCAACTCTGATCTCTAAAGTGATTAAATTGGGATAGATACGCTATGTAAAGATCCCCAAAACGTGATAATTAGAATTAATCAATTCAAACAAACGACCGAGCGAAGGGACATAGAATCGCTAACGCATAAGCAACAGAGTGGACGGAACAACAGAACAATACAGAATGGAAGACCGTTCGAATTCTTCCTTTTTCGTCCATTCGGAAGAAGGAAACGTCACACGAGGATTGTCATGATTAAACACAGGATATTTAACTATATTATCGCATAATTTTTCGACAATCATCACCATTAAATCTCAAATATCATTCTGAGCACATAGTTGATACTGTTATTAAAAGAATCAAAGAGTCTCCCATTGATCTTTCACCCAGACTTCTTTCTACCTTGTAATAGCGTAATCCATCAGAATTACGTGCACGCCTCTGATTAGATTAATTGTATATATTATATGCCATTAAGTAATCTGATTAGTATCAATTAAATAAAATAAGAAAATTATTTACTCTGTAAATGAAGCTATAAACTGAGGAACGGTCATGTGTGTGTATGCTCATGTTTGTGTGTGCGTGTGTGTTTGTAGAAAATCAGTTTGGTCACTAAAAAGATAGAATAGCGATGTTTATCTCCTTGACTCATTAAAAAGGTCATGTGTGTGTGTATGCTCGTGTGTGTTTGTATGTGCGTGTGAGTCTGTGTGTGTGCGCGCAGACTCGGGTTCCTACCTTCTATACTACTGCTATGACGGTAGGTAAGTGAGGTCTAGTAAGTTAAGTCATAGGTAGGCTATGTCGGTAGCTAAGTAAGTTCTTGTAAGTTAGATAATAGGTAGGCTATGTCGGTAGCTAAGTAAGGTCTAGTAAGTTAGGTACTAGGTAGGCTATGTCGGTAGCTTAGTAAGGTATTGTAAGTTAAATAATATGTAGGCTATGTTGGTAGCTAAGTAAGGTATATTAAGTTAAGTCATAGATAGGCTATGTTGGTAGCTAAGTAAAGTCTTGTAAGTTAGGTAATAAGTAGGCTATGTCGGTAGGTAAGTAAGGTCTAGTAAGTTAGGTACTAGGTAGGTTATGTCGGTAGCTTAGTAAGGTCTTGTAAGTTAGGTACTAGGTAGGTTATGTCGGTAGCTTAGTAAGGTCTTGTAAGTTAGGTAATAGGTAGGTTATGTCGGTAGCTTAGTAAGGTCTTGTAAGTTAGGTAATAGGTAGGCTATGTCAGTAGCTAACTGAGGTCTTAGGGAGGCTATGAGTAGCACTCTTAAAAATAATAAATATATTATTTCCTAATATTCAACTCTAGTTTATTATTATGAATATATTTTAATTATTTCATCGTTATTAATTACACTAATTACAATGATAGTTCTTCTGATGAACTCGTGATTTTAATTATATTTTTCTTATCACCGAAACTAAGAGCGAACATTTGTAATATGACGTCAAGGATTTTAATAAGCCATTATATAATTTTTCCATTATTTTTTTATATCATTATTTTTTTAACATTATTTTTTTAACTTTACTTTCTAACGGTTAATTATTTTTTCAAGCAAAGAACATTGTTAATTTGTGATAATGAATAAAACATTATTGAAATATTTATTAAAACCTTTATTCATCAGGAATTTGAGAATTCGATCAAGAGAGAAAGCAATGGAAACTTGCAGAGGGGAAATTTATGCGATATGATTATCATCATCATCATCATCATCATCATCATCATCATCATCATCATCATCATCATCATCATCACTAACTCTATAATTGTATAACGCGATTTTTGAAGATGGGTGAAAAGTTAATAAATGGGGGTTTTTTTTCTTTAGTGGACAAATGACTTATGTTTTTTGTGTTTTTTTTGAGAAAAAAATAATTACAAATCGTGAAGTTCAGAAAATGTATTAAAATTAAGGGATGGATGTGTTTGTGTTTATTTTTTAGTATATAAAAGCAATTTCAGGTGAAAAAAGCTTTCTTCTTTTTAAACTAAAACCCCGTAGGTATATTTAAATTTTTTATCCAAGTTATTTCTAATAATTCTTTTATAATAACAAAAAACAAAATGGTGAAGTTCAGAAATAAATATAAGTATCAAAATTTTGTGAATGTTTAAAAACAAAGAATTACAAATGGTGAAGTTCAGGAAATTTATTTTTATATATCTTCTTCTATAACTATATTTTAGCAACGTGATATTTTGAAAGGGGGGGAAATTTAGTTTAGAGTTCCTTTTTAAAATTATTATAATTGGCGAAGTTCAGAAATTTTTTTAAAATTTAACCATGGCTGCTTTTTTTAGATTTTAAATTTTAATCTTAGTAGTGAAGCGCAAGCTCCCCCCTACGGGGGTAGTGGCGAAGCCATTGCCTGGTAGTTATTAGATTCATATCTTGATATGGATATTACCATACATGTCTTCCTTCGAATTTTAACACTCCCACCGAATATCGAGTAGTTAAGGTACATTGAACGTGGTTAGTTGCCAGCTGCCATACGCTGTAGATATGGTTCGGATTCCGCGCTAAACATTTTGCCCCCTATAAATAAATAAAAAGTATCTTAAATGACCACAGATCGGTGGTAAAACCGGTAGGAATTTATTTCATAGGGTATGGGCGGGTATAGCAATGAGTACTCATCTTCCCACTGCATCTGACATGCCTGGGGGTCGCTTATCATCTAGAAGAAAAAGAATTACAAATAGTGAAGTAAAGAAAAGATTATCGAGTGTTTGGGAATTTTTAAAAACAAAATGAATTACAAAATGGTGAATTTCAGAAATAAATGAGTATTGAATGTTTTGGTATTTTTTAAAACAATAAAATTACAAATAGTGAAGTTCAAAAAAGAATAAATATGATTATTGAATATTTTGGATTTTTTTAAAAACAAAAAGAAATACAAATGGTGAAGTTCAGAAAAAAAATAAATAGGATTATCGACTATTTTTGATATTTGTAAAAAAAAAAAAAAATTTGCAAATGGTGAAGTTCATAAAAAATAGATATGAGTATCAAATTTTGGATTTTTTAAACAGAAAGAATTACAAATGGTAAAGTTCATAAAAATAAATATGGTTATCGAATATTTTGAAGTTCATAAAAAAATAAATAAATATGATTATTGAATATTTTGGATTTTTTTTTTAAACAAAAAGAATTGCAAATGATGCAGTTCACGAAAAAATTATTAAATTGATTGAAATAAGGGGTTGGCTGTTTGTTGTTGTTGGTTTTGTTTGTTGTTTTTTGTTTTGTTTTTTTGTATATTCGAAGGTTTTATCGAAGATCTATCTAAAATAGATTTTTAATTTTAATCCGATTATTGAATGTTTTAGAATTTTTAAAATCAAAAAGAACTACAAATGATGAAGTTCAGAAAAATATTATAAAATTTATTAAAATAAAGGGTTTAGCTGTTTGTTGCTTTTTTTTGTTCTTTTTTTTATATATTCGAAGGTTTTATCGATCTTTCTAAAATAAATTTTTAATTTTAATCTTTAGCGCAATGCATCGCAATATAATTTAAGTACCGTTTGTTTTGCGTGTTTCGATTTTTTTTTAACATAATGAAACTTTTGAAATTAAAAAAACATTATGTAATATTCTGGACGTCTTTTTTAAGGAAAGTGGATTTTAAAAGAAAGTTTAGAAAAATTTTAAAAAATATTGAAATTAAGGCATATGATCATATGACCTTACGACCTTCAAAACTTCCAATAATTCCCGGATTAACCTTGAGACGATCTTGTCAATTATATCATTCGAAAGAGAATGTAAAACAACATAAGGGTTTCAAATTTCGTTAGAATCGGCCGAATAGTTATGATGTAATTGCCAAATAATTCCTGCACTAACCTTGGAAGGACCTTGGGAATTATATCACTCGATAGAGATTGTAAAACAACATAAGGGTTTCAAATTTCATTAGAATCGGCCGAATAGTTATGATGTAATTGCCAAATAATTCCTGCACTAACCTTGGAAGGACCTTGGGAATTATATCATTCGAAAGAGATTGTAAAACAACATAAGGGTTTAAAATTTCGTTAGAATCGGCCAAATAGTTACGATGTAATTGACGAATAATTCCTGCCCTAACCTTGGAAGGACCTTGGGAATTATATCATTCGAAAGAGATTGTAAAACAACATAAGGGTTTCAAATTTCGTTAGAATCGGCCAAATAGTTACGATGTAATTGCCAAATAATTCCTGCACTAACCTTGGAAGGACCTTGGGAATTATATCACTCGATAGAGATTGTAAAACAACATAAGGGTTTCAAATTTCGTTAGAATCGGCCGAATAGTTATGATGTAATTGCCAAATAATTCCTGCACTAACCTTGGAAGGACCTTGGGAATTATATCATTCGAAAGAGATTGTAAAACAACATAAGGGTTTCAAATTTCGTTAGAATCGGCCGAATAGTTATGATGTAATTGCCAAATAATTCCTGCACTAACCTTGGAAGGACCTTGGGAATTATATCATTCGAAAGAGATTGTAAAACAACATAAGGGTTTTAAATTTCGTTAGAATCGGCCAAATAGTTATGATGTAATTGCCAAATAATTCCTGCACTAACCTTGGAAGGACCTTGGGAATTATATCACTCGATAGAGATTGTAAAACAACATAAGGGTTTCAAATTTCGTCAGAATCGGCCGAATAGTTATGATGTAATTGCCAAATAATTCCTGCACTAACCTTGGAAGGACCTTGGGAATTATATCATTCGAAAGAGATTGTAAAACAACATAAGAGGTTCAAATTTCGTTAGAATCGGCCGAATAGTTATGATGCAATTGCCAAATAATTCCTGCACTAACCTTGAAAGGACCTTGGGAATTATATCACTCGATAGAGATTGTAAAAAAACATGAGGGTTTCAAATTTCGTTAGAATCGGCCGAATAGTTATGATGTAATTGCCAAATAATTCCTGCACTAACCTTGGAAGGACCTTGGGAATTATATCATTCGAAAGAGATTGTAAAACAACATAAGGGTTTCAAATTTCGTTAGAATCGGCCGAATAGTTATGATGTAATTGCCAAATAATTCCTGCACTAACCTTGGAAGGACCTTGGTAATTATAACACTCGATAGAGATTGTAAAACAACATGAGGGTTTCAAATTTCGTTAGAATCGGCCGAATAGTTATGATGTAATTGCCAAATAATTCCTGCACTAACCTTGAAAGGACCTTGGGAATTATATCATTCGAAAGAGATTGTAAAACAACATAAGGGTTTCAAATTTCGTTAGAATCAGGCGAATAGTTACGATGTAATTGCCAAATAATTCCTGCACTAACCTTGGAAGGACCTTGGGAATTATATCACTCGATAGAGATTGTAAAACAACATGAGGGTTTCAAATTTCGTTAGAATCGGCCGAATAGTTATGATGTAATTGCCAAATAATTCCTGCACTAACCTTGGAAGGACCTTGGGAATTATATCATTCGAAAGAGATTGTAAAACAACATAAGGGTTTCAAATTTCGTTAGAATCGGCCGAATAGTTACGATGTAATTGCCAAATAATTCCTGCCCTAACCTTGGAAGGACCTTGGGAATTCTATCATTCGAAAGAGATTGTAAAACAACATAAGGGTTTCAAATTTCGTTAGAATCGGCCGAATAGTTATGATGTAATTGCTAAATAATTCCTGCACTAACCTTGGAAGGACCTTGGGAATTATATCACTCGATAGAGATTGTAAAACAACATGAGGGTTTCAAATTTCGTTAGAATCGGCCGAATAGTTATGATGTAATTGCCAAATAATTCCATCACTAACCTTGGAAGGACCTTGGGAATTATATCATTCGAAATAGATTGTAAAACAACATAAGGGTTTCAAATTTCGTTAGAATCGGCCAAATAGTTACGATGTAATTGCCAAATAATTCCTGCACTAACCTTGGAAGGACCTTGGGAATTATATCACTCGATAGAGATTGTAAAACAACATAAGGGTTTCAAATTTCGTTAGAATCGGCCGAATAGTTATGATGTAATTGCCAAATAATTCCTGCACTAACCTTGGAAGGACCTTGGGAATTATATCATTCGAAAGAGATTGTAAAACAACATAAGGGTTTTAGATTTCGTTAGAATCGGCCGAATAGTTATGATGTAATTGCCAAATAATTCCTGCACTAACCTTGGAAGGACCTTGGGAATTATATCACTCGATAGAGATTGTAAAACAACATAAGGGTTTCAAATTTCGTTAGAATCGGCCGAATAGTTATGATGTAATTGCCAAATAATTCCTGCACTAACCTTGGAAGGACCTTGGGAATTATATCATTCGAAAGAGATTGTAAAACAACATAAGGGTTTCAAATTTCGTTAGAATCGGCTGAATAGTTATGATCTAATTGCCAAATAATTCCTGCACTAACCTTGGAAGGACCTTGGGAATTATATCATTCGAAAGAGATAGTAAAACAACATGAGGGTTTCAAATTTCGTTAGAATCGGCCGAATAGTTATGATGTAATTGCCAAATAATTCCTGCACTAACCTTGGAAGGACCTTGGGAATTATATCATTCGATAGAGAATGTAAAACAACATAAGGGTTTCAAATTTCGTTAGAATCGGCCAAATAGTTATGATGTAATTGCCAAATAATTCCTGCACTAACCTTGGAAGGACCTTGGGAATTATATCATTCGATAGAGAATGTAAAACAACATAAGGGTTTCAAATTTCGTTAGAATCGGCCAAATAGTTATGATGTAATTGACAAATAATTCCTTCACTAACCTTGGAAGGACCTTGGTAATTATATTACTCGATAGAGATTGTAAAAAACCATGAGGGTTTCAAATTTCGTTAGAATCGGCCGAATAGTTATGATGTAATTGCCAAATAATTCCTGCACTAACCTTGGAAGGACCTTGGGAATTATATCACTCGATAGAGATTGTAAAACAACTTAAGGGTTTCAAATTTCGTTAGAATCGGCCGAATAGTTATGATGTAATTGCCAAATAATTCCTGCACTAACCTTGGAAGGACCTTGGGAATTATATCATTCGAAAGAGATCGTAAAAGAACATAAGGGTTTTAAATTTCGTTAGAATCGGCCGAATAGTTACGATGTAATTTCTGAATAATTCCTGCACTAACCTTGGAAGGACCTTGGGAATTATATCATTCGAAAGAGATAGTAGAACAACATGAGGGTTTCAAATTTCGTTAGAATCGGCCGAATAGTTATGATGTAATTGCAAAATAATTCCTGCACTAATCTTGGAAGGACCTTGGGAATTATATCACTCGATATAAATTGTAAAACAACATAAGGGTTTCAAATTTCGTTAGAATCGGCCGAATAGTTATGATGTAATTGCCAAATAATTCCTGCACTAACCTTGGAAGGACCTTGGGAATTATATCACTCGATATAGATTGTAAAACAACATGAGGGTTTCAAATTTCGTTAGAATCGGCCGAATAGTTATGATGTAATTGCCAAATAATTCCTGCACTAACCTTGGAAGGACCTTGGGAATTATATCATTCGAAAGAGATAGTAAAACAACATAAGGGTTTCAAATTTCGTTAGAATCGGCCGAATAGTTATGATGTAATTGCCAAATAATTCCTGCACTAACCTTGGAAGGACCTTGGGAATTATATCACTCGATAGAGAATGTAAAACAACATAAGGGTTTTAAATTTCGTTAGAATCGGCCGAATAGTTATGATGTAATTGCCAAATAATTCCTTCACTAACCTTGGAAGGACCTTGGGAATTATATCACTCGATATAGATTGTAAAACAACATGAGGGTTTCAAATTTCGTTAGAATCGGCCGAATAGTTATGATGTAATTGCCAAATAATTCCTGCACTAACCTTGGAAGGACCTTGGGAATTATATCATTCGATAGAGAATGTAAAACAACATAAGGGTTTCAAATTTCGTTAGAATCGGCCAAATAGTTATGATGTAATTGCCAAATAATTCCTGCACTAACCTTGGAAGGACCTTGGGAATTATATCATTCGATAGAGAATGTAAAACAACATAAGGGTTTCAAATTTCGTTAGAATCGGCCAAATAGTTATGATGTAATTGACAAATAATTCCTTCACTAACCTTGAAGGGACCTTGGTAATTATATTACTCGATAGAGATTGTAAAAAACCATGAGGGTTTCAAATTTCGTTAGAATCGGCCGAATAGTTATGATGTAATTGCCAAATAATTCCTGCACTAACCTTGGAAGGACCTTGGGAATTATATCACTCGATAGAGATTGTAAAACAACTTAAGGGTTTCAAATTTCGTTAGAATCGGCCGAATAGTTATGATGTAATTGCCAAATAATTCCTGCACTAACCTTGGAAGGACCTTGGGAATTATATCATTCGAAAGAGATTGTAAAAGAACATAAGGGTTTTAAATTTCGTTAGAATCGGCCGAATAGTTACGATGTAATTTCTGAATAATTCCTGCACTAACCTTGGAAGGACCTTGGGAATTATATCATTCGAAAGAGATAGTAAAACAACATGAGGGTTTCAAATTTCGTTAGAATCAGCCGAATAGTTATGATGTAATTGCCAAATAATTCCTGCACTAATCTTGGAAGGACCTTGGGAATTATATCACTCGATATAAATTGTAAAAGAACATAAGGGTTTCAAATTTCGTTAGAATCAGCCGAATAGTTATGATGTAATTGCCAAATAATTCCTGCACTAACCTTGGAAGGACCTTGGGAATTATATCACTCGATATAGATTGTAAAACAACATGAGGGTTTCAAATTTCGTTAGAATCGGCCGAATAGTTATGATGTAATTGCCAAATAATTCCTGCACTAACCTTGGAAGGACCTTGGGAATTATATCATTCGATAGAGAATGTAAAACAACATAAGGGTTTCAAATTTCGTTAGAATCGGCGAAATAGTTATGATGTAATTGCCAAATAATTCCTGCACTAACCTTGGAAGGACCCTGGGAATTATATCATTCGATAGAGAATGTAAAACAACATAAGGGTTTCAAATTTCGTTAGAATCAGCCAAATAGTTATGATGTAATTGACAAATAATTCCTGCACTAACCTTAAGAGGACCGTGGGAATTATATCACTCGAGAGAGATTGTAAAACAACATGAGGGTTTCAAATTTCGTTAGAATCGGATGAATAGTTATGATGTAATTGCCAGATAATTCCTGCACTAACCTTGGAAGGACCTTGGGAATTATTATATTCGAAAGAGATTGTAAAACAACATAAGGGTTTCAAATTTCGTTAGAATCGGCCGAATAGTTATGATGAAATTGCCAAATAATTCCTGCACTAACCTTGGAAGGACCTTGGGAATTATATCATTCGAAAGAGATTGTAAAAGAACATAAGGGTTTCAAATTTTGTTAGAATCGGCCGAATAGTTACGATGTAATTGCCAAATAATTCCTGCACTAACCTAGGAAGGACCTTGGGAATTATATCATTCGAAAGAGAATGTAAAACAACATAAGGGTTTCAAATTTCGTTAGAATCGGCCGAATAGTTACGATGTAATTGCCAAATAATTCCTGCACTAACCTTGGAAGGACCTTGGGAATTATATCATTCGATAGAGAATGTAAAACAACATAAAGTTTCAAATTTCGTTAGAATCGGCCAAATAGTTATGAGGTAATTGCCAAATAATTCCTGCACTAACCTTGGAAGGACCTTGGGAATTATATCACTCGATAGAGATTGTAAAACAACATAAGGGTTTCAAATTTCATTAGAATCGGCGGAATAGTTACGATGTAATTGCCAAATTATTCCTGCACTAACCTTGGAAGGATCTTGGGAATTATATAATTCGATAGAGATTGTAAAACAACATAAGGGTTTCAAATTTCGTTAGAATCAACCGAATAGTTACGATGTAATTGCCAAATAATTCGTGCACTAACCTTGGAAGGACCTTGGGAATTATATCACTCGATAGAGATTGTAAAACAACATAAGGGTTTCAAATTTCGTTAGAATCGGCCGAATAGTTATGATGTAATTGCCAAATAATTCCTGAACTAACCTTGGAAGGACCTTGGGAATTATATCATTCGAAAGAGATTGTAAAACAACATAAGAGTTTCAAATTTCGTTAGAATCGGCAGAATAGTTACGAAGTAATTGCCAAATAATTCCTGCACTAACCTTGGAAGGACCTTGGGAATTATATCACTCGATAGAGATTGTAAAACAACATAAGGGTTTCAAATTTCATTAGAATCGGCCGAATAGTTACGATGTAATTGCCAAATAATTCCTGCACTAACATTGGAAGAACCTTGGGAATTATATCATTCGAAAGAGATTGTAAAACAACATAAGGGTTTCAAATTTCGTTAGAATCGGCCGAATAGTAACGATGTAATTGCCAAATAATTCCTGCACTAACCTTGGAAGGACCTTGGGAATTATATCATTCGAAAGAGATTGTAAAACAACATAAGGGTTTCAAATTTCTTTAGAATCGGCCGAATAGTTACGATGTAATTGCCAAATAATTCCTGCACTAACCTTGGAAGGACCTTGGGAATAATATCATTCGATAGAGATTGTAAAACAACATAAGGGTTTCAAATTTCGTTAGAATCGGCCGAAGAGTTACGATGTAATTGCAAAATAATTCCTGCACTAACCTTGGAAGGACCTTGGGAGTTATATCATTCGAAAGAGATTGTAAAACAACATAAGGGTTTCAAATTTCATTAGAATCGGCAGAATAGTTACGATGTAATTGCCAAATAATTCCTGCACTACCCTTGGAAGGACCTGGGGAAATATATCATTTGAAAGAGATTGTAAAACAACATAAGGGTTTCAAATTTCGTTAGAATCGGCCGAATAGTTACGATGTAATTGCCAAATAATTCCTGCACTAACCTTGGAAGGACCTTGGGAATTATATCATTCGATAGAGAATGTTAAACAACATAAGGGTTTCAAATTTCGTTAGAATCGGCCAAATAGTTATGATGAAATTGCCAAATAATTCCTGCACTAACCTTAGAAGGACCTTGGGAATTATACCATTCGAAAGAGATTGTAAAACAACATAAGGGTTTCAAATTTCGTTAGAATCGGCCGAATACTTACGATGTAATTGCCAAATTATTCCTGCCCCAACCTTGGAAGGACCTTGGGAATTATATCATTCGATAGAGATTGTAAAACTACATAAGGGTTTCAAATTTCGTTAGAATCGGCCGAATAGTTACGATGTAATTGCCAAATAATTCCTGCACTAACCTAGAAAGGACCTTTGGAATTATATCATTCGATAGAGATTGTAAAACAACATAAGGGTTTTAAATTTCGTTAGAATCGGCCGAATAGTTACGAAGTAATTGCCAAATAATTCCTGCACTAACCTTGGAAGGACCTTGGGAATTATATCACTCGATAGAGATTGTAAAACAACATAAGGGTTTCAAATTTCATTAGAATCGGCCGAATAGTTATGATGTAATTGCCAAATAATTCCTGCACTAACCTTGGAAGGACCTTGGGAATTATTATATTCGAAAGAGATTGTAAAACAACATAAGGGTTTCAAATTTCGTTAGAATCGGCCGAATAGTTATGATGTAATTGCCAAATAATTCCTGCACTAACCTTGGAAGGACCTTGGGAATTATATCACTCGTAAAGATTGTAAAACAACATGAGGGTTTCAAATTTCGTTAGAATCGGCCGAATAGTTATGATGTAATTGCCAAATAATTCCTGCACTAACCTTGGAAGGACCTTGGGAATTATATCACTCGATAGAGAGTGTAAAACAACATTAGGGTTTCAAATTTCGTTAGGTTCGGCCGAATAGTTATGATGTAATTGCCAAATAATTCCTGCACTAACCTTGGAAGGACCTTGAGAATTATATCACTCGATAGAGATTGTAAAACAACATAAGGGTTTCACATTTCGTTAGAATCGGCCGAATAGTTACGATATAATTGCCAAATAATTCCTGCACTAACCTTGGAAGGACCTTGGGAATAAAATCATTCGATAGAGATTGTAAAACAACATAAGGGTTTCAAATTTCGTTAGAATCGGCCGAACAGTTACGATGTAATTGCCAAATAATTCCTGCACTAACCTTGGAAGGACCTTAAGAAATATATCATTCGATAGAGAATGTAAAACAACATAAGGGTTTCAAATTTCGTTAGAATCGGCCGAATAGTTACGATGTAATTGCCAAATAATTCCTGCACTAACCTTGGAAGGACCTTGGGAATTATATCATTCAAAAGAGAATGTAAAACAACATAAGGGTTTCAAATTTCGTTAGAATCGGCCAAATAGTTATGATGAAATTGCCAAATAATTCCTGCACTAACCTTAGAAGGACCTTGGGAATTATATCACTCGATAGATATTGTAAAAAAACATGAGGGTTTCAAATTTCGTTAGGATCGGCCGAATAGTTACGAAGTAATTGCCAAATAATTCCTGCACTAACCTTGGAAGGACCTTGGGAATTATATCATTCGATAGAGATTATAAAACAACATAAGGGTTTCAAATTTCGTTAGAATCGGCCGAATAGTTACGATGTAATTGCCAAATAATTCCTGCACTAACCTTGAAAGGACCTTTGGAATTATATCATTCGATAGAGATTGTAAAACAACATAAGGGTTTTAAATTTCGTTAGAATCGGCCGAATAGTTACGATGTAATTGCCAAATAATTCCTGCACTAACCTTGGAAGGACCTTAAGAATTATATCACTCGATAGAGATTGTAAAACAACATAAGGGTTTCAAATTTCGTTAGAATCGGCCGAATAGTTATGATGTAATTGCCAAATAATTCCTGCACTAACCTTGGAAGGACCTTGGGAATTATATTATTCGAAAGAGATTGTAAAACAACATAAGGGTTTCAAATTTCGTTAGAATCGGCCGAATAGTTACGATGTAATTGCCAAATAATTCCTGCACTAACCTTGGAAGGACCTTGGGAATTATATCACTCGATAGAGATTGTAAAACAACATAAGGGTTTCAAATTTCGTTAGAATCGGCCGAATAGTTATGATGTAATTGCCAAATAATTCGTGCACTAACCTTGGAAGGACCTTGGGAATTATATCACTCGTAGAGATTGTAAAACAACATGAGGGTTTCAAATTTCGTTAGAATCGGCCGAAGAGTTACGATGTAATTGCCAAATAATTCCTGCACTAACCTTGGAAGGACCTTGGGAGTTATATCATTCGAAAGAGATTGTAAAACAACATAAGGGTTTCAAATTTCGTTAGAATCGGCAGAATAGTTACGATGTATTTGCCAAATAATTCCTGCACTACCCTTGGAAGGACCTTGGGAATTATATCATTTGAAAGAGATTGTAAAACAACATAAGGGTTTCAAATTTCGTTAGAATCGGCCGAATAGTTACGATGTAATTGCCAAATCATTCCTGCACTAACCTTGGAAGGACCTTGGGAATTATATCATTCGATAGAGAATGTTAAACAACATAAGGGTTTCAAATTTCGTTAGAATCGGCCAAATAGTTATGATGAAATTGCCAAATAATTCCTGCACTAACCTTAGAAGGACATTGGGAATTATGCCATTCGAAAGAGATTGTAAAACAACATAAGGGTTTCAAATTTCGTTAGAATCGGCCGAATAGTTACGATGTAATTGCCAAATTATTCCTGCACTAACCTCGGAAGGACCTTGGGAATTATATCATTCGATAGAGATTGTAAAACAACATAAGGGTTTCAAATTTCGTTAGAATCGGCCGAATAGTTACGATGTAATTGCCAAATAATTCCTGCACTAACCTAGAAAGGACCTTTGGAATTATATCATTCGATAGAGATTGTAAAACAACATAAGGGTTTTAAATTTCGTTAGAATCGGCCGAATAGTTACGATGTAATTGCCAAATAATTCCTGCACTAACCTTGGAAGGACCTTGGGAATTATATCACTCGATAGAGATTGTAAAACAACATAAGGGTTTCAAATTTCATTAGAATCGGCCGAATAGTTATGATGTAATTGCCAAATAATTCCTGCACTAACCTTGGAAGGACCTTGGGAATTATTATATTCGAAAGAGATTGTAAAACAACATAAGGGTTTCAAATTTCGTTAGAATCGGCCGAATAGTTACGATGTAATTTCTAAATAATTCCTGCACTAACCTTGGAAGGACCTTGGGAATTATATCACTCGATAGAGATTGTAAAACAACATAAGGGTTTCAAATTTCGTTAGAATCGGCCGAATAGTTATGATGTAAACGCCAAATAATTCCTGCACTAACCTTGGAAGGACCTTGGGAATTATATCACTCGTAGAGATTGTAAAACAACATGAGGGTTTCAAATTTCGTTAGGTTCGGCCGAATAGTTATGATGTAATTGCCAAATAATTCCTGCACTAACCTTGGAAGGACCTTGGGAATTATATCACTCGATAGAGATTGTAAAACAACATAAGGGTTTCAAATTTCGTTAGAATCGGCCGAATAGTTACGATGTAATTGCCAAATAATTCCTGCACTAACCTTGGAAGGACCTTGGGAATAAAATCATTCGATAGAGATTGTAAAACAACATAAGGGTTTCAAATTTCGTTAGAATCGGCCGAACAGTTACGATGTAATTGCCAAATAATTCCTGCACTAACCTTGGAAGAACCTTAAGAAATATATCATTCGATAGAGAATGTAAAACAACATAAGGGTTTCAAATTTCGTTAGAATCGGCCGAATAGTTACGATGTAATTGCCAAATAATTCCTGCACTAACCTTGGAAGGACCTTGGGAATTATATCATTCGATAGAGAATGTTAAACAACATAAGGGTTTCAAATTTCGTTAGAATCGGCCAAATAGTTATGATGAAATTGCCAAATAATTCCTGCACTAACCTTAGAAGGACCTTGGGAATTATATCACTCGATAGATATTGTAAAACAACATAAGGGTTTCAAATTTCGTTAGAATCGGCCGAATAGTTACGAAGTAATTGCCAAATTATTCCTGCACTAACCTTGGAAGGACCTTGGGAATTATATCATTCGATAGAGATTGTAAAACAACATAAGGGTTTCAAATTTCGTTAGAATCGGCCGAATAGTTACGATGTAATTGCCAAATAATTCCTGCACTAACCTTGAAAGGACCTTTGGAATTATATCATTCGATAGAGATTGTAAAACAACATAAGGGTTTTAAATTTCGTTAGAATCGGCCGAATAGTTACGATGTAATTGCCAAATAATTCCTGCACTAACCTTGGAAGGACCTTAAGAATTATATCACTCGATAGAGATTGTAAAACAACATAAGGGTTTCAAATTTCGTTAGAATCGGCCGAATAGTTATGATGTAATTGCCAAATAATTCCTGCACTAACCTTGGAAGGACCTTGGGAATTATATTATTCGAAAGAGATTGTAAAACAACATAAGGGTTTCAAATTTCGTTAGAATCGGCCGAATAGTTACGATGTAATTGCCAAATAATTCCTGCACTAACCTTGGAAGGACCTTGGGAATTATATCACTCGATAGAGATTGTAAAACAACATAAGGGTTTCAAATTTCGTTAGAATCGGCCGAATAGTTATGATGTAATTGCCAAATAATTCCTGCACTAACCTTGGAAGGACCTTGGGAATTATATCACTCGTAGAGATTGTAAAACAACATGAGGGTTTCAAATTTCGTTAGAATCGGCCGAATAGTTATGATGTAATTGCCAAATAATTCCTGCACTATCCTTGGAAGGACCTTGGGAATTATAGCACTCGATAGAGATTGTAAAACAACATGAGGGTTTCAAATTTCGTTAGGTTCGGCCGAATAGTTATAATGTAATTGCCAAATAATTCCTGCACTAACCTTGGAAGGACCTTGGGAATTATATCATTCGAAGGAGATTGTAAAAGAACATAAGGGTTTCAAATTTCGTTAGAATCGGCCGAATAGTTACGATGTAATTGCCAAATAATTCCTGCACTAACCTTGGAAGGAACTTGGGAATTATATCATTCGATAGAGATTGTAAAACAACATAAGGGTTTCAAATTTCGTTAGAATCAGCCGAATAGTTACGATGTAATTGCCAAATAATTCCTGCACTAACCTAGGAAGGACCTTGGGAATTATATCATTCGATAGAGATTGTAAAACAACATAAGGTTTTCAAATTTCGTTAGAATCGGCCAAATAGTTACGATGTAATTGCCAAATAATTCCTGCACTAACGATGGAAGGACCTTGGGAATTATATCATTCGAAAGAGATTGTAAAACAACATAATGGTTTTAAATTTCGTTAGAATCGGCCGAATAGTTACGATGTAATTGCCAAATAATTCCTGCACTAACCTTGGAAGGACCTTGGGAATTATATCATTCGAAAGAGATTGTAAAACAACATAAGGGTTTCAAATTTCGTTAGAATCGGCCGAATAGTTACGATGTGATTGCCAAATAATTCCTGCACTAACCTTGGAAGGACCTTGGGAATTATATCATTCGATAGAGAATGTAAAACAACATAAAGGTTTCAAATTTCGTTAGAATCGGCCAAATAGTTATGATGTAATTGCCAAATAATTCCTGCACTAACCTTGGAAGGACCTTGGGAATTATATCATTCGATAGAGATTGTAAAACAACATAAAGGTTTCAAATTTCGTTAGAATCGGCCGAATAGTTATGATGTAATTGCCAAATAATTCCTGCACTAAACTTGGAAGGACCTTGGGAATTATATCATTCGAAAGAGATTGTAAAAGAACATAAGGGTTTTAAATTTCGTTAGAATCGGCCGAATAGTTACGATGTAATTGCCAAATAATTCCTGCACTAACCTTGGAAGGACCTTGGGAATTATATCATTCGAAAGAGATTGTAAAACAACATAAATGTTTCAAATTTCGTTAGAATCGGCCGAATAGTTACGATGTAATTGCCAAATTATTCCTGCACTAACCTTGGAAGGACCTTGGGAATTATATAATTCGATAGAGATTGTAAAACAACATAAGGGTTTCAAATTTCGTTAGAATCGGCCGAATAGTTACGATGTAATTGCCAAATAATTCCTGCACTAACCTTGGAAGGACCTTGGGAATTATATCATTCGATAGAGAATGTAAAACAACATAGAGGTTTCCAATTTCGTTAGAATCGGCCAAATAGTTATGATGTAATTGCCAAATAATTCCTGCACTAACCTTGAGAGGACCTTGGGAATTATATCACTCGATAGAGATTGTAAAACAACATAAGGGTTTCAAATTTCGTTAGAATCGGCCGAATAGTTACGATGTAATTGCCAAATTATTCCTGCACTAACATTGGAAGGACCTTGGGAATTATATAATTCGATAGAGATTGTAAAACAACATAAGGGTTTCAAATTTCGTTAGAATCAACCGAATAGTTACGATGTAATTGCCAAATAATTCCTGCACTAACCTTGGAAGGACCTTGGGAATTATATCATTCGTATAGAGATTGTAAAACAACATAAGGGTTTCAAATTTCGTTAGAATCGGCCGAATAGTTACGATGTAATTGCCAAATAATTCCTGCACTAACCTTGGAAGGACCTTGGGAATTATATTATTCGAAAGAGATTGTAAAACAACATAAGGGTTTCAAATTTCATTAGAATCGGCCGAATAGTTACGAAGTAATTGCCAAATAATTCCTGCACTAATCTTGGAAGGACCTTGGGAATTATATCATTCGAAAGAGATTGTAAAACAACATAAGGGTTTCAAATTTCGTTAGAATCGGCCATATAGTTACGATGTGATTGCCAAATAATTCCTGCACTAACCTTGGAAGGACCTTGGGAATTATATCATTCGATAGAGAATGTAAAACAACATAAAGGTTTCAAATTTCGTTAGAATCGGCCAAATAGTTATGATGTAATTGCCAAATAATTCCTGCACTAACCTTGGAAGGACCTTGGGAATTATATCACTCAATAGAGATTGTAAAACAACATTAGGGTTTCAAATTTCGTTAGAATCGGCCGAATAGTTATGATGTAATTGCAAAATAATTCCTGCACTAACCTTGGAAGGACCTTGGGAATTATATCACTCGATAGAGATTGTAAAACAACATAAAGGTTTCAAATTTCGTTAGAATCGGCCGAATAGTTATGATGTAATTGCCAAATAATTCCTGCACTAAACTTGGAAGGACCTTGGGAATTATATCATTCGAAAGAGATTGTAAAAGAACATAAGGGTTTTAAATTTCGTTAGAATCGGCCGAATAGTTACGATGTAATTGACGAATAATTCCTGCACTAATCTTGGAAGGACCTTGGGAATTATATCATTCGAAAGAGATTGTAAAACAACATAAATGTTTCAAATTTCGTTAGAATCGGCCGAATAGTTACGATGTAATTGCCAAATAATTCCTGCACTAACCTTGGAAGGACCTTGGGAATTATATAATTCGATAGAGATTGTAAAACAACATAAGGGTTTCAAATTTCGTTAGAATCAACCGAATAGTTACGATGTAATTGCCAAATAATTCCTGCACTAACCTTGGAAGGACCTTGGGAATTATATCATTCGATAGAGATTGTAAAACAACCTAAGGGTTTCAAATTTCGTTAGAATCGGCCGAATAGTTACGATGTAATTGCCAAATAATTCCTGCACTAACCTTGGAAGGACCTTGGGAATTATATCAATCGATAGAGAATGTAAAACAACATAGAGGTTTCCAATTTCGTTAGAATCGGCCAAATAGTTATGATGTAATTGCCAAATAATTCCTGCACTAACCTTGAGAGGACCTTGGGAATTATATCACTCGATAGAGATTGTAAAACAACATAAGGGTTTCAAATTTCGTTAGAATCGGACGAATAGTTACGATGTAATTGCCAAATTATTCCTGCACTAACATTGGAAGGACCTTGGGAATTATATAATTCGATAGAGATTGTAAAACAACATAAGGGTTTCAAATTTCGTTAGAATCAACCGAATAGTTACGAAGTAATTGCCAAATAATTCCTGCACTAACCTTGGAAGGACCTTGGGGATTATATCATTCGATAGAGATTGTAAAACAACATAAGGGTTTCAAATTTCGTTAGAATCGGCCGAATAGTTACGATGTAATTGACAAATAATTCCTGCACTAACCTTGGAAGGACCTTGGGAATTATATTATTCGAAAGAGATTGTAAAACAACATAAGGGTTTCAAATTTCATTAGAATCGGCCGAATAGTTACGATGTAATTGACAAATAATTCCTGCACTAATCTTGGAAGGACCTTGGGAATTATACCATTCGAAAGAGATTGTAAAAGAACATAAGGGTTTCAAATTTCGTTAGAATCGGCCGAATAGTTACGATGTAATTGCCAAATAATTCCTGCACTAACCTTGGAAGGACCTTGGGAATTATATCATTCGAAAGAGATTGTAAAACAACATAAGGGTTTCAAATTTCGTTAGAATCGGCCAAATAGTTACGATGTAATTGCCAAATAATTCCTGCACTAACCTTGGAAGGACCTTGGGAATTATATCACTCGATAGAGATTGTAAAACAACATAAGGGTTTCAAATTTCATTAGAATCGGCCGAATAGTTACGATGTAATTGCCAAATAATTCCTGCACTAACCTTGGAAGAACCTTGGGAATTATATCATTCGAAAGAGATTGTAAAACAACATAAGGGTTTCAAATTTCGTTAGAATCGGCCGAATAGTAACGATGTAATTGCCAAATAATTCCTGCACTAACCTTGGAAGGACCTTGGGAATTATATCACTCGATAGAGATTATAAAACAACATAAGGGTTTCAAATTTCATTAGAATCGGCCGAATAGTTACGATGTAATTGCCAAATAATTCCTGCACTAACCTTGGAAGGACCTTGGGAATAATATAATCGATAGAGATTGTAAAACAACATAAGGGTTTCAAATTTCGTTAGAATCGGCCGAAGAGTTACGATGTAATTGCCAAATAATTCCTGCACTAACCTTGGAAGGACCTTGGGAGTTATATCATTCGAAAGAGATTGTAAAACAACATAAGGGTTTCAAATTTCGTTAGAATCGGCAGAATAGTTACGATTTATTTGCCAAATAATTCCTGCACTACCCTTGGAAGGACCTTGGGAATTATATCATTTGAAAGAGATTGTAAAACAACATAAGGGTTTCAAATTTCGTTAGAATCGGCCGAATAGTTACGATGTAATTGCCAAATCATTCCTGCACTAACCTTGGAAGGACCTTGGGAATTATATCATTCGATAGAGAATGTTAAACAACATAAGGGTTTCAAATTTCGTTAGAATCGGCCAAATAGTTATGATGAAATTGCCAAATAATTCCTGCACTAACCTTAGAAGGACCTTGGGAATTATACCATTCGAAAGAGATTGTAAAACAACATAAGGGTTTCAAATTTCGTTAGAATCGGCCGAATAGTTACGATGTAATTGCCAAATTATTCCTGCACTAACCTTGGAATGACCTTGGGGATTATATCATTCGATAGAGATTGTAAAACAACATAAGGGTTTCAAATTTCGTTAGAATCGGCCGAATTATTACGATGTAATTGCCAAATAATTCCTGCACTAACCTAGAAAGGACCTTTGGAATTATATCATTCGATAGAGATTGTAAAACAACATAAGGGTTTTAAATTTCGTTAGAATCGGCCGAATAGTTACGATGTAATTGCCAAATAATTCCTGCACTAACCTTGGAAGGACCTTGGGAATTATATCACTCGATAGAGATTGTAAAACAACATAAGGGTTTCAAATTTCATTAGAATCGGCCGAATAGTTATGATGTAATTGCCAAATAATTCCTGCACTAACCTTGGAAGGACCTTGGGAATTATTATATTCGAAAGAGATTGTAAAACAACATAAGGGTTTCAAATTTCGTTAGAATCGGCCGAATAGTTACGATGTAATTTCCAAATAATTCCTGCACTAACCTTGGAAGGACCTTGGGAATTATATCACTCGATAGAGATTGTAAAACAACATAAGGGTTTCAAATTTCGTTAGAATCGGCCGAATAGTTATGATGTAATTGCCAAATAATTCCTGCACTAACCTTGGAAGGACCTTGGGAATTATATCACTCGTAGAGATTGTAAAACAACATGAGGGTTTCAAATTTCGTTAGAATCGGCCGAATAGTTATGATGTAATTGCCAAATAATTCCTGCACTAACCTTGGAAGGACCTTGGGAATTATATCACTCGATAGAGAGTGTAAAACAACATGAGGGTTTCAAATTTCGTTAGGTTCGGCCGAATAGTTATGATGTAATTGCCAAATAATTCCTGCACTAACCTTGGAAGGACCTTGGGAATTATATCACTCGATAGAGATTGTAAAACAACATAAGGGTTTCAAATTTCGTTAGAATCGGCCGAATAGTTACGATGTAATTGCCAAATAATTCCTGCACTAACCTTGGAAGGACCTTGGGAATAAAATCATTCGATAGAGATTGTAAAACAACATAAGGGTTTCAAATTTCGTTAGAATCGGCCGAACAGTTAAGATGTAATTGCCAAATAATTCCTGCACTAACCTTGGAAGGACCTTAAGAAATATATCATTCGATAGAGAATGTAAAACAACATAAGGGTTTCAAATTTCGTTAGAATCGGCCGAATAGTTACGATGTAATTGCCAAATAATTCCTGCACTAACCTTGGAAGGACCTTGGGAATTATATCATTCGATAGAGAATGTTAAACAACATAAGGGTTTCAAATTTCGTTAGGATCGGCCAAATAGTTATGATGAAATTGCCAAATAATTCCTGCACTAACCTTAGAAGGACCTTGGGAATTATATCACTCGATAGATATTGTAAAACAACATAAGGGTTTCAAATTTCGTTAGAATCGGCCGAATAGTTACGAAGTAATTGCCAAATTATTCCTGCACTAACCTTGGAAGGACCTTGGGAATTATATCATTCGATAGAGATTGTAAAACAACATAAGGGTTTCAAATTTCGTTAGAATCGGCCGAATAGTTACGATGTAATTGCCAAATAATTCCTGCACTAACCTTGAAACGACCTTTGGAATTATATCATTCGATAGAGATTGTAAAACAACATAAGGGTTTTAAATTTCGTTAGAATCGGCCGAATAGTTACGATGTAATTGCCAAATAATTCCTGCACTAACCTTGGAAGGACCTTAAGAATTATATCACTCGATAGAGATTGTAAAACAACATAAGGGTTTCAAATTTCGTTAGAATCGGCCGAATAGTTATGATGTAATTGCCAAATAATTCCTGCACTAACCTTGGAAGGACCTTGGGAATTATATTATTCGAAAGAGATTGTAAAACAACATAAGGGTTTCAAATTTCGTTAGAATCGGCCGAATAGTTACGATGTAATTGCCAAATAATTCCTGCACTAACCTTGGAAGGACCTTGGGAATTATATCACTCGATAGAGATTGTAAAACAACATAAGGGTTTCAAATTTCGTTAGAATCGGCCGAATAGTTATGATGTAATTGCCAAATAATTCCTGCACTAACCTTGGAAGGACCTTGGGAATTATATCACTCGTAGAGATTGTAAAACTACATGAGGGTTTCAAATTTCGTTAGAATCGGCCGAATAGTTATGATGTAATTGCCAAATAATTCCTGCACTAACCTTGGAAGGACCTTGGGAATTATATCACTCGTAGAGATTGTAAAACAACATGAGGGTTTCAAATTTCGTTAGAATCGGCCGAATAGTTATGATGTAATTGCCAAATAATTCCTGCACTAACCTTGGAAGGACCTTGGGAATTATAGCACTCGATAGAGATTGTAAAACAACATGAGGGTTTCAAATTTCGTTAGGTTCGGCCGAATAGTTATAATGTAATTGCCAAATAATTCCTGCACTAACCTTGGAAGGACCTTGGGAATTATATCATTCGAAGGAGATTGTAAAAGAACATAAGGGTTTCAAATTTCGTTAGAATCGGCCGAATAGTTACGATGTAATTGCCAAATAATTCGTGCACTAACCTTGGAAGGACCTTGGGAATTATATCATTCGATAGAGATTGTAAAACAACATAAGGGTTTCAAATTTCGTTAGAATCGGCCGAATAGTTACGATGTAATTGCCAAATAATTCCTGCACTAACCTAGGAAGGACCTTGGGAATTATATCATTCGATAGAGATTGTAAAACAACATAAGGTTTTCAAATTTCGTTAGAATCGGCCAAATAGTTACGATGTAATTGCCAAATAATTCCTGCACTAACGATGGAAGGACCTTGGGAATTATATCATTCGAAAGAGATTGTAAAACAACATAATGGTTTCAAATTTCGTTAGAATCGGCCGAATAGTTACGATGTAATTGCCAAATAATTCCTGCACTAACCTTGGAAGGACCTTGGGAATTATATCATTCGAAAGAGATTGTAAAACAACATAAGGGTTTCAAATTTCGTTAGAATCGGCCGAATAGTTACGATGTGATTGCCAAATAATTCCTGCACTAACCTTGGAAGGACCTTGGGAATTATATCATTCGATAGAGAATGTAAAACAACATAAAGGTTTCAAATTTCGTTAGAATCGGCCAAATAGTTATGATGTAATTGCCAAATAATTCCTGCACTAACCTTGGAAGGACCTTGGGAATTATATCACTCGATAGAGATTGTAAAACAACATTAGGGTTTCAAATTTCGTTAGAATCGGCCGAATAGTTATGATGTAATTGCCAAATAATTCCTGCACTAACCTTGGAAGGACCTTGGGAATTATATCATTCGATAGAGATTGTAAAACAACATAAAGGTTTCAAATTTCGTTAGAATCGGCCGAATAGTTATGATGTAATTGCCAAATAATTCCTGCACTAAACTTGGAAGGACCTTGGGAATTATATCATTCGAAAGAGATTGTAAAAGAACATAAGGGTTTTAAATTTCGTTAGAATCGGCCGAATAGTTACGATGTAATTGACGAATAATTCCTGCACTAACCTTGGAAGGACCTTGGGAATTATATCATTCGAAAGAGAATGTAAAACAACATAAATGTTTCAAATTTCGTTAGAATCGGCCGAATAGTTACGATGTAATTGCCAAATTATTCCTGCACTAACCTTGGAAGGACCTTGGGAATTATATAATTCGATAGAGATTGTAAAACAACATAAGGGTTTCAAATTTCGTTAGAATCGGCCGAATAGTTACGATGTAATTGCCAAATAATTCCTGCACTAACCTTGGAAGGACCTTGGGAATTATATCATTCGATAGAGAATGTAAAACAACATAGAGGTTTCCAATTTCGTTAGAATCGGCCAAATAGTTATGATGTAATTGCCAAATAATTCCTGCACTAACCTTGAGAGGACCTTGGGAATTAAATCACTCGATAGAGATTGTAAAACAACATAAGGGTTTCAAATTTCGTTAGAATCGGCCGAATAGTTACGATGTAATTGCCAAATTATTCCTGCACTAACATTGGAAGGACCTTGGGAATTATATAATTCGATAGATATTGTAAAACAACATAAGGGTTTCAAATTTCGTTAGAATCAACCGAATAGTTACGATGTAATTGCCAAATAATTCCTGCACTAACCTTGGAAGGACCTTGGGAATTATATCATTCGATAGAGATTGTAAAACAACATAAGGGTTTCAAATTTCGTTAGAATCGGCCGAATAGTTACGATGTAATTGCCAAATAATTCCTGCACTAACCTTGTAAGGACCTTGGGAATTATATTATTCGAAAGAGATTGTAAAACAACATAAGGGTTTCAAATTTCATTAGAATCGGCCGAATAGTTACGATGTAATTGCCAAATAATTCCTGCACTAATCTTGGAAGGACCTTGGGAATTATACCATTCGAAAGAGATTGTAAAACAACATAAGGGTTTCAAATTTCGTTAGAATCGGCCGAATAGTTACGATGTAATTGCCAAATAATTCCTGCACTAACCTTGGAAGGACCTTGGGAATTATATCATTCGAAAGAGATTGTAAAACAACATAAGGGTTTCAAATTTCGTTAGAATCGGCCGAATAGTTACGATGTGATTGCCAAATAATTCCTGCACTAACATTGGAAGGACCTTGGGAATTATATCATTCGATAGAGAATGTAAAACAACATAAAGGTTTCAAATTTCGTTAGAATCGGCCAAATAGTTATGATGTAATTGCCAAATAATTCCTGCACTAACCTTGGAAGGACCTTGGGAATTATATCACTCAATAGAGATTGTAAAACAACATTAGGGTTTCAAATTTCGTTAGAATCGGCCGAATAGTTATGATGTAATTGCCAAATAATTCCTGCACTAACCTTGGAAGGACCTTGGGAATTATATCACTCGATAGAGATTGTAAAACAACATAAAGGTTTCAAATTTCGTTAGAATCGGCCGAATAGTTATGATGTAATTGCCAAATAATTCCTGCACTAAACTTGGAAGGACCTTGGGAATTATATCATTCGAAAGAGATTGTAAAAGAACATAAGGGTTTTAAATTTCGTTAGAATCGGCCGAATAGTTACGATGTAATTGACGAATAATTCCTGCACTAATCTTGAAAGGACCTTGGGAATTATATCATTCGAAAGAGATTGTAAAACAACATAAATGTTTCAAATTTCGTTAGAATCGGCCGAATAGTTACGATGTAATTGCCAAATTATTCCTGCACTAACCTTGGAAGGACCTTGGGAATTATATAATTCGATAGAGATTGTAAAACAACATAAGGGTTTCAAATTTCGTTAGAATCAACCGAATAGTTATGATGTAATTGCCAAATAATTCCTGCACTAACCTTGGAAGGACCTTGGGAATTATATCATTCGATAGAGATTGTAAAACAACCTAAGGGTTTCAAATTTCGTTAGAATCGGCCGAATAGTTACGATGTAATTGCCAAATAATTCCTGCACTAACCTTGGAAGGACCTTGGGAATTATATCATTCGATAGAGAATGTAAAACAACATAGAGGTTTCCAATTTCGTTAGAATCGGCCAAATAGTTATGATGTAATTGCCAAATAATTCCTGCACTAACCTTGAGAGGACCTTGGGAATTATATCACTCGATAGAGATTGTAAAACAACATAAGGGTTTCAAATTTCGTTAGAATCGGCCGAATAGTTACGATGTAATTGCCAAATTATTCCTGCACTAACATTGGAAGGACCTTGGGAATTATATAATTCGATAGAGATTGTAAAACAACATAAGGGTTTCAAATTTCGTTAGAATCAACCGAATAGTTACGAAGTAATTGCCAAATAATTCCTGCACTAACCTTGGAAGGACCTTGGGAATTATATCATTCGATAGAGATTGTAAAACAACATAAGGGTTTCAAATTTCGTTAGAATCGGCCGAATAGTAACGATGTAATTGCCAAAAAATTCCTGCACTAACCTTGGAAGGACCTTGGGAATTATATCACTCGATAGAGATTATAAAACAACATAAGGGTTTCAAATTTCATTAGAATCGGCCGAATAGTTACGATGTAATTGCCAAATAATTCCTGCACTAACCTTGGAAGGACCTTGGGAATAATATCATTCGATAGAGATTGTAAAACAACATAAGGGTTTCAAATTTCGTTAGAATCGGCCGAAGAGTTACGATGTAATTGCCAAATAATTCCTGCACTAACCTTGGAAGGACCTTGGGAGTTATATCATTCGAAAGAGATTGTAAAACAACATAAGGGTTTCAAATTTCGTTAGAATCGGCCGAATAGTTACGATGTAATTGCCAAATCATTCCTGCACTAACCTTGGAAGGACCTTGGGAATTATATCATTCGATAGAGAATGTTAAACAACATAAGGGTTTCAAATTTCGTTAGAATCGGCCAAATAGTTATGATGAAATTGCCAAATAATTCCTGCACTAACCTTAGAAGGACCTTGGGAATTATACCATTCGAAAGAGATTGTAAAACAACATAAGGGTTTCAAATTTCGTTAGAATCGGCCGAATAGTTACGATGTAATTGCCAAATTATTCCTGCACTAACCTTGGAAGGACCTTGGGAATTATATCATTCGATAGAGATTGTAAAACAACATTAGGGTTTCAAATTTCGTTAGAATCGGCCGAATTATTACGATGTAATTGCCAAATAATTCCTGCACTAACCTAGAAAGGACCTTTGGAATTATATCATTCGATAGAGATTGTAAAACAACATAAGGGTTTTAAATTTCGTTAGAATCGGCCGAATAGTTACGATGTAATTGCCAAATAATTCCTGCACTAACCTTGGAAGGACCTTGGGAATTATATCACTCGATAGAGATTGTAAAACAACATAAGGGTTTCAAATTTCATTAGAATCGGCCGAATAGTTATGATGTAATTGCCAAATAATTCCTGCACTAACCTTGGAAGGACCTTGGGAATTATTATATTCGAAAGAGATTGTAAAACAACATAAGGGTTTCAAATTTCGTTAGAATCGGCCGAATAGTTACGATGTAATTTCCAAATAATTCCTGCACTAACCTTGGAAGGACCTTGGGAATTATATCACTCGATAGAGATTGTAAAACAACATAAGGGTTTCAAATTTCGTTTGAATCGGCCGAATAGTTATGATGTAATTGCCAAATAATTCCTGCACTAACCTTGGAAGGACCTTGGGAATTATATCACTCGTAGAGATTGTAAAACAACATGAGGGTTTCAAATTTCGTTAGAATCGGCCGAATAGTTATGATGTAATTGCCAAATAATTCCTGCACTAACCTTGGAAGGACCTTGGGAATTATATCACTCGATAGAGAGTGTAAAACAACATGAGGGTTTCAAATTTCGTTAGGTTCGGCCGAATAGTTATGATGTAATTGCCAAATAATTCCTGCACTAACCTTGGAAGGACCTTGGGAATTATATCACTCGATAGAGATTGTAAAACAACATAAGGGTTTCAAATTTCGTTAGAATCGGCCGAATAGTTACGATGTAATTGCCAAATAATTCCTGCACTAATCTTGGAAGGACCTTGGGAATAAAATCATTCGATAGAGATTGTAAAACAACATAAGGGTTTCAAATTTCGTTAGAATCGGCCGAACAGTTACGATGTAATTGCCAAATAATTCCTGCACTATCCTTGGAAGGACCTTGGGAATTATAGCACTCGATAGAGATTGTAAAACAACATAAGGGTTTCAAATTTCGTTAGAATCGGCCGAATAGTTACGATGTAATTGCCAAATAATTCCTGCACTAACCTTGGAAGGACCTTGGGAATTATATCATTCGATAGAGAATGTTAAACAACATAAGGGTTTCAAATTTCGTTAGAATCGGCCAAATAGTTATGATGAAATTGCCAAATAATTCCTGCACTAACCTTAGAAGGACCTTGGGAATTATATCACTCGATAGATATTGTAAAACAACATAAGGGTTTCAAATTTCGTTAGAATCGGCCGAATAGTTACGAAGTAATTGCCAAATTATTCCTGCACTAACCTTGGAAGGACCTTGGGAATTATATCATTCGATAGAGATTGTAAAACAACATAAGGGTTTCAAATTTCGTTAGAATCGGCCGAATAGTTACGATGTAATTGCCAAATAATTCCTGCACTAACCTTGAAAGGACCTTTGGAATTATATCATTCGATAGAGATTGTAAAACAACATAAGGGTTTTAAATTTCGTTAGAATCGGCCGAATAGTTACGATGTAATTGCCAAATAATTCCTGCACTAACCTTGGAAGGACCTTAAGAATTATATCACTCGATAGAGATTGTAAAACAACATAAGGGTTTCAAATTTCGTTAGAATCGGCCGAATAGTTATGATGTAATTGCCAAATAATTCCTGCACTAACCTTGGAAGGACCTTGGGAATTATATCACTCGATAGAGATTGTAAAACAACATAAGGGTTTCAAATTTCATTAGAATCGGCCGAATAGTTACGATGTAATTGCCAAATAATTCCTGCACTAACCTTGGAAGGACCTTGGAAATAATATCATTCGATAGAGATTGTAAAACAACATAACGGTTTCAAATTTCGTTAGAATCGGCCAAATAGTTAGGATGTAATTGTCCAAATAATTCCATCACTAACCTTGGAAGGACCTTGGGAATTATATCACTCGTAGAGATTGTAAAACAACATGAGGGTTTCAAATTTCGTTAGAATCGGCCGAATAGTTATGATGTAATTGCCAAATAATTCCTGCACTAACCTTGGAAGGACCTTGGGAATTATATAATTCGATAGAGATTGTAAAACAACATAAGGGTTTCAAATTTCGTTAGAATCAACCGAATAGTTACGATGTAATTGCCAAATAATTCCTGCACTAACCTTGGAAGGACCTTGGGAATTATATCATTCGATAGAGATTGTAAAACAACCTAAGGCTTTCAAATTTCGTTAGAATCGGCCGAATAGTTACGGTGTATTTGCCAAATAATTCCTGCACTAACCTTGGAAGGACCTTGGGAATTATATCATTCGATAGAGAATGTAAAACAACATAGAGGTTTCCAATTTCGTTAGAATCGGCCAAATAGTTATGATGTAATTGCCAAATAATTCCTGCACTAACCTTGAGAGGACCTTGGGAATTATATCACTCGATAGAGATTGTAAAACAACATAAGGGTTTCAAATTTCGTTAGAATCGGCCGAATAGTTACGATGTAATTGCCAAATTATTCCTGCACTAACATTGGAAGGACCTTGGGAATTATATAATTCGATAGAGATTGTAAAACAACATAAGGGTTTCAAATTTCGTTAGAATCAACCGAATAGTTACGAAGTAATTGCCAAATAATTCCTGCACTAACCTTGGAAGGACCTTGGGAATTATATCATTCGATAGAGATTGTAAAACAACATAAGGGTTTCAAATTTCGTTAGAATCGGCCGAATAGTTACGATGTAATTGCCAAATAATTCCTGCACTAACCTTGGAAGGACCTTGGGAATTATATTATTCGAAAGAGATTGTAAAACAACATAAGGGTTTCAAATTTCATTAGAATCGGCCGAATAGTTACGATGTAATTGCCAAATAATTCCTGCACTAATCTTGGAAGGACCTTGGGAATTATACCATTCGAAAGAGATTGTAAAACAACATAAGGGTTTCAAATTTCGTTAGAATCGGCCGAATAGTTACGATGTAATTGCCAAATAATTCCTGCACTAACCTTGGAACGACCTTGGGAATTATATCACTCGATAGAGATTGTAAAACAACATAAGGGTTTCAAATTTCATTAGAATCGGCCGAATAGTTACGATGTAATTGCCAAATAATTCCTGCACTAACCTTGGAAGGACCTTGGAAATAATATCATTCGATAGAGATTGTAAAACAACATAACGGTTTCAAATTTCGTTAGAATCGGCCAAATACTTAGGATGTAATTGCCAAATAATTCCTGCACTAACCTTGGAAGGACCTTAAGAATTATATCATTCGATAGAGAATGTAAAACAACATAAGGGTTTCAAATTTCGTTAGAATCGGCCGAATAGTTACGATGTAATTGACAAATAATTCCTGCACTAACCTTGGAAGGACCTTGGGAATTATATCATTCGAAAGAGAATGTAAAACAACATAAGGGTTTCAAATTTTGTTAGAATCGGCCGAATAGTTACGATGTAATTGCCAAATAATTCCTGCACTAACCTTGGAAGGACCTTGGGAATTATATCATTCGAAAGAGATTGTAAAACAACATAAGGGTTTCAAATTTCGTTAGAATCGGCCAAATAGTTACGATGTAATTGCCAAATAATTCCTGCACTAACCTTGGAAGGACCTTGGGAATTATATCACTCGTAGAGATTGTAAAACAACATGAGGGTTTCAAATTTCGTTAGAATCGGCCGAATAGTTATGATGTAATTGCCAAATAATTCCTGCACTAACCTTGGAAGGACCTTGGGAATTATATCACTCGATAGAGAGTGTAAAACAACATGAGGGTTTCAAATTTCGTTAGGTTCGGCCGAATAGTTATGATGTAATTGCCAAATAATTCCTGCACTAACCTTGGAAGGACCTTGGGAATTATATCACTCGATAGAGATTGTAAAACAACATAAGGGTTTCAAATTTCGTTAGAATCGGCCGAATAGTTACGATGTAATTGCCAAATAATTCCTGCACTAACCTTGGAAGGACCTTGGGAATAAAATCATTCGATAGAGATTGTAAAACAACATAAGGGTTTCAAATTTCGTTAGAATCGGCCGAACAGTTAAGATGTAATTGCCAAATAATTCCTGCACTAACCTTGGAAGGACCTTAAGAAATATATCATTCGATAGAGAATGTAAAACAACATAAGGGTTTCAAATTTCGTTAGAATCGGCCGAATAGTTACGATGTAATTGCCAAATAATTCCTGCACTAACCTTGGAAGGACCTTGGGAATTATATCATTCGATAGAGAATGTTAAACAACATAAGGGTTTCAAATTTCGTTAGGATCGGCCAAATAGTTATGATGAAATTGCCAAATAATTCCTGCACTAACCTTAGAAGGACCTTGGGAATTATATCACTCGATAGATATTGTAAAACAACATAAGGGTTTCAAATTTCGTTAGAATCGGCCGAATAGTTACGAAGTAATTGCCAAATTATTCCTGCACTAACCTTGGAAGGACCTTGGGAATTATATCATTCGATAGAGATTGTAAAACAACATAAGGGTTTCAAATTTCGTTAGAATCGGCCGAATAGTTACGATGTAATTGCCAAATAATTCCTGCACTAACCTTGAAACGACCTTTGGAATTATATCATTCGATAGAGATTGTAAAACAACATAAGGGTTTTAAATTTCGTTAGAATCGGCCGAATAGTTACGATGTAATTGCCAAATAATTCCTGCACTAACCTTGGAAGGACCTTAAGAATTATATCACTCGATAGAGATTGTAAAACAACATAAGGGTTTCAAATTTCGTTAGAATCGGCCGAATAGTTATGATGTAATTGCCAAATAATTCCTGCACTAACCTTGGAAGGACCTTGGGAATTATATTATTCGAAAGAGATTGTAAAACAACATAAGGGTTTCAAATTTCGTTAGAATCGGCCGAATAGTTACGATGTAATTGCCAAATAATTCCTGCACTAACCTTGGAAGGACCTTGGGAATTATATCACTCGATAGAGATTGTAAAACAACATAAGGGTTTCAAATTTCGTTAGAATCGGCCGAATAGTTATGATGTAATTGCCAAATAATTCCTGCACTAACCTTGGAAGGACCTTGGGAATTATATCACTCGTAGAGATTGTAAAACTACATGAGGGTTTCAAATTTCGTTAGAATCGGCCGAATAGTTATGATGTAATTGCCAAATAATTCCTGCACTAACCTTGGAAGGACCTTGGGAATTATATCACTCGTAGAGATTGTAAAACAACATGAGGGTTTCAAATTTCGTTAGAATCGGCCGAATAGTTATGATGTAATTGCCAAATAATTCCTGCACTAACCTTGGAAGGACCTTGGGAATTATAGCACTCGATAGAGATTGTAAAACAACATGAGGGTTTCAAATTTCGTTAGGTTCGGCCGAATAGTTATAATGTAATTGCCAAATAATTCCTGCACTAACCTTGGAAGGACCTTGGGAATTATATCATTCGAAGGAGATTGTAAAAGAACATAAGGGTTTCAAATTTCGTTAGAATCGGCCGAATAGTTACGATGTAATTGCCAAATAATTCGTGCACTAACCTTGGAAGGACCTTGGGAATTATATCATTCGATAGAGATTGTAAAACAACATAAGGGTTTCAAATTTCGTTAGAATCGGCCGAATAGTTACGATGTAATTGCCAAATAATTCCTGCACTAACCTAGGAAGGACCTTGGGAATTATATCATTCGATAGAGATTGTAAAACAACATAAGGTTTTCAAATTTCGTTAGAATCGGCCAAATAGTTACGATGTAATTGCCAAATAATTCCTGCACTAACGATGGAAGGACCTTGGGAATTATATCATTCGAAAGAGATTGTAAAACAACATAATGGTTTCAAATTTCGTTAGAATCGGCGGAATAGTTACGATGTAATTGCCAAATAATTCCTGCACTAACCTTGGAAGGACCTTGGGAATTATATCATTCGAAAGAGATTGTAAAACAACATAAGGGTTTCAAATTTCGTTAGAATCGGCCGAATAGTTACGATGTGATTGCCAAATAATTCCTGCACTAACCTTGGAAGGACCTTGGGAATTATATCATTCGATAGAGAATGTAAAACAACATAAAGGTTTCAAATTTCGTTAGAATCGGCCAAATAGTTATGATGTAATTGCCAAATAATTCCTGCACTAACCTTGGAAGGACCTTGGGAATTATATCACTCGATAGAGATTGTAAAACAACATTAGGGTTTCAAATTTCGTTAGAATCGGCCGAATAGTTATGATGTAATTGCCAAATAATTCCTGCACTAACCTTGGAAGGACCTTGGGAATTATATCATTCGATAGAGATTGTAAAACAACATAAAGGTTTCAAATTTCGTTAGAATCGGCCGAATAGTTATGATGTAATTGCCAAATAATTCCTGCACTAAACTTGGAAGGACCTTGGGAATTATATCATTCGAAAGAGATTGTAAAAGAACATAAGGGTTTTAAATTTCGTTAGAATCGGCCGAATAGTTACGATGTAATTGACGAATAATTCCTGCACTAACCTTGGAAGGACCTTGGGAATTATATCATTCGAAAGAGAATGTAAAACAACATAAATGTTTCAAATTTCGTTAGAATCGGCCGAATAGTTACGATGTAATTGCCAAATTATTCCTGCACTAACCTTGGAAGGACCTTGGGAATTATATAATTCGATAGAGATTGTAAAACAACATAAGGGTTTCAAATTTCGTTAGAATCGGCCGAATAGTTACGATGTAATTGCCAAATAATTCCTGCACTAACCTTGGAAGGACCTTGGGAATTATATCATTCGATAGAGAATGTAAAACAACATAGAGGTTTCCAATTTCGTTAGAATCGGCCAAATAGTTATGATGTAATTGCCAAATAATTCCTGCACTAACCTTGAGAGGACCTTGGGAATTAAATCACTCGATAGAGATTGTAAAACAACATAAGGGTTTCAAATTTCGTTAGAATCGGCCGAATAGTTACGATGTAATTGCCAAATTATTCCTGCACTAACATTGGAAGGACCTTGGGAATTATATAATTCGATAGAGATTGTAAAACAACATAAGGGTTTCAAATTTCGTTAGAATCAACCGAATAGTTACGATGTAATTGCCAAATAATTCCTGCACTAACCTTGGAAGGACCTTGGGAATTATATCATTCGATAGAGATTGTAAAACAACATAAGGGTTTCAAATTTCGTTAGAATCGGCCGAATAGTTACGATGTAATTGCCAAATAATTCCTGCACTAACCTTGTAAGGACCTTGGGAATTATATTATTCGAAAGAGATTGTAAAACAACATAAGGGTTTCAAATTTCATTAGAATCGGCCGAATAGTTACGATGTAATTGCCAAATAATTCCTGCACTAATCTTGGAAGGACCTTGGGAATTACACCATTCGAAAGAGATTGTAAAACAACATAAGGGTTTCAAATTTCGTTAGAATCGGCCGAATAGTTACGATGTAATTGCCAAATAATTCCTGCACTAACCTTGGAAGGACCTTGGGATTTATATCATTCGAAAGAGATTGTAAAACAACATAAGGGTTTCAAATTTCGTTAGAATCGGCCGAATAGTTACGATGTGATTGCCAAATAATTCCTGCACTAACATTGGAAGGACCTTGGGAATTATATCATTCGATAGAGAATGTAAAACAACATAAAGGTTTCAAATTTCGTTAGAATCGGCCAAATAGTTATGATGTAATTGCCAAATAATTCCTGCACTAACCTTGGAAGGACCTTGGGAATTATATCACTCAATAGAGATTGTAAAACAACATTAGGGTTTCAAATTTCGTTAGAATCGGCCGAATAGTTATGATGTAATTGCCAAATAATTCCTGCACTAACCTTGGAAGGACCTTGGGAATTATATCACTCGATAGAGATTGTAAAACAACATAAAGGTTTCAAATTTCGTTAGAATCGGCCGAATAGTTATGATGTAATTGCCAAATAATTCCTGCACTAAACTTGGAAGGACCTTGGGAATTATATCATTCGAAAGAGATTGTAAAAGAACATAAGGGTTTTAAATTTCGTTAGAATCGGCCGAATAGTTACGATGTAATTGACGAATAATTCCTGCACTAATCTTGAAAGGACCTTGGGAATTATATCATTCGAAAGAGATTGTAAAACAACATAAATGTTTCAAATTTCGTTAGAATCGGCCGAATAGTTACGATGTAATTGCCAAATTATTCCTGCACTAACCTTGGAAGGACCTTGGGAATTATATAATTCGATAGAGATTGTAAAACAACATAAGGGTTTCAAATTTCGTTAGAATCAACCGAATAGTTATGATGTAATTGCCAAATAATTCCTGCACTAACCTTGGAAGGACCTTGGGAATTATATCATTCGATAGAGATTGTAAAACAACCTAAGGGTTTCAAATTTCGTTAGAATCGGCCGAATAGTTACGATGTAATTGCCAAATAATTCCTGCACTAACCTTGGAAGGACCTTGGGAATTATATCATTCGATAGAGAATGTAAAACAACATAGAGGTTTCCAATTTCGTTAGAATCGGCCAAATAGTTATGATGTAATTGCCAAATAATTCCTGCACTAACCTTGAGAGGACCTTGGGAATTATATCACTCGATAGAGATTGTAAAACAACATAAGGGTTTCAAATTTCGTTAGAATCGGCCGAATAGTTACGATGTAATTGCCAAATTATTCCTGCACTAACATTGGAAGGACCTTGGGAATTATATAATTCGATAGAGATTGTAAAACAACATAAGGGTTTCAAATTTCGTTAGAATCAACCGAATAGTTACGAAGTAATTGCCAAATAATTCCTGCACTAACCTTGG
This sequence comes from Ceratothoa steindachneri, assembly GCA_963969495.1. NCBI lineage: Eukaryota > Metazoa > Arthropoda > Malacostraca > Isopoda > Cymothoidae > Ceratothoa > Ceratothoa steindachneri. The sequence goes on along the minus strand of OZ018333.1, from coordinate 94,521,308 downwards.
AAGGACCTTGGGAATTATATCATTCGATAGAGATTGTAAAACAACATAAGGGTTTCAAATTTCGTTAGAATCGGCCGAATAGTAACGATGTAATTGCCAAAAAATTCCTGCACTAACCTTGGAAGGACCTTGGGAATTATATCACTCGATAGAGATTATAAAACAACATAAGGGTTTCAAATTTCATTAGAATCGGCCGAATAGTTACGATGTAATTGCCAAATAATTCCTGCACTAACCTTGGAATGACCTTGGGAATAATATCATTCGATAGAGATTGTAAAACAACATAAGGGTTTCAAATTTCGTTAGAATCGGCCGAAGAGTTACGATGTAATTGCCAAATAATTCCTGCACTAACCTTGGAAGGACCTTGGGAGTTATATCATTCGAAAGAGATTGTAAAACAACATAAGGGTTTCAAATTTCGTTAGAATCGGCACAATAGTTACGATGTATTTGCCAAATAATTCCTGCACTACCCTTGGAAGGACCTTGGGAATTATATCATTTGAAAGAGATTGTAAAACAGCATAAGGGTTTCAAATTTCGTTAGAATCGGCCGAATAGTTACGATGTAATTGCCAAATCATTCCTGCACTAACCTTGGAAGGACCTTGGGAATTATATCATTCGATAGAGAATGTTAAACAACATAAGGGTTTCAAATTTCGTTAGAATCGGCCAAATAGTTATGATGAAATTGCCAAATAATTCCTGCACTAACCTTAGAAGGACCTTGGGAATTATACCATTCGAAAGAGATTGTAAAACAACATAAGGGTTTCAAATTTCGTTAGAATCGGCCGAATAGTTACGATGTAATTGCCAAATTATTCCTGCACTAACCTTGGAAGGACCTTGGGAATTATATCATTCGATAGAGATTGTAAAACAACATAAGGGTTTCAAATTTCGTTAGAATCGGCCGAATAGTTACGATGTAATTGCCAAATAATTCCTGCACTAACCTTGGAAGGACCTTGGGAATTATATTATTCGAAAGAGATTGTAAAACAACATAAGGGTTTCAAATTTCATTAGAATCGGCCGAATAGTTACGATGTAATTGCCAAATAATTCCTGCACTAATCTTGGAAGGACCTTGGGAATTATACCATTCGAAAGAGATTGTAAAACAACATAAGGGTTTCAAATTTCGTTAGAATCGGCCGAATAGTTACGATGTAATTGCCAAATAATTCCTGCACTAACCTTGGAACGACCTTGGGAATTATATCACTCGATAGAGATTGTAAAACAACATAAGGGTTTCAAATTTCATTAGAATCGGCCGAATAGTTACGATGTAATTGCCAAATAATTCCTGCACTAACCTTGGAAGGACCTTGGAAATAATATCATTCGATAGAGATTGTAAAACAACATAACGGTTTCAAATTTCGTTAGAATCGGCCAAATACTTAGGATGTAATTGCCAAATAATTCCTGCACTAACCTTGGAAGGACCTTAAGAATTATATCATTCGATAGAGAATGTAAAACAACATAAGGGTTTCAAATTTCGTTAGAATCGGCCGAATAGTTACGATGTAATTGACAAATAATTCCTGCACTAACCTTGGAAGGACCTTGGGAATTATATCATTCGAAAGAGAATGTAAAACAACATAAGGGTTTCAAATTTTGTTAGAATCGGCCGAATAGTTACGATGTAATTGCCAAATAATTCCTGCACTAACCTTGGAAGGACCTTGGGAATTATATCATTCGAAAGAGATTGTAAAACAACATAAGGGTTTCAAATTTCGTTAGAATCGGCCAAATAGTTACGATGTAATTGCCAAATAATTCCTGCACTAACCTTGGAAGGACCTTGGGAATTATATCATTCGATAGAGATTGTAAAACAACATAAGGGTTTCAAATTTCATTAGAATCGGCCGAATAGTTACGATGTAATTGCCAAATAATTCCTGCACTAACCTAGGAAGGACCTTGGGAATTATATCATTCGATAGAGATTGTAAAACAACATAAGGTTTTCAAATTTCGTTAGAATCGGCCAAATAGTTACGATGTAATTGCCAAATAATTCCTGCACTAACGATGGAAGGACCTTGGGAATTATATCATTCGAAAGAGATTGTAAAACAACATAATGGTTTCAAATTTCGTTAGAATTGGCCGAATAGTTACGATGTAATTGCCAAATAATTCCTGCACTAACCTTGGAAGGACCTTGGGAATTATATCATTCGAAAGAGATTGTAAAACAACATAAGGGTTTCAAATTTCGTTAGAATCGGCCGAATAGTTACGATGTGATTGCTAAATAATTCCTGCACTAACCTTGGAAGGACCTTGGGAATTATATCATTCGAAAGAGATTGTAAAACAACATAAGGGTTTCAAATTTCGTTAGAATCGGCCGAATAGTTACGATGTAATTGCCAAATAATTCCTGCACTAACCTTGGAAGGACCTTAGGAATTATATCACTCGATAGAGATTGTAAAACAACATAAGGGTTTCAAATTTCATTAGAATCGGCCGAATAGTTACGATGTAATTGCCAAATAATTCCTGCACTAACCTTGGAAGGACCTTGGAAATAATATCATTCGATAGAGATTGTAAAACAACATAACGGTTTCAAATTTCGTTAGAATCGGCCAAATAGTTAGGATGTAATTGCCAAATAATTCCATCACTAACCTTGGAAGGACCTTGGGAATTATATCACTCGTAGAGATTGTAAAACAACATGAGGGTTTCAAATTTCGTTAGAATCGGCCGAATAGTTATGATGTAATTGCCAAATAATTCCTGCACTAACCTTGGAAGGACCTTGGGAATTATATCACTCGTAGAGATTGTAAAACAACATGAGGGTTTCAAATTTCGTTAGAATCGGCCGAATAGTTATGATGTAATTGCCAAATAATTCCTGCACTAACCTTGGAAGGACCTTGGGAATTATAGCACTCGATAGAGATTGTAAAACAACATGAGGGTTTCAAATTTCGTTAGGTTCGGCCGAATATTTATAATGTAATTGCCAAATAATTCCTGCACTAACCTTGGAAGGACCTTGGGAATTATATCATTCGAAGGAGATTGTAAAAGAACATAAGGGTTTCAAATTTCGTTAGAATCGGCCGAATAGTTACGATGTAATTGCCAAATAATTCGTGCACTAACCTTGGAAGGACCTTCTGAATTATATCATTCGATAGAGATTGTAAAACAACATAAGGTTTTCAAATTTCGTTAGAATCGGCCGAATAGTTACGATGTAATTGCCAAATAATTCCTGCACTAACCTTGGAAGGACCTTGGGATTTATATCATTCGAAAGAGATTGTAAAACAACATAAGGGTTTCAAATTTCGTTAGAATCGGCCGAATAGTTACGATGTGATTGCCAAATAATTCCTGCACTAACATTGGAAGGACCTTGGGAATTATATCATTCGATAGAGAATGTAAAACAACATAAAGGTTTCAAATTTCGTTAGAATCGGCCAAATAGTTATGATGTAATTGCCAAATAATTCCTGCACTAACCTTGGAAGGACCTTGGGAATTATATCACTCAATAGAGATTGTAAAACAACATTAGGGTTTCAAATTTCGTTAGAATCGGCCGAATAGTTATGATGTAATTGCCAAATAATTCCTGCACTAACCTTGGAAGGACCTTGGGAATTATATCACTCGATAGAGATTGTAAAACAACATAAAGGTTTCAAATTTCGTTAGAATCGGCCGAATAGTTATGATGTAATTGCCAAATAATTCCTGCACTAAACTTGGAAGGACCTTGGGAATTATATCATTCGAAAGAGATTGTAAAAGAACATAAGGGTTTTAAATTTCGTTAGAATCGGCCGAATAGTTACGATGTAATTGACGAATTATTCCTGCACTAATCTTGAAAGGACCTTGGGAATTATATCATTCGAAAGAGATTGTAAAACAACATAAATGTTTCAAATTTCGTTAGAATCGGCCGAATAGTTACGATGTAATTGCCAAATTATTCCTGCACTAACCTTGGAAGGACCTTGGGAATTATATAATTCGATAGAGATTGTAAAACAACATAAGGGTTTCAAATTTCGTTAGAATCAACCGAATAGTTATGATGTAATTGCCAAATAATTCCTGCACTAACCTTGGAAGGACCTTGGGAATTATATCATTCGATAGAGATTGTAAAACAACCTAAGGGTTTCAAATTTCGTTAGAATCGGCCGAATAGTTACGATGTAATTGCCAAATAATTCCTGCACTAACCTTGGAAGGACCTTGGGAATTATATCATTCGATAGAGAATGTAAAACAACATAGAGGTTTCCAATTTCGTTAGAATCGGCCGAATAGTTATGATGTAATTGCCAAATAATTCCTGCACTAACCTTGAGAGGACCTTGGGAATTATATCACTCGATAGAGATTGTAAAACAACATAAGGGTTTCAAATTTCGTTAGAATCGGCCGAATAGTTACGATGTAATTGCCAAATTATTCCTGCACTAACATTGGAAGGACCTTGGGAATTATATAATTCGATAGAGATTGTAAAACAACATAAGGTTTTCAAATTTCGTTAGAATCAACCGAATAGTTACGAAGTAATTGCCAAATAATTCCTGCACTAACCTTGGAAGGACCTTGGGAATTATATCATTCGATAGAGATTGTAAAACAACATAAGGGTTTCAAATTTCGTTAGAATCGGCCGAATAGTAACGATGTAATTGCCAAAAAATTCCTGCACTAACCTTGGAAGGACCTTGGGAATTATATCACTCGATAGAGATTATAAAACAACATAAGGGTTTCAAATTTCATTAGAATCGGCCGAATAGTTACGATGTAATTGCCAAATAATTCCTGCACTAACCTTGGAATGACCTTGGGAATAATATCATTCGATAGAGATTGTAAAACAACATAAGGGTTTCAAATTTCGTTAGAATCGGCCGAAGAGTTACGATGTAATTGCCAAATAATTCCTGCACTAACCTTGGAAGGACCTTGGGAGTTATATCATTCGAAAGAGATTGTAAAACAACATAAGGGTTTCAAATTTCGTTAGAATCGGCACAATAGTTACGATGTATTTGCCAAATAATTCCTGCACTACCCTTGGAAGGACCTTGGGAATTATATCATTTGAAAGAGATTGTAAAACAGCATAAGGGTTTCAAATTTCGTTAGAATCGGCCGAATAGTTACGATGTAATTGCCAAATCATTCCTGCACTAACCTTGGAAGGACCTTGGGAATTATATCATTCGATAGAGAATGTTAAACAACATAAGGGTTTCAAATTTCGTTAGAATCGGCCAAATAGTTATGATGAAATTGCCAAATAATTCCTGCACTAACCTTAGAAGGACCTTGGGAATTATACCATTCGAAAGAGATTGTAAAACAACATAAGGGTTTCAAATTTCGTTAGAATCGGCCGAATAGTTACGATGTAATTGCCAAATTATTCCTGCACTAACCTTGGAAGGACCTTGGGAATTATATCATTCGATAGAGATTGTAAAACAACATAAGGGTTTCAAATTTCGTTAGAATCGGCCGAATAGTTACGATGTAATTGCTAAATAATTCCTGCACTAACCTTGGAAGGACCTTGGGAATTATATTATTCGAAAGAGATTGTAAAACAACATAAGGGTTTCAAATTTCATTAGAATCGGCCGAATAGTTACGATGTAATTGCCAAATAATTCCTGCACTAATCTTGGAAGGACCTTGGGAATTATACCATTCGAAAGAGATTGTAAAACAACATAAGGGTTTCAAATTTCGTTAGAATCGGCCGAATAGTTACGATGTAATTGCCAAATAATTCCTGCACTAACCTTGGAACGACCTTGGGAATTATATCACTCGATAGAGATTGTAAAACAACATAAGGGTTTCAAATTTCATTAGAATCGGCCGAATAGTTACGATGTAATTGCCAAATAATTCCTGCACTAACCTTGGAAGGACCTTGGAAATAATATCATTCGATAGAGATTGTAAAACAACATAACGGTTTCAAATTTCGTTAGAATCGGCCAAATACTTAGGATGTAATTGCCAAATAATTCCTGCACTAACCTTGGAAGGACCTTAAGAATTATATCATTCGATAGAGAATGTAAAACAACATAAGGGTTTCAAATTTCGTTAGAATCGGCCGAATAGTTACGATGTAATTGACAAATAATTCCTGCACTAACCTTGGAAGGACCTTGGGAATTATATCATTCGAAAGAGAATGTAAAACAACATAAGGGTTTCAAATTTTGTTAGAATCGGCCGAATAGTTACGATGTAATTGCCAAATAATTCCTGCACTAACCTTGGAAGGACCTTGGGAATTATATCATTCGAAAGAGATTGTAAAACAACATAAGGGTTTCAAATTTCGTTAGAATCGGCCAAATAGTTACGATGTAATTGCCAAATAATTCCTGCACTAACCTTGGAAGGACCTTGGGAATTATATCATTCGATAGAGATTGTAAAACAACATAAGGGTTTCAAATTTCATTAGAATCGGCCGAATAGTTACGATGTAATTGCCAAATAATTCCTGCACTAACCTAGGAAGGACCTTGGGAATTATATCATTCGATAGAGATTGTAAAACAACATAAGGTTTTCAAATTTCGTTAGAATCGGCCAAATAGTTACGATGTAATTGCCAAATAATTCCTGCACTAACGATGGAAGGACCTTGGGAATTATATCATTCGAAAGAGATTGTAAAACAACATAATGGTTTCAAATTTCGTTAGAATTGGCCGAATAGTTACGATGTAATTGCCAAATAATTCCTGCACTAACCTTGGAAGGACCTTGGGAATTATATCATTCGAAAGAGATTGTAAAACAACATAAGGGTTTCAAATTTCGTTAGAATCGGCCGAATAGTTACGATGTGATTGCTAAATAATTCCTGCACTAACCTTGGAAGGACCTTGGGAATTATATCATTCGAAAGAGATTGTAAAACAACATAAGGGTTTCAAATTTCGTTAGAATCGGCCGAATAGTTACGATGTAATTGCCAAATAATTCCTGCACTAACCTTGGAAGGACCTTAGGAATTATATCACTCGATAGAGATTGTAAAACAACATAAGGGTTTCAAATTTCATTAGAATCGGCCGAATAGTTACGATGTAATTGCCAAATAATTCCTGCACTAACCTTGGAAGGACCTTGGAAATAATATCATTCGATAGAGATTGTAAAACAACATAACGGTTTCAAATTTCGTTAGAATCGGCCAAATAGTTAGGATGTAATTGCCAAATAATTCCATCACTAACCTTGGAAGGACCTTGGGAATTATATCACTCGTAGAGATTGTAAAACAACATGAGGGTTTCAAATTTCGTTAGAATCGGCCGAATAGTTATGATGTAATTGCCAAATAATTCCTGCACTAACCTTGGAAGGACCTTGGGAATTATATCACTCGTAGAGATTGTAAAACAACATGAGGGTTTCAAATTTCGTTAGAATCGGCCGAATAGTTATGATGTAATTGCCAAATAATTCCTGCACTAACCTTGGAAGGACCTTGGGAATTATAGCACTCGATAGAGATTGTAAAACAACATGAGGGTTTCAAATTTCGTTAGGTTCGGCCGAATATTTATAATGTAATTGCCAAATAATTCCTGCACTAACCTTGGAAGGACCTTGGGAATTATATCATTCGAAGGAGATTGTAAAAGAACATAAGGGTTTCAAATTTCGTTAGAATCGGCCGAATAGTTACGATGTAATTGCCAAATAATTCGTGCACTAACCTTGGAAGGACCTTCTGAATTATATCATTCGATAGAGATTGTAAAACAACATAAGGTTTTCAAATTTCGTTAGAATCGGCCGAATAGTTACGATGTAATTGCCAAATAATTCCTGCACTAACCTTGGAAGGACCTTGGGAATTATATTATTCGAAAGAGATTGTAAAACAACATAAGGGTTTCAGATTTCATTAGAATCGGCCGAATAGTTACGATGTGATTGCCAAATAATTCCTGCACTAACCTTGGAAGGACCTTGGGAATTATATCATTCGAAAGAGATTGTAAAAGAACATAAGGGTTTTAAATTTCGTTAGAATCGGCCGAATAGTTACGATGTAATTGACGAATAATTCCTGCACTAACCTTGGAAGGACCTTGGGAATTATATCATTCGAAAGAGATTGTAAAACAACATAAATGTTTCAAATTTCGTTAGAGTCGGCCGAATAGTTACGATGTAATTGCCAAATTATTCCTGCACTAACCTTGGAAGGACCTTGGGAATTATATAATTCGATAGAGATTGTAAAACAACATAAGGGTTTCAAATTTCGTTAGAATCGGCCGAATAGTTACGATGTAATTGCCAAATAATTCCTGCACTAACCTTGGAAGGACCTTGGGAATTATATCATTCGATAGAGAATGTAAAACAACATAGAGGTTTCCAATTTCGTTAGAATCGGCCAAATAGTTATGATGTAATTGCCAAATAATTCCTGCACTAACCTTGAGAGGACCTTGGGAATTAAATCACTCGATAGAGATTGTAAAACAACATAAGGGTTTCAAATTTCGTTAGAATCGGCCGAATAGTTACGATGTAATTGCCAAATTATTCCTGCACTAACATTGGAAGGACCTTGGGAATTATATAATTCGATAGAGATTGTAAAACAACATAAGGGTTTCAAATTTCGTTAGAATCAACCGAATAGTTACGATGTAATTGCCAAATAATTCCTGCACTAACCTTGGAAGGACCTTGGGAATTATATCATTCGATAGAGATTGTGAAACAACATAAGGGTTTCAAATTTCGTTAGAATCGGCCGAATAGTTACGATGTAATTGCCAAATAATTCCTGCACTAACCTTGGAAGGACCTTGGGAATTATATTATTCGAAAGAGATTGTAAAACAACATAAGGGTTTCAAATTTCATTAGAATCGGCCGAATAGTTACGATGTAATTGCCAAATAATTCCTGCACTAATCTTGGAAGGACCTTGGGAATTATACCATTCGAAAGAGATTGTAAAACAACATAAGGGTTTCAAATTTCGTTAGAATCGGCCGAATAGTTACGATGTAATTGCCAAATAATTCCTGCACTAACCTTGGAAGGACCTTGGGAATTATATCATTCGAAAGAGATTGTAAAACAACATAGAGGTTTCCAATTTCGTTAGAATCGGCCGAATAGTTACGATGTGATTGCCAAATAATTCCTGCACTAACATTGGAAGGACCTTGGGAATTATATCATTCGATAGAGAATGTAAAACAACATAAAGGTTTCAAATTTCGTTAGAATCGGCCAAATAGTTATGATGTAATTGCCAAATAATTCCTGCACTAACCTTGGAAGGACCTTGGGAATTATATCACTCAATAGAGATTGTAAAACAACATAAAGGTTTCAAATTTCGTTAGAATCGGCCGAATAGTTATGATGTAATTGCCAAATAATTCCTGCACTAAACTTGGAAGGACCTTGGGAATTATATCATTCGAAAGAGATTGTAAAAGAACATAAGGGTTTTAAATTTCGTTAGAATCGGCCAAATAGTTACGATGTAATTGACGAATAATTCCTGCACTAATCTTGAAAGGACCTTGGGAATTATATCATTCGAAAGAGATTGTAAAACAACATAAATGTTTCAAATTTCGTTAGAATCGGCCGAATAGTTACGATGTAATTGCCAAATTATTCCTGCACTAACCTTGGAAGGACCTTGGGAATTATATAATTCGATAGAGATTGTAAAACAACATAAGGGTTTCAAATTTCGTTAGAATCAACCGAATAGTTACGATGTAATTGCCAAATAATTCCTGCACTAACCTTGGAAGGACCTTGGGAATTATATCATTCGATAGAGATTGTAAAACAACCTAAGGGTTTCAAATTTCGTTAGAATCGGCCGAATAGTTACGATGTAATTGCCAAATAATTCCTGCACTAACCTTGGAAGGACCTTGGGAATTATATCATTCGATAGAGAATGTAAAACAACATAGAGGTTTCAAATTTCGTTAGAATCGGCCGAATAGTTACGATGTAATTGCCAAATAATTCCTGCACTAACCTTGGAAGGACCTTGGGAATTATATCACTCGATAGAGATTGTAAAACAACATAAGGGTTTCAAATTTCGTTAGAATCGGCCGAATAGTTACGATGTAATTGCCAAATTATTCCTGCACTAACATTGGAAGGACCTTGGGAATTATATAATTCGATAGAAATTGTAAAACAACATAAGGGTTTCAAATTTCGTTAGAATCAACCGAATAGTTACGAAGTAATTGTTAAATAATTCCTGCACTAACCTTGGAAGGACCTTGGGAATTATATTATTCGAAAGAGATTGTAAAACAACATAAGGGTTTCAAATTTCATTAGAATCGGCCGAATAGTTACGATGTAATTGCCAAATAATTCCTGCACTAATCTTGGAAGGACCTTGGGAATTATACCATTCGAAAGAGATTGTAAAACAACATAAGGGTTTCAAATTTCGTTAGAATCGGCCGAATAGTTACGATGTAATTGCCAAATAATTCCTGCATTAACCTTGGAAGGACCTTGGGAATTATATCACTCGATAGAGATTGTAAAACAACATAAGGGTTTCAAATTTTGTTAGAATCGGCCGAATAGTTACGATGTAATTGCCAAATAATTCCTGCACTAACCTTGGAAGGACCTTGGGAATTATATCATTCGATAGAGATTGTAAAACAACATAAGGGTTTCAAATTTCGTTAGAATCGGCCGAATAGTTACGATGTAATTGCCAAATAATTCCTGCACTAACCTAGGAAGGACCTTGGGAATTATATCATTCGATAGAGATTGTAAAACAACATAAGGTTTTCAAATTTCGTTAGAATCGGCCAAATAGTTACGATGTAATTGCCAAATAATTCCTGCACTAACGATGGAAGGACCTTGGGAATTATATCATTCGAAAGAGATTGTAAAACAACATAATGGTTTCAAATTTCGTTAGAATCGGCCGAATAGTTACGATGTAATTGCCAAATAATTCCTGCACTAACCTTGGAAGGACCTTGGGAATTATATCATTCGAAAGAGATTGTAAAACAACATAAGGGTTTCAAATTTCGTTAGAATCGGCCGAATAGTTACGATGTGATTGCTAAATAATTCCTGCACTAACCTTGGAAGGACCTTGGGAATTATATCATTCGAAAGAGATTGTAAAACAACATAAGGGTTTCAAATTTCGTTAGAATCGGCCGAATAGTTACGATGTAATTGCCAAATAATTCCTGCACTAACCTTGGAAGGACCTTGGGAATTATATCACTCGATAGAGATTGTAAAACAACATAAGGGTTTCAAATTTCATTAGAATCGGCCGAATAGTTACGATGTAATTGCCAAATAATTCCTGCACTAACCTTGGAAGGACCTTGGAAATAATATCATTCGATAGAGATTGTAAAACAACATAACGGTTTCAAATTTCGTTAGAATCGGCCAAATAGTTAGGATGTAATTGCCAAATAATTCCATCACTAACCTTGGAAGGACCTTAAGAATTATATCATTCGAAAGAGAATGTAAAACAACATAGGGGTTTCAAATTTCGTTAGAATCGGCCGAATAGTTACGATGTAATTGACAAATAATTCCTGCACTAACCTTGGAAGGACCTTGGGAATTATATCATTCGAAAGAGAATGTAAAACAACATAAGGGTTTCAAATTTTGTTAGAATCGGCCGAATAGTTACGATGTAATTGCCAAATAATTCCTGCACTAACCTTGGAAGGACCTTGGGAATTATATCATTCGAAAGAGATTGTAAAACAACATAAGGGTTTCAAATTTCGTTAGAATCGGCCAAATAGTTACGATGTAATTGCCAAATAATTCCTGCACTAACCTTGGAAGGACCTTGGGAATTATATCATTCGAAAGAGATTGTAAAACAACATAAGGGTTTCAAATTTCGTTAGAATCGGCTCAATAGTTACGATGTAATTGCCAAATAATTCCTGCACTAACCTTGGAAGGACCTTGGGAATTATATCATTCGAAAGAGCTTTTAAAACAACATAATGGTTTCAAATTTCGTTAGAATCGGCCGAATAGTTACGATGTAATTGCCAAATAATTCCTGCACTAACCTTGGAAGGACCTTGGGAATTATATCACTCGATAGAGATTGTAAAACAACATAAGGGTTTCAAATTTCGTTAGAATCGGCCGAATAGTTACGATGTAATTGCCAAATTATTCCTGCACTAACCTTGGAAGGACCTTGGGAATTATATCATTCGATAGAGATTGTAAAACAACATAAGAGTTTCAAATTTCGTTAGAATCAGCCGAATAGTTACGATGTAATTGCCAAATAATTCCTGCACTAACCTTGGAAGGACCTTGAGAATTATATCACTCGATAGAGAATGTAAAACAACATAAGGGTTTCAAATTTCGTTAGAATCGGCCGAATAGTTATGATGTAATTGCCAAATAATTCCTGCACTAACTTTGGAAGGACCTTGGGAATTATATTATTCGAAAGAGATTGTAAAACAACATAAGGGTTTTAAATTTCGTTAGAATCGGCCGAATAGTTACGATGTAATTGCCAAATAATTCCTGCACTAACCTTGGAAGGACCTTGGGAATTATATCACTCGATAGAGATTGTAAAACAACATAAGGGATTCAAATTTCATTAGAATCGGCCGAATAGTTACGATGTAATTGCCAAATAATTCCTGCACTAACCTTGGAAGGACCTTGGGAATTATATCATTCGAAAGAGATTGTAAAACAACATAAGGGTTTCAAATTTCGTTAGAATCGGCCGAATAGTTACGATGTAATTGCCAAATAATTCCTGCACTAACCTTGGAAGGACCTTGGGAATTATATCACTCGATAGAGATTGTAAAACAACATAAGGGTTTCAAATTTCATTAGAATCGGCCGAATAGTTACGATGTAATTGCCAAATAATTCCTGCACTAACCTTGGAAGGACCTTGGGAATAATATCATTCGATAGAGATTGTAAAACAACATAAGGGTTTCAAATTTCATTAGAATCGGCCGAATAGTTACGATGTAATTGCCAAATAATTCCTGCACTAACCTTGGAAGGACCTTGGGAATTATATCACTCGATAGAGATTGTAAAACAACATAAGGGATTCAAATTTCATTAGAATCGGCCGAATAGTTACGATGTAATTGCCAAATAATTCCTGCACTAACCTTGGAAGGACCTTGGGAATTATATCATTCGAAAGAGATTGTAAAACAACATAAGGGTTTCAAATTTCGTTAGAATCGGCCCAATAGTTACGATGTAATTGCCAAATAATTCCTGCACTAACCTTGGAAGGACCTTGGGAATTATATCATTCGAAAGAGCTTTTAAAACAACATAAGGGTTTCAAATTTCGTTAGAATCGGCCGAATAGTTACGATGTAATTGCCAAATAATTCCTGCACTAACCTTGGAAGGACCTTGGGAATTATATCACTCGATAGAGATTGTAAAACAACATAAGGGTTTCAAATTTCATTAGAATCGGCCGAATAGTTACGATGTAATTGCCAAATAATTCCTGCACTAACCTTGGAAGGACCTTGGGAATTATATCATTCGATAGAGATTGTAAAACAACCTAAGGGTTTCAAATTTCGTTAGAATCGGCCGAATAGTTACGATGTAATTGCCAAATAATTCCTGCACTAACCTTGGAAGGACCTTGGGAATTATATCATTCGATAGAGAATGTAAAACAACATAGAGGTTTCCAATTTCGTTAGAATCGGCCAAATAGTTATGATGTAATTGCCAAATAATTCCTGCACTAACCTTGAGAGGACCTTGGGAATTATATCACTCGATAGAGATTGTAAAACAACATAAGGGTTTCAAATTTCGTTAGAATCGGCCGAATAGTTACGATGTAATTGCCAAATTATTCCTGCACTAACATTGGAAGGACCTTGGGAATTATATAATTCGATAGAGATTGTAAAACAACATAAGGGTTTCAAATTTCGTTAGAATCAACCGAATAGTTACGAAGTAATTGTTAAATAATTCCTGCACTAACCTTGGAAGGACCTTGGGAATTATATTATTCGAAATAGATTGTAAAACAACATAAGGGTTTCAAATTTCATTAGAATCGGCCGAATAGTTACGATGTAATTGCCAAATAATTCCTGCACTAATCTTGGAAGGACCTTGGGAATTATACCATTCGAAAGAGATTGTAAAACAACATAAGGGTTTCAAATTTCGTTAGAATCGGCCGAATAGTTACGATGTAATTGCCAAATAATTCCTGCACTAACCTTGGAAGGACCTTGGGAATTATATCACTCGATAGAGATTGTAAAACAACATAAGGGTTTCAAATTTTGTTAGAATCGGCCGAATAGTTACGATGTAATTGCCAAATAATTCCTGCACTAACCTTGGAAGGACCTTGGGAATTATATCATTCGATAGAGATTGTAAAACAACATAAGGGTTTCAAATTTCGTTAGAATCGGCCGAATAGTTACGATGTAATTGCCAAATAATTCCTGCACTAACCTAGGAAGGACCTTGGGAATTATATCATTCGATAGAGATTGTAAAACAACATAAGGTTTTCAAATTTCGTTAGAATCGGCCAAATAGTTACGATGTAATTGCCAAATAATTCCTGCACTAACGATGGAAGGACCTTGGGAATTATATCATTCGAAAGAGATTGTAAAACAACATAATGGTTTCAAATTTCGTTAGAATCGGCCGAATAGTTACGATGTAATTGCCAAATAATTCCTGCACTAACCTTGGAAGGACCTTGGGAATTATATCATTCGAAAGAGATTGTAAAACAACATAAGGGTTTCAAATTTCGTTAGAATCGGCCGAATAGTTACGATGTGATTGCTAAATAATTCCTGCACTAACCTTGGAAGGACCTTGGGAATTATATCATTCGAAAGAGATTGTAAAACAACATAAGGGTTTCAAATTTCGTTAGAATCGGCCGAATAGTTACGATGTAATTGCCAAATAATTCCTGCACTAACCTTGGAAGGACCTTGGGAATTATATCACTCGATAGAGATTGTAAAACAACATAAGGGTTTCAAATTTCATTAGAATCGGCCGAATAGTTACGATGTAATTGCCAAATAATTCCTGCACTAACCTTGGAAGGACCTTGGAAATAATATCATTCGATAGAGATTGTAAAACAACATAACGGTTTCAAATTTCGTTAGAATCGGCCAAATAGTTAGGATGTAATTGCCAAATAATTCCATCACTAACCTTGGAAGGACCTTAAGAATTATATCATTCGATAGAGAATGTAAAACAACATAGGGGTTTCAAATTTCGTTAGAATCGGCCGAATAGTTACGATGTAATTGACAAATAATTCCTGCACTAACCTTGGAAGGACCTTGGGAATTATATCATTCGAAAGAGAATGTAAAACAACATAAGGGTTTCAAATTTTGTTAGAATCGGCCGAATAGTTACGATGTAATTGCCAAATAATTCCTGCACTAACCTTGGAAGGACCTTGGGAATTATATCATTCGAAAGAGATTGTAAAACAACATAAGGGTTTCAAATTTCGTTAGAATCGGCCAAATAGTTACGATGTAATTGCCAAATAATTCCTGCACTAACCTTGGAAGGACCTTGGGAATTATATCATTCGAAAGAGATTGTAAAACAACATAAGGGTTTCAAATTTCGTTAGAATCGGCCCAATAGTTACGATGTAATTGCCAAATAATTCCTGCACTAACCTTGGAAGGACCTTGGGAATTATATCATTCGAAAGAGCTTTTAAAACAACATAATGGTTTCAAATTTCGTTAGAATCGGCCGAATAGTTACGATGTAATTGCCAAATAATTCCTGCACTAACCTTGGAAGGACCTTGGGAATTATATCACTCGATAGAGATTGTAAAACAACATAAGGGTTTCAAATTTCGTTAGAATCGGCCGAATAGTTACGATGTAATTGCCAAATTATTCCTGCACTAACCTTGGAAGGACCTTGGGAATTATATCATTCGATAGAGATTGTAAAACAACATAAGAGTTTCAAATTTCGTTAGAATCAGCCGAATAGTTACGATGTAATTGCCAAATAATTCCTGCACTAACCTTGGAAGGACCTTGAGAATTATATCACTCGATAGAGAATGTAAAACAACATAAGGGTTTCAAATTTCGTTAGAATCGGCCGAATAGTTATGATGTAATTGCCAAATAATTCCTGCACTAACTTTGGAAGGACCTTGGGAATTATATTATTCGAAAGAGATTGTAAAACAACATAAGGGTTTTAAATTTCGTTAGAATCGGCCGAATAGTTACGATGTAATTGCCAAATAATTCCTGCACTAACCTTGGAAGGACCTTGGGAATTATATCACTCGATAGAGATTGTAAAACAACATAAGGGATTCAAATTTCATTAGAATCGGCCGAATAGTTACGATGTAATTGCCAAATAATTCCTGCACTAACCTTGGAAGGACCTTGGGAATTATATCATTCGAAAGAGATTGTAAAACAACATAAGGGTTTCAAATTTCGTTAGAATCGGCCGAATAGTTACGATGTAATTGCCAAATAATTCCTGCACTAACCTTGGAAGGACCTTGGGAATTATATCACTCGATAGAGATTGTAAAACAACATAAGGGTTTCAAATTTCATTAGAATCGGCCGAATAGTTACGATGTAATTGCCAAATAATTCCTGCACTAACCTTGGAAGGACCTTGGGAATAATATCATTCGATAGAGATTGTAAAACAACATAAGGGTTTCAAATTTCATTAGAATCGGCCGAATAGTTACGATGTAATTGCCAAATAATTCCTGCACTAACCTTGGAAGGACCTTGGGAATTATATCACTCGATAGAGATTGTAAAACAACATAAGGGATTCAAATTTCATTAGAATCGGCCGAATAGTTACGATGTAATTGCCAAATAATTCCTGCACTAACCTTGGAAGGACCTTGGGAATTATATCATTCGAAAGAGATTGTAAAACAACATAAGGGTTTCAAATTTCGTTAGAATCGGCCCAATAGTTACGATGTAATTGCCAAATAATTCCTGCACTAACCTTGGAAGGACCTTGGGAATTATATCATTCGAAAGAGCTTTTAAAACAACATAAGGCTTTCAAATTTCGTTAGAATCGGCCGAATAGTTACGATGTAATTGCCAAATAATTCCTGCACTAACCTTGGAAGGACCTTGGGAATTATATCACTCGATAGAGATTGTAAAACAACATAAGGGTTTCAAATTTCATTAGAATCGGCCGAATAGTTACGATGTAATTGCCAAATAATTCCTGCACTAACCTTGGAAGGACCTTGGGAATAATATCATTCGATAGAGATTGTAAAACAACATAAGGGTTTCAAATTTCGTTAGAATCGGCCGAATAGTTACGATGTAATTTACAAATAATTCCTGCACTAACCTTTGAAGGACCTTAAGAATTATATCATTCGATAGAGAATGTAAAACAACATAAGGGTTTCAAATTTCGTTAGAATCGGCCGAATAGTTATGATGTAATTGCCAAATAATTCCTGCACTAACCTTGGAAGGACCTTAAGAATTATATCATTCGATAGAGAATGTAAAACAACATAAGGTTTCAAATTTCGTTAGAATCGGCCGAATAGTTATGATGTAATTGCCAAATAATTCCTGCACTATCCTTGGAAGGACCTTGGGAATTATATCATTCGAAAGAGATTGTAAAACAACATAAGGGATTCAAATTTCATTAGAATCGGCCGAATAGTTACGATGTAATTGCCAAATAATTCCTGCACTAACCTTGGAAGGACCTTAAGAATTATATCATTCGATAGAGAATGTAAAACAACATAAGGTTTCAAATTTCGTTAGAATCGGCCGAATAGTTATGATGTAATTGCCAAATAATTCCTGCACTAACCTTGGAAGGACCTTAAGAATTATATCATTCGATAGAGAATGTAAAACAACATAAGGTTTCAAATTTCGTTAGAATCGGCCGAATAGTTATGATGTAATTGCCAAATTATTCCTGCACTAACCTTGGAACGACCTTGGGAATTATATCATTCGATAGAGATTGTAAAACAACCTAAGGGTTTCAAATTTCGTTAGAATCGGCAGAATAGTTACGATGTAATTGCCAAATAATTCCTGCACTAACCTTGGAAGGACCTTGGGAATTATATCATTCGAAAGAGATTGTAAAACAACATAAGGGATTCAAATTTCATTAGAATCGGCCGAATAGTTACGATGTAATTGACAAATAATTCCTGCACTATCCTTGGAAGGACCTTGGGAATTATATCATTCGATAGAGAATGTAAAACAACATAAGGGTTTCAAATTTCGTTAGAATCGGCCGAATAGTTATGATGTAATTGCCAAATAATTCCTGCACTAACCTTGGAAGGACCTTTAGAATTATATCATTCGATAGAGAATGTAAAACAACATAAGGTTTCAAATTTCGTTAGAATCGGCCGAATAGTTATGATGTAATTGCTAAATTATTCCTGCACTAACCTTGGAACGACCTTGGGAATTATATCATTCGATAGAGATTGTAAAACAACCTAAGGGTTTCAAATTTCGTTAGAATCGGCCGAATAGTTACGATGTAATTGCCAAATAATTCCTGCACTAACCTTGGAAGGACCTTGGGAATTATATCATTCGAAAGAGAATGTAAAACAACATAAGGGTTTCAAATTTCGTTAGAACCGGCCAAATAGTTACGATGTAATTGCCAAATAATTCCTGCACTAACCTTGGAAGGACCTTGGGAATTATATCATTCGAAAGAGATTGTAAAACAACATAAGGGTTTCAAATTTCATTAGAATCGGCCGAATAGTTACGATATAATTGCCAAATAATTCCTGCACTAACCATGGAAGGACCTTGGAAATAATATCATTCGATAGAGATTGTAAAACAACATAAGGGTTTCAAATTTCGTTAGAATCGGCCGAATAGTTACGATGTAATTGCCAAAGATTCCTGCACTAACTTGGAAGGACCTTGGGAATTATATCACTCGCCAGAGATTGTAAAACAACATAAGGGTTTCAAATTTCGTTAGAATCAGGCGAATAGTTATCATGTAATTGCCAAATAATTCCTGCACTAACCTTGGAAGGACCTTGGGAATTATATTATTCGAAAGAGATTGTAAAACAACATAAGGGTTTCAAATTTCATTAGAATCGGCCGAATAGTTACGATGTAATTGCCAAATAATTCCTGCACTAATCTTGGAAGGACCTTGGGAATTATATCATTCGAAAGAGATTGTAAAACAACATAAGGGTTTCAAATTTCGTTAGAATCGGCCGAATAGTTACGATGTAATTGCCAAATAATTCCTGCACTAACCTTGGAAGGACCTTGGGAATTATATCACTCGATAGAGATTGTAAAACAATATAAGGGTTTCAAATTTCATTAGAATCGGCCGAATAGTTACGATGTAATTGCCAAATAATTCCTGCACTAACCTTTGAAGGACCTTGGAAATAATATCATTCGATAGAGATTGTAAAACAACATAACGGTTTCAAATTTCGTTAGAATCGGCCAAATAGTTAGGATGTAATTGCCAAATACTTCCATCACTAACCTTGGAAGGACCTTAAGAATTATATCATTCGATAGAGAATGTAAAACAACATAGGGGTTTCAAATTTCGTTAGAATCGGCCGAATAGTTACGATGTAATTGACAAATAATTCCTGCACTAACCTTGGAACGACCTTGGGAATTATATCATTCGAAAGAGAATGTAAAACAACATAAGGGTTTCAAATTTTGTTAGAATCGGCCGAATAGTTACGATGTAATTGCCAAATAATTCCTGCACTAACCTTGGAAGGACCTTGGGAATTATATCATTCGAAAGAGATTGTAAAACAACATAAGGGTTTCAAATTTCGTTAGAATCGGCCGAATAGTTACGATGTAATTGCCAAATAATTCCTGCACTAACCTTGGAAGGACCTTGGGAATTATATCATTCGAAAGAGATAGTAAAACAACATAAGGGTTTCAAATTTCGTTAGAATCGGCCGAATAGTTATGATGTAATTGCCAAATAATTCCTGCACTAACCTTGGAAGGACCTTGGGGATTATATTATTCGAAAGAGATTGTAAAACAACATAAGGGTTTCAAATTTCGTTAGAATCGGCCGAATAGTTACGATGTAATTGCCAAATAATTCCTGCACTAACCTTGGAAGGACCTTAAGAATTATATCATTCGATAGAGAATGTAAAACAACATAAGGGTTTCAAATTTCGGTAGAATCGGCCGAATAGTTACGATGTAATTGCCAAATAATTCCTGCACTAACCTTTGAAGGACCTTTGGAATTATATCACTCGATAGAGATTGTAAAACAACATAAGGGTTTCAAATTTCATTAGAATTGGCCGAATAGTTACGATGTAATTGCCAAATAATTCCTGCACTAACCTTGGAAGGACCTTGGGAATTATATCACTCGATAGAGATTGTAAAACAACATAAGGATTTCAAATTTCATTAGAATCGGCCTAATAGTTACGATGTAATTGCCAAATAATTCGTGCACTAACCTTGGAAGGACCTTAAGAATTATATCATTCGATAGAGAATGTAAAACAACATAAGGGTTTCAAATTTTGTTAGAATCGGCCGAATAGTTACGATGCTATTGCCAAAAAAACTCATTGAAAAGTAAAATGGATACCATCCGATCGTCGTGACCCACGGGCCGACACAGTAATTCATAGCGACTTAAAAACAAAATAATAAAACAAAAATTACAAATAAGAGAATAAATTACAATTTCCTCGAAGAAAAAATAAATGAAAGAAAAAAATTAATTATTTAAATATTTTAATGAAGACGGGTTTGATGAGGTTTAAATTATACACAATGATATTATTTAAAGAAAATTAATTAAAACATATATTTGTTTAAGTAATAAAGAGGGAATTAAAGCAGATGAAAATATACCAAATCATCTTGTTAATGAGATTGTAGAGGATAAAAAAGAAAAGAAAAAGATTTTGACTTAATAAACCATAAAAAAAAGAAAAGAAAAAGATTTTGACTTAATAAACCATAAAAAAAGAAAAGAGGCATAAATAATATTGGAAGCATTTTCTGCGAAGTACGAGATATAATGAAAGAGGTAACGATTAAAGAAAAGCAAGAAAAAAGGAATTAATGGCCTAAAAACAACGATTACAAAAGAAAGAAAAAAGGAAATGAAAGAGAAATGAAAAGCTGAAAAACAAATTCGTATGTTAAGAAACAAGTTCGTCTCGGAAAAAAATACATTCGTCACTGAAGAAACAATTTCATGTCTTAAAAAACAGGTTCGTTTCTTAATAAAAACAAATCCATTCTTAAAAACAGGTTATTGTTTCAAGAAACAAGTTCGTGTCTTAAAAACAAGGTCGTTTCGTAAAAACAAGTGATTATTGAAAAAAATATAAGTTCGTGTGTTACAAAACAAGCTCTTGTCTTAAGAAAGAACTTCATGTTTTAAGAAACCAGTTCGTTTCTTTAAAAAAAAGTTATTGTTTCAAGAACTAATTTCGTGTCTGAAAAAACAAGCTCTTGTCTAAAGAAAAATGCTCGTGTCTTAGGAAACAAGTTCCTTTCTTAAGAAATAAATTTCCTGTGTTAAGAAACTGTTTTTGTCTAAAAAAACAAGGTTGTATCTTAGGAAACATGTTTCGGTGTTAAAAGAACCAGGTTTGTGTCTTAAGAACCAAGTTTGAGCCTTAGGAAACAAGTTCCTGTCTTAAGAAACAAATGTTTGTGTGTTAAGAAACAAATGTTTATCTTAGGAACCAAGTTCGTGTGCTAGGAAACAAGTTACTGTCTTAAGAAAAAAGTTTTTGTCTTAAAAACCGAGTTCTTTTCTTAGGAAACAAATTCCTGTCTTAAGAAAGAAGTTTGTGTCTTAGGAAACAAGGTCCTGTATTAAGAAACAAGTTCTTGTCTTACAAAACAAGTTCATGTCTTGAGAAATAGGTTATTGTCTAAAGAAACAAGTTGTTGTCTTAAGAATCAAGTTTGAGTCTTAGAGAACAGGTTCCTGTCTTGGGAAACAAAGGTTCCTGTGTTAAGAAACAGTTTTAGTGTTAAAAACCAGTTTTGTGTCGTAGGAATCAAGTTCATGTCTTAATAAACAAGTTCTTATCTTAGGGAACAAAGTTCCTGTCTTAGGAAACAAGGTCTTGACCTAAGAAACAAATGTTCATTTGTTCAAAACTGTTTTTGTCTTAAAAAAGAGGTCGTGCCTTAGAAAAGTTTCTGTCTTAAGAAACAAGTTCCTCTCCTAAGAAACAGGTTCTTGTTTTAGAAACTTGGCTTATGTCTTATGAAACAATTTCCTGTATTAAGAAACAGTTTTTTGCCTTAAGAACCAAGTTCGTGTCTTAGAAAACAGGTCCGTGTGTTAAGAAACAATTTTTTGTCTTAAGAACCAAGTTCGTGTCTTAGGGAACAAGGTCTTATCTTAAGAAACAAGTTCCTGTCTTAAGAAACAAGCTCTTTTCTTAAGAACCATGTTACTGTATTAAGAAACAAAAGTTTTCTTTTAAGAAACCAGGTTTTTTTAAGAAACGAGTTCTTATCATAGAAAACAAGTTCCTGTCTTAAAAATATGGTTATATGTTAAGAAACAAGTTCTTTGGTTAAGATTCCAGTTCGTGTCTTAGGAAACAAGTTCCTGTCTTAAGAAACAAAGGTTCATGTGTTAAGAAACTGTTTTTGTCTTAAGAAACAAGTACATGTCTTATGAAACAAGTTCCTGTGTCATGAAACAAATATTTTCTTAAGAAGCAAGTTTGTGTCTTAAGAAAAGGGTTTTTATCCTATGAACCAAGTTCTTGTCTTAGAAAACAAGTTCCTCCTTAGGAAATAAGTTCCTGGCTTGAGAACCAAGTTCGTGTCTTGGGAAACAAGTTTCATTTTTAAGAATCAAGTTCGTGTCATAGGAAAAAATTTCCTGTCTTAAGAAAAAAACTTCCCGTTAAGAAGCAAGGTTTTGTCTTACGAACCAAGATCGTGTCATAAGAAACAAGTTCGTGTCATAAGAAACAAGTTCCTGTCCTAAGAACCAAATTTGTGTCTTAGGAAACAAGTTCCTGTCATAAGAAACAAAAGCTTGTCTATTAGAAAACTGTTTTTGTCTTAGGACACAAGTATGTTTCTTATGAAACAGGTTACTGTGTTATGAAACAAGTTTTGTTCATAAGAACCAAGTTGGTGTCTTAAGAACGGTTATTGTCCTAAGAAACAAAAGTTCATTTGTTCAAACAGTTTCTTGCTTGGGAACCAAGTTAGTGTCTTAGGAAACAGGTTATTGTCTTAAGAAAAAAGTTCTTGCTTTGGCAAACAAGTTCATTTTTAAAGAATCAATTTCGTGTCTTAGAAAACAAGTTCCTGTCCTAACAAACAAAGGTTCATATGTTCAGAAACTTTTATATTGTGAACCAAGTTCGTTTCTTAAGAAATAAGTTATTGTCTTAAGAAACAATTTCTTGTATTAGCAACAAGTTCTTTTTTAAGATTCAATTTCGTGTCTTAGGAAACAGATTCCTGTCCTCAGAAACAAAGGTTCATATTATCAGAAACTTTTCTCTTGGCAAGCAAGTTCGTGTCTTAGGAAACAAGTTATTGTCTTAAGAAACAAGTTCTTTTTTCAAGAATCAATTTGTGTCTTAGGAAACAAGTTCCTGTCCTAACAAACAAAGGTTCATATGTTCAGAAACTTTTTTCCTGGGAACCAAGTTCGTGTCTTAGGAAACGCGTTATTATCTTAAGAAACAAGCTCTTGTATTGGCAAGCAAGTTCTTTTTTTAAAGAATCAATTTCGTGTCTTAGTAAATAGGTTCTTGTCCTAAGAAACAAAGGTTCATATGTTCAGGAACCTTTTTCTTGGGAACCAAGTTCGTGTCTCAGGAAACAAGTTATTGTCTAAAGAAACAAGTTCTTGTATTGGCAAACAATTTTTTTTAAGAATCAATTTCGTGTCTTAGGAAACAAGTTCCTGTCCTAAGAAACAGAGGTTCATATGTCCAGTAACGTTTTTGCTTGGGAACAAAGTTTGTGTCTTAGGAAACTAGTTATTGTCTTAAGAAACAAGTTCTTGTATTGGAAAACAAGTTTTTTTAAGAATCAATTTCGTGTCCTAGGAAACAAGTTTCTGCACTAAGAAAAAAGTTTCATATATTCAGAAACTTTTCTCTTGGGAACCAAGTTCTTTTCTTAGGAAACAAGTTATTCTCTTAAGAAACAAATTCTTTCATTGGCAAACAAGTTCATTTTTTAAGAATCAATTTCGTGTCTTAGGTAACAAGTTCCTCT
Organism: Ceratothoa steindachneri; assembly: GCA_963969495.1. Taxonomy (NCBI): domain Eukaryota; kingdom Metazoa; phylum Arthropoda; class Malacostraca; order Isopoda; family Cymothoidae; genus Ceratothoa; species Ceratothoa steindachneri. Next base: position 94,496,811 of record OZ018333.1, on the reverse strand, counting down.
CCTGAGAAACAAACGTTCGTATGTTCAGAAACTTTTTTTGCGAACCAAGTTTGTGTCTTAGGAAACGAGTTATTATCTTAAGAAACAATTTCTTGTATTGGCAAACAAGTTTTTTTTTAAGAATCAATTTCGTGTCTTAGGAAACAGTTTCCTGTCCTAAGAAACAAATGTTCATATGTTGAGAAACCTTTTTCTTGGGAACCAAGTTCGTGTCTTAGGAAAAAAGTTATTGTCAGAAGAAACAAGTTCATGTATTGGCAAACAAGTTCTTTTTTTTAAGAATCAATTTCGTGTCTTAGGAAACAAGTTCCTATCGTAAGAAACAGAGGTTCATATGTCCAGAAACCTTTTTGCTTAGGAACCAAGTTCATGTCTTAGGAAACTAGTTATTGTCTTAAGAAACAAGTTCTTGTATTGGCAAACCGAGTTATTTTTTTAATAATCAATTTCGTGTCTTAGGAAACAAGTTCCTGTCCTAAGAAACAAAGGTTCATATGTTCAGAAACCTTTTTCTTGGGAACAAGTTCGTGTTTTAGGAAACAAGTTATTATCTTAAGAAACAATTTCTTGTATTGGCAAACAAGTTTTTTTTTAAGAATCAATTTCGTGTCTTAGGAAACAGGTTCTTGTCCTAAGAAACAAAGGTTCATATGTTCAGAAACCTTTTTCTTGAGGACAAGTTCGTGGCTTAGGAAACAAGTTATTCTCTTAAGAAACAAATTATTGCATTGGCAAACAAGTTCTTTTTTTAAGAATCAATTTCGTGTCCTAGGAAGCAAGTTTCCGCGCTAAGAAAAAAGTTTCATATATTCAGAAACTTTTCTCTTGGGAACCAAGTTCTTTTCTTAGGAAACAAGTTATTCTCTTAAGAAACAAATTCTTTCATTGGCAAACAAGTTCTTTTTTTAAGAATCAACTTCGTGTCCAAGGTAACATGTTCCTCTCCTAAGAAACAAACGTTCATATGTTTAGAAACTTTTTTCTTGCGAACCAACTTTGTGTCTTAGGAAACAAGTTGTTGTCTTAAGAAACAAGTTCTTGTATTGGCAAACAAGTTCTTTTTTAAGAATCAATTTCGTGTCTTAGGAAACAAGTTTCTGCACTAAGAAAAAAGTTTCATATATTCAGAAACTTTTCTCTTGGGAACCAAGTTCTTTTCTTAGGAAACAAGTTATTCTCTTAAGAAACAAATTCTTTCATTGGCAAACAAGTTCTTTTTTTAAGAATCAATTTCGTGTCTTAGGGAACAAGTTCCTCTCCTAAGAAACAAACGTTCGTATGTTCAGAAACTTTTTTTTGCGAACCAAGTTTGTGTCTTAGGAAACGAGTTATTATCTTAAGAAACAATTTCTTGTATTGGCAAACAAGTTTTTTTTTAAGAATCAATTTCGTGTCTTAGGAAACAGTTTCCTGTCCTAAGAAACAAATGTTCATATGTTCAGAAACCTTTTTCTTGGGATCAAGTTCGTGTCTTAGGAAACAAGTTATTGTCTTAAGAAACAAGTTCATGTATTGGCAAACAAGTTCTTTTTTTTAAGAATCAATTTCGTGTCTTAGGAAACAAGTTCCTATCATAAGAAACAGAGGTTCATATGTCCAGAAACCTTTTTGCTTGGGAACCAAGTTCGTGTCTTAGGAAACTAGTTATTGTCTTAAGAAACAAGTTCTTGTATTGGCAAACCGAGTTATTTTTTTAATAATCAATTTCGTGTCTTAGGAAACAGGTTCCTGTCCTAAGAAACAAAGGTTCATTGGTTCAGAAAACTTTTTCTTGGGAACAAGTTCGTGTTTTAGGAAACAAGTTATTTTCTTAAGAAACAATTTCTTGTATTGGCAAACAAGTTTTTTTTAAGAATCAATTTCGTGTCTTAGGAAACAGGTTCTTGTCCTAAGAAACAAAGGTTCATATGTTTAGAAACCTTTTTCTTGAGGACAAGTTCGTGTCTTAGGAAACAAGTTATTCTCTTAAGAAACAAATTATTGCATTGGCAAACAAGTTCTTTTTTTAAGAATCAATTTCGTGTCCTAGGAAGCAAGTTACCGCGCTAAGAAAAAAGTTTCATATATTCAGAAACTTTTCTCTTGGGAACCAAGTTTTTTTCTTAGGAAACAAGTTATTCTCTTAAGAAACAAATTCTTTCATTGGCAAACAAGTTCTTTTTTTAAGAATCAACTTCGTGTCCAAGGTAACATGTTCCTCTCCTAAGAAACAAACGTTCATATGTTTAGAAACTTTTTTCTTGCGAACCAACTTTGCGTCTTAGGAAACAAGTTGTTGTCTTAAGAAACAAATTCTTGTATTGGCAAACAAGTTCTTTTTTAAGAATCAATTTCGTGTCTTAGGAAACAAGTTCCTGTCCAAAGAAATAAAGGTTAATATGTTCAGAAACCTTTTTCTTGGAACCAAGTTCGTGTCTTAGGAAACAAGTTATTATCTTAAGAAACAATTTCTTGTATTTGCAAACAAGTTTTTTTTTAAGAATCAATTTCGCGTCTTAGGAAACAGGTTCCTGTCCTCAGAAACAAAGGTTCATATGTTCAGAAATCTTTTTCTTGGGAACCAAGTTCGTGTCTTAGGAAACAAGTTATTGTCGGAAGAAACAAGTTCATGTATTGGCAAACAAGTTCTTTTTTTAAGAATCAATTTCGTGTCTTAGGAAACAGTTTCCTGTCCTAAGAAACAAATGTTCATATGTTTAAACCTTTTTCTTGGGAACCAAGTTCGTGTCTTAGGAAACAAGTTATTGTCGGAAGAAACAAGTTCATGTATTGGCAAACAAGTTCTTTTTTTTTAAGAATCAATTTCGTGTCTTAGGAAACAAGTTCCTATCGTAAGAAACAGAGGTTCATATGTCCAGAAACCTTTTTGCTTGGGAACCAAGTTCGTGTCTTAGGAAACTAGTTATTGTCTTAAGAAACAAGTTCTTGTATTGGCAAACCGAGTTATTTTTTTAATAATCAATTTCGTGTCTTAGGAAACAGGTTCCTGTCCTGAGAAACAAAGGTTCATATGTTCAGAAACCTTTTTCTTGGGAACAAGTTGGTGTTTTAGGAAACAAGTTATTATCTTAAGAAACAATTTCTTGTATTGGCAAACAAGTTTTTTTTAAGAATCAATTTCGTGTCTTAGGAAACAGGTTCTTGTCCTAAGAAACAAAGGTTCATATGTTTAGAAACCTTTTTCTTGAGGACAAGTTCCTGTCTTAGGAAACAAGTTATTCTCTTAAGAAACAAATTATTGCATTGGCAAACAAGTTCTTTTTTTAAGAATCAATTTCGTGTCCTAGGAAGCAAGTTTCCGTGCTAAGAAAAAAAGTTTCATATATTCAGAAACTTTTCTCTTGGGAACCAAGTTCTTTTCTTAGGAAACAAGTTATTCTCTTAAGAAACAAATTCTTTCATTGGCAAACAAGTTCTTTTTTTAAGAATCAACTTCGTGTCCAAGGTAACATGTTCCTCTCCTAAGAAACAAACGTTCATATGTTTAGAAACTTTTTTCTTGCGAACCAACATTGTGTCTTAGGAAACAAGTTGTTGTCTTAAGAAACAAGTTCTTGTATTGGCAAACAAGTTCTTTTTTAAGAATCAATTTCGTGTCTTAGGAAACAAGTTCCTGTCCCAAGAAATAAAGGTTCATATGTTCAGAAACCTTTTTGCTTAGGAACCAAGTTCGTGTCTTAGGAAACTAGTTATTGTCTTAAGAAACAAGTTCTTGTATTGGCAAACCGAGTTATTTTTTTAATAATCAATTTCGTGTCTTAGGAAACAAGTTCCTGTCCTAAGAAACAAAGGTTCATATGTTCAGAAACCTTTTTCTTGGGAACAAGTTCGTGTTTTAGGAAACAAGTTATTATCTTAAGAAACAATTTCTTGTATTGGCAAACAAGTTTTTTTTTAAGAATCAATTTCGTGTCTTAGGAAACAGGTTCTTGTCCTAAGAAACAAAGGTTCATATGTTTAGAAACCTTTTTCTTGAGGACAAGTTCGTGGCTTAGGAAACAAGTTATTCTCTTAAGAAACAAATTATTGCATTGGCAAACAAGTTCTTTTTTTAAGAATCAATTTCGTGTCCTAGGAAGCAAGTTTCCGCGCTAAGAAAAAAGTTTCATATATTCAGAAACTTTTCTCTTGGGAACCAAGTTCTTTTCTTAGGAAACAAGTTATTCTCTTAAGAAACAAATTCTTTCATTGGCAAACAAGTTCTTTTTTTAAGAATCAACTTCGTGTCCAAGGTAACATGTTCCTCTCCTAAGAAACAAACGTTCATATGTTTAGAAACTTTTTTCTTGCGAACCAACTTTGTGTCTTAGGAAACAAGTTGTTGTCTTAAGAAACAAGTTCTTGTATTGGAAAACAAGTTTTTTTAAGAATCAATTTCGTGTCCTAGGAAACAAGTTTCTGCACTAAGAAAAAAGTTTCATATATTCAGAAACTTTTCCCTTGGGAACCAAGTTCTTTTCTTAGGAAACAAGTTATTCTCTTAAGAAACAAATTCTTTCATTGGCAAACAAGTTCTTTTTTTAAGAATCAATTTCGTGTCTTAGGGAACAAGTTCCTATCCTAAGAAACAAACGTTCGTATGTTCAGAAACTTTTTTTTGCGAACCAAGTTTGTGTCTTAGGAAACGAGTTATTATCTTAAGAAACAATTTCTTGTATTGGCAAACAAGTTTTTTTTTAAGAATCAATTTCGTGTCTTAGGAAACAGTTTCCTGTCCTAAGAAACAAATGTTCATATGTTCAGAAACCTTTTTCTTGGGAACCAAGTTCGTGTCTTAGGAAACAAGTTATTGTTGGAAGAAACTAGTTCATGTATTGGCAAACAAGTTCTTTTTTTTAAGAATCAATTTCGTGTCTTAGGAAACAAGTTCCTATCATAAGAAACAGAGGTTCATATGTCCAGAAACCTTTTTGCTTGGGAACCAAGTTCGTGTCTTAGGAAACTAGTTATTGTCTTAAGAAACAAGTTCTTGTATTGGCAAACCGAGTTATTTTTTTAATAATCAATTTCGTGTCTTAGGAAACAGGTTCCTGTCCTAAGAAACAAAGGTTCATTGGTTCAGAAAACTTTTTCTTGGGAACAAGTTCGTGTTTTAGGAAACAAGTTATTATCTTAAGAAACAATTTCTTGTATTGGCAAACAAGTTTTTTTTAAGAATCAATTTCGTGTCTTAGGAAACAGGTTCTTGTCCTAAGAAACAAAGGTTCATATGTTTAGAAACCTTTTTCTTGAGGACAAGTTCGTGGCTTAGGAAACAAGTTATTCTCTTAAGAAACAAATTATTGCATTGGCAAACAAGTTCTTTTTTTAAGAATCAATTTCGTGTCCTAGGAAGCAAGTTACCGCGCTAAGAAAAAAGTTTCATATATTCAGAAACTTTTCTCTTGGGAACCAAGTTTTTTTCTTAGGAAACAAGTTATTCTCTTAAGAAACAAATTCTTTCATTGGCAAACAAGTTCTTTTTTTAAGAATCAACTTCGTGTCCAAGGTAACATGTTCCTCTCCTAAGAAACAAACGTTCATATGTTTAGAAACTTTTTTCTTGCGAACCAACTTTGTGTCTTAGGAAACAAGTTGTTGTCTTAAGAAACAAGTTCTTGTATTGGCAAACAAGTTCTTTTTTAAGAATCAATTTCGTGTCTTAGGAAACAAGTTCCTGTCCCAAGAAATAAAGGTTCATATGTTCAGAAACCTTTTTCTTGGGAACCAAGTTCGTGTCTTAGGAAACAAGTTATTATCTTAAGAAACAATTTCTTGTATTTGCAAACAAGTTCTTTTTTAAGAATCAATTTCGTGTCTTAGGAAACAGGTTCCTGTCCTCAGAAACAAAGGTTCATATGTTCAGAAACCTTTTTCTTGGGAACCAAGTTCGTGTCTTAGGAAACAAGTTATTGTCGGAAAAAACAAGTTCATGTATTGGCAAACAAGTTCTTTTTTTAAGAATCCATTTTGTGTCTTAGAAAACAAGTTCCTTCTTTAAGAAACAGAGGTTCATATGTCCAGAAACCTTTTTGCTTGGGAACCAAGTTCGTGTCTTAGGAAACTAGTTATTGTCTTAAGAAACAAGTTCTTGTATTGGCAAACCGAGTTATTTTTTTAATAATCAATTTCGTGTCTTAGGAAACAGGTTCCTGTCCTAAGAAACAAAAGTTCATATGTTCAGAAACCTTTTTCTTGGGAACAAGTTCGTGTTTTAGGAAACAAGTTATTATCTTAAGAAACAATTTCTTGTATTGGCAAACAAGTTTTTTTTAAGAATCAATTTCGTGTCTTAGGAAACAGGTTCTTGTCCTAAGAAACAAAGGTTCATATGTTTAGAAACCTTTTTCTTGAGGACAAGTTCGTGTCTTAGGAAACAAGTTATTCTCTTAAGAAACAAATTATTGCATTAGCAAACAAGTTCTTTTTTTAAGAATCAATTTCGTGTCCTAGGAAGCAAGTTTCCGTGCTAAGAAAAAAGTTTCATATATTCAGAAACTTTTCTCTTGGGAACCAAGTTCTTTTCTTAGGAAACAAGTTATTCTCTTAAGAAACAAATTCTTTTATTGGCAAACAAGTTCTTTTTTTAAGAATCAACTTCGTGTCCAAGGTAACATGTTCCTCTCCTAAGAAACAAACGTTCATATGTTTAGAAACTTTTTTCTTGCGAACCAACTTTGTGTCTTAGGAAACAAGTTGTTGTCTTAAGAAACAAGTTCTTGTATTGGCAATCAAGTTTTTTTTTAAGAATCCATTTTGTGTCTTAGGAAACAAGTTCCTTCTTTAAGAAACAGAGGTTCATATGTTCAGAAACCTTTTTCTTGGGAACCAAGTTCGTGTCTTAGGAAACAAGTTATTGTCGGAAGAAACAAGTTCATGTATTGGCAAACAAGTTCTTTTTTTAAGAATCAATTTCGTGTCTTAGGAAACAAGTTCCTATCTCAAGATACAGAGGTTAATATGTCCAGAAACTTTTTTACTTGGGAACCAAGTTCGTGTCTTAGGAAACTAGTTATTGTCTTAAGAAACAAGTTCTTTTATTGGAAAACAATTTTTTTTAAGAATTAATTTCGTGTCTTAGGAAACAAGTTTCCGCACTAAGAAAAAAGTTTCATATATTTAGAAACTTTTGTCTTGGGAACCAAGTTCTTGTCTTAGGAAAAAAGTTATTCTCTTAAGAAACAAATTATTGCATTGGCAAACAAGTTCTTTTTTTAAGAATCAACTTCGTGTCTTAGAAAACAAGTTGCTCTCCTAAGAAGCAAACGTTCATATGTTTAGAAACTTTTTTCTTGCGAACCAAGTTCGTGTCTTAGGAAACATGTTATTGTCTTAAGAAACAAATTATTGCATTGGCAAACAAGTTCTTTTTTTAAGAATCAACTTCGTGTCTTAGAAAACAAGTTCCTGTCCTAACAAACAAAGGTTCATATGTTCAGAAACCTTTTTCTTGGGAACCAAGTTCGTGTCTTAGGAAACAAGTTATTATCTTAAGAAACAATTTCTTGTATTGGCAAACCGAGTTATTTTTTTAATAATCAATTTCGTGTCTTAGGAAACAGGTTCCTGTCCTAAGAAACAAAGGTTCATTGGTTCAGAAAACTTTTTCTTGGGAACAAGTTCGTGTCTTAGGAAACAAGTTATTGTCTTAAGAAACAAGTTCTTGTATTGGCAAACCGAGTTATTTTTTTTAGAATCTATTTCGTGTCTTAGGAAACAAGTTCCTCTCCTAAGAAACAAAGGTTCATATGTTCAGGAACTTTTTTCTTGGGAACCAAGTTCGTGTATTAGGAAACAAACTATTGTCTTAAGAAACAAATGTTCTGGTTACGAAGCAAAGTTTCGTGTTAAAAACAAAGTCCGTGTCCTAGGAAACAAGTTCCGGTCTTAGGAATAATTAAATTCTTGTCTTAAGAACCGAGTTCGCGTCTTAGGAAACAGATTCCTTTATAGGAAACAAAGGTTCGTGTATTCGGAAACTGTTTTTGCTTAGGAAACAAGTACGTTTGTTATGAAACAGATTACTGTGTTTTAAAATAGCTTTTGTTCTTAAGAACCAAGTTAGTGTCATAAGAACCAAAGTGTTTTTTTAGGAAACAAGTTCCTGTCTTAAGTTCCTGTCTTAGGAAACGAGTTCATGTCTTAGGAAACAGATTCCTATGTGACACTGTGAGGGCAGCTCAACCTACCGCATGATTCATCATATTTTTTGACCTATTCTCCTCGCGTGCCCACTTCGAGGCTATAATCTGCGAGCAACCTACGACTGACTCATCTTGGAAATGTGTCAGTTCTCGCGAAAAGTACGCGCACGCACGCCGAATAACCTACTAAGCTAGTATAGGAAAGCAGTGTATCTAGTCTTCGACTGCGTGACCAACGTCACGTACGCTCCTCTGGAGAGCTCGTATAAATAGGGGCCCCCTTCTCTACTCGCGAGAGAACCGTTCTGGACATCGTTCAGCGAGGACCTTCTGCCATTATACCCTGCCAGCTTTGACGCTGATTCTTTTTTGCTGCTGCAACGATTTTTGCTGTCTCCAGACTCGTACTGCATTCGTTCTCCGTTGCGAAGCCGATTCCCGTGGGCTAGTGTAGGGTATCCCTCGTCACTCTACCACCTCTGCCTTTGGGTACTCCGCCCCCTTGACCATCTCCCCCCTCGGATACTTGGCCATAGAGTCTTCAGTCACCCGTGGATCCGTCGTCATTTAGACCTCATTCATCCGTGGATCCGTCGTCATTTAGACCTCATTCACCCGTGTGTCATTCATCCTCTAGATCGCGCCGCCCGTGGGTCCTGCGTCATCTCGATCATCGACTCCCCCCGTTGGTCCCTGGTCATCTCAATCGTCACCACCCGTGTGTTCTTCGTCCCTTGGATTTCCTTACCTAAGTAGTGTAGTTAATTATTTTTAACGACGCGTGTCGTTTCAGCGTAAAGTGCTTATTTGTATAAAATCCCTTATTATACGTGGATTTTATTTAATAAAGAGGTGTTGTCGTTAGGTGGGTTCGAAGTTTGTGCCTTTTTATTATTTTTGGTACCCTCTTTTACTCCATTGACACGTTATTTTTCCTTTTTGTAAATAATACGGTTGAATTTTCTTGTGTATTTATTTTACCCTTGCGGATATTTGAGCACCGTCCTGGTAACCATTTTGGTATCCTTTCTATAGTGTGTATTTTGGGGCCGAAAGAACCGAGTTCCTCGTTTGCCCTCAGACACAAAGTTGGGTTAAGAAACTGTTTTTGTTTTAAGAACCAAGTTTGTGTCTTAGGAAAGACAAGTTCTGCCTTAACAAAACAGGTTCGTGTCTTAAAAAACAAGCTCCTGTGTTAAGAGCCAAGTTCCTGTCCTAGGAACAAGTTCCAGTCTCAAGAATTAGGTTCCTGTCTTAAGAACAGAGCTTGTGTCTTAGGGAACAAGTTACTGTATATAGAAATAAATTATTGTCTTGAGAATTGAGTTCCTGTCTAAGGAAACAAGTTCCTGTCTTACGAACAAATTCTTGTCCTAAGAAAAAAAGTTATTGTCTTAAGAACCTAGTTCATGTCTTAGGAAACAATTTCCTGGCTTAAGAAACAAGTTCTTGTCTTCAGAATCGAGTTGGTATCGTAGAAAACAAGATCCTATCTTAAGAAACAAGTTCCTGTCTTAAGAAACCACTTCTTGTTTTTAGAACAAAGTTCGTATTTTAGGAAACACTTTGTTGTCTTAAGAAACATGTTCTTGTCTTAAGAACAGAGTTCGTATCTTATGAAACAAGTTTCTGTCTTAAGAAACAGGTTTTTATGGTACGAACCAAGTTCGTAACTTTTGTAACAAGTTTCTCTCTTAGGAATCATGTTTCTGTATAAAAAACTGTTTTGCCCCCTAGGAACCAAGTTCCTATTTTAGGAAATTAGTTTCTGTCTTAAGAAACAATTTCTTGTCTTAGAAAACAAGTTCTTGTCTTAAGAACCCTGTTCGTGTCTAAGGAAACAAGTTCCTCTCATAAGAATCAAGTTCTTTTTAAAGAAACAGGTTCCTGTTTTAAGAACCGAGTTGTCTCTTAAGAAACAGGTTCGCGTGTTAAAAAACAAGTTTTCGTCTTAAGAACCAAATTCGTGCCTATGAAAAAAGTTACTGTATTAAGAAATAAGTTCATGTCTTAAGAAACAAGTTCCTGTCTTAAGAAACAAGTTATTGTCTTAAGAATCAAGTTCGTCTTTTAAGAAACAAGTTCCTGTCCTAAAAAACAAAAGTCCTTCTTTTAAGAAACAAGGTTTGTCTTAAGAACAGATTTCCTGTGTTACGAAACAAGTTCCTCTCTTAAGAAACAAGTTGTTTAAGTAACGAGTTCGTGTCTTAGGAAACAAGTTCCTTTGTTAAGAAACAATTCTTTCGTAAGAACTAAGTTCGTGTCTTAGGAAACACGTTCCTGTCTTAAGAAACATGTTAAAGTGTTAAGAAAGAAGTTTTTGTTTTAAGAACCAAGCTCCTGTCTTTAGAATCAAGTTCTTATCTTAAAAAATAAAGTTTTGTTTTCAGAACAGAGTTCGTTTATTAGTAAACCATTTCCTGCGTTAGGAAACAAGTTCTTGTCTTAAGAACCAAGTGTGTGTCTTTGGAAACAAGTCCATGTCTTAAGGATCAAGTTGTTGTCTTAAGAAACCAAGTTTTGTTTTAAGAACCAAAGTTTCTGTCTCAGGAAACAAGTTCCTGTGTTAAGAAACAAGTTCTTGTCTTAAGAAAAAAGTTCGTGTCTTTGGAAACAAGTCCATGTCTTAAGGATCAAGTTGTTGTCTTAAGAAACCAAGTTTTGCTTTAAGAACCCAAGTTTCTGCCTCAGGAAACAAGTTCCTGTGTTAAGAAACAAGTTCTTGTCTTAAGAACCAAGTTCGTGTCTTTGGAAACAAGTCCATGTCTTAAGGATCAAGTTGTTGTCTTAAGAAACCAAGTTTTGCTTTAAGAACCCAAGTTTCTGTCTCAGGAAACAAGTTCCTGTGTTAAGAAACAAGTTCTTGTCTTAAGGACCAAGTTCGTGTCTTTGGAAACAAGTCCACGTCTTAAGGATCAAGTTGTTTCTTAAGAAACTAAGTTTTGCTTTGAGAACCCAAGTTTCTGTCTCAGGAAACAAGTTCCTGTGTTAAGAAACAAGTTCTTGTCTTAAGGACCAAGTTCGTGTCTTTGGAAACAAGTCCACGTCTTAAGGATCAAGTTGTTTCTTAAGAAACTAAGTTTTGCTTTGAGAACCCAAGTTTCTGTCTCAGGAAACAAGTTTCTGTGTTAAGAAACAAGTTCTTGTCTTAAGGACCAAGTTTGTGTCTTTGGAAACAAGTCCACGTCTTAAGGATCAAGTTGTTTCTTAAGAAACCAAGTTTTGCTTTGAGAACCCAAGTTTCTGTCTCAGGAAACAAGTTCCTGTGTTAAGAAAAAAGTTCTTGTCTTAAGGACCAAGTTCGTGTCTTTGGAAACAAGTTTGTTCGAAGGATGCTTGAAACACTCCGCGCAAGGGGAGTCGTAAAGTTAGGTCCTCCCGAATGTCCTTATAAAAATAGCACACGATCACAATTTCTCTTGTACTCTATGGATCTCCATAAAATAGTACTCCAAATATCTCAGCATCAAATAGTGATTGTATGACAGTACTCCAGGCAATGGTGGAAGCTTCTGTATTGAAATTTATTTCAAAATTTACGGCCGAATTTCAGCGAGATATTTTTTCGAAATTTCCAAATTGCTTTTCCCATCACACCCCAACCACCCTACACATACCCTTATCGAAGGGGGGGGGCGAAGGATTTGTTGGTGCAGCAGGGCGAGTCTTCAAAGCCAATTTCAAGACAGGGAATAGAATTTCCTCTTAATCTAATTAATCCCTCTTGACAACTAATTCATTTACGGCCTTAAGGTTTGGATTAACTTATTGTAATACCAAATAATTGTATATTAATATTCGTTAAACTAACGAGGGAATGTGTAATTTAGGGCCATGGAAAGCCTCTTGCGTTTTACTTGCTTATTTAACCAAATGTTCCAGAATTGAATGCGATAGGATTGCAGGAAATAAAACTCCACCGGTTGCGAGGAGCAAGAAAATTAGATATAAAATGTCAATGGATCGCAAATGGTCTCAACTAAAAGCGAATGGATAAAGGTTTTTGCAATTTCACTACAATAACTATGTATATAATAAGAATTGAGATTGGAAAATGTCGCCAGCAATAGGATTGCAGCGAATAAAACTCCGCCTTTTAAGAGGAACAAGAAAATTAGATGTGAAAAGACAATCAATCGCAATGGGTCGCAACTGATAGTGAGTGGATAAAAATTGTTTTCACACAATATTTCACTACAATAACTATGTATATAATAAGAATCGGGATTTGACAATGTCGCCAAGGTCGATGATCCCAGTACTACTTCTCGTTTCATACAAGTGACAAATAAATGTACAGTAAAAACCTCAAGTAAGTATAGGAGTAAAACCTCAAAATAAATGAGTTAAAACCGCTCGTAAATTATTCAAACGTTAAAATATCGTAAAATTGATGAAACATGAAAACCTCTACTAAATTGATAGGTCTAAACCATATAGTAAATTAGTGGATAGATAAATCCTCTTAAATTAATGGGGAGTTAAAACTTCTAGTAAATTACATTCAGTGAGATAATGGTCTTAGATCAGGGATCAACATGTCAGTAATGAGATTAACAATCAAAATATGGTGAAGTGGAAAAATGTTCTGATCTTTGCATTCAACACTTACCATGTACAGGAGTGAGTGTAACCTCTGTTGAGAAGAGCATTGACAACCGATGTCTAACAAATTTCACGACTGTCTAAGGAGGCATTTGAGCAGAAATGCCCCCAAATTTATCTTGAAGTGAACATCTGTGGGAAAACTATACAAAAAGGAGTGTAGCAGGACGTTAACAAATGGAGGAGGTATAAGGACTTTCATTACCTTGGCAAAGTCATGGGTTGAGTTGTTGGGCGTTTGGAAAAAGGGCCAAAGCCTATGACGGGATTGTTTAGTGTTAGCATTATATCATCAATGTAGCGGACGATAATGAGAAGTTTCAGAGCACGGTTGTTGTTGAAGATGGTCATTATTGAAGCTATTGACAAAAGTAAATTAGCGCACCGATTAGGGTGCCAACGTGTCCGTGGAGTCTGGACCACCAAAGCAGCGCTTCACTCTTCCTCACGCTGACTAACACGAATCAAAGCAGCCTCTCCGGGCTGGCTGACAAAGAAGATGGAAGACGGCCGAGGGAAACTTAAAATTGCGTACCATTGCGCCGCGACTCTTCCTATTGATCTACCCCCTCAATGCTGCGATGGCTTCAGGTCGCTTTATGTCGTCTTCGATTTGGACACACTAGCGGGAAGCACCGCCATTTGATGGAGCGCTCCCCTGCGCCTTATTGTGACGACTGCGTTGTCCTCCAGACTGTTCGGGACATTCTTGTTGAATGTCCCAGTTTGGGCGATTTTCGCGCACGTTACCTGTCCCGGTACCTAGACGAACAGGGTCGCTACCGTTTGCCCATCGTATTCTGGATTGGTTCCTGCACACACTTGTGGACATTTGACTTTCTTTCGTATTGGTCGCATGATCTTGCCGTGGGGAATGGCGGGCGAACTCCGCCCGACGTTTGAGTGGGTTTCCTTATTTTTCTTGCCTTTGTTTTGTTTCTTATTTGTTTTTTATTTTGATTGTTTGTTTTTCTTTGTTTGGTTTATGTGAATTTAAAGTAGCCTAGCATTATAAATACCTATTATTATTATTAGGCTGAAATTTTAATTGCGGATTTTAGTGCCCTTGGTGGGAGTTGCCAGATGCCACTGTAAAATAATAAAAAGATGTCAAAAGTCAATGATTGGCCCCAGAATCATTATTGCTCATCTAATATTTAGGTCCGCAGCTGCAATATATAAAATCCCACAAATTAAAACATAAAAAACGATTAGGAAGTGATCATGAATGACGATGGGCATGTAATATTATTTAGAAAGCCAAAAGCTGGAGACCTAGATGATGAGTGGAAGATCGATAAGTTGTCTGGAATTGCCTTTGAGTAGCAAAGGTTGTGAGGTTTTCCTTATGGATCAAGGCTGGAAAGTAATTGAATTATTAGCGATTATCGTCCAAGTTTCGGGTGTATTATCGAGTAAGAGGTACATGACGCAACATCTACATATGATTCGTCAGATGACGGAAGATAAAAGAATTAAACTTAAGATTGGTAGTGGTTAAGAAAATCTTCACAAGGGAACATGAAGCTAGTTGCATATTTAATTAGGTTTGTTTTCTTTTAAGATTTTCAGGTTACGAAATCATGTTGTTTCTGGAGTGAGATGAGTTCATAATTTTTTTAGTGCCATTTGAAAACATGTCCGAGAGATAATATATTTAACCAAAGCACATAATCTTATAACTGCTGAGAACATAACAACTCTAATCGTAAACTAGCGAAGGCGAAAATATACTTTCATACACTTTAGACGTATAGAGGATCAGGCAAGTCAGTTGCGATGGTTGTCCCTTCGTGGAGAAAGAGGCAAGTTCATCACAATTCCGCCGGAAGTTTCCATTCTCACGGAAACTTCTCTCCAAGCAACGAAAGGTTTCCAATTCAACTAACTTAGAGAAAGGCAAAATTTGTCCTGTAAGCTTGCCCAAAAGCACAAGTCTCGGTATCTTGCAAAAGTCACTTAGTCTTTCACATCGGTAGCTCAGCTATCTAATAAATAGAGCGATAATCCAGCTAGTCTTTTCTCTTTGCTTCTCTCTCCATTCCATACTCCTAAATCGCTCGAATACGTTCCAAGTACTTTTCCCTTTCATTACTTTTCAGCAAAATCGCTTCGTAGAAACTCTCCTTCAAGCCGAACTGAATTATAACGCTAAAATACTCTAAACTCATCTGAAATATTAAATAGCTATATCATTCAAAAAAGGGATATATTAGAGAAATATTATTATCACAAGTATAATATTAAAGTCAATATCATTTCGTCGATAAAATCGTTTTCTAAAAACTTAAATAGTTGTAATTTAATCATCTCCATTGAAATTTTGATGACCTGATTATGATTAGCTTGATTGATTCATTCAATGTAACTTTCGAATGAGGAAGCAATCTTATTTTCTCTGTTGTTGCTTTTGTTATTGATTTCGAGCCTCAGAATGTCTGGCCGAGCAGCTCAAGGAGTGTATATTGTGTTTTTAAGGGTGTATGGTTGTGCACTCTTCCAATGTTTCAATTGCGTTGGGTTTAGTGTTGCATTCTGGAGAGGCATCCACGATGGCTAATTCCAGCTTCCTCTCGTAGCTTAGAATGGGTCGGTGATTTCTATACCACAGGATGGAAAGTGACACTACTGATGTCCACACTACAGCCTTGAAAATAGAGCCACCACTACTGATGTCCACACTGCAGCCTTGAAAATGGAGCCACCACTACTGATGTCCACAATGCAGCCTTGAAAATGGAGCCACCACTACTGATGTCCACACTGCAGCCTTGAAAATGGAGCCACCACTACCGATGTCCACACTACAGCCTTCAAAATGGAGTCATCACTACTGATGTCCACACTGCAGCCTTGAAAATGGAGCCACCATTACTGATGTCCACACTGCAGCCTTGAAAATGGAGCCACCACTACTGATGTCCACACTGCAGCCTTGAAAATTGCGACACCACTACTGATTTTCACATCTCAGACTGGAAAATGGTACCAGAACTATTGATTTCTACACTTCAGCCTTTAAAAATGGCGACACCACTACTAATGTCCACATTGTAGCCTGAAAAATATCGTCAGCACTACTGATTTCCATACTTCAGCCTTGATAAAATGGCCCGACCACTATTGATATTCACATCGTAGCCTATAGAATGGTACCACCACTATTGATATCTACACTGCAGCCTTTAAAAATGGCGCCACAACTACTGATGTCCACATCGCAGCCTAAAGAATGGTGCCGCCACCACTACTGATTACCCCCACCACAGCCAGGATAGATGAACTCTTTAATCACGAGGAAGGTAAGATTAAGAAAGGTGGATGTTGGAGGGCTGCATTCCGCAGAGTGTTGTCTTAGAGGGACTGAATAGAGCGTTGAGTGAAATGGGTATGGATATGTTTCCGGAAGCTTTTCTTTCATCTGATATACAGACTATTAAATATAACCTTCAATTGTTTTGGTAATTCAAAGTTGTCTGCTTTGGGTCCTCTCAGAGTAGTGCTGCGTGTACTCACAGACTATTGCTGTGGCTCATCACGGTGGTGTAACTAGTACCCCCAAATTGTTAGTAGAAATATCTCTATGAAATCACGACATTAAATGCCATATTATTGAGCTCTTTCCCAATCTCTCCAAAACAAAACGGAAAGGTTTAGGGAAGAAAATCGAGTCGTCGGTAAAGAACGAAGTGTCAAGGCAGTGGTGAGATTCGTCCCATTGACACCCTGTGCTGACGATCGATGGAAAACGGCATCACCCTTGATGATAGGCTCTTTCCAAGGGGGAGGGGTTGGCTTCAAGAAACGACTCCCAATCCCGATTCCGATCCGCGGAAGGGCCTTCCTAATAAAGCTGAGTTCACCAAAGTGGATAAAGCAAAGTAAAAAATTAAGGCTCTTCTCTTAGTTGGTTCGGCCGGCAACCTTCGGGGTCCACTAGGATGTGGTAGCGAAAGAGGTGAAAACTTTACCCTCCTTCAATAAAAAGAAGACCTGAAAGCGAGCAGAGCCTCTAAGACGTTGGAGCCCATAATTCAGAGGTTACCGAGTGTTTTTGAGCCCGCCAGCTTCAATCTTTTCCAAGTTATCTCACATATAGAAAAACAAAGTTGCCCAATGGATAGGAGTTCTGTCAGAGTCTATCTTCACTTCATGGTACTTAACCGAAGGTATTTAATTTTCTTCAGACAGTATATTTCTGTTTAATACTAGTATAACTAATCTAGCCCAGAGTATCATAAAGTATCATAAAGAGTGATCTGTGTTGCTGATTCCCACAAGTGGTGATTTACGCCAGGGAACTGACACAATATTCCCTTGAGGCCACAACTGAAGAGATAGTGGACAAGGGAGTAGTCAAAGTATCACGTGGCGAGGAAGGAGGGAAGGGACTTGATATCCATCAGTCACGCTTCGTCCCATTTTACCTAGATAATTCTACTAAGTCGGTGCGTAGTGGCCGGTGTCACTACGGCGTGTAGGCGTTCGTACCTTTACTGCAAAGAAAGGCCAATCCCAAATCTGCTTATTTTACTCGAAGGTGGGGGACGATACATATGTTACGGGACCAGCCTATCCGTATAGGCTATGGACCATTTTTCTTTTCGAGAGTCTAAGGAGAGAGTTCTGTTGCTGTCTGATCCACCATACACCCTCGAAGCTTCTCGAATGAAAAACACCATCCGATCCTTGACACCTTCTAGTGATAGGGCACGGTAGCTCATGTGCCCATCGGAAACCGTCTGCTCATTATACTCTCTCCGGGTGCCACCCCGCTATGACTCGTAACGAAAATGGTGAGGGCATTGCTAGGACCAAAACTGGGGTCTCCTCTTCCACCCTAGTGACAGTGTCGTGGAACAAGAAACGGCCACACTTTGAGGTACTTGATTAAGAGCCAAAGGCCAGAAAGGTAGCATTTGGGCCACCACTGGGTAATACAGAGTCTATCTCCCGAAATGAAAGTAGCAACAAAGTAGCCTTGGCTCCCGCTCCCTGACTTAAAGCTGGAAGGGACGTAATATGTGGTAAGCCCCCTCTAAAATCGAGCGACCGCTAACTCAAAATGCTCCCCTACAGCAGAAGAAATCTAGGCAAGAGAAATTGAAGGCTCGCGTGTCAGGTGTAAGCTCATCCAATAAGGCGTCGAAGATGCAAGCGCCTCTGACACCTTCAGTGCCGCAAGGCTCTCGATGCTGCGTCCAAAAGGTTTGCGGCTATCCCTATGAAGGTGTTATCCTGAAGAAGGCCTCAACTTCTTCTAAATTGATCTGGAGAGCATTTTCCTTTAAAAATGCAATAGACATCGAGATAAGTTGGCGTTTCCTGCTCCCCTTTAACTGTTTGCTTTCAGGAGAGCTTCAAGTGACCATCCCAGCAAGAAATATGAGGAAATATGGTAGGTGTACAATTAACACCAGATGTTGTGTTTACGGTTTTCCTTTGCCTTTGAATACCTGCTTTCAAGTTGTAGAAGTGCAACTAAACTTAGATAAGAGGTCAGTATACTCGTAGCTTCCAATGTTAGCCAGCTGCGATGAGGTGGACTTCCGCTATGTCGTAGGCAAGTTACCCAAAACGTTTGCCCTTATTTGGGAACGGTAGACACCCTCGCTGAAGGAACTACTCGGTCAGTCCCAGGTACTAGTCCTAGAGAAGGGGTTGGCAACCTTTTTCAGCATACGGGCTAGAAGCAAAGTCTATGAAGTGATGCAGGGCTACATTCATAATTTACATTATAAAATTTAAACCATTATAATTATAGATGTTATATTCGGTACCTGATAATAAATAAATGAAGTTGATAATAGTAAAACATGAAACTATAAAGTATAATAAACTATGTTTATTTTAGTTCGTATACATTATAAATTCTACATTGAACTATTGATATTTATAAGGGATACAATTATTATGATAATTGATGTTGTTTTTTGGCTCGAAAATTTTTCAACATCAGTTGATAAGGAGGCTGAAGCCAGAAGAAGTACATTTTCTAAATTATCATCCCTGATTCGTGTCATTAGCTTACTTTTGGTGGATTTTACTTTGGAAAATAATTGCTTGCACTCATATGTGCTACCGAACACTGACGACAATTTCATCACATGACTAGTCAAGTTGGTATATAGCCCGGGTTCAAAAAGATATTTCTTATAAAAAATACTTCATTGCATTGCGTGTCAATGAGTTTCATTTGAAATTCTTCTGGTACATTTACCACTTCCACATCAAACGGAGTAGCGAACAGTTTGAATTCGACTGTGTGTGATCGCATGACAGCGAACCGAAAGGAAAATTCCATTCTTAAATCACGTATCACTGTCACAAATATGTTGCCATTTTTAGATTTAGTCTCCTGGAGTTTAGGGAAATGATCATAATTTGATTTCTCCAGTTGACATTCCCACAATCAGTTTCGTTTCAAATGCGGCTGTCTCCCCAGATGTGTATTAATTAATTTTTTCTCTGAAGCTGCAAATTCAAGGGGTTTAACTAGGGGGTTAAATCTACTAGAAATGCCAGTCTTAAAAGACATTTGTGATCGCGAAATTCTGTGGCATTCATGCTTTTGCTCTCAAGGAATCCAGCTATATCTTCCCGCAGAGCATATACTCTTTCCAGCATAGTGACTCGACTGGGCCAGTTAGCGTCGCCGAAGTACCCCAAATCATTATATTGATTCTCTGATTCCGTTAAAAGTTGTCGAAACTGACGGTGGTTTAATCCCCTAGACAAAATCATGTTTACTGCTCTAACCACTACGCCCATCACGTCCTTCGAATTTGATGTCTTAACACACAATGCTTCTTGGTGGATTATGCAGTGCACTTTCATGGCATTGGGTTTACTTCCGAGACCTTCCACGTGTTTCTGAATCAGAGCCACGGCACCTTTAGTTTGTCCAACCATAGCCGGAGCTCCATCGGTTGTTACGGATGCTAGCTTTAGTAGGTCCAGATTCTTGTTTGCAGTACACTGGAGCAGTGCTTAAAGAATGTCTGCTCCTGTAGTAGTGCCTTTTATAGGTACCAGTTGAACAAATTCTTCAAAAATGTCAAAAGTTCTGCTAACTCCACGTACAAACACTGCAAGTTGTGCCGTGTCAGTAGAATCGGTGCTATTGAGAAGAACTTTAAATTGTTGCAATGATTTTTTAAATTAATTTTCAGATCCGCTGACATTTCTTCTATTCGTCGTGTAACTGTTCTTGCAGAGAGACAAAAGTACGAAAATAAAGTTTTTGTCTCGGGGCATAAAATGTATACTACAACAAATAACCATATTTTACGAATTTCCCATCAGTGAAAGGTTTCATGTTTTCTGCTATCAATTTCAATATTCGTAGCTTTCCCGTGTACTTTTGTTTTGATGCCATGTTTCGTTTTGGGAATATCGAACTATGTTTTACTAAACTAACTTTAAGTTTAAGAACTTCGTCCTTCCTTGTTTGCTCAATAAATTCAGTGAACTTGGGGTGTTTAGTCTCATAGTGCCTCTTGATGTTGACCCATTATTTACGGCAACACTTCCATGGCAAATAAGGCAATTAGATTACTGAAGCGTCGAATAAAAAATTACTTTTCTCTCTATGTGTCTTGAAAAACTCGACACTTTGAATCAACCTTCTTGCATTTTGTTGCCATTTGGGAGTTTCATAAAAAAAAATAGTCACAAAAATCAAAAGCAGTCATTCACACCTTCCTAGTTGCTATACTAAATTTCATAAAAAATAATGTTTTCATTTTATTTTAGGGGGGGGGGGTATGTAAGGACTCCCATTCTATGCGCAATCATTCTTTATCGCTATACCACAAAAATCAATAAATATCAGACAATAAATTGGCTCATTTTTATGGAATAAACCTTATTCAAATGTTAAAATGCATAAATATCATAGTTAGCCATAATAATTTTTATTTTCTTCAATGGCTTTTGTAAATTATATAGAAAACTATTTGGTAAGTAATTCTACTAAAGAAATACTTATGTTTGATACTTTATTTAGATTATTTAAAACATTTATTAACATAAATAAAAATTTATTTTACAATTTCTTAACAATATCTTTGAGACCTCCTTACCTTGGTTTAAGTCACTTTATAGTTAACTATGTAGATTCATAGAATATAATAATTCACTTGTTATGTCACGACACATCTAGCCTCAATGGTTTTCCGATATTGACTACCTTAATCTTAATGCTCCCAGCGGAATTTATGCACACGCAAAACTATTCCAGAATGCTCTCGTGTAAATTCTCGATAACTGATTGTTCTCGAATATTCGAGAATACCTCTCAACATTATACGAGTTTACTAGTTACTTTTAGAATATAAACGTCTAGAAATAAAAATCTAAAATTATATTTTTTTTCTTATAGACACGACGGCCGGGTAGATACTATATTTCGTTTGGGAACTGCAGGCCGAACAATTTTAGCTGACGGGCGTCCAATTATGGTATCCCTATGAGGTAAAAAACATGCAAAAGTTAGAAGGTATCCAACGGACTTTCACAGACAAAATAAGAGGGATGGAAGGACTAAATTACTGGCAAAGACTGGAAAAATTGAATTTATACTCAGTTCAAAGAAGATATGAGAGATACATCATAATATATATTTGGAAGGTCATTGAAAACCTCGTAATTCCACCTGAATCAGAAGAAATAGTTCCAGTATACTCTCAGAGATATGGAAGAACTTGTCAAAAATTCCATCTGTCAAGCTCAAATAGATATAAAATCCATCAGTACAACTCATTATCAAGATTTGGAACTAGACTGTTTAATGTGCTTCCTAGAACAATAAGAGATTTTAGTGGTACTACCGACAGCTTTAAAAATAAATTAGACAAATACTTAATAGACCTTCCAGATGAACCTAATATTATAGGCTACAAAAAATTTATTGCTGCCTCTTCAAACTGTATAGTTGATCAAGCGCAGCATAAATACTTTAGCAGATAGCAACAGTACAGAATACAAGGGGTGTCTGCCACGCAGTGGCCCCGCTTCATGGTCTCAGAAACTCAACATATACATATAATAATTGGAATCTGGATTTATGAAGCAAAAACCTTTCAAGAGAAGTCAAGAGAAGCCCGTAGGCTGTATCTTGCCGACCCCTGTCCTAGAGGAATTGGTCGAAGAACTGGAGATCTCTATCAGTAATATAGAAGAATTCTCGCGTCTATATACTAAAAATGCTTTAAACCCATTGATGACCTCCATGGAAGCGATCACTTTCCCAGTCAAATCTCTTTCACTGGGCCACTGTGGTTCGAGAGGCTCCCTGAGTGGTACTTGAATCAAGCATGGTGTTCCGAACCTGAGGAAATTACTTACATTTCACTAGAGCAGTGTAGGTTGTTAGATGAGTACACAGAGTTATACTCCAGCACCATTATCGCCACGGACCATGCTTTAATTTTTCGAACGTATAACTATATTGCATGCCGATTGTTTCCTTGGTCGTCAGGAGTGTCATACAGCCCTCAAAGATAAGCAGCATGTCTATCAAGAGTATAAGCGCCGTCCGTGCGATTTCACCCTGTGGGGATTTCGTTTCGTTTTTTTAAGCACGTTTGCTGCTCTTCATGACGAGCATAACTATCTTTAGTCAATGGGAGGACCTCTTTTGCAGTAGTATGAAACCGTTCCAAAAAGATTCAATATAGGTTTGTCCAGAACCACCCCCAGGTTCTTTTAGAAGTCAGAACCACCATCTCGGACCCTGTGCCCGTGGCAAAATCTTTGGTACCCGCGTTCTCCACATTCTACTGCTGGGATGTTGACCCCAGCATTAAAAGCACTTCGCACGGACGCTGAAGGCCGCTTACTGGAGATCACACCCAGGGGTGTGAAACCCTTAAACGACCTCTATTCGCTGCGCAAATACAGTTCTGCTCTCGCTTCATGTGTGGATACCACCGCAGAACCAGACGATATCCCTTACGCTATGTTTCGAAACCGAGGTGACAAAGCTTGGCTTTTATGTTAGTTTGGTTTAAGAAGATTTGTTCGGAGGGTATCCTACCAGATCATTGGCACTTGGTAAACGTGTTTGCTTTTCTCACGCCGGGGAGATATAATTACACCCAGGCGGCTGGTTTCCGCCCAAATTCTCTAACTCCCTGCGTATTCATATTATTGGGGAAATATTTAAGTGTTAACTTATTTTATTACCTGGACAGTGTAATCACTTGTCCACAGCATAAAATGGCTTCCGTACTCCGTAGGTTCCACTCAACGGGTGATGCTCTGTTCTGGCTGTAAATTTATTATCTGCGAGGATTTACTTCTCAGGCAAAATTATACCATGGTATATTTTAATATTCTGAAGGCTTATGACACTGTATGGCAATACAGTATCAAAGAGTGTGGACATGAAAACATCGGCAAGATAAATTCAATAGATTATTGCGAAAACTTAAATATCAGCATCTATTAGAAACTTACTACAATAATATTTATACTCCAGCTTCAGCCCCGGCTATCCTTTAAGGCAATGATTTTCAAATTTTATTTTGCCGTTTGCCTTTGAGGCTTGATGTAAATGGTCATTTCTTCCCCATTTCCTCCGTGCCTTCTCACAATAAAAGGAATAAAGGCAGAAAAATAAGAAGATAGAAAAACACTTAATACTTATTAATTAATTAAATTAATGTTTATATAATTTATTATATTTATACACATAATTTTATCTCCTAAGGGTCAATTTACCCCTGGTTTAGGACCCTTGCCTTATTTATGTCTCTTGAAAATACAAACTTTGTTTACATATCAGACCCAATCTGATCAGCCACTCGACAGCTACTCATAACATGTCAATTTCTTGTCCCTTCACTCCTGCCTCTCACGACTTTATTAAAGAGAGCCCCTCTCACTTAGCTACATACCCCATGACAAGTTTTGATGTGGTATCATTATTCACCAATATTATAGTTATGGAAACGCGATATTATTACTAGTTGCTTATTTACCAAACGGCGACATTGAGGAGATAACTAAAGATCAATTCCTGGATGTGATGAAGATTTCAGTTAGAAAAATTAGTTTCCTTTTTAATAATACTTTCGTTTCAAGATAGAAACTCTTAAGTATACTAAGTCGAATTACTGAAGAAAACTCTTGCCGAATTAGAAAAAAAACACAGTATTTGTCTTCTTAGGAGTTGGGAGGCAGCGTCAAGTTCTGCAATCTCACACGATCATCTCGACATAAATTTGAGTGCCTATAAAGTGATCTAAAGAGGTAACCGCCTCATCTTCGCTATAAAGTTGTGACACCGGTGTGACCCTCGAATTCCCTATAGGCAGATTTTGGAAATACTCTCAACTTTCCTCAACATAAGTGCAATCATGGATCACGACACCACTATAACGACGGGCCCATTCTGTCCACTTCGTGATCAGACGCAGGAAACACTAGCCCCTATCGAAGAGGAGCCTATAAGCCTCTTACAAAGGTTAAAACTCAACTCCACGCGAAGCTCAACATCCAGGTCACGCAACTTTTTCACGCTCAATCAACGTCAACCATTTTCAGCTTGTAGCTGTAGATATGGTTGTAACCCACACACTTCTATATCCGACATGGTAGATCTGTAAAGTGTCTGCGCGCTTCAACGGCAAAATCTACCATCAATTCATTCGCAATCCATGCACTAGCAATTATAGTGCAACGGCGCAATGTTCTACAACTCAATCGGCACCAACAATCTAAGCATCCAGCAAAATCCTCAGGTCGGTCAACAAGACACGCTCAAATGACCTATGCAACATTGCATCCGCATAAGATAGCTCACATTTAGCCGGAAGCGCACCAGAGAAAAACTTCATTAGCGACCTCTCATGGCCCAGCAATAGTGCGTTCAGAACCAGCTTACCATACCACTTTCGCCGCTTTACAAATGCTGCCCTTCAACTCGTCTCATCTCTAATCGCAATCAACACACACAACTCATCCAACGAACCAACTAGGAGAACTAACTTTCAAGCAAACCCCCAAATGCCTCCGGTTTTTAAATTCTTCACTAAGGCTTACAAATTGTTCCTTAATCATTTTTTCATCAATTTAGAAGCTAGGCTGAAGCGATTTTATATTATACGAAAATCAAACGGTCAAACCACGCGATCACTTACAATTCTCAAGGTCACATGCATTTGGCCATGTATGTCATTCTGTATCTGTTAACTCGCATTCATCCACTTCAATCCTCACACTTGGAGGCACACAACAAACGATCACACTGACACCTCACAAGCAACCAGAGAATTCGTCTTCTGCAGTTTCTTCCATCTTCTTTGCAAACGCTTTCTTGGTTAACTCATCTCTTTTTCAAAATCGAGGTATACCCCGCGTGTATACGTGTATGCTGACTCTCTCTCTCTCTCTCTCTCTCTCTCTCTCTCTCTCTCTCTCTCTCTCTCTCTCTCTCTCTCTCTCGCTCGCTCTCTCTCTATCATAGTGGCAATGATTGAAAATGTGCCCCCAATTAAATCGCTTTTGCTTTCAACATTCACTTAACAATCAATTCAAGCGTCGAGTGACATATACATTAAAAAATGGCTCTTTGACACGTTTTTGAAAATATACCGTTTGTCCATTCAACTTGCATACAAGTGAGAATCTCTCAAATGGCAATCATGTGAATATGGGCTTTCATTTCCGTTTAGCGATATTTTATGCTTTCAACCATATCATGTGATCAACCTGACAATCTTTCCTACAGGACCGTTTATTTTTTTTTTTATTCTGCATGAATCGACTGCTCATATTAGATATGCGAGAAATTGGATCAAGATTGCGCAGATCTTGGGTAAATGAAGTTCATTATTAGTATTTCATTTTGTTATTGATTGTTACATCAAGTAGGCCCACTATGGTCGATTCATTCATAGCATGTTGTTTAAATCATTTTGCAGTTTCCTAAATTTAATTTTGCTGTATATCTACTTATTCTGTTTATTTATGTAAATATTATAATTAAGATTTTTAATATACCAATTGAACATTATTTTGAACTAGTATCTTTTGATTATTATGATTCAATATGTTATTGTCCCCAATAATCTCTGTTATTATTATTATTATTATTATTATTATTATTTTGTGCCATGTCATATATATATATATATATATATATATATATATATATATATATATATATATATATATATATATATATATATATATATATATGCAAATTTTCTTGAAGACCATTGTGTATTTTGCCTTAATTAATTTCCTTTGGCAACTTTCTCTTCTTCTAACTATCTTTTTTTATTCTATCTTGTAGATGTTGGATTACTTGTCCAGTATTCATCTCTTTTTTAAATTAATGTTTTTGGTAAAAAACAAACTAAATTGCTAAGCTTTTGATCTTATTCGATCATCTTCGGAGCGTTTTGATATGTTCTTGCCTACTTTACCGATGTAATGAGTGGATTGAGGATCTGACAGAAAGTAAAGTGAAAGAAAACAATTTTTAAGTGGTATTTATTCGCCTTTGGGAGATAATAGTTTACTCAAAGTAGCCGCTTTTAGCTTCCACCGCGGCCTCAAAGCGGCTTCGGAACTTGGCGTATGCGTTCATCACTGTGTCCCTGAGAAAGCTTAGATGACCTCCTTGATCTTGGCCACCAGTTCTGCTTTGGTGTTGTAAGCAGAGTGGTTGGTATCTTTCTCAACCGCGCCCCACACATAGTATTCCATGGGTTTACAATCGGGGAAAGTGGGAGGCCAGAAATTAGCGCTGGTGAAATCGTAGGAATTCTCCAACAACCACTTCTGGCTCTTTCCGGAGGTATGGGTTTCCAGCCGAAACCATCTCCAGCCAGAGTATGGGCACAGGCTCTAGCAGTTCCACATAGCCGTCTGAATTATGCGAAGATCTTGCTCAAAGATGTGGGGCAGTGTAGATATGGGGAAGTATGAAAGGGGGCAAAGAAAAAAGAAAGAATGAAAGTAGTGTAGGCGAGTTGCGAACAGCTTCCCGCGTCGTTGGACCACTGTTAGCCAGCGGCGAATCCACTCGGCCATCCTGAGTCTCAAAAGAGACTCATTCAAGCAAAGTTTTCAAGCCGCTCGCTTCCACTTCTCGTACGCTACAGGTAGTATGACGTTACTCTTCCTGGACAAGCACCAAAAGACAACCACAGTTGGGGAAACTTGTTTTTTTATGATACATAGAACGTCACATAGATTTTATGCCAGCCACCTGTTGTTATGGGTGTTGGGCAACTGGTCCTGGCAGAAGTTCTTTTCATCTGACTAGAGTCAGCTCGTCCCTTGCTCAGCAGGATACTTCAGCTTGTTCAGGAGCTTATTTAGCTTCGTCAAGTAGTTCCCTTTCAGCTTGGTTGCCAGAATTTGACCCTTGCACTTCTTGAATGAGTGGTAGCGAAGATCCTCATTCAGGGACAGCTTCATGATAGCAACTACAACACCATCTCTCTCGCCCAAGCCCCGATTCCCTTGTTCGGGTCCTCCTTCACCTTCTCCTGCGGTTGTTGAATGAGTTCCCACGTGCGGACGCAGTCAGAATGCCTGTGTCCTTTTCTCCGGACCACGACTTCGTAGTCTCCCCGTTGCAGCTGTACATGTCACGTCTTACACCCTTTACATTGTCCACAGAGTATTGATCAGTAGTAATAACGTCGACATTTCAATACCTGGCGCGAATCATTAAGATACATGTAACTCTTTTCCAATATTCAGATAGCTTCCTCTCATCCACTTCAGCTAACTTTTTCTCAAATAAAACTTTACTGTCTGCTCTTCAACACTTTGGACTGTTCACCCATACGCCAACCTGTTCCTGACAAAGGCAGACATTAATAATTCGTCAAATTTATCCCGAACACCCTATATATATATATATATATATATATATATATATATATATATATACTGGTTAACGAATAAGGATTTGATTACGATCCTTTCGTTATTAATGGACCTATTATGGATTCGCGCAGGATCCTTTTAAGTATGGGAACGAGATCCAGTCGCAGTATGTTGTTCTACCGGCTCTTTCCAACATAGCAGGATCCTTTTAAGTATGGGAAGAGGCCCAGTCGCAGTATGTTGTTCTGCAGGCCTCTCAAACATATGTTATCAATGGCCTTTGTTGCCATGTCTGAGCTCCAGTTTCCCGACGGGATTCTCTGTGATCACGACTAGAGCCGCATCGGGATCCTCTCTTCCTACGAAAGCCACGAACTGGTTGTTGTTTAGGTTATTATTTCCAAGGAAGGAGTTAACTCCGTTGGCCTGTATCTTTTCGAAGACTTTGTGCACGGGGCGAACCTACTAATCGCCCCTCCTTTTAAATACCTTGCGTACGGTCGCTAAACTATCGCTCACCTTGGATAAAGAGGATAACTCGGGGAAAGAAGTGTAAAAATGTAAAGATAGTGCATAAAATGGCAGCTTAGAAGGTCACAAATAATAATAGGTAACTTAAATATCGTAAACGAATATGGGAAAATGAATTATGTGTTTGAAATAAAACAGTAGTTAAATAGACAAAAAACTAAAACTAAATCCTATTTCAGACAGTTATTTATATACATTGTATACATCTATATATCTGTTGATGGAGGCACCATCCGATAGACAAGCTTCTAGGAATTCTATTGTTTGTTCCTTTCCCGACGACTGTTGATCGTTCCCAAGGCAACTCGTGCGCCTCAGAAGTGCGATGTGACACCACACCTGAAACCGGATCGTTCTTTCGGGTAGCTATTCTGTGCTCAATTGTGCCTTCACTTTTTTCACATAATGTACTCTGAGCTATATATATATATATATATATATATATATATATATATATATATATATATATATATATATATATATATATATATATATATATATATATATATATAGAGAGAGAGAGAGAGAGAGAGAGAGAGAGAGAGAGAGAGAGAGAGAATACATTACATAACCATAGATCTAAGGTGGTTCGAGTTCTTGCCGGGGTGATGTGGGTTTGGTTTTCTCAGGATCATCTCCTGCTAGATCTCTGAATCTCTGGTCTTCTGTTTTTGTGCAAAGCCACCCATACAACTGGGCACCCGTCCATTTCTCAAAATATAGAAATTTCAAGAAGCTTTTTGTATGGGATAGCATTTACTTTAACTGAAAATGGGAAAGTGAATGTTCTCGCGGTTCTTCATTCATCTATTTTTTTATATGATTGAACAATAACATTCAAGTCAATACGGTTAGGTAAGAGTAATAAGTTAAATTCCTTAATCCACTAAAAGTCTTCTGGAGTTCGTTAACATAAGGTTCTTGAAATTGTAGTGATTTTAATCAAAGGAAGATCATTGAATTATCGTTAATTAAAGAAATTCAGAATTTCAATCTAAAAGCCGTTTTAATGTAGCCACAAGGCATTAAACCTGCATCTAAAAGATATAAGTTTAACTGAGTTTATGGCTGAAAATGATATGAAAATTACATATCGAAACTAGTCTCCTCTTAATAAACTTTATGCCCTAATACAGTGGTTTAATTTAGACTGGTCAACACACTTTTTACTGACTTATGTTTTGCGGTTGTTTTTAACTAATTTTGACGTGGCTGATTTCAAATATGGCATCCATTTTTTTGTAACACATCATGTTTTCATTCTACAGCATAAGCCTATTTTATGACGTACTGCATTTGTTTAGTAAGGATAGTTTCCTAAGTGTTTTAGCTTCAAACCATAACTTAAAATGTCAACAAAATGTGAAAGGATAAATGCATTGTAAGATAATATCACCTATTACTAAATACATACAGGTTATTTTTCTAATATAATAGAGAAAACATAAGCAATCGTACACATATCTATACATTCATGCAAGAAATTTCGCTTGCGAGAGTGCCTGGAGTGTTTGATGTGTACACTCGTTGAATACTCCAACAGTAGTCTGCCATCATGTTTGTGTTCCATCGGCCTTGATCTCTCTCCTCCATAATCTTGATATCTTGATGAAAACGCTCTCCGTGTTCATCACTCACGTTGCCAAGATTAGCAGGAAATTCATCAAGATGGCTCATGAGGAAATGAACCTTTATGCTCATGTTGCAGCCTAAACGATGGAAGCTATCAAGTAATGTCTCTACCAAATCCTTGTAGTTACCAGCCTTTTTTTTCAAGAAATCTTTTCACAACAGCCACAAATGAATCCAATGCTCCAGAGTTTCTGTTCCCAATGTTTGTCCTTGGCTCGGCTGTCCCATAAACACAGGAAACACGGATATTTTGTATAGCCTCCTTGTTGGCCAAGTAAAAATTTACAATTTTCAGATCCACACATATGATGATATGATCCATTTGTGTTCATCATATTTGAGTGAATCTAATACAGATCTTATGTGTTCATGCTTCTCTTTTAAATACACAAAGTGACCGATAGAAATCGCACCGAACAAGTTTCCATTATGGAGTAACACAAATTTTAGACTCATCTTTGAACTCTCTATTAAAAGTCTCCATTCACTTGGACCATACTCTGAAACACCCATCACAACAAACAGTAAACAAAATCTCTTCAGTTTTAAACAATGGCAAGAGATCTCTCTCCCCGTTCCGATAAAAAGTTACATCTGTTTTCTCCTGCAACAAGTTCTTCTCTTTAAGCCTAGAAGCTAACACTTTTGCTAACTCTTTTAACAAGCTTAGGTCTCTAACTAAATCATTCAGTTCTAATTGGCTGACGTTTCTACGTTCTTGGGTCGATGTAAGTACAAAGTTTGAATCACCGTCAAGTTCACTGCTTATATCAGATTCACGTATATCACTTACATCGTCCAGTGAAGGAAGTTCCTTAAATGCAGGTACTGGAATTTTATCTGAATGAAGCACTGGATGAATTGATGAATCAAGATTTAGGTAACTTATTTTATCTCGCGTTTTTTGCTATAACCAGAAGTCTTTGTGAGACAAAAGTAGCAATCGTTCACGTTTTTTTTTGGCTCCCGCCCCATATAGGAATGCCAAATCCTAGTTGTTTCCTTGTGTCCTTTGTCCATTGGCGTAGCTTTTCGACACATGGTTTACAAACATTGTGCGGGGCCCACCGTTTATCATGATCACCAAATTTAATCTTAAAGTAAGCCAAGTCTGCTCTTTTCACACAGATACTAATGTTCATTCTTTGAGTTGGTGCAGCAAAACAACCACATATTTAGCAAAACCAGTCGGGGGAATTCAACATTTCCTTGGTAATGAATGAGGCCATACTACTGAATGTCATTTCATAAAATAATTCTTGAAAAAAACATAAAATTATATTATACACAATTTGCTTTATATATCCACTTCCGTTCACTCGGTCATAAGATAGCCTGGTACTATGGGTGGGACCAATATGGACCAGTCCATAAATAAAAAACTTGACGTGATAGAAGAAAAAAAGCCTACTCTTAATTCAGATGATTGGTCAGTTCCTCTTCATGTTCTGTAAAAACCACAACCTACCAAACCATACTCAATAATATTGTTCAAATATTCGTCAGTCTGAAATATTTCACCGCTTAGTGTTAAAGTGTGTTCTTCACTATAGTTACCAAAAAACCTTTCGTATATCCTAACTTTGCAGTATTATTTATTTAAATTGCATAGAGTGAATTAAGCATTCACCCTAATTTCCACAGTTATTACAACCAATTCATGTAAGTAATCTAAAACTATATTTCTCCTTATTGTTAAATTGCTAAAGAATTGTCATATATTCCTAGGAACCAGAAGATGAGCGCACAAGCTCGAAACGTTGTTTTGAATAAATGGATTTAGAAAAATGATTGGATTATTTTTCGTCATTGGCTTTATATTGAAAATTAAGTTGCGCCTCGCCAGAAAATCGCCCCATCGCCTAATATTTATAACACTTTACTATATTCAAACTTGAATAACTCAGTGAAATGTTATTGGATACAAATGAAAATTTTCATGTAACAGCTCATATGTATTATTCATTATCTCAGAAGATTTCAACAATCTAACTATAACTGGTTTTGCAAAAGTTATGTTACACTCGGGGGGGGGGGGTATGTTTCGAGAGGTTTACGTGTGTGATAGAAAAAGTGTCGTCAAATAAACTTAAAGTTCTACTTTTCCAGCTCATGTCCTTAAAAAGTCTTTTCTATTGTGAGATAGAAATGAAAAGAATCGAGATCTCTGCTCTCCAGCGCGCGGGTCACAACAAGTCCAACATCACCAAGCGGCTCAACGTCAGTCGCATAACCGTTCACAAAGTCGCGGAGAAACTCAAGAACGGGGAAGAAGACCTCAAAGATCGACCTTCTTCAAGCACACCTCAAGTTTTCAACTCTTTGACTGTGAGAAAGACTTTCGAATGTGATCCGAAGCAAAAAATGACAGCGCTCGCGAAGAAGAAGGCGGAAAGGCCCGGCTCACTGACCGGAAGCGAGAACAACGTTGGGAACGTTGTCGCCGCCTTCTCAACGACTTGAAGAGTCACGGCAATCGAATTCTCATTTTTTTCTCACGAAAAAACCTTCACGGTCGATCCAGTCATCAACAAGCAGAACAAACGCGTGGTAAGCTTTGGCCAGGACATCTCCAAGGTACGCTACGTGTCTACGACCAAGCACTCAGCTTCCGTGATGCTCGGCGTCATGACTTCGAATGGCGAGGTGATGCCGCCGGTGTGGATCGCAGCCAGTTAAGGGCTCGTCGGGGTCGATTACAGGGACATCTTGGCCACATAACACCTAACCTGGGTGAGAAAGATCATGAAGAAGGAGGACTAAGTCTTTCAGCAGGACGGTGCCCCTGCCCACACAGTCAAGACCGTGGAAGAGTGGTTGAGGGCGGAACATGAACTTCTGGTCGAACAACTTTTGGCCATCCCAATCGCCCGAGCTGAAGCCTTCCGTTAACCGCGTGTCAGACAGCATGAGGAAGGAGTTCGTCCGTAACGTGTGCGCGGCCTTCAGGTCTCGCCTGAAGCGCGTGCTTGTGGCCGAGTGCGGCCACATTGATCAATATTATAATTTAAATACATATTTATACGCTAAAACAATAAAAATGGGTCTAACTACTTTAAATTTATCATTGTTTCCTTTGCTAAGAGCGTCATAATGAGTCTAACATGACTTTTGCGAAACCCGGTGATAGTATTGCTAAAATAAAAAAAAAAAGAAATAGTCACTCAAATGTTTTTTTGCCAAAGGAAGAAAACGAGCGATATTTGCGCGTAGGAAATACGAAGACTGCATTTCTAGGCTATTAGACTATAATATGCCTTTTACCCCTCATTAACCATCATTTAAACTTATAAGGTGTGTTATTATACCCCCCCCCCCTCCTATCCCAATGGTGTTACGTTTAACTAATAAAATTTTAAGAGAAACTTGTTTTAAAAAAAAAGGTTGGAATGGAAATAGAATTTTCGTGAATTTCCAGATAGAAATTGAACTGGTAGAAATGTTTATAACTTAATTAAAAACATAAAACTACTGTTTCGACAGGTCGAAAGAAGGTAGTTGCGGCTATAAAGTCGAAGAACTTATTTTATCTCAGGAGGAAAAACCCGGAACTCATCTATCCCAAAGGAAGATCTCCAGTGAATTAGGTATGTCTTGTTCTACTGGGCAAAGGCGCAAAGGATTTTAAGGCGAAAAAAATTAAAAGTTTATAAAAGAATGCGCATTTCCCGTCGTGATATCAATGTAAGACAACGTAGAAAGACACGTTGTAATTTGCTCTACGATCGCTATTCATCTCAAGCAAGATACGAGAAATGTTGTGTTTACCGACGAAAAAGATTTCAATTTAGGAGAGCCAACAAATAGTCAAAATAACAGTTTATGACTCAAAGAAAAAGGACATCCAGCTAGCCTTTATCATGAATCTTCAAGGTTAGCAAAAAAACAAAAAAGGAAGAAGTATTTTTCGTGAGTGGTATTGAATGGCATAACGAGGATTCATTTTATTGATACACAAAAATCCAAAGTTATTTTAGAAACTACATCGAACTACCTTCTATCGCCCTGTTTCCTGATTGTCATCAGCTCTATCCTATAGGAGATTTCATTTTCCAGCAAGATGGTGCGTCATATCCTCTATTAAAACAACACTGAAATTTTTAGAAGAAAATTGTCCTCATTTTATCAAAAAGGAAGATTGGCCTACTCGATCGCAAGGACTATTCAATGTGGAATTGACTTCAAGAAAAAGTTTACAGCAAGAGAATAATTAAATTTAGTGAATCTGAACTTAAGGAAAACAATCTTCGTGCGTGACATGACATAAATAAAGGTATATTTATTTTGATATTTTAGACACCCTTTGTCGGGAGCATCGGCAAGCAAACTTTTGAGTGACTATTTGATTTTATAATTGTAACAATACTATTATAGTTATATTGTTAGAATTATCAGATATAATAAATAATACAGATAGGTTGTGGAATACGAACTTTCATTTATATCCACTTATATTTGACTGAGTTATTCAAGTTTGAATTTAGTGAAGTTTTAGCAGGACCACGCGATATATATATATATATATATATATATATATATATATATATATATATATATATATATATATATATATATATATATACATATACTACCCTATAGACTACCTTATCTCGAGCATTTGACATCCGAGTTTAACTTACTCCTTCTCTCTGCCCTCAACAACCATTTCCCTCAATGCCAATTCATTTGTATAAATTCCAACCCTGTATCGTTAAATTCCTTTTTTCTACATAAGGAGCCAATCCCTTTGGACTTGCGATCCTGTATAATTTACAATTATACATATACGACCTGCCACAGTCGTTATATAGGCCAAACTGGCTTACAACTCAAATGCAGGATCGCGCAGCACTTGGGTTTGTCTCATAGGACTGGTATTCCCATCTCTAAACCTGAAGTCTCTTCCATCAGGCAACACTCTGAGTATCACCATCATCCTCTTAATTCTAATTCATTTACTATATTATCTTCAGCCTTAACTTCTCTCGATTTGAAGATCTTAGAGTCACTTTACATCATTAAAATAAATCCAAAACTAAATAATTACTCCTCCTCAATTAAACTATACACTATATAACCAACCGACCAACCGAACAAACCTCGTTAGTGGTTTTTATATCCTTAGTTAGTTGATTTCTCAACTCCCACGATAAAGGTTAGTCACTTTGTTCATTCTGATTTTTTTTCGTTTTTTTTGTTTTTCTTTATAATTTAATATAATAGGTTATTTTATTGTTTACTCGAGTTACCTTTAATTTTTTTATATTCAAGTCAGTTTATGTTATAACTTCCCTTTTTTCTATTATTTTTCAAAATTACACTGAATAGTATCAATTAATTCTATATTATTATTTGTGTTTTTTCTTTAATCTCAATAATTGTCAATTTTATTATTTTAGCTTGTCTTCATCCGCTTTTTTAGCCATTATTTAATGCATTATTTTAACTGTTATCGTTAATCTTTCTTCCCCTTCTCATTAGTCGACACAGTCGCTGAAGATGGTCCTAGTGAAGGTCCGAAACGTCCGTGTAATCACCTAGGTCTTCATATATATATATATATATATATATATATATATATATATATATATATATATATATATATATATATATATATATATATATATATATATATATATATATATATATATATGTGTGTGTGTGTGTGTGTGTGTGTGTACCACGGAAGGAAACTGAATAAAAAGCTCCCTGATTTCTGGCCAACCTCCCCTTAAAAAGACGTGAGGGAGAAAAGGCATCTCAGCGGCTTCGGTCCAATAGAGAACGAGAAACCCAAATGGCGTTTTCTGATTGGTTGTGCTTCCTCATGACGTCATCAATAGCCTTGCCCCCCCCCCTCCTTTCCTCTTTGCAATGAAATAGATAAGTGCAATTCAGGAATTGAGACTCGCAAATCGAACACCCCCCTCCCCCGCTCCCCCTTCTCTCTTTCCTCCCGTAGCCCAAATTTATCCCCACCCCATGATGAGGGAGGGAAATTATAAGAGTTACTTTAATAAGAAATAAGGTAGGGAGGACTTGGAGAGGGCGGGGGGGTAGGGGAGAGCTGTCTACCTGCCTGTCCACTCCAGGTCTTGGGGGAGGGGGGTCTGGGGAGAAGGAAAGTCAAAGGATAGAATAAAAAGTAAATATAAACAGATTAAATGAACTGAAGTAAATACAAATAAATGAAATGAATAAAAATGAATACAGATAAATGAATAAAAGTAAATAAAATGAATAAAAATAAACGAAAGCAATAAAATTGAATAAAATGAATAAAAGCAAATAAAATAAATAAAATAAATTAAATGAATAGAATATAATAAATGAGTGCAAAAAGGGAATACAAAAAAAGTGAATAAAATTAAGTCAAATTAATAGAATTAAATAATAAAGAGTAAAAAATGAATAAAAATGAGTACAAATTAATACCCTAGACATGCATTCTCCCCCTTCCCCGCCTCCACCCCTGTCCCCGCGATAGGTGGGGGGGGGGGGGCATATTTATGCGTGGTTGTGTTCTTGATCCAAATTTGATCCGGGGTATTTCGACCCCGGTGCTCGGGGCTCAGGGGTTGGGGTTGGAGGCTGGGGGTGGGGGGTAGTCCCTTCTTTTTATTTTTTCGTTTCTTCTTCTGTCTGTAATATTCCTCTCTATTGAGTGCACACGCCCCCGTTGGATTAGAGGGAGTTCCGAGTGGTCATCGCACTGTGTACAGACTTGCGTGTGCGTGCACGCCCGTGACCGAGAGAGAGAGAGAGGGGGGTAGGGAGAGAGACAGGGGGAGAGGAGGAGAGAGAGAGAGAGGGGGATCAGGAGCTACAAGGAGCTACAAGGAAAATAAGTACCCTAGAAGACCATACGGTCCATACAAGGAGGTACTTTTGGCGCAATCCTCGAAGGTGTCCGTTGGCAACCTCGAAGATCACTCGCGAGGATCTTAACGGCGATTTCGCAAGACTTTATCTAGTCTTAACTTGAACTGGTCAACAGATTCACTGTCGACAACTTCCGTCGGAAGTGCGTTCCAACTACCGCAGATACTGTAAGTGAAGAATTTCCCACACAGATCACGGTGGTATCGCTTCAGTTCAAGTTTAAAGCCGTGATTTTTTTGTTCTCCCCTCGCTGAGCTGGAAAATATCCCCGTAGTCCAGTCTGTCGAAGCCTCGTAGTATTTTAAACACTTCGATAAGCTGACGACGTAGTTTCCGGGTCTCCAGCGAGAACATATCTAGTTCCCTTAGTCTATCATTATAACCCATATGCCTGATAGAGGGAATCAGTTTGGTTGCCCTGGCTTGGACGCGTTCCAATCTCGCGATGTCCTTTCGACATGAAGGACTCCAAAGTTGTACGGCATACTCCAGGTGCAGTCGGATAAGGGAGTTATACAATCACAGTTCTATCTCCTTATTCCGATATCCAAACTGTCGATTTATATAACCTAGCATCCTTTGGGCTTTCTTCTCCACCTCAATATACTGCCTCGAGAACTCGATATCACTAGTTATAATTACACCCAAGTCCTTCTCAGTGTCGATGGATTCAAGAGCAGTGCCCTTAAGGATATACTGAGATTGGGAGTTTCGGTGGACCATATGCATCACTTTGCATTTGTTCACGTTAAAAGGCATTTGCCACGTGCCCGACCACTCCCCAATCTTCCCAAGATCTTCCTGCAGGCGGGCAGTATTTTCATCCTTTGCAACGTTCATACAAAGCTTGGTATCGTCGGCAAATTTGGAAATCTTCGCAACCATGTCACCGTCCATGTCGTTGACGTAGATGATGAATAGTAGTGGTCCCAGGACAGAACCTTGAGGCACCCCGCTAGTAACGGGCACCCACTTAGAAGCCTGTCCATTCACCACCACCCGTTGCCGTCTGCCACTTAACCAGTTCTCGATCTAGCCGGCTACATTTCCGTCTATGCCCAGTGCTCGCACTTTCCGGAGAAGGCGGCGGTGTGGTACCTTATCAAAGGCTTTCTGAAAGTCTAGGTAGACCACATCCGCCGCCTTGTCCCGATCGTGCTTACTGAACACGAAGTGGAAGAATTCCACAAGGTTCGTCAGTCATGACCGTTGCCTTCGGAAGCCGTGCTGGGAAAGAGAGATGGGGGAGACGGAGAGAGACTGGGGGAGAGGAGAAGAGAGAAGGGGAGAGAGAGAGAGAAACAGAAGAAGAGATAGGAAGAGGGATAGACAGAGAGAGAGAGAGAGAGAGAGAGAGTGTCACTAGGAAAGGTTGGGATCAACTGGTGAATCCGCCGCCCAGAATTACTCAACTGGAGAATCTGCCGCCCCAAGACATCTGAGCGGCGGATTCTCCAGTTGATCCAAAAGTGGTACCGCAAAGGACATTTCTGTCCATACCGTGGAGGTACTATTTGGGAGGAAGGCCCTAAACTATAGCTTAAGAGAAAGCCTAGCACGGGCGAAGGCTCTCCCCTCCCACCTGTCCCACCCGACTTTGCGATCACAGAAAGCGGAAAAGACACCACCTGATTGTGATGCGAAAAAGGATCACAATCAGGAAATTCTAATTGTATAGCTGAAACCTATTGTACTTGTTTCTATAATCTACGTTCTATACATATTCATGGATTACATTGTCCAGTATAGATTTGAATTGTTCTATAGATGAACTATTCACCACCTCGACCAGGCGACGGTTCCATGTAGCGCAAATCTTATACGAGAGGTACTTCCCCCAAATACTAGTCTGGAACGGGGCAAAACGATCTTGTAACCATTGTTACAGGTTTTCAGTTTCGTCAACTCTTGGAGGCAATTTCCCTCTAAGTACCCCCACGTAATCCCTTACGACGGTCATCTCGCGATGATGTCGTTGCTCCACATCATTGAGCTTTCTCTCCATTCCCAACTCAACCTGACAAAACGTACAAATGCCCTTTCTATTAATATCTTTATAATTCTCCTCTCTGAAATCGATGTACCAACGAGTACCTTCAATTTCTCTGCTCCTGGCATATTGTCTCTATCCTAGAATATATGTGTGTGTGTGTGAATCCTGTCACCTATGGGACTGCCTGAGGGATATGTACATGTGCAATAATGGCTGAGCGGAAATGTTCGTGTGTGTGTGTGTAAGAGTGCGATTTGTATATATATATATATATATATATATATATATATATATATATATATATATATATATATATATATATATATATATATATATATATGTGCTTAAGTTATGTGACTGGATGTATTAGAGCGATGTGTGTGTGTGTGTGTGTGTGTTTAAGGTTGAAATAAAAGGTAAGAGAGAAGAGCTGATGGGAGTGTATATGCGTGTGCGTGTGTAATTTGTATGTATATATCTTACTTGTATGAGTGCGATTTGTATTTGCCTTACTTATTTGGTTGTGTGTTGGATGTATTTTTGTGTGATGTGTGAGTATGGGGTGAGCGGAGGTGTATGTGTGTGTGTGTGTTTGAGAGATGTGTATTAGGGCGTGTATCAAAGTGTATTCAAAGTTAAAAAAAAGAAGAGCTAAGAGGAATGTATGTTTGTGTGCGTATGTAATTTTTTTTTCATTTCTTTACTTGTATAACTGTTTGAGATATGTGTATTTTGTGATGTGTTATTACAATAAGAGTAGAGGGAGAAAGTAAGCAAGATGTAGCGTCATAAAACTGTCAAATTCATAGAGCAGACTCAGTGAAAACTACCACACAGTCTCAAGTGTTTGAATAAATTGAATTCAAATTGAATTAAGTATGGGGAAAGTACTGGAAATGCAACTAGAACAGTAAAACAAAACAAAAAAACACAAAAGGAAAAAAGAAAGAAAAAGAGATAAACTTAGCTGTGTTCAGTTGTGTCCTGGTAGTGAAGACAACCCAATACTTGGTGGGGTAAAAGAAATTGCAACACACACAAAAAATTAATATAAATTAAATTTAAAGAAAATAATGATGTTCTAGAGAGTTAAAAAAACTATTAACACAAGACACAAGTATTAGTAAAACCCTACGACACAACGATTAGAGGGGAGAAGGAGAGAGGGGGTGGAGTAGAGGGAGATGGGGGAAGAGAGAGAGTAACAAGGAAAATAGGTACCCTAGTAGACCTTACGATCCATTCAAAGACGGTACCTTTAAGTGAACACTTGAGCAGGCGCAGTCCTCTAAAGGGTCAGATTGACGCTCTAGAAGAGCACTCACGCCACGCTTCAAGTCTTTCAAACGGCTATTTTTCAAGACTTTGTCTAGTCTCAACTTGAACTGATCAACAGAATTGCTGTTGACAACTTCCACTGGAAGTGCGTTCCAATGGCCGCAGATGCTATATGAAAAATATTTACCACACAGATCACGCTGGTAACGCTTCAGTTCAAGTTTGTAGCCGTGATTTCTTGTTCTGCTCTGGCTAAGCTGGAAAATATCCCTGTAGTCTACAATGTCGAAACCTCGAAGTATTTTGAACACTTCGATAAGCTGACCACGCAGTCTCCTGGTCTCCAGCGAGAACAAGTCTAATTCCCGTAATCTATCTTCATAACTCTTGTGTCTGATATAGGAAATCAGTTTGGTTGCTCTGGATTGCACACGTTCTAATCTTGCGATATCCTTTCGGAGCGAAGGACTCCAAAATTGTACGGCATACTCCAGGTGCGGTCGGACAAGGGAGTTATACAAACACAGTACTATCTCCTTATTCCGATATCCAAACTGTCGATTTATATAACCTAGTATCCTTTGGACTTTCTTCTCCGCCTCAATACACTGTCTCGAGAACTTGAGATCACTAGTTATAGTTACACCCAAGTCCTTCTCAGTGTCGGTGGATTCAAGAGCAGTGCCCTTAATGATATACTGAGATTGGGTGGTGTTTCTGTGGCCGATATGCATCACTTTGCATTTCCCCACGTTAAAAGGCATTTGCCACCTGTCCGACCACTCCCCAATCTTCCCAAGATCTTCCTGCAGGCGGGCAGTATTTCCATCCTTTGCAACGTTCATACCAAGCTTGGTATCGTCGGCAAATTTGGAAATCTTCGCAACCATGTCACCGTCCATGTCGTTGACGTAGATGATGAATAGTAGTGGTCCCAGGACAGAACCTTGAGGCACCCCGCTAGTAACGGGCACCCACTCAGAAGACTGTCCATTTACCACCACCCGTTGCCTATGCCCAGCGCACGCACTTTCCGGAGGAGGCGGCGGTGTGGTACCTTATCGAAGGCTTTTGAAAGTCTAAGTAGATAACCTCCACCGCCTTTACCGGTCGGGCTGAATGAAAACGAAGTGGAAGAATTCCACAAGATCCTTGAGGCATGACCTTTGCCTTCGGAACCCGTGCTGAGAACTCCTCAATCGCAAGTTAGACTCTAAATATGACTTGCAGCCCATGCCGAGAAGGCACTACTTAGAAAATGAAACTTACTACGCTAACCAAAATTAAACTCTCCCTATTGGCACGCACTACAAAATTTCTATCAGCACATTATGTTCTCAAGTATATGTTGTCGAGTCGACTCTTCAAATGTTCGACACTCCTGCTGTTGACAACTACCGCTGGCAGTCTATTCCACGTGTCGCAGGTGTCGTACTTGAAGGACTTACCCACCGGAAGCGTATTAACTCTGGGCAACTCCACCTTTCACCAAGAATTTCGAGTCGCATTTCAGTTAAGGGTAAACTACTTCAAGTCTCGAGCGAAAAGAGACTGAGCTCTTGCACTCTTTCCGAGTATGTCTTGTTCCTTAACAAAGGGATTAGTTTCGGGGCTCTGGCTTGCACCTTTTCGAAACGATCGATGTCTTTTCGATAGTGAGGAGACCAGAACTGAACCGCATATTTCAGGTGAGGCCGCACCAGTGAGTTGTACTAGGGCAGGACAACCTCCTAGTTCCGAAAGCTGAATTGCCTCCTGATGTATCCCAGCAGGCGTTGAGTCTTCTTTTCTACCTGTAAGCACTGCTTCGTGAATTTGAGATCGCTACTAATCAGCACACCTAAGTCCTTCTCGACATCAATTGACTCAAGACTCATACCTTGTAGTTCGTAGTCTGACCAGGGATTCGCATGAAACTTTCGTTGTCCCATTACCTACCTGGATGGTGCTGTCACAAACAAGGGTGTAAAAGCAAATTCGAATTGAGAAGCGATATCTGGTTAGAAGGGTAAAAAATACCAATAGAAACAATCATCTTTTTCGTTCATGCATGGTGAAACAACTTAACAACTACTGTTTTTTGGTAAAGAACAACTAAAAATGTCATGCTATTTCTATTACGGACTTGAATAACTATCTCTGTGAAGTGTGCGCAAATTCGTTAATCCAAAATCGTATAAAGATCGGTGGAAATGGATTGACAGTAGAAATAGATGAATCATGGTTCTCACGAAGAAAGAATAATGACGGGTTGGTTTAGTCAGTGCAGTGGATTTTCGGAGGGATTTACAGGGAAACGTGCGAATGTTTCATGTATGCAGTTCCTGATAGGTCGGCAGAAACATTATTATCTATAATTAAAGAATGTGTATTACCTGTCACGGCTATTATTTCTGATAAGGG
The DNA here is from genome assembly GCA_963969495.1 of Ceratothoa steindachneri. NCBI lineage: Eukaryota > Metazoa > Arthropoda > Malacostraca > Isopoda > Cymothoidae > Ceratothoa > Ceratothoa steindachneri. Next base: position 94,454,511 of record OZ018333.1, on the reverse strand, counting down.
GCGTGCATACAATGGAATTTATTCCTTGCCAGAGGGGCGGTATAAACATTTGACTGTTAACCACTCGAAGAACTTTAAAGACCCAGAAACGGGTGCCCACACAAACCAAAGAGAGTCTCTTTGGGCCAAGGCGAAAATGGGGGTATGAAATAGAATGTGGAACCGATGGTTCTTTGATTGACTCCTATGTGCGAGTTCTAACGAAATAAAAGAAGAGATTTAATTGCTGAAAAATACAAAGACGTGTAAGGTCTTTTTAGCCATTAAATAATGCTTAACTTTTACTCCTTTTTTAACTTTCCTTAACCCTTATTATTTTACTAAATAATTTTTAGCTTTTATTTGTTTTATTTTATTTTATTTTTTTACTTTCCTCCTACTTGCCCCACCAAACCACCCAAATAAATACATAAAACAAAAAAAAACGCATCCCTCGATTCCCGCGCATGAGAAAGAGTTCTTCAGACATCTTCTACGTATCTGAGGAACTACTCACTCGAGGAACCGGTCGTTCAGTCATCTGGCTGAGGAGATGAAATTGCGCCATACTAATAGTAAAGATCCATAATAATAATAATAATAATATCATTATCATTAATAATAATATGCTTCTGACCCACTGCTTCGTTTCATTGGTTCCAGGTTCGAGCTTGGAGTGGGAGCGTTTCTCGGTGCCCCGTTGGGTGGTGGCTGGGAAGGACGTGGAGTTGACTTGCGAATTCGACGTGGGAGGGGATCGACTCTACTCAGTCAAGTGGTACAAGTCCGGCAGGGAGTTCTACCGCTACGTCCCCGGTGAGGGCCCTCCTCAGCAGGCATTTAACCAGCCTGGGGTCACTGTGGACGTAAGTACTATGAGTTAGTACACCCCGGAAACCACTCACATACACGCGAAATGTACACACATGTAATTGGGAGGTACTCATATATCGCGTTTATTTCTAAACACATTTCGGGAGGAGGGGGCGGGGGGGAGATTTTTCTAAAATAATGTGTCATTTTTTATAATTAAGTAGCCCCTTTACGTGGATACTTAACAAAAATTGAGCAACTTCACAATTACCAACTGTCTCGAGAGCAAATTAATTCCACTTGATTCGAAAGCACTGAGAAATAAATTGGTAATTTGGGTTTGACCACTTCACTGTCATGGCCGGAATTGAGGATTGGGAGAAATTGGGGAGAGGGGTTTGAGGAAGATTGGGTGAGATTGAGACAAAATTGGGTTTAGTTTAAGTGGCCAGAGGAAAATGAAAGGAAGGGAACAGATAACTTTGCGACAGGAAAATGATTTGGTTTTCCCAAGCAACTGGTAATGACGTATTCAAGGAGGGATTGATGCATAATATATATATATATATATATATATATATATATATATATATATATATATATATATATATATATATATATATATATATATATATATATATGCAACAAAGCCCACAGGAAAAATTAATACGAGTATTCCAAGTACTTTCGAACTTTATTTCGAAAGAACTCTATGAAGAAATGGAAATAAAGTTCGAAAATACTTGGAATCCTCGTATGAATTTTCCTTGTGGGCTTTGTTGCATTTATTGCTTACTCACGCGATACTTTGTGAGTTTTACACACACACACATATATACACACACACACACACACATATATATATATATATATATATATATATATATATATATATATATTCATATATACGAGTATATAAATAAAGGGTGTTCCATTAAGACGGATCGAAGTTAGCAGTAAATAAAACAGTGTTATTGGTGAAAATTCATTGATTTCACTCTTGGATCATGTCATTTGAGTCATGGCAATTATGTGTGAAAAATAATATCGTCTAAATGTCCGCCAAGGCTTCGGCGGCACACCTCCACTCGATGGTCAAAATTTTGATGACGTCTCTGCATAGTTGCTCCTTGATCTCACCAATATGCCTTATTATCTCATCCTTCAGCTGTTGAATTGTTGTTGGCTTGTTGGCATAGCCCTTACTTTTGAGATGACCCCAAAGGAAGAAATCTAAAGGCGTCAAGTCACACGTTCGTGGTGGGCAATGGACCTCGCTGTTTCGAGAGATGATGCGACTTGGGAACTTCTCATTCAATAAAGCCATTGTTGCATTGGTTGTGTGGCATGTGGCGCCGTCCTGTTGAAACTACAAATCCTCGAAATTCATAGAATTCAATTCAGGCCATAGAAAGTTGGTCATCATGGCATGGTATCGCTCGCCTGTCACCCTAACAGAATTACAGGCATCATTTTCGAAGAAATACCGCCCAATGATACCGCTTGCAAAAAATGCACACCAAACAGTGGCCTTTTGTGAATGCAGTGGTTTTTCAACAATCTTCCTGGGATTTTCATCAGCCCAAATGCGACAATTCTGCTTATTAACCAATCCACCAAGATCAAAATGGGCTTCATGACTAAAGATAATTTTTTGCGAAAAATCATTATCGGCTTGTCTTTGCTCGTGTACCCAATTGACGAATGTACGGCGCTTCAAATGGTCAGCAGTCTTCAGTTCTTGTGTCAATTGAATTTTGTAAGCGTGTAGAGACAAATCTTTTGTCAAAATGTGATGTAACGTTGTTGTGGAGAGGTTCAATTCCTGCACGCGATGACGAATAGAGGTGTCTGGATCTTCCGCCACATTCTCGCGCACTGCAGCAATGTTTTCAGCTGAACGGCGTAAACGAGCACGCAATGGCTTTTACACATCTGCCACCGACCCCGTTTGTTTGAATTTACGAACAATTTTTCCAATTGCCTCTCGGTTGGTCGATTATGTTGACCAAAAAAATCGCGAAGTACCCGAAATGCGTTTCTGGTTGAACGTCCATTTTCGTAATAGGCTTCGATAACTTTAACACGTTGTTCGATTGTTAATCTTTCCATGGTTAAAATTGCCAAAGACTGTAGTTGTTAAATCTGAAAGAAAAAAGAAAATAAACAGTAAACGCTTAAACTTAACTCACATTTAAAATCGACCCACGTTATTGGAACACCCGTTATATATATATATATATATATATATATATATATATATATATATATATATATATATATATATATATATATATGGTGCGTAGTGTATTTGAGGACATATGTTACTTTTACTGTAGCAACATATTATTTGACTTTATATTTTCTATATTTCTGATTATCAAAGGCACACCCTATGCTCACACAAGAAATGAAGAGGCACGCAGTTATCGTGGCTATAAAGGCTGAACATAGCAATTTAGAAATAGCACGATTTTTATAAGTCGCTAGATCCTTCATCTACAAAGTTTGCAAAGAGTTAGAGACCAAATATGGTTAAACCATGGATCGACAATGGACGCAACGGAAGATCTTATGTGTTTCAACAAGACTCGGCACCATTACACGAGGCTCAAGCAACGCTGGAAAGGATAGCGGAACATTTTCCTGATCACATAACCGCTAACATTTGGCCTCCTAGATCCCCAAAACTCAATCCAATGGACTACTATGTATGTAGCGTAGTTGAGAAAGAGGTTAATGAGCAGCCTCATGACACTAAAGAATCCCTAAAAGCCTCCATAGTCAGAGTAATGTCCAATATGAATGTGATAGAACGGGTTGAGGCCGCTTAATTTTAACCACTATCACATGTTATTTAAAACCACGATGCTACCCACGTGCATCTTCGCTTTGAACCGGGTGCCTTATCGCAGCCACCTGAGTCAATGTTTAAACAAGGAGGTTTATCTTCCCCCGTCGCCCCATGCGCCGACCTCGCCAAATTGAGTTAGGCTTATGGGCAGATAAGGTATTGTTCTCAGGCTCGGCTGTGCATTCCCTCGAAGCCCCCACTCCATTGTTCCCCACGCCAAGGGGATGTCCCGACTATTTATATGGAAACTTAACCACTAAGATTCAGATTAGAGATCCAGATTTTCTTCGCGAGACATCACTACGGTCCAGTCTCACCTTGTGCACCAAAGGGCCCTCGACCTCGAGATCCCCCATCATTTGTCTAGAAGAAGGACAATATCCCTTGAGTGCCAAGGTTCGAGCCTTCGTGACACCAAGTCCACTAGGCTTCCCCTGTTGTTCAGAAAGAGAACAACGTTAGAACAGCCATTGTTCTTTTGAGGCGGTTTACAAGAAACGGTTCTCACCCCCCATCCCTGTTGTTCAGAAGAGAACAATGTAGAACAACCATTGTTCTTCCAGCCCGTTCGCCAAGAAACGGTTCTCATTCTTCCCCCTTGTTGTTTAGAAGAGAACAACATTAGAACAGCCATTGTTCTCGAGCCCGTAGACAAGAGACGGTTCTCACCCCCCTGTTGTTCAGAAGAAAACAACGTAGAACAGCCATTGTTCTTCAAGCCCGTTCGTCAAGAAACGGTTCTCATTCCCAAGACGCCACGTCAGGATCATTTAATTCCCCCCCCTTTCGGCTGGAACTCGCCAGCAGACTGAAAATTCCTTCACGTCGCCTTCCTCTGCACAACAAATGTATTTACGTAAGCTGAACGTTACCTTTGAGTATTTAACCCTTTTGTCAACCCTATCCTGTGTTTAAATGGTTTAGCAAACCATCCCACCCCTTTAACTTTATATTTGTTTTACCTTTTTAAATCGCTCTTAATCCTCGGATTAGCTAGATTCCCCACGACCCTTTCCATTCTCTGTTTATGTCAATATTTTCCGTTTTGTGTGTTGTTGATAGTTTTTATTAATAAAACTCTATTTTATTAATGATAACAATATTATTATCCTTGAGCTCAGTTCCACTTCTTAAGCATATCGAAGATACATAATATCGGTCAACCCAGACATCCACGCACTCTAAAGATAATTAAATAAGTTCCCTCAACGAATAGTTATATATGGTATATCGTTGAGAGTCCATTCTACGAGAATGAACAAGAACCATTTGATCCTAGCATGTAGACGATTCAGACATCGCATAGAAGCCGTTATCGAAGCTGAAGGAGACTTTATCGAATAAAATTACAAAAGAATATGTCTATTCTTATCCTCACAACTTTTTCAGCCAATAAACATTAGGATCAACTGGAGAATCCGTCGCCCAGATGTCTTGGGCGGCGGTTCTCCAGTTGAGTAATTCTGGGCGGCGGATTCTCCAGCTGGAACATTTCTGGCAATCTGGGCAGCGAATTCTCCAGTTGATCCAATATTTGTCATATCAATTAAATCCTATCAGTAAGTCACTAAGATAAGACAAAAGATACGATAATTTTTAACCCATGGCAGCTAATAAACTTTTACCGAGATACGCTTACGAGTATGCCATTATTATTTGTTTCTAAGAGTCATTTTTGTGTAAGTATAAATCTGTCCTCAAATACCTTACGCCCCCTGTTTATATATATATATATATATATATATATATATATATATATATATATATATATATATATATATATATATATATATATTAAATCACTTCGATTATGGCTAGATAACTTCACTCAAAGTGGCTCCACCTCAGCTTCCACCAAGGCCTCAAAACGGGGCTCCGGAACCTAGCGCATGCGTTCCTCAGAGTCCATGAGAAGATCTTCGAACACCTCCTTAATCTTGGCCACAAGCTAGGCCTTAGGATTGCAGGCCGAGCGGTTGGTGTCTTTTTCAACCCTGCCACACACAGTAAGTCATGGGGTTACAATCGGATGAATTACGAGGCCAGAAAGTGGGGTTGGTGAAATCGTAGAAATTCTCCGACAACCACTTCTGGCTCTTTCCAGAGGTATGGCCTTCCAGCAGAAACAATCTCCAGCCAGAGTATGGGCACAGGCTCCAGCGGTTCTCCTAGACTTCTGAATTAACCCTAAGAGTCTGTTCAATTATATTGGGCGGCCTGTCTTCACCCTCACTGGCGACACACCCAAATACCATCACACTTTGAGAGAACTTGGATATCATGATACGTGAGACGTTGCATGTATTATAGGCAAGCTTCATGTTGTTCAATGTGTTGTGCGACTGGCCCCTGGCAGAAGTTCTTTTTCATCTGAATAGAACCGGATGGTCCACGGCTCAACAGGATGCTTCAGCTTGTTCACGAGCTTCTTTGCCTTCGTCAAGTGGTTCTCCTTGACATTTGTCCTTTGCGCCTCTTGTACGAGTGGCAGCAAAGGTCCTAATTCAGGACCAGCTTAAGGGTAGCGAATTCAACACTCATCTCTCTCGCCAAAGCCAGGATTCCTTGCTTGGGTCTTCCATCACTGTGTTCCGTAGTTGTCGGATGAATTCCGGTGTGCGACTCACTAGCTGACAGCTCAGTCGGCTGTGAACATCGCGCGGAAGAAGTTGTTCTGGCGTTATCTTCCTCCTCCTTCTTCCTCTCTTCACGAGTGCTACTTACTACTCCATAGAACGAACGAACCATCGGATATAACGAACTTGGTTCATTATTTCCATCACTTTTAACGATCATCGGGTTTAACGAACGCCCCTCCCCGCCCCATATAGTTCGTTATATCAAGGGTTTACTGTATATATATATATATATATATATATATCCCCCCTCTCTCTCTTTATTTGCCACTTTCTCCCCCTATCTCTTCTCCACCACAAATATAAGCCACGGCCAAAAGTTTTCGGACACCTGGACAAAATAAAAGTACAAACTTCCTTTAAACTTTCTTTTAATTTTTTAATATCTAAAATTGCGATGCTATTCAACTATATCAAATCCTGGTATCAATATGTGGTTTGTTACAGTCAAAATTTCTTCATATAACATACTATTTGTTGATTATTATGATATTCTGTTTGTAATGGCACAAAAAAAAATTCTAGAAGTACCTAGCGCTCCTGTGAGATTACATAGTGCCCCAACCCTGAGACCCCTTCAGAAATGCCCCAAGTGTGATTTTCCAGCAGGACAATGCCCATGTCACAAGACTGCCTCCTTATGCAGGGGTCCTGGGACAACAATATTATGGTAATGGAGTAGCCATCCCAGTCTCCCGATACAAATCCACTGTAAAACTTCTGTCAGGACCTCAAAGAAGTTGTATAACATCATCAGCAACCCTCTAATGAGCAACTGAAGGCAGTCATCACCGATGAGAGGGTCAGCATCCCTCCCTTCGAGTGTCGCAGCCTTGTGGATACGATGCCTCGGAGAATAAAAGCTCTCATCACTGCGGAGGGACTCTTCCCACGCTACTGAGCTTCTTGTATTAGTTTGGTGATGCTGTAAATTTCATAAAGCTTCAGTTTTTATATTTTGATTATGTTCCGTTTTGCCAAATTCTGTATTTTGTTAATTCTTGTTAATATTTGGGGCATAAACAACTTATTGATATTTATTCATCCTTCATTTTTGCATTCATATTGATATGCAAATAATAAATTAGGACAGTGCATTTATTCAATTTAGGGAATTTTCCGGGGTGTACGAAATCTTTCGGTCGCAGTTGTACTTACAAACTTAATTTAACCTAATCTAACCTTACTTAAACTCATGGTCAAACCTCATTTCTTCCTTCAGGTGAAGCAGAGTGATGAGCAGCGCGTGTTCCTCACGAGCGTCAAGGAGCAGTCAAGTGGGAGGTATAAGTGTGAGGTGCTGACTGAAGCCCCGCTCTTCACGACTTTGGTTAGATCGCGGCAGATGGATGTGCTGGGTGAGTCTCATGGAGTAATGAAACTACCAAGTCAGGGGGGGGGGACTCGAGGTAGGCCAGGAGGTTGGAAAGGAGTGGATTAATTAAGAAAGGAAGAAAATGGCTGGGCCTAAACAAAAGCATAAAAAGATGGCTCTTCTTAAAAAGGTCTAGTTAGAGATGACTTATCTCTACGAGTGGTTAATTGAGCTGGAGTTTTCGTGTATCATTACGCTCTGTGTTTCAGGGACAAGATTGAATTAATAATAATTACTTACTTGGGCTGATAAAAATTAGTTTAGGTTAGTACCAATGTAGTTGCTGAACCAAGGCCTTCTGTGTAGTTTATTAGTGACAGAGTACATCTTAATTACGGTGTTGCATTACTGTATATGCAGGAGAATGCATCAATGCAGATGCTGAGCCAGAGTCTTCCGTGTAGTTTATTACTGACAGGGTACAGCTTAGAGACGATGTTGCATTACTGTATAAGCAGGAAAGTGTATCAATGTAGGTGCTGTATATGGACGAGAGTGCATCAATGTAGGTGCTGAACCGAATCCTTCTGTGTAATTTATTACTGACAGAGTACAACTTAAAGACGATGCTGCATTAAGGCATATGCAGGCGAATGTATCATTTTTGCAGAGTCAAAGTCATCTTCATAGTCTACACAGTTCATTTGTTCTCTGCAATTTCTGTTGAACAGTTTACGGAAGATCAGAAGTACTATAGTAATTTCTGAAAGCTTTTCCTTCGGCTGATTTCAATTAAATGGTTGTGTTAGTCTTTTGGTTATGGCTTTTGTAGGTAATGTATGTCCCCTGTTTTTTTTTTCTTTTAAATGTAATGCAATGAATCGTCAGTCCATGACATGGGGATCCTACGGTCCCTTAAACATTTTGGAAACAAGTAGGACAGCATGGAAGAGAGACTCACAAAAATGATGGTAGGTTGGAAAGGGATGGGCTTTCGGACGCTTGCTGTTTAACACCTAGCTCTTCGAGTTCACACCTTAACACACTCTCCCCCATCAACCCCCGCCCCTGAAAGGGATGGGCTTTCGGACGCTTGCTGTTTAACACCTAGCTCTTCGAGTTCACACCTTAACACACTCTCCCCCATCAACCCCCGCCCCTGAAAGGGATGGGCTTTCGGACGCTTGCTGTTTAACACCTAGCTCTTCGAGTTCACACCTTAACACACTCTCCCCCATCAACCCCCTCCCCTCTGCCCATCTACTTGAAACATCCTTTTGAGGAAGGGGGGGGGGATGCTGATAGTGGCCGAGTGGGTTAAGGAATGAACTCGAAGAACGTTGATTAGGGGCTCGAACCCCCATTACTTTTAATGTATAAATGTGCGGAAGTTACCTTACTCGACTAAAAAGGAGATGAACTACTTGTGACTATCCCCCTTTAACTCCCCCCCCTATCCCAGGAGCGATAAAGGTGAGGATGAATGATATGGAATGTGATGAAAGAAAGACAAAGTTTAAATGCGGTGATACAACTACTCTATGATGCTCCCCACCCTCATTTAGGGGCCTAAGCCCATTTCAGCGGAGTGGGGGTGTAAGAGGGAGTTGGATTGGGGTTAATAGAAGGGGGGAAGGTGAAGTGTAGTGGAGTGAGGCCTTTCAGTAATTTTTTTTCTCTTCTCAACAGTCATTTGTCTCAGAAACGTCAAAGGGCTAACAGCATTTTTACGTTCATGTAAAACACTCCTTGTGCGCATGTGACTGACTCCGTATCGGGGTTGTTTGTGTATGTATGTAAGTTATGTATGGACGTATCTATGGATATGTGTTATGTAAGTTATATATGCATGTACGTATCTCGGAATATAGGTTATGTGTTATGTATAGCGTATTTATGAATATGTTATGTATGGACGTATCTATGGATATGTGTTATGTAAGTTATATATGCATGTACGTATCTCGGAATATAGGTTATGTGTTATGTATAGCGTATTTATGAATATGTTATGTATGGACGTATCTATGGATATGTGTTATGTAAGTTATATATGCATGTACGTATCTCGGAATATAGGTTATGTGTTATGTATAGCGTATTTATGAATATGTTATGTATGGACGTATCTATGGATATGTGTTATGTAAGTTATATATGCATGTACGTATCTCGGAATATAGGTTATGTGTTATGTATAGCGTATTTATGAATATGTTATGTATGGACGTATCTATGGATATGTGTTATGTAAGTTATATATGCATGTACGTATCTCGGAATATAGGTTATGTGTTATGTATAGCGTATTTATGAATATGTTATGTATGGACGTATCTATGGATATGTGTTATGTAAGTTATATATGCATGTACGTATCTCGGAATATAGGTTATGTGTTATGTATAGCGTATTTATGAATATGTTATGTATGGACGTATCTATGGATATGTGTTATGTAAGTTATATATGCATGTACGTATCTCGGAATATAGGTTATGTGTTATGTATAGCGTATTTATGAATATGTTATGTATGGACGTATCTATGGATATGTGTTATGTAAGTTATATATGCATGTACGTATCTCGGAATATAGGTTATGTGTTATGTATAGCGTATTTATGAATATGTTATGTATGGACGTATCTATGGATATGTGTTATGTAAGTTATATATGCATGTACGTATCTCGGAATATAGGTTATGTGTTATGTATAGCGTATTTATGAATATGTTATGTATGGACGTATCTATGGATATGTGTTATGTAAGTTATATATGCATGTACGTATCTCGGAATATAGGTTATGTGTTATGTATAGCGTATTTATGAATATGTTATGTATGGACGTATCTATGGATATGTGTTATGTAAGTTATATATGCATGTACGTATCTCGGAATATAGGTTATGTGTTATGTATAGCGTATTTATGAATATGTTATGTATGGACGTATCTATGGATATGTGTTATGTAAGTTATATATGCATGTACGTATCTCGGAATATAGGTTATGTGTTATGTATAGCGTATTTATGAATATGTTATGTATGGACGTATCTATGGATATGTGTTATGTAAGTTATATATGCATGTACGTATCTCGGAATATAGGTTATGTGTTATGTATAGCGTATTTATGAATATGTTATGTATGGACGTATCTATGGATATGTGTTATGTAAGTTATATATGCATGTACGTATCTCGGAATATAGGTTATGTGTTATGTATAGCGTATTTATGAATATGTTATGTATGGACGTATCTATCAAATATGTTATCCAGTTTATGTATGTATGTACGTATCTTTTTAAAAATATTTTATGTCAATTATGTCTGTATGTACTTTTCTAGGAATATATTTTTTGTTAGTTATGTATGAATGTACGTATTTATAAATGTTATGTAAGTTATGTATGTATGCACGTATCTATAAATATATGTAAGTTATATATGTATGTACATATCTAGGAATATGTTATGTATGTTTGAATGTTATGCAAGTTAGGTACGTATTTATGCAATTTTTGTGCGTATGTACTTGTTTGTATGTATGTATGGCCCTGTGTTGGAAGAGCGAGATTTTTACTCTCGATCAAAACTGCCCTGCCTCACGACCACCTCAGAGTGGAGTTATGGATTAAGGTGGAGCCCGAAACAGGAGTCGCTACCAGGCGCCTACTGATTAACCGTTGCTACGGAACAGGGATCGCGATACTAGGGGCCTACTGATAAACTTGGGGCTCGAACCAGGGATAGCTATACTAGGGCCCTACTAAATAACGTGGGGTCCGAGACAGGGATCGATACACTAGGAGCATACTGAATAACGTGGAATCCGAGCGAAGGATCGATACACTAGGGAGGGGGATGGTACCTCCCTTAGGCGCCAGAGCAGGCGACCTACAACAAAGAGAATCATATAAAACGAAGGATACACAATACGGCCAACACACACCAAAACTGTTTCACATCAATAAATAATCGCTCCAACTCGGCTGTAACCCCAAATTGCTCCAGTTTTAAAATCATTCAAAGGTGGAATAACCTACCTCACCGCATAGTGGAAAACACGTCAGTGAAACTGTTCAAAAACCGACGTAGAGTATTTTACTAGTGAAAACATCGCGTAGTCGAAAAAACAAATGAAAACGTCCAATAGCACATTTGAGGAATAAAAGGGGAAACGAGAAATTAAAATGATATCAGCCAGTTCTTGTATAGCATGTGCACAAATTAGTTTTTTTACCTTGTTTTCTCCGTTTAGGCTAAGTTGTATATTCATTCTATCGGTAGGAAGCGAGTTCTGCGAGAGAAGAGAGAGCTGTCCTATCGCCTATCTTATGAGTGTGAGTTTGTATTTTAGGTAAAACTTAACCCACAAGCTTACACATGTAGATAAGTGTGTGTAGTTATAGTAATAGTAAAAAATAAAAAAATAAAATAAAAAGAGTATTAGCCTCTACCTAACAGTAGAGATGCCATTTTCTTCCGGTCTGTGTACTGATAGGTTGGTTGAACTCAACTTGTGGTAACAGAGCTGACTTTTAGTGGATTCTAAGGTCTTTGTTAAACCTTGTTCAGTATTTTTCCTTCTCCTTCTTCAGGATTTCATATACTTATTTTCTCATTTCTGTCTTCTTTTTCTCCCTTTCCTCTTAAGGCAAGAAATAAAGGCAAACGTGGGCATTTAATCCTCTATATCTTTGCAGAGCTACCCAAGACGAAACCAGCGGTGGAAGGGGGGCGGCAGGGGTACCAGATTGGTGAGGTGCTCTACATGAACTGCTCTGGACCACGGTCCCGGCACCCAGCAAACCTCACTTGGTTCATCAACGATCAAAAGGTAATAATACTAATAACACTACTACTATTATTATTATTATTATTAATAAATATATAAATAATAAATATATGTTATTCTATAATGTTTGTTTGAAAAGCCGAACCAACCTACTGGTTAAAAGGCTGAACCAATGTACTGGTTAAAAAGCTGAACCAATGTACTGGTTAAAAGGCTGAACCAACTTACTGTTTAAAAGGCTGAACCAAGGTACTGGTTGAAAAGCAGAACCAACCTACTGGTTAAAAGGCTAAACCAATGTACTGGTTAAAAGGCTGAACCAATGTACTGGTTAAAAGACTGAACCAACTTACTGTTTAAAAGGCTGAACCAAGGTACTGGTTGTAAAGACAAACCAACGAACTGGTTGAAAAGCCGAACTAACCTACTGGTTAAAAAAGCAAAACCAACTTACTGGTTAAATGGGGGTAGAGGACAAATTGATGGAGTGAATGAAAGGGGGAAAGAGGGGCAAATTTTTAATGAGCACAAATGATCACTCCCGAGATTAAGGGAATTTGTTAGGGCAGGAAGGGTACATTTATATAGTACAAATACCCCTATCCCGCCCCTACCCATTCATCTTCTTTCCCAGACACTGCCCCAATCCTCCTCTTTCCCTTCCCCGCCACTCTTCATTTAACCCTCTCCCCTCCCATAATCCCACTCTTTCCCCTACCCGCCACTCTTCATTTAACACTCTTTCCCCTCCCCAATCCTTCTCTTCCCCCTACATCCTTATGTGTCTAACCCTTTCGCACTGTCCACCCCCCTTCACAAATACTCCTTTGCCATGTATCCCATTAACCTATTTGCCGCGCCCCAGTTTTCCTTTCCTCCTCTTCATGAGTAAAAAAGGGGTAAGACCGATGGAGCACCATTTATGATAGGTTAGATAGACCATCTACTGGTTGTGAGGTTGCTAATATTTGTTCAAGTTTAAAGAACTATAAACGGTTGTGTTTGGAGGGCAACCCATAAAAACGTAGTTAGAATTTTATGATAAGTGTGCGGATTAGTTCGCCAGATCTTTATAGGATCATGACAAAGTTGTTTAATTTTAAATTGCAGCATAGATTTATGAGTGGCTAACGGTGGTGTATCTAAGGGCCTAGGTTGATCAAATATGCTCACGCCCCTTCATGAACACATGGAGTAATTTATAGAACTTTTAACGATAAATCTTTGAAAGGTAGAGGAGCATCATCAATAGTAGTCGGATATCATAATAAATTTAATGTGATTTGATGAGGCTCTGATTGCGTTTTTACGACCCATGAACAGGTGTTTTGCTCCCATACAGGCACCCGCCGAGTTCTTGGTCGAGTATCCCTCGCTTCCTGACACTCAAGGATGCGTAGTCCCGCAGCTCGGACTCAGATTCAAGGTGATGCGGTGGCACTTCCGCAAGGGCATAATTACTGTGCGGTGTCTAGCTCAGCTTCTCTACTACATCGAGGAGGTGGTTCACAGCGCAGTCGCCATTCGGGCCGTCGAAGAGAACGTGACGCACCAGGAACAGACCAGCGCGCTTGCCCCCTCACCCCATATAGGTGAGCCTCATTGGTCCAGAGAATTTGGCGTTTATAGCACCACAAGGCATATACTAAAACAGGTGTATAATCAGCATGACCACTGCATAGAACTGCAGCAACTGGGGTACGTACCATCGAGCCTACTATACCGCCGCCAGACGAACCGCTGACATAGTTGTCGGTTTCCTTCCCGAATATCATCCACACTCAATTTAATTTGATACTCAGAACAAAAATTGCACTTGTGCAGAGGGTAGTGCACTTGTGTTAGTTGATTACACCTAATGGAATTCAAAATAAATCCTTTAACCCCCTGGACCTAGATGACCGAATTCTTAATTTATTCTCCAGTTTTGGACTCTGGAGTTATTATGGCACATTTTAACTTCTACGATCATAGAGAGGAATTTCCCCTGGCTTATATTGATCCTTCTTCCCTAGTCCCCAGAAACCTCAACATTATATCCTTTGTTTCAGGCTTCCAGTCGCTATCGTTGATTTCAATCCTGCTCCAGGCTCTTGCTCGACTCGTCTGCATATAACATTAACAAATCAGCACAAGTTTGCGTCTATGTTGACCAAACAACGCGGGTTATAACCACAGTATAACAAAAGTTAGCACAATGCTGAAGCTGTTTGTCATTGACGTCAAGAACCATTTACTATGTCATATTCTATAGTAGTGACTCTAACAAGGTGTTTAGCCAACCTAATCTGTTAAAATAAATGAAAAATCATCTGAGCGATCGATTGGCCGTAGTATTATTCAGTGAAATCTGTTTATATTTTTTGTCAATCACAAGATTTATTCCTTATGACAAGAATATGTTGCTAGGGAGTGAGTGTCTCACCTACTATTAATTAAGCAGTCATACATGACCATAAATTAAGGCTTATGAATATTGTAATTATGTTAGCGATTCATCATATTGTAGTTTCCCTCCAACTGTGGTCCAAATGAAGGGTATGAATTTCAACAGAATTTTCAGAATTTCCAATGAGAACTACTGAACTTTGACCAGTGAAGATCATAGAGTCCACTCAAGACCAGTCCGAGAGGTAAGTATATTAATACCATCTCAACCTAAGGAGTACACCATATGCATTTAAGATATCTATATTGATCAGGTACCCGCTTATTCCAAGTGTAGTTGCAGATCATGCAACCAAGAAAACTCGCCTGGAGAATGCGATTCAACGTTGCCGGATGCGGTCTTATTGAAGATTCTTTGTGACCCGTTGCAAGACACTGGATTAGATTCAAAGTCTCTGTGCTTAACCCCTCCCGTCCGTGAAATGTGGTCACAGGACTGTGTCAAGACTTGAGCATGTGACCAGCTCCATTTGTCTCTCACTATCTCATCTTTTCTTCTATATGGTCATGATTTTCTCAGTATAATCCCTATCTTCAGCAACCGGGAGGGGAAATAGTCATGTCTCATTCACCCACCAAGAGTACTTTATTTAATCCCCACCCATTCGTGAAGATAGAGGATTGAATTACGCCCCATGACCTGCAATATTCAGGACATCCTTCCTAGTTGAGTGTGATATTAAGTTATAATTAAATCGATCGATTCAGTGTTTTCTTAAATCTTGAGCGGGGCGTGAAAATACTGATAGCTAAACATCGCTAATGAACACCTGATGAATATTTCAACTGTTCTTTGTCTCAGAATCTCAAGACTATAATTTTTGGAGGAGTCGAAATTGAGTCGAGTAATTAGAATCAGTATGATTAGTAAAAATTAATTGTAAATGGACGTAGATTTAAAAAAAAATTGTTTGGGAATAGTAGTATTTATAAATGTGATTTTTATGATAAAGGTGGAAGTCAAGGTAAGAAAAACAACGAACCTAATCATTTATTTAGATTAGATAATACATTAAACAAGATTAAAAAAAAAACAGGATTTTTCAGGGACCCTTAAACTAAACTTAGATTAAAGGGAATCCAGCTAAAGAGATATTTTTTTTAGCACCAATCAATTTCTCTAAAAAAAAGCTATTCTATAAAACAAAACTAATGATATTTAACAAATGATTTTGCAAGAATTTGATTGACTTATTTCCAAGGACATCCATAAATCAATTTCATTGTCAGTTATGAGAGAAAACACGTTAACATACAAATTAAACCACCCTCTAAAGCGGAAAACGCTTGGAAATTTATCGCGGTTTAATCCTTTCGTTATAGCAGAAGTGTTAATACGTTTATCTCCGTTGTACCAAGGATATACCGGTACGTCCTAGTTTCTTTAACGTTACCAAGAACAATAAATATTAGTAACAATCTTGCTACCCCTTTTCATTTTACTGTCTTTACTAACTACAGAAAATGATGTTAATAATGGTAGCATTTCCATTTGTATAACTTGAATTGCTGATTCGTAAAATGCCAAATAAAAAAATGCAAAATCAGTATATTTTATTTTTTGAGTAAGGGTGGCCAAATCACGACCCGGTGGCTAAATAACGAGAAGGTTGACTTCTTAATTCATAGTCTCATATTGTATACGAATGTATGACAAACATAGATGTCTTAGTCAATGACGTACTAAAATAAAATAATTTTTAAAAAATTAACTTGAAGATTTGTTCAATAATTCAAATTTCAAATTGTAAACGTTGACAACTTGATCAATAATTAAATTTTCAAATTGTAAACGTTGAAAACTTAATCACGAATTAAATTATCGAAGTGTAAACGTTGAAAACTTAATCACGAATTAAATTAGCGAGTGTAAACGTTGAAGACTTGATCAATAATTCGAATTTCAAATTGTAAACGTTGAAGACTTAATCAATAATTCCAATTTTACACGTTGAAGACTTGATCAATAATTCAAATTTCAAATTGCGAACGTTGATGACTTGATCAATAATTCAAATTACAAAAATTGAAGACTTGATCCATAATTCCAATTTCAAATTGTAAACTTTGAAGACTTGATCAATAATTAAAATTTCAAATTGCGAACGTTGAAGACTTGATCAATAATTCAAATTACAAAAGCTGAAGACTTGATCAATAATTCCAATTTCAAATTGCGAACGTTGAAGACTTGATCAATAATTTAAATTACAAATTGCGAACGTTGATGACTTGATCAATTATTCAAATTTCAAATTACGAACGTTGAAGACTTGATCAATAATTTAAATTACAAACGTTGAAGACTTGATCGATAATTAAAATTTCAAATTGTAAACGTTGAAGAGTTGTTCAATAATTCAAATTTCAAATTGAAAACGTTGAAAACTTGATCAATAATTCAAATTGCAAACGTTGAACACTTGATCAATAATTCCAATTGTACACGTTGAGGACTTGATCAATAATTCCAATTTCAGATTGCGAACGTTGAAGACTTTATCAATAATTCAAATTTCAAATTGCAAACGTTGAAGACTTGATCAATAATTCGAATTACAAACGCTGAAGACTTGATCAATAATTCAAATTACAACCGCTGAAGACTTGATCAATAATTCAAATTACAAAAGCTGAAGACTTGATCAATAATTCCAATTTCAAATGGCTAACTTTGAAGACTTGATCAATAATTTAAATTACAAACGTTGAAGACTTGATCAATAATTCAAATTTCAAATTGCGAACGTTGAAGACTTGATCAATAATTCAAATTACAAAAGCTGAAGACTTGATCGATAATTCCAATTTCAAATGGCTAACTTTGAAGACTTGATCAATAATTTAAATTACAAACGTTAAAGACTTGATCAATAATTCAAATTTCAAATTGCGAACATTGAAGACTTGATCAATAATTTAAATTACAAACGTTGAAGACTTGATCGATAATTAAAATTTCAAATTGTAAACGTTGAAGAGTTGATCAATAATTCAAATTTCAAATTGAAAACGTTGAAAACTTGATCAATAATTCAAATTGCAAACGTTGAAGACTTGATCAATAATTCCAATTGTACACGTTGAGGACTTGATCAATAATTCTAATTTCAGATTGCGAACGTTGAGACTTGATCAATAATTCAAATTACAAACGCTGAAGACTTGATCAATAATTCAAATTTCAAATTGCGAACGTTGAAGACTTGATCAATAATTCAAATTACAAACGCTGAAGACTGGATCAATAATTCAAATTTCAAATCGTGAACGTTGAAGACTTGATCAATAATTCCAATTTCAAATTGCGAACGTTGAAGACTTGATCAATAATTCCAATTTCAAATTGTATAACCTGTGTTTAAGTGTCGGTTGTATGTTTTGATGTAAATATAAAATTTGTAAGTAAAAAATTAGCACAGAAATTCGTATCAATAGAACTTTTTTTGGTAAATATGTAGATTAGCGGCCCGGCCGAAAAAAAATTTGTGTGTAAATATTATCGTTCACTCGTGTCGGAATATTCATGCGCGTTTGAGTCCTTTTCGAATTATTATTCTATAAACAATTAGGATTATATACTGGGGGGTTGTGCCCCCCAGATCCCCCCCAATTTAATGAAACTCAGGATCATCTTAGTGTAGTCTCCCCATTGTGTTTACCCCCACACGAGCCGTCAACTTAAATGTACTCCAAAAACGTGAAACATTTTGGAACACGGATGAAATAGTACGTCCCATCGTTCGCGCCGATAATCTACATATTTACCCTTTTTTTAACATAATCTCCATCCACGAGGAACGAACAACGAGGGAATTTAAACCTGGTAGTTTGGGAAGAAAGGTTTGTAAGGGAAGAGATGGAGTTTGCGGAGGTAAAAATGTGCGGAAGGGACACATCCCGAATTGATGGCCAAGGGGTGCTGGGGGCTTTGGGATGGCCCCAACTCCCATTAACTTAACCACGTTTAATTGGAGGACAGTCCCCGTCTGTGGAGCGCATTATTATTATTATCATTGTCATTATCATTATTATTATTATTCTCATTACAATTATTATTATTATTAAAATATCCATATTAATTCACTACACCAACCAGCTAGGAATTGTCTGCTCTGGAAATAACAACCTACCCGATAAAGAAAAGCAACCCAAATGCAATCAGGGTCTTTTTTAACAAAAAGAAGAAACCGACAAAAATATAGTTCTTTAATACCGATAACATTAAAATAAAAAAATAGAGATAAAGGGGAAAAGGAAAATAACATTGATAAATATAATGAATAAGAGAGAAAATCTTCGCCAAAGCCACCTGTCACGAAGTTAACAGATGACCCACCTTTTCCAAAAGGGGTGAGGAACTTATATATATATATATATATATATATATATATATATATATATATATATATATATATATATATATATATATATATATATATATATATATATATATATATATATATATATATATATATATATTAGTGTAGTTGGGTAGCATTCTTTCTTGAATTCAAATTTTGTTGAAGACCATTGTGTATTTCGCTTTAATTAATTTCCTTTGGCAACTTTCTCTTCTTCTAACTATCTTTTTTATTCCATCTTGTAGATGATGGATCATTTGCCCAGTATTTATCTATTCATCTCTTTTTAAATGAATTTGTTTAGTAAAAACCAAACTAAATTGCTAAGCTTTCGATCTTATTCGATCATCTTCGGAGCGTTATGGAATTTCTTGCCTCCTTTACGTTACGTTTAACCAAGGCGGAATAAATAGCCCTTAAAAATCGTTTCTTTCACTCTGCCAGATCGGTTGGTTGGTTATACGGTGAGTAATTTAATTGAAAAGAATAGATAGGTAGATATATAAATAGATAAATGGCTGGATGGAAGGATGGATGGATAGATAGATAGATAGATAGATAGATAGATAGATAGATAGATAGATAGATAGATATCCCTTACACTATATTTTAAAGGGAATTTTTCTGGATTTTTTTTCTTTTAAAAAAAAAGAGTTGGTTGGAGTAAAACAAAATAACGCAAGTGGTGAAGTTGAGAAAAAATAAATAAGATTATCGAACGTTTTGGAAATTTTAAAACAAAAAGAAATTTATTAAAATTTAGGCAAGGCTGCTTTTTATTTGATTTATCCTATATTCGAAAGTTTCATCGAAGTTATTCTAAAGTAGATTTCCAATTTTAATCTTTTTCAGCAAGAAATAGCTGTTGGCCTCTAAAAATGAGTAAAAAACAAAGGAAATTATTAGAGGAAATTTAGACGGAGAAAAAAAAAGGAATCGGGAAGAATTTTTTTCCCTTATTTAAAAAAAATTCAGATGGGTAAAAGAAACTTTAAAAGAAGTTTAAACCAAAGGAATGTTGGTAAAGTCGGATAGACCGTAGGGGGGGAGGGGATTTCTAGGGTATATGGAATCGTTTTATCAAAGTCGGATAGGCCGTAGGGGGGAGGGATTTATAGGGTTTATGGAATGGTTTTATCAAAGTCGGATAGGCCGTAGGGGGATTTATAGGGTATATGGAATGGTTTTATCAAAGTCGGATAGGCCGTAGGGGGGGGGGGAGTATTTATAGGGTATATGGAATGGTTTGATCAAAGTCGGATAGGCCATAGGGGTTGGATTTATAGGGTATATGGAATGGTTTTATCAAAGTCGGATAGGCCGTAGGGGGATTTATAGGGTATATGGAATGGTTTTATCAAAGTCGGATGGCCGTAGGGGGGATGTTTATGGTATATGGAATGGTTTTATCAAAGTTTTTCCTAATAGTTTGTTTAGAGTTTGAAAAATTATAACGCAAAGTTGGTTTATCGTATATTCCAAGCTTTTATCAAGGTTAATCCTAAGAGTAGCTCTATAGTTTGAAAAACGGGATTTGGGATGCTTTTCTGCATATTTGAAGCTTTTTTCCAAATAATTTATTCGAGTTGCCATTTTTTCTCACCTTATACTTTTACTCTCTGAATATAAGAATAAAGATGAGAAAGATTTGAATAAAAAATACGAGAAGTATTTAAAGAAAAGATATTACTAATAAAATTTTATAATAAAATAAAGATTATGATTTTAAAATAGGTCTATTTGCGAAGCGCAAGCTAGTGGCGTAGCCGCTCTTTTTGTCTCCTAATAATCTACTTTTAGTATATTTTTTTTTATATCTATGATTATTTTCTAGGCTTAAAGCCAAGAAAAAACTTTTATCAGAATTCATTGGTAATACAGGAAAAATCCCCCCCTCCCCAAGCTCTTTTTTTCATTTAAATTTGCTTTTATATACAAAAAAAAACAGGCAATGGCTTCTCCACTCCCCCCGTCCCCCCGTGCGCTTCGCTATTGAGATTAAAATGTAAAATGTAAAAAAAAGCAGCCATGGTTAAATTTTTATAAATTTTCTGAATTTCGCCAATTATAATAAATTTAAGAAGAAACTCTAAACTAAATTTTCCCCTTTCAAAATTCCACGTTGCCAAAATATAGAGTTATAGAAGAAGAAGATATATAAAAATAAATTTTCTGAACTTCACCATTTGTAATTCTTTGGGTTTTAAAAAACTCACAAAATTTCGATACTTATATTTATTTCTGAACTTCACCAATTTGCTTTTTGATATTATAAAAGAATTATTAGAAATAACTTTGATTTAAAAACATAAGTCATAACCAAACTAAGATGAAATTATTATTCAAATACTCAAAAAAATCCCCTTCTTAAATTATAGAGTTAGTGATGATGATGATGATGATGATGATGATAACATATTTAAATGTGTCCAAATATATGTTTCAACTCACTCTGCAGCCGTGGCCAAAAGTTTGCCGACACCTCTGAAATTTTATGAAATCAACTAAATGTAAGGTTGTAAAGAATATATTTTAATATCAATATAAATATAACAGTGAAAAAGGGATGAATAAATAGCAATAAGTTATATATTCTCCGAGGAATCCCAAAGAATGAATAAAATATACAATTAGCCAACAGATGTTACATCAGCAACACATAAAAGATAAGCAGATAATTAAAGCAACACCAAACTGATACAAGAAGCTCACTCGCGTGTCGAGACTCCCTCGGTAGTGATGAGAGCATTTATCCTTGGAGGGAGGCTCTCCTGAAGAGTGCGAAGTGGGCCTATTCCTCAGTGATGACTGCCTTCAGTTGAAAACGAGTAGACACATAATAGAAGAGTCAACAGACTTGCATAATGATAGACAAACATGCAGAAGGAAAGACACTCGCAAAGCGATTGACAAACTAAAATAAAAATGGCTGTGACGTCAGCACGGTGGTGCCTGTGAGACAGCCATGTGACCCACGAGTGTGAACGAATAGCTCTTAAAAACGCGTTTTTCTTATAAAGACAAAACTCCCAATTTTGGTACTTTTTTGGTTATATAACCTAACCTAACCTCAACCTACAAATAAATGTAATGGATCGATTGAACCTGATTTAGTGAAAATGAAAAGTAAAGTAGCGTAAAAAAATATATATTTTTTTAAAGGATAAAAATTTCTTTTGTCTTTATAAATTGGTTGAACCAAGTCCAAGGGAAGCAGAATATTATTAAGGAGTCACAGTGGCCAGTCGACATTTCTGGCTGAAATAGAATAGACAGACATATAGAAGATTAAACAAACATGCAGAAGGATAGACATTAGAGAGCCAGTAATTAAATAAAGAAAATTGCAAATGAGTAGACAGATTTTCAAAAGGTAGATCAATTCGGAGGAGGATAGGCGGCATGCAGAAAAATTGACAAACATGCCAAAGGATATATATATATATATATATATATATATATATATATATATATATATATATATATATATATATAATACCAATGATGAGGAATATGGGTATGGATAAGCTCATGAGACTGAAAAGCGGAGATTTAAAGGCAAGAAAGAGGGGGCATTGGAAAAGAGTCCAAAGCAAGAAGAGCAAAGGAGAGTTGAATAAAGGCAATTCAAACTTTAAAAAAACAGGAATAAGACATCAAGAAATAAATTGAAATATGTTGGCAGGAGTGGTACTCGGGTACCACTGAGTTACCATTCACAGAATTTTAAAGCTAAACACAGCAAGACCAAATCAATCTCGTCCACATACAAATTTCATTTCATTTGTGCTTTGGGGTCTCCTCATCTTTTTTTATTCAAATGAGTTTTGAAAGACAGATGTTGTAGGGGAATCGTCACTCCCCCATCCTCCCATTCACTCGTGGTGCAGTCACAAGTCGGTTACCGCAAAGACATCCGGCCGAAGACATCGGCGGGTCCAGCGCTTAACCGCAGCGTCGCACCACTCGGTGCCATGAAAGACCTAAAGGTCAAAATGCAAGATCTCCCCTAGGAGAGTGAGATCCAGTTTCACGTCAAATAAGAAATTGGAGACGTGTTTCTCCCAAGCTCGAAGGCTGACGAGGAGCCGATGTAAGACTCGGTGGGAAAAACCGTTGGGCATAAGAACTCTCCTGGGGCCGTCCTCAAGCCCCTCCCCCCCTTACCACTTCCCCAGTGGGGTGACAAGGTATAAATGAGGAACACTGAGGAAAATCGAGGTAGTATACGTCAGTCTCTAGGTGACGAAGTCTTCGGATCAAAACTGAGCTACCGAGACTGGAGAGGTAGTTTACTTGGGTCGCCAGACCAAGAATTCCCTGCAAGAGAGGCAGAGGCTACCTACCTTAAGGGGCTAAGAAGAAGCTCATCCTCGAGCTAGTCCCTGGTTATCAAACCAAACGATAAGTTAACTTTGTTAAGTTCAACTTACTCTCGCCAGAGAGACTCCTCATATCCTGGTGCACCTTAGACACCAGGGGTATTTCTCATCCTTGAGGAATTAAAAAAAGAAGAAGGAATAGGCTCCCCCTCGAGCCAGTTACTCGGTGGCCACACCGAACTCATAAGTTAACTTGGTTGAGGAACCAAGTTCAACTTACTCTCGTCAGAGAGACCCCTCATACCCTGGGGCATCTTAAACACCAGGGGTATTCCTTGTCCTTGAAGAATTAAGAAAAGAAGAAGGAAAAGGCTCCCCCTCGAGCCCGTTATTCGGTGGCCACACCGAACTTATAAGTCAACTTGGTGAGGAACCAAGTTCAACTTATTCTCGTCAGAGAAATCCCCCTCCGTTATACTCGCCCTTGAAGAAGACTGGAACTAAGAAGAAGCTCATCCTCGAGCTATTTCCTGGTTACCAAACCGAACTTTAAGTAACTTATTCTCGTCAGAGAAACCCCGTCTCATCGATCCTCGCCCTTGAAGAAGACCCTCCCTGAGTTCAGTCCTCGTCCATGGGGAATTAATTAACGAAGTGGAAAAGCTCCCCCTCGAGCTCGTTACTCGGTGGTCACACCGCACTCCAAGTTAACTTGGTTTAAGAACCAAGTTCGAGTCACTCTCGCCAGAGAGACCACGACTACCTTGGTGCCGCATAAAGCACCCTAATTGTTCTCGTCCTTGAAGAACCCCCCCCCCGGAATACCGTGTGGACCCCCCAGCTGCTACCCTCGCCAAAACGACCGTGTGATCTCGCCCATCTACATCTGGCCAGACGGCACGCGTCGTGAGTCAATAACATTTCTGAGGCCTTTAAATTCCAGTAGAGTCCGTAAGCCTAAATCTTATATTATTGTTGTGTGTAGAGAAATTAACCAATTTTTGAGGGTCAAACTAATTTAATTAATTCTTGTTTATGATAATATTCAGAGTATTGCTGTATTTAATGTTTAGATGATGTGTATTCAATGGTTAAAGTTAAAATATAGGTTTAGTTTGGGATTATTGTACGTTTCTCTATATCCTTACGTGTTTCGGAACGGCTCTGTTCGTTAAGATATTCAGATATCAATATATTAGCACTCTTAGAACAAAAAGGGGGGGGGGGCATTCTACGACATATTATAAAAGTGGTGTCAGGTTTGTAGGTTGTTATCAGAAAGAACTCAGCAGTGTCAAATTAAGAAAGAGCCAACACGTAAAGGGATATCATATCAGGAGTAAGAGAATAATTGACTAGAGGAAAATTGGTAGAGTTAGGGGTAGTAACAATATTAAGGTAATTGGTAGGTCAAGTGGTAAATTTGTTGTCGGGAGTGGTATTTCAATCAGCATAGTAGTGGGATTAAGGGTAAGTTATGCTGAGTGCTTCCTGGTGAGTAGTGGCATAATTACCTGAGAATAAATAAAGGAAAAATCGACGGACCAACACAAAATGGATCGGGTCGAAAGATTTTACCAACAAGCCCAAAGTCTGGGACTTGAAGGCACAGAAATGCATGACTACATCATGGCAGAACTAAGAATAGATTGTGAAGAAGAAAAAAGAATTTTAGGTATAGAAGAAGAACAAGAATTAATAAAGTTGGATAGAGAAACAGAGAATATAATAAGAGAGGAAAAAAGAAAATGTGAATTAATGGAAATACGGATGAACCGGAAAAGTGAAGAATCCCGAATACAGCGGAAAATAGAAATAGAGGAAAGAAGATTCTCAATCGGAATTAAAATAAACGAAAGAATAAGACAGTTGAAAAGAGAAGCAAAAGAATTCAGAATAAGGATAGAAATGGAAGATGAAGAAAGGAGAATCAAGATAAAGCCGAAGATGAAGAAAGAAGAACTCGACGGGAAAAGGAAATAGCAAAGCAGAAAAAGAAGCCGAGGAAAGGAGAACGAAGAGGGTAAAAGAGTCGAAAGAGAGGAGAATAAAGATTAAAAAAGAAATAGATGAAAGAAGAATACAGAAGGAAAAAGAACTTGCTCAAGCTGAAAGAGAAGAGAGAGAAGAAAAGGAAAGATTGCTCGCCCTCGAAAGAGCACCTATCGAGAATCTGATAGAGGCCGAGGAAGTTGGAGCTCGGCCTGGACCTAAGAAAGGACCATCGAGGGAAACCCAGCCAAATGGGGTAACGATGGAAGAAGTAGAAAGTAGATATGAGGTACCAGCAGGAGTACCTAAGGAAGAGCCTACGAGGAGAACCCAGCCAAATGGGGTTATCAGGGAAGAAGTAAAAGGTAGGGTAGAGGTACGAGCAGGTGTACCTGAGGAACTACCTGCAAAGAGAATCGAGTCAAATGAGTTGACAAGGAAGGAGGAAAGAGGTGCTATTGCGATACACCCAGGTAAGACTAATCAAATGGTAGACGCGGATGAGTCTTTCCTACCCCCAGTAGTCTCCTTCCCGAACGGAACGTCCACGGAGTTACCGCTGATACGCCAATTCGTAGTGAGCACCACGCCCATTAACGACCTCGCAGGGAAAAGTTTTTTCGATCCCAAAAGATCGAACCCAGACACGATCTTCCCGTGTACCTGGTTAAAGGAGAGCTATGGAACCTACGCTCCCATCAATTATGCCCCGCTGCAACAGGCCGCTCTAGCCTTAATGTTCAATTTAAAGGTAGTTAAGTACCATAATATAGGTAATTCGAGTAGGTTGAAATACCGCTACCATTTAGTAACATACTGGGGTAGACTCAATAACCCGAACGGCCGACTCAGGCGCGGTAAAGTATTGGTATTAGAGCACCATTTTAGTATTAGCTACATCAAAGGAGCCGTTATAGTACAGCTGCTCTATAGGCGGAGACGAAATACCATTTAGCGTTATTTCAGTACCTAATGAGCGGGAAACCATGTTTTCATTGGTTGTTCGTGTTAATATTTATCGGTAGGATTTAAGTTCGCAAAAACTTAGAAATGTAAGGAAGTAGCTTGTTTTTTTGTTTTTTTTTGTGAGTAATCGACGAATTAAGGTTTTGTTATTTTCATGTAAAATTGTATTGCGAGTAGGTCTAGTTCGACACATTGCCTGTGTAAACGCGCGCGAGGGCGCTCATGTGTAATGAAACTTGATGTAAGAGAGGGCTCAAAGAAATTCAACTTTGCTAATCTCGACTAGATTGAGTAAGTTGTTTTGACTACACTGAAAGATAAGTATGAAGTGGTGAAGTACATACTGCAGAAAATTCATTATGGTCAGTATGAGCTGCTGTCCCCCCCCCCCCCCCCATTAAGTTCTGCGATGGAAGGTGTGTAGGGAAATCGTCACTTCATCCCCCCCCCCCCCCCCCGTTCACTAGTGGTGCAGTCACAAGGCGGTTACCGCAAAGACATCCGGCCGAAGGCATCGGCGGGTCCAGCGCTTAACCACAGCGTCGCACCACTCGGTGCCATGAAAGACCTAAAGGTCAAAATGCAAGAACTCCCCCAGGAAAGTGAGATCCAGTTTCACGTCAAATAAGAAATTGGAGACGTGTTTCTCCCAAGCTCGAAGGCTAACGAGGAGCGGATGTAAGACTCGGTGGGAAAAACCGTTGGGCATAAGAACTCTCTTGGGGCGGTCCTCAAACCCATCCCCCCCCCCCTTACCACTTCCCCAGTTGGGTGACAAGGTATAAATGAGGAACACTGAGGAAAATCGAGGTAGTATACGTCAGTCTCTAGGTGACGAAGTCTTCGGATCAAAACTGAGCTACCGAGACTGGAGAGGTAGTTTACTTGGGTCGCCAGACCAAGCATTCCCTGCAAGAGAGGCAGAGGCTACCTACCTTAAGGGGCTAAGAAGAAGCTCATCCTCGAGCTAGTCCCTGGTTATCAAACCAAACGATAAGTTAACTTTGTTAAGTTCAACTTACTCTCGCCAGAGAGACTCCTCATATCCTGGTGCACCTTAGACACCAGGGGTATTTCTCGTCCTTGAGGAATTAAAAAAAGAAGAAGGAATAGGCTCCCCCTCGAGCCAGTTACTCGGTGGCCACACCGAACTCATAAGTTAACTTGGTTGAGGAACCAAGTTCAACTTACTCTCGTCAGAGAGACCCCTCATACCCTGGGGCATCTTAAACACCAGGAGTATTCCTTGTCCTTGAGGAATTAAGAAAAGAAGAAGGAAAAGGCTCCCCCTCGAGCCCGTTATTCGGTGGCCACACCGAACTTATAAGTCAACTTGGTGAGGAACCAAGTTCAACTTATTCTCGTCAGAGAAATCCCCCTCCGTTATACTCGCCCTTGAAGAGACTGGAACTAAGAAGAAGCTCATCCTCGAGCTATTTCCTGGTTACCAAACCGAACTTTAAGTAACTTATTCTCGTCAGAGAAACCCCGTCTCATCGATCCTCGCCCTTGAAGAAGACCCTCCCTGAGTTCAGTCCTCGTCCATGGGGAATTAATTAACGAAGTGGAAAAGCTCCCCCTCGAGCTCGTTACTCGGTGGTCACACCGCACTCCAAGTTAACTTGGTTTAAGAACCAAGTTCGACTCACTCTCACCAGAGAGACCACGACTACCTTGGTGCCGCATAAAGCACCCTAATTGTTCTCGTCCTTGAAGACCCCCCCCCGCCCCCCCTAGAATACCGTGTGGACCCCCCAGCTGCTACCCTCGCCAAAACGACCGTGTGATCTCGCCCATCTACATCTGGCCAGACGGCACGCGTCGTGAGTTAATAACATTTCTGAGGCCTTTAAATTCCAGTAGAGTCCGTAAGCCTAAATCTTATATTATTGTTGTGTGTAGAGAAATTAACCAATTTTTAAGGGTCAAACTAATTTAATTAATTCTTGTTTATGATAATATTCAGAGTATTGCTGTATTTAATGTTGAGATGTTGTGTATTCAATGGTTAAAGTTAAAATATAGGTTTAGTTTGGGATTATTGTACGTTTCTCTATATCCTTACGTGTTTCGGAACGGCTCTGTTCGTTAAGATATTCAGATATCTTTATATTAGCACTCTTAGAACAAAATGGGGGGGGGGGGCATTCTACGACATATTATAAAAGTGGTGTCAGGTTTGTAGGTTGTTATCAGAAAGAACCCAGCAGTGTCAAATTAAGAAAGAGCCAACACGTAAAGGGATATCATATCAGGAATAAGAGAATAATTGACTAGAGGAAAATTGGTAGAGTTAGGGGTAGTAACAATATTAAGGTAATTGGTAGGTCAAGTGGTAAATTTGTTGTCGGGAGTGGTATTTCAATCAGCATAGTAGTGGGATTAAGGGTAAGTTATGCTGAGTGCTTCCTGGTGAGTAGTGGCATAATTACCTGAGAATAAAGAAAGGAAAAATCGACGGACCAACACAAAATGGATCGGGTCGAAAGATTTTACCAACAAGCCCAAAGTCTGGGACTTGAAGGCACAGAAATGCATGACTACATCATGGCAGAACTAAGAATAGATTGTGAAGAAGAAAAAAGAGTTTTAGGTATAGAAGAAGAACAAGAATTAATAAAGTTGGATAGAGAAACAGAGAATATAATAAGAGAGGAAAAAAGAAAATGTGAATTAATGGAAATACGGATGAACCGGAAAAGTGAAGAATCCTGAATACAGCGGAAAATAGAAATAGAGGAAAGAAGATTCTCAAGCGGAATTAAAATAAACGAAAGAATAAGACAGTTGAAAAGAGAAGCAAAAGAATTCAGAATAAGGATAGAAATGGAAGATGAAGAAAGGAGAATCAAGATAAAGCTCGAAGATGAAGAAAGAAGAACTCGACGGGAAAAGGAAATAGCAAAGCAGAAAAAGAAGCCGAGGAAAGGAGAATGAAGAGGGTAAAAGAGTCGAAAGAGAGGAGAATAAAGATTAAAAAAGAAATAGATGAAAGAAGAATACAGAAGGAAAAAGAACTTGCTCAAGCTGAAAGAGAAGAGAGAGAAGAAAAGGAAAGATTGCTCGCCCTCGAAAGAGCACCTATCGAGAATCTGATAGAGGCCGAGGAAGTTGGAGCTCGGCCTGGACCTAAGAAAGGACCATCGAGGGAAACCCAGCCAAATGGGGTAACGATGGAAGAAGTAGAAAGTAGATATGAGGTACCAGCAGGAGTACCTAAGGAAGAGCCTACGAGGAGAACCCAGCCAAATGGGGTTATCAGGGAAGAAGTAAAAGGTAGGGTAGAGGTACGAGCAGGTGTACCTGAGGAACTACCTGCAAAGAGAATCGAGTCAAATGAGTTGACAAGGAAGGAGGAAAGAGGTGCTATTGCGATACACCCAGGTAAGACTAATCAAATGGTAGACGCGGATGAGTCTTTCCTACCCCCAGTAGTCTCCTTCCCGAACGGAACGTCCACGGAGTTACCGCTGATACGCCAATTCGTAGTGAGCACCACGCCCATTAACGACCTCGCAGGGAAAAGTTTTTTCGATCCCAAAAGATCGAACCCAGACACGATCTTCCCGTGTACCTGGTTAAAGGAGAGCTATGGAACCTACGCTCCCATCAATTATGCCCCGCTGCAACAGGCCGCTCTAGCCTTAATGTTCAATTTAAAGGTAGTTAAGTACCATAATATAGGTAATTCGAGTAGGTTGAAATACCGCTACCATTTAGTAACATACTGGGGTAGACTCAATAACCCGAACGGCCGACTCAGGCGCGGTAAAGTATTGGTATTAGAGCACCATTTTAGTATTAGCTACATCAAAGGAGCCGTTATAGTACAGCTGCTCTATAGGCGGAGACGAAATACCATTTAGCGTTATTTCAGTACCTAATGAGCGGGAAACCATGTTTTCATTGGTTGTTCGTGTTAATATTTATCGGTAGGATTTAAGTTCGCAAAAACTTAGAAATGTAAGGAAGTAGCTTGTTTTTTTGTTTTTTTTTGTGGGTAATCGACGAATTAAGGTTTTGTTATTTTCATGTAAAATTGTATTGCGAGTAGGTCTAGTTCGACACATTGCCTGTGTAAACGCGCGCGAGGGCGCTCATGTGTAA
The DNA here is from genome assembly GCA_963969495.1 of Ceratothoa steindachneri. Lineage (NCBI taxonomy): Eukaryota > Metazoa > Arthropoda > Malacostraca > Isopoda > Cymothoidae > Ceratothoa > Ceratothoa steindachneri. Next base: position 94,423,903 of record OZ018333.1, on the reverse strand, counting down.
TGAAACTTAATGTAAGAGAGGGCTCAAAGAAATTCAACTTTGCTAATCTCGACTAGATTGAGTAAGTTGTTTTGAGTTCCCGGGAGTCCTCCCCCCCCCCCCATTAAGTTCTGCGATGGAAGGTGTGTAGGGAAATCGTCACTCCCCCCCCCCTCCCCCGTTCACTCGTGGTGCAGTCACAAGGCGGTTACCGCAAAGACATCCGGCCGAAGGCATCGGAGGGGCCAGCGCTTAACCACAGCGTCGCACCACTCGGTGCCATGAAAGACCTAAAGGTCAAAATGCAAGATCTCCCCCAGGAAAGGGAGATCCAGTTTCACGTCAAATAAGAAATTGGAGACGTGTTTCTCCCAAGCTCGAAGGCTAACGAGGAGCCGATGTAAGACTCGGTGGGAAAAACCGTTGGGCATAAGAACTCTCTTGGGGCGGTCCTCACCCCCCCCCCTTACCACTTCCCCAGTTGGGTGACAAGGTATAAATGAGGAACACTGAGGAAAATCGAGGTAGTATACGTCAGTCTCTAGGTGACGAAGTCTTCGGATCAAAACTGAGCTACCGAGACTGGAGAGGTAGTTTACTTGGGTCGCCAGACCAAGAATTCCCTGCAAGAGAGGCAGAGGCTACCTACCTTAAGGGGCTAAGAAGAAGCTCATCCTCGAGCTAGTCCCTGGTTATCAAACCAAACGATAAGTTAACTTTGTTAAGTTCAACTTACTCTCGCCAGAGAGACTCCTCATATCCTGGTGCACCTTAGACACCAGGGGTATTTCTCGTCCTTGAGGAATTAAAAAAAAGAAGAAGGAATAGGCTCCCCCTCGAGCCAGTTATTCGGTGGCCACACCGAACTCATAAGTTAACTTGGTTGAGGAACCAAGTTCAACTTACTCTCGTCAGAGAGACCCCTCATACCCTGGGGCATCTTAAACACCAGGGGTATTCCTTGTCCTTGAGGAATTAAGAAAAGAAGAAGGAAAAGGCTCCCCCTCGAGCCCGTTATTCGGTGGCCACACCGAACTTATAAGTCAACTTGGTGAGGAACCAAGTTCAACTTATTCTCGTCAGAGAAATCCCCCTCCGTTATACTCGCCCTTGAAGAAGACTGGAACTAAGAAGAAGCTCATCCTCGAGCTATTTCCTGGTTACCAAACCGAACTTTAAGTAACTTATTCTCGTCAGAGAAACCCCGTCTCATCGATCCTCGCCCTTGAAGAAGACCCTTCCTGAGTTCAGTCCTCGTCCATGAGGAATTAATTAACGAAGTGGAAAAGCTCCCCCTCGAGCTCGTTACTCGGTGATCACACCGCACTCCAAGTTAACTTGGTTTAAGAACCAAGTTCGACTCACTCTCACCAGAGAGACCACGACTACCTTGGTGCCGCATAAAGCACCCTAATTGTTCTCGTCCTTGAAGACCCCCCCCCCTGGAATACTGTGTGGACCCCCCAGCTGCTACCCTCGCCAAAACGACCGTGTGATCTCGCCCATCTACATCTGGCCTGACGGCACGCGTCGTGAGTCAATAACATTTCTGAGGCCTTTAAATTCCAGTAGAGGCCGTAAGCCTAAATCTTATATTATTGTTGTGTGTAGAGAAATTAACCAATTTTTGAGGGTCAAACTAATTTAATTAATTCTTGTTTATGATAATATTCAGAGTATTGTTGTAGTTAATGTTTAGATGTTGTGTATTCAATGGTTAAAGTTAAAATATAGGTTTAGTTTGGGATTATTGTACGTAACTCTATATCCTTACGTGTTTCGGAACGGCTCTGTTCGTTAAGATAGTCAGATATCAATATATTAGCACTCTTAGCACTCTTAGAACAAAAAGGAGGGGGCATTCTACGACAGATGTAAATTAGCGAAAGATCTGTGTAAGTGGTTCACTACCAAGAGACATGTCTCATAAATTATGAGCAGGATAGAGATTCTGTGCAAGTGGTTCACTACCAAGAGACCAGTTTCTTAAATTATGAGCAGGTTAGAGATTCTGTGTAAGTTCTTCACTACCAAGAGATCTGTCTCTTAAATTGTGAGCAGCTTAGAGATTCTGTGTAAGTGGTTCACTACCAGGAGACCTCTCTCTTAAATTATGAACAGGTTAGAGATTCTGGGTAAGTGCTTCACTACCAGGAGACTTGTCTCTTATATTATCAGCGGGTTGAAATTTTGTGTATGAGGTTCACTACTAGGAAACGTGTTTCTTAAATTATGAGCAGGTTAGAGATTCTGTGTAAGTGTTTCACTACCAGGGGACGTGTCTCTTATATTATCAGCAGGTAGCAAATTCTGTGTTAGGGGTTCACTACCAGGAGACCTGTCTCTTAAATTATGAGCAGGTTAGAGATTCTGTGTAAGTGTTTCACTACCAGGAGACCTGTCTCTTAAATTATGAGCAGGTTAGAGATTCTGTGCAAGGGGTTCACTACCAGGGGACGTGTCTCTTATATTATCAGCAGGTAGCAAATTCTGTGTTAGGGGTTCACTACCAGGAGACCTGTCTCTTAAATTATGAGCAGGTTAGAGATTCTGTGTAAGTGTTTCACTACCAGGAGACCTGTCTCTTAAATTATGAGCAGGTTAGAGATTTTGTGCAAGGGGTTCACTACCAGGACACCTGTCGCTTAAATTGTGAGCTGTACCTGGCAGCTCACTCATAGAGCACAATTGGGGTACCTGGGTACGACTCCCGGTCAAGGTATTAAATCCCCCACCCCCACCCCCCGAGCGTTATTCCCGTCTTTTCAAGTATGGATTGCTTCTATTTTAATTCTCTTTTGTTATCGTTGTTTTGTGGAGGTCATCCACAGACCTTTTTCCTTTCCTTTATTATTCTGGTTTTGATTCTCATGCGTTTATTCATGTCCAAATTTTGTTAAGTTTGGTGATATTTTTAATTCACTCATCTACCGAATAAAGTTTAAGGAACATTTAAAAGTGTCTCAAGTTGTGTAAAGTTTGGCTTGGGTGCGTTTAACATCTATAGATAACAAATACATTCTTAATAGGGCGAGTACTTTAAAATCTGACAAATGATAAATTACTATTTATTTTCAGTATTATATACCGTTATTTAATTATCTTATATTTAATTTCATTATTTCTAACTGTAATAATAGGTGCGTTAAGCTTAGGAAATGTTCACGAAAATTCCATAAAACTGACTTTTTGTTGTAATATTCTTAAGAAAAAGCGAGCCTTCTAAAACCAACTTTTTTCGACAATTCTTTAATTTTTTTAACATTACATACATATGTATTGCAAGACGGTAATCACATAAATAAAACAAAGATAATTGGTGTGTCATATAACAATTGTGAGTAAACAAATTTTGTTAAAACTAGAACTTGTACATAAAAGAAAACAAGCAATGAGAGATTTTATAAGCACTCTCCCAAGTCTATTTGATATAGCTCACGTTGATGCAGAAAATCATTCAGAACTCAGAGGACCTTCAGTTCTTGCAAGCTCAACGAGAGCTTTGACGAAGGGAAAATATGGATGGAATAAAAAAAAAAGGTAAAAATGTAAGTAAATTAAAGCTAAATGAATTATAAATTGTTCAACGTAACATCCATTGACGTCAAAATACTTTTGCAAGCGATTAAGTATACTATACATTTATGCCATTTCTATGAAACTGGGAACTCTGAGGAATTGCTTTGCTTTGGGTAGTCCATCGAGGTCGATGATGACCTCATATTAACGGCATCAAACCTACACTAGATTTAAATGGGTAGGAATGTGTGCAGTTTTCGGACCCGTATCTTGAACGAGGGGAGAAGTACCCTGGTGGCAGGAAAAGGCTCGAGATTATCAGGCTTCATCCTCGGCTGCAGGGAGCTGCCGAGGCACCGGTCTGTTGGAATTAAACAAAGTTAAAGCGACACTTTTTAACAAGATTACTATTTCGCTTGTCTTTTATAACCCTGTAAAGGCTATCTAGTTTGCCTTCTTTAATCTCGAAGAGTCGCATGGCCTAACTCATCCGACTCTTTTGTTTCCGAACTTTAAAAAAATAATAGATGAAGGGCACTAGTTATTCTTCTGTGGATGGTGTTAAAGACCTATTTTAAACATGGTTTAATTCTGACAATCATCAGTTTTATAGAAATGGTTTAAATGAATGGTATCATCGCTTGCCAAAGTATTTTAATCTTAATGGAGCTTATGCTGAAAAATAAAATTTAGAATTCTTTATATTTTAACTTTATTCAATTCTTCTACAAACCTTTTTGGAGACCTTTCGTATAGTTGCGAACTACTGTTCGGCCATTGATAAAGACTAATTCGAAATTGCGCACAAACGACTGCGTACCAAACGAATTTTGGAAGATAAAACACCGAGACAGAGAAGATATAAATATTGGAACCAACTATCACAAAGAATTGGTCTTTCTTTCTATCTTCAAGAGTTTTGAAAGTCAGAAATTAATATATATATATATATATATATATATATATATATATATATATATATATATATATATATATATATATATATATATATATATTAATGTATAATTTATTTAAAAATTACATTTATAGGAAAACAGTTAAGGAAAAACGAACCATGATAATTTCTTGTATGTAGTACCAATGTTAAAACAACTTGATATAAATATAATTTTTAAATACAATTATACATTAAAAAATATGTTAATAAAACACAGCCCAAGGAACGATAATAATGTAATATATAATATACCTTGTTCGGATTGTAATTTATTCTATGTAGGCCAAACCTTTAAAAATATCTATGTAAGGATTAAGCAACATCAAAATGTAGTATCTAAGGGATATACAAATAATGCTTTGGCCGTCCACAGGTTTGAGATGGGTCACCAGATAACTGGTCAAAAGAAGATACCATAATGCATATAAATGATTTTATTTGCGCAAATATCTTGGAATCGTTCCTAATCTCCAGCACAAAGGAGAGAAATGTAAATATTAGCCCCGGTTTGTTTTCTTTAGATCCATTCGTCTCTTTCTTCCTCAAATTAAACTTATCAGAGGTCATAAAAAAAATCTGACTATCTGATTTTATAAGGAAAACATTGCTTTGTATAAATACGGTGTCTCTCTATTTCATAAAGCATTGTGAGTTTGAAAATGTTATTAAGATAACGAAAGTACTAACTCCAATCAATCTCTCTTTTCCCTACGTGGTACAACCAAATATTTATACTTATTCACGTGTTACCTCTCGTGATTTTGACCCATATATATATATATATATACTGGGTGTCCCATAAAAAAGTGAACCGTACTTTGAATTAGTATAACTCAAAAACTATTAGAAATTTCGCGGTCTTGCAAAAGGTGTTTTATTTAACAACTATTTATCTGTCGATTCTAGAAATTTTATTAAATTCCCTTTTATGATATTGATACACTAATGGGTTTAGTGGAGGCTATCAAAAATATGTTTGCGCAAGGAAGTAAAATAATGAAACGAAGCCTAGGAAGGCTAGGCCACCGTGCACTTTCAAGAAAAGCGTAGGGAGCCTAGGTAGCCTAGGTCACTGTGCCATTCTTCAAGCAAAGCCTAGGCCATTTTGCAGTGGTTTTTCAGCCACGCTGTGGAATGGTCTCGTCATTATTGCTTACTAAGCAAATCAAAGCGTTTCTGTGTAAAAGTTTACTTCCATAGAACCTTTTTAATCATGCAGTTAACAAAAGATCAACGCGTATTTGTAGTCACAAACTTTATTAAGACTGGCAGTAGTAAACAAGTACAAGATTCATTTGAACAACGTTTTCTAGGTTAGCACCCACCAAGCAAGCCCTCACTTTGAAAAAATGTTCGCAAATACCAACATGAAGGAACATGCTTAAATCTAAATATCGAAAATGTTCCGATGACACTTCTTCAAAATCCACATGTATCAGTCAGAAAGAATGAGTTACAATTGTCAAAGTCATCATTTAACCGCATTATTAAACATGACTTAAAATGGCATCCCTATAAGATGCATGCAAGACACCAGCTTCTTGAAACTGATTTTCCTCGTCGTAGACAATTTGTCGAATGGCCTTTCCATAAACCTGTTCGTTTCTTGGAAAACATTGTGATTGGTGACGAGGCAACCTTTTTTATGAATGGAAAGGTAAATAGCCATAACGTTCGACAATATGCGCCGCTGAACCCCCACCCCTAGTATTCAACTTTGAGACACGTATTTGTCAGCAGAAAGGGTCTCTGTGGATTGGAATATGTGGGAATGGCTATCTTGTCGACCCATTGTTTAACAAGAATAACTCGAATGGTGCTGCCTACCTGAGCATGATCCACGAAAGGATCTTCCCGGAACTCCGCCAGATTTACGGCAATCAATTCAATAGACTTTGGTGGATTCAGGACAGCGCACCAGCTCATAGACAGCTTTCTGTAAGAACAAAACTAAGAGAAACGTTTGACAACCGCATTGTCACGCTATATCATGCAATTGAATGGCCCCCAAGATCCCCTGACTTAACACCGTGCGATTATTTCTTATGGGGATATCTAAAGAATTAAGTGTATTCTACTCCACCACAAAGCATCAACCAGTTAAGAGATAGTATCACACGTGAAGTCAATAGACTTAAGGAAAATCACAAGTTAATCAAAAAAGTTGTTCAATCAATGCGATCAAAGGCGTAACTGTGCTTGGAAAGAAATGGAGGACATGTGGAAGGAAACGGTGCTTAGAAAATTAAAAAAATGAATTTCTATTAGTCATATGAAGAGGTGTTTTTTTTAAAATGGATTTAAATATATTTGTTAATTTTAAACTTCGAAGTTTTATTATTTTACTTCCTTGCGCAAACATATTTTTGATAGCCTCCACTAAACCCATTAGTGCATCAATATCGTAAAAGGGAATTTAATGAAATTTTCAGAATCGACAAATAAATAGTTGTTAATTTTTTTTTGTTTTGCAGGACTCAAAAATCTCTAATAGGTTTTGAGTTATACTATTTCAAATTACAGTTAACTTTTTTCTGGGGCACAATATATATATATATATATATATATATATATATATATATATATATATATATATATATATATATATATATACATGCTGGCCCTATCAGATTCAAGATTAGGTGTAAAAATATGTTTAGGAGAATGGCTGTATGCCTGAGTGTACATGTGTGTGTCTAAGTATGAGCCCGCGCTCATTAAATTCGGGAATCGATGTGCAATTTGTTATTCTCTGATATTTACCACTGCAAGTTCTGCTAAGAAGGCATGAAACCCATATGTACGTTTATCTGTGTAGGTACGTTCATATAAACGCGCGCATAGACGTTTTTATGTATGTACAGTTTTTAACTCATGTAAGTTGCTTCGATATAACCCATCGGGTGCATGTAGTCAACTATACGCTCGTATGTCACCGCAAATATGTCGTTGCAAATTTGTAACCTCTTTAGCTAGCTATGTACGTAACGTATGTTGACTGTACATATAGAAACCGTTATATCGATGTGCGTAGTTTAAAGTATGAACGTAGATGTACGTTGGAAGGCTCCCATCGTTTAATGGTTTCATATAACTTCGATATATATCGAGATGTGTCTAATTCCACACTTTTGTCCTATAATAGCGATGTGGGGTTATCTAGTTGGTTGCCTTTGGGGGCCGGGGGGGGGGGAATCTTTTCGAGAGAGAATGCAACAACATTTTTTAGCCAAGGTCTCTCGGTAGCGGGACACTCATTTCCCGATTCTGGCTCATATAAATTCTCGCTTATTAAACTAAATACGACAGGAAGCGGCCGAGAGTAGTTCAGTTCTAGCTGCAATTATGGCAAAGAAAATGAAATACTACTCCGTTTTCTTTTGGCAAATAACAAAAGCCGGAGACAATAATAAAACAAATCAAAAATCAATGTTGGGTCGAGGTGTCCCTCCCCCTTAAAAATAAATAAACATTATTTATTTATCTACGTTTAAATGGTATCTCGTTCAGGGAGATGGAATTTGGCATGAGATGGGTTTGAAGAAGGGAATATAGGAATGGGGGTTGGTGGAGAAGGAAGTGTGGGTGAGCGATATATTAAGAATAAATACTCATGTAGGAAAAAACAAGGTCTGCTGACCAAAAGTCGCATGCTCCACTTATACTGATTTATGCCCTTACGACCTTCAAAACTTTCAATAATTCCCGGGCTAACCTTGGAAGGACCTTAGCAATTATAGGATTCGAAAGAGAATGTAAAGCAACATAAGGATTTTATATTTCGTTAGTATCTGCCAAATAGTTATGATGTTATTGCCAAAACAAAATAATTCCTGACATAACCTTGTGTGCTGGTGGTGTAAGTTGTGTAGGTGGTAGTGGTTAAGGTGGTGATGTTGTAGGGGGGTAGGTTGTAGTGGTGTAGGTATTGCAGGTGGGAGTGGTGTAGATGGTGGTGGTTGAGGTGGTAGTAGTGCATTTGTTGTAATTGGTGGTTATGTAGCTGGTGGTGATATAGGTGGGGGTGTTGGTGAAGGTGTAGGTGGTGGTGGTGTAAGTGTAGGTGGTGGTTGTGGTAGTATAAGTGATGTAGGTTGCGGTGGTGTAGGTGGTGGTGGTTTAGGGGATGGTGGTTTAGGTAGTGGTGGTGTAGGTGATGGTAGGTAGGTAGTGGTGTAGGTGGTGGTGGTGTAGGTGATGTTAGCGGTGGTGGTGTAGGGGGTATTGTAGGTAGTTGTGGTGTAGCTGGTGGTGGTGTAGGTGTAGGTGGTGTTAGTGTAGGTATAGGTCGGGTAGGTTGTAGTGGCGTAGTTAATGTAGGGGGTCGTGGTGAAGGTGGTATAGGTTGTAGGAGTGTAAGTGGCGGTGGCTTGTGTGGTAGTGGTATAGGTAGTGCAGGTGGGAGTGATGTAGGTGGTGATGGTGTAGGTGGTACTGGTATAGGTGAAGGTGGTGTAGGTGTAGGTGGTGCAGGCGGTGGTGGTGTATGTGGTAGTCGTAGTGGTGTAGGTGGTGGTGGTGGTTGTAAAACAACATAAGGGTTTCAAATTTCGTTAGAATCGGCCGAATAGTTATGATGTTATTGGCAAAACAAAATAACAGCAAAACGGTGACCGACCGACACAGTGAGATGTAGAGTCGCCCTTGACTAGACTCGCACGCAACTAAAAATTAAGGGCTTTATCGAAAGAGTGAGAGATGTAAATGGAGGCTCTGTCTATGGAATTTAAAGGCGAAGTGGTAAATAGAAGTGTCTAGTAGGTTGATGAAAGATATCAATTTCCAAGGCTAATGATATATCATCGACTACATCCCTGGCAAGCAGAGGTTGTTGACATTAAGTCCGTGGGTATCTTTTAAATTCGTTGGAACATCCATTCTATAGATGTAAACAAACACCAAGGAGGGTTGGCCGTGATTCCTATAATCTTATAAACAATTAGGGGAACATCTAACAGCCGGGGTGTGTATCATAGTTGTTTATATTGTCTGCTCTGTTGGAACAGCGTATCTTATGGGGTAAAAAGACCGATGTTGGACTGGAAATCTCTACTGCAGAGGACACTTATCTGTCCAGTTTCTGGACAATTGCAAATGTCGCGCTCCCTTCTGCGTGCCTCTTTCCTGCCAGCGATGTCGATCAGTTTCTCTTTCCCTGTCTTGAGGTGTCAGGTAAGAGTACTCCTGCACAATGTCTGACCACCTAAAACCACCTTCCAGGACTCTGTCATGTTCAGCACCTTCGTGTCTCTTTTACAGACGTCCTTGTAGCGCAGTTGAAGGCGGTCAGTAGATCTTTTCCCAGGTGGCAATTATTTATACAGGAGCCTTTGGGGATGCTGGCATCCTCTTTGCGGCAGACTGGGCTCATCAATCGCAGCCTGAGTGCAATATCAACATACTGAGATGACTAGCACGAGGCAGGATCATGGTGTTGGTCAATTTGTTTTGCCAGGGTTTGGCTAGGATAAAGCGGGAGTTTCTCTCCTTCTCGCATGCGAAGTCCATGAATCACTTCCGTAGAGCAATGTACGGGTTTGCCACACTCAGGCGCTGAGCTAGCGAGTGTTTTCGCTACCTTTTTGATTCCCGTAGTGAGACTAATGAATAAATATCTGGATAAGTACAAAATCTCAAGTGTCGGATATATCAGGTGTCTAGGAAATTAACCTACGTGGATAAATGGAAGTAAACAATAGAATTTATTTTACAAAATAGATTTCACATGTCTCGGATATCTTTACTTAACAAAATATAAATCTACCTAGGTCTCTTGAATATAGATCCTTGTGTTTTGAAGTAAAGACCTGTTGTCTCTCTTTGAGTGCTCCTTATCAAAGCATCTCTCATTGCAAATATGTTTGTCGAAGACAAAAATGGGTAAAGTATACGCTGCATAACTGGAAAGAGGTGAATTTATTGGAAAGTATCTAGTGCTGGTGAACCGCAAGGAGTTGTGTTTATCAGGGGAATGCACGCCCACACATCACACTTTTAGTATAAAATGCTCTGAATAAACTAGGTTCCGGGGACGTTTAGGGGGCTGAATCATCCCCTCCCCCAATTTTAGACCCGTTTATGTTTATATTTTTCTTTTAAAAGCCATACTTGTATTTTGCTATTCAGAAAGACTTATGTAATAATAGAGAATATATTTAAAAATAGTTTTTTTTTTAAAACCATTGCGATCGAATGTATCTTATATGATACATGTCTGAAATACAGGTAAATCTCAAAATTAGTATTCACTCCCGTGTGATATACTCTTATTTATTACCAATGATGTGTAAGATAACCATTATTAATGTTTAATACCCTTTTTTCAGACTCCTCAGGAGGGAGGAATTAAGGTTAGCCCCCCCATTTTTTATCTGCTACATTCACCTGGCATTTATCTTTTGGATTAAAATCTTTCTTTTCTGTACACGTTCATATTTCCAAGCCAAGATTCTTTGATAAGGAACAGTTGAACGTAAACTTCAACAAAATTTGCTGCCTGAGATTTAATTTAAGAGGCATTAGATAAACTTTTATTGGGGCGAGAAAAGATCTCTGAAACAGATGGGAACTATTTGTAGAATAATTTCTATTGTTTAAGTGTTTTCATCTACCCACCTCGGTCATAAAAGAACCCTTTCTTGGACGCCTCATAGCAAAAAAGAATAATAATAACTTTGAAATGGAGATGTAGGCCAAGTGTAGGCCATGAATGGTCTTTTGCAGTCTCCTTCTTTTCTTATGTTCTTATGTTCTTATTTCAAGATGAACGATGAAAACCGAAAATCGACCGCTGAAACTCAATCAATGAGATGAATAACATCTCATTGTAAATCTTTTAAAAAGACAAAGTACTATTCCTAATAAAGTAATTTTAAAAGATCTATCGCATTTATCCAGACTTCTTTCTATCTTTTTATTCATATACATTAGACGTATCAGCGGGACTTGCTGATTTGAGCGTGCGATTCACTCTTCGATTCCGTCTCTCTGTGTCTATTTTGTCCCTCTATCGGTGAACCGCGGAAAAAGTTTAGCTGATTCCCGCCCGATATTGTGTGCAGAAAAGGGCGCGGAAAAGTCTCGCCGAAACTACAAGTCGAAATTGAAACCAAACTTAAGTATATTGAATCTCAGAAACCGGAATTACCATAAACTTATGAAAATCTCAAAGTTTCAAACTTTATTTACTGATGAAAACGAGTGGTTTGCCGGATACACACAAGTAGTAGGGATCTATCTACCTGTCTGTCTATCCTGCCCTTTCACTTATCTTCTTTAGTCTGTCAGGAAGAGAAAATATTGCTTGCTGAACTGCACTCAAGTACTACTTCATCAAGACAATATTTGTAGAGAGTAGAATTGGCAGGTTAAACAAGTTAAAGCGACGGTTTAGAGGTGACACCAAACGCTTAGCATGAGCGTAAAAAGGGCGCATATATTTCGCGCGTATTTTTTCGCGCCAAAAGGCACAAATGAAGAAAACACGTCAATAGCTTGTTCGGTGCGAAGGAAAAGTTTGTGAATGATAGTCTTTTACCATTTGGGGAACTTATGTCTGAGTGGGTGAGGAAAAGGAAGGAGCGTTTTGCTCAGGATAAAATAACATATTTATATTTTTTCACTACTGTTTATCTCTATTTTTTTTTACTGGCAGACTTACAGGGCGTTTCACAAGTGAAAATTTGGATTTGAAATGTATAGATCAGTATTTTTTTTAATAGACAGTCTAAGTGGTGAATATAAATTAACATATATTTTTTATATCTATGGCATTGTATCGATTGTATGTGTCTAGGGACAAAATTCAAACTTATATCTGACGTCTGGTAGCGGGAAATATCCTTTATGTGCATTTGCGAACCAACATTCCAGTGTAATTTACAATTAATTATTAATACTGTACAAAATGATATATACATATATATATATATATATATATATATATATATATATATATATATATATATAGAGAGAGAGAGAGAGAGAGAGAGAGAGAGAGAGAGAGAGAGGCAAAAAATCTCACAGGAGAATGAAAGGAGGATTCCAAGTACTTTCGAACTTGTTCATTTCATTCTCAAAGAATAACGAAATTTTTTACAAAGCTGATGTATATATATATATATATATATATATATATATATATATATATGTATATGAGAAACAACAAAGTAATGCCTCACCCATGTACAACGAAAGGACACAAAACAGAAAAATACTATCAAAGACGGATCTGAAGTATAAAACCAAATAGATAAGGTCTGTCGAGGTATGCCTGTGAAGACTCGCTCGGCGGAAGGGCGCATAGACAAGCATGGGCAGATAGCCGACCCGAGGCCGCCTGTGATATACTTTGGGGCAATTAATACAGAGTGCGATTTATGGTTAACCGGGGTTTATCTAAGGGCTTGCCGCCAACTTGCAGTTCAAAGGATATATAAAGGACAAGACCCCAAAATATAATTTTAATATATAATAAATAGGGCAATTTATATATATATATATATATATATATATATATATATATATATATATATATATATATACACAAAAAAGTGAACAAATTACTCGATAAAGATAGTTAATTGTGACAATTTATAATATGACAGAGTTAAGCGGGAGGAGCAAAATTAACGTTAACTCGAACAAGAGATATTAATTACGATTGAGCGGGAAGTCAATCCAAAAGAGGATGCGGGTGACGATTGACGGGGTGTAATCAGGGGATTACAACACAAGGTCGCTTTACCTTGAAGCGGGGTGGTGCTCTGAGGGGACGAAGACCAACGTACAGGTCTTCGAAAAGATACTTCGGGGAGTCCTATCAAGGACTTTTTGTTGAAGAATGAGATTTTCTCTACTCCAGAGAGATGTAATCTCAACGCGAGACGATTCTGCAAATCTGCAGTGAGTCCTAGACTCGAAGCAACAGGAATCTTGAAGGGGGTCCGAGTTGAGGGGGCCCGCACAATTCTCCGAGAAGAAGAGGGCTCGATAGCTTTCCTTTGAACAGGGGCCAAAGCTTCACGAAGGGAGATCTGCTGGTGAGATCTTACGATGAGGTACGACTCGAACAGGGGTTGCGGGACTTCACTGGGGAATAGATAAACGGTCTGAACGGATGGACTGGCAGACTCTTAATCTCCTCGAGGAATGACAGACTCCGGGTTAAATAGCCGGGTGGCTGGTTTAATAGATACCCCCAGGGCCTGGCCGTCCACATATATACGAGTATTAGAAAGAACATGGGATAAGCAATTTTCCATAGCCAAACCAAACTTTTCAAGGTAAAATTTACCATTAAAAGAAAACTTACAGTTTTTAGTACACTTTGATATTCCCTTGTCAGTTAATATTTTTATTGAACTTATCTCAAAGTAAATTTTAACATCAAAAGTTTGGTTTGGCTATGGGAAATTGCTTATTCTCTGTTCTTTCCAATATATACGAGTATCTGGAATTTTTTTAAAATACCTTACTCACCATTATCGATTTTCCCCTTATTTGGTTCCGATATATAGACGATATTATTTGTTTGTGGACTTCTTCTAAGGTTGTTAATGGTTTCCTTACTAAAGTTAATTCTCTGGTTCCCTCTATTGAATTTACCCTTGAACTCTACCAAAATGGTGTCCTCCCGTTCTTAGATCTTTTATTCATAGGACTCCATCTAGGGTTGGCAAAACCCCCCAAATTTTGAAAAAGCCCAATCCAACCCGGGTTTTATTGTTTTATTTCAAATCTCGAGTTTTTGCAAAAAAACAAACACTACAAGCATTAGAATAACAGAAAAAGAATAGTTATCTCTACTTTTATATAATATTAATAATTAATTAGTTTAATAATTAAATTAAGGTAAGAACAGATCACTGATCGAGAAATGTGAGTACTAATTATAACCATAACCTGTAGAAGGAGAGATGAGTCAGTATCAGAGAAATAACCTTAATTTGATACGTGTTTGTTTAAATTATAAACATAAATACTAATTTTGAATAAAATAATGATAAGTAGCATTCATTTCTTGAAAAAAAGTGTGATTTTGAGAAAAAACAAAAGCAAACCCGGGTTTTTTAAAATTTCACTTGAAAAAGCCACCCAAATTTTGTGAATAAAACCCCGGTTTTTAGGGGTGTTTTTTTTTATTTGTCAACCCTGACTCCATCTGGATTTAAATTTTCGGTCTATCGTAAGCCTACCAACACCAGTTCATATATTCATTTTTACTCACGTCATAATGGTAGAGTCAAATGGTCTGTATTTATTTCAATGTTTCTCCGGGGGACTGCGGGGGGTCGCCAGCCGAAAATTCTTGGATCGTGAGATTTCCAAGATCTTTGAAATAGGTAACAATTTTTGCTACCCTCAAAGATTTCTTGAAGGATGCCTAGATTTGGAAAAACAATCCTTTTAAAGAACTGAAGTCCCTCCCACATATAATTTTAAGAACTCCCTTGTTTTACCGTTTTATGATCCCTTTTCCTTCCTTCCTCGCCTCTTGAATAAGTTAAATATTTCTGTCCTATTCAAGTATCAGTCGACCATGTGCAAAATGTTGATTCATAATAATAACAATAGTATAGGAGAACTTTATTCTGTCGATTGTTCAGTTTGCCCTAAGCAATACTTTGGGCAAACCGGTAAATCATTAAGTGTAGGCTTGACGCAACATAAATACATTATTAGGAGTCGGGAATGCAGCAATGCTTTCTTTGTCCATTTATCTGAAAACAGTCATCCTTATCAATTGAAATTCGGCTAAATTTATTTACAAATCTAATGATTTCATTCCAAGAAATATTCTTGAATGCTCATTCATTAATTACTCGCCTAATTTTAATATATCCCTTGGTCTCTTTAAACTAGACCCTGTTATTAAGAGGCTTATTTATAACGAAATTGTCCATTTTAAATCTTCATCCTTTGATTTATTAATTTAGTTATGTTTCTCTCATTTATTTTTATGTATTCACAATTAGGCGTTTATATATTTAGTTTAGTGACTTAAATGTATACATTCTGTGCTCACAGTTGGAATTTCCGGAAGTAGACCTTATCTATTTGTGTTATACTTCATGTCAGTCTTTGATAATATTTTTCTATTTTGTTTCCTTGCGTTGGACATGGGCGGTGCATTACTCTGTTGCTTGTCATGTATATACCAGCTTTGTAAATTTTTTTTCGTTATTCCTTGAGAATGAGCTGAACAGGTTTGAAAGTACTTGGAATCCGCCTTTCATTTTCCTGTGGGATATTTTGCATTCATTGATCTACTCACGCGCTACTTTGTGAGTCTCTTTCTCATATATATATATATATATATATATATATATATATATATATATATATATATATATATATATATATATATATATATATATATATATATATATATATATATATTCCTAAATGGACAATAATGCTCATGTCAATGCGGTTAGGTAAGGTTAATTGTAAGAATTCCTTAAACTGCTAGAAAATCTCTTGAAGTTCTTAAACCCTTTTCAGGAGCGCCACCCATACGACTGGGAAACTATCCATTTCTCTCTCTCTAAAAAAAAATTAAGTCACATTTTGTAGTAGTTGGCGTTTACTTTAACAGAAAGCGAGAATGGGTGAATAACCGCAAGAACAATCGCATTTTCGTTTTCTATGATTATATTTCGTTTTCGTTATATAATTATGATACAGTCAGAAAATGTATTAATTTTTAATATCAGTTTTGGGTGCGTGCAACCACGTGACTATTTAGACCCGTTTGGTTTTATGGTTGAGTTTTCTGCATCCCTCAGCCAACCCTCCTAACTCAGCCAGGCTCAGGACCAGCCATGGCAGAGAATTTGAATTTAAAGTCCTACTCTCGAAATAAATAGCCAATTAAAAGGGGGCGTTTTGGTAAAATGTGGGGATTGGTTCTTGGTCTGTCGGTCCCTCTTCAGATCTCTTGATAAGATATTTGAAAGAAGCTTCACCAGCTCCATTCAAATTACCCCTGGATTTAAAAAGAAAAGATCTTCATCAACTTCCATGTGATGTATCAATTTTTAGGTCCTGGAGAAACGTATGGGAATTTATATTTTAGGTAGTTCATAAATTTTAGAGGACCAAGAATCTCAAAGTTTAATATAAAGACCGACCAAGGTCCAATCCCCTCATTCTACCACCACACCCACTTTTAATGGGCTATGTATAATAGGCCGTAGCATCGATAAACAAATTTCAGCAAATCAACCTGCACACTTCAGGTTTTGTGCACTTGAGTACACATATTTCAAAGGTGGAAAAAGTTTTTGGGGAGAAATATTTGGAATACCCCCTTTTTTTAGCTCAAAGTTTCATCTTTTTAAATTTTCGAGCCAGAAAGATATACACCATCAGAGTTGTTGGTTTGTTGTTATAAGTGTTTCTAAATACATTAGAGTTGAGTTTAAACAGAAGGATAATGACAAACAAGTGAGGAGTTCAACTTTTATTACCTAACTGATAAAGGCTATTTGTCAACTGATACATTAAAATCATGCTTTGTCTCAAGCAATGGGATGAAGTAACGGAGGGACTTTAGTACTACCTGAATGTAGCGATCTCTTGTTTCTTTTCCATAAACTTCGCCAGAAGCTTCCGTCACCATTCTCACACACCGTTCCACGCCTTGAAAATGGCATGGAATGTCAATAGAGAGAGGATCGTCGACAATAGTTTGCAGGTCCGTATTAGATAGATACATTCTAAGTGGGGGCTCAACCCTGCACTCCTCTTCAGGGGAAAGTAGATCTGTTAGGTTCTTAGCAGTCATCTATTTTTGGTGTCCTAAAATCACATATCTCTTTCCCATACGCAGAAACTTCTAGGACCTTCTTGATTCTGTCAATAGCTAATTCCCTGTTCTTTTGATCAACGTCTACCAGCATTGCCAAAAGGACGTTCTCAGGATGGGCCCAGTAGGAATTCCTTCGGATTGTTTGCCATGTTATGGCTTCATGGGCAGGTTGGAGTATTTGCAGAAGATTGATCTGTTCAAGGAGAATTTTAGATCCCTAAATGCATTTCGGAGAGAATTTGATGTTAAACCAGATGAGCCCATAATGACACACGACACACTATGTGAGCACATACATGCCATTATTAGGTTTTTCTGTTGCCACATAAAGTCGACATATTTTGCTGGCAGTGTTGAGCCATCTTGCATGAGATATTGGCCCTGGTTTCATATGTAGGAGATCATCGTCAATTACACCACTCACTTCTAATAGCACTCATAATTCTGTACAGGTAAGCTTAGTCCAGACTAAGCTCATTCACATCTACATCTGGAAGAGGAGCTCCTTTAGCAATACATTGAAAGCCATTTAGTAATACTAGTAGAGTTTCACTGGTGTTTAAGGCTTTACCAAGTGGTCCTTTCCATTGAGCTCCACTTTCTGTTGGGCAAATATATTTCCTGCACAGGTGCATTGAAAGAAGCTCATTTAGATGCTAGCTGCAGATGATCCACTGTAAAGGACGATTTAATCGACGTTCCAGCCCTCTTATGGCTCCATTATTATAGCCAGTATTAGCTGCCGTGCTGCCAGCTCCCACTGCTTTCATCTCATCTTTATTATCATTTTCAACAAGCCATTTCATTAGTTCGTATGCACTTCCTTCACCTGTTCCTCGTTCAATAGTTAGATGATATAAATAGATGATAACAGCTTTTCCTACAAGGACATAGTGATCTTGAATTTAATTTGTTCCATACCATTTTTTCCCTTTCTTATTTTTAGTTAGTGTTGTCTCTTCCCCTCCCCATCAAAAACAAATCAGTAATTTTCTTATCTCACAAACATTCAGATTCTGTGAAATTTCTCCTTAACTTCTGTCGTGCCCTCCAGACTTTGTGATGGTAAATTACACGGGAGCGCTCTTCTGAATTTATAATACCATAGTCAAATAGGGCTGCACTACTAATAGCAGCAGCATCTCTATCTGACAGAGAATACCGATCTACTTCCATGGAAATTGGTATGATGCTTTCTGTTCTCGCAAAGAGTTTCTTCCATTTATCATCAGAAATGTCAGAAGATGAGGTTTCTTGATCCAAGTCTTCGTCTGAAATTATAGTTTTTTATTCCCGCTTCTCTTTTTGTGACTCCTTCGCTATTTGTAATTCTTTTTGTTTTAGAAAATTCCAAAACACTCGAAAATCATATTTATTTTTTCTGAACTTCACCATTTGTAATTCTTTTTGTTTTAGAAAATTTCAAAACATTCAAAAATCATATTTATTTTTTCTGAACTCCACCATTTGTAATTCTTTTTGTTTTAGAAAATTCCAAAACATTTGAAAATCATATTTATTTTTTCTGAACTTCACCATTTGTAGTTCTTTTTGTTTTAGAAAATTCCAAAACATTCGGAAATCGTATTTATTTTTTTTCTGAACTTCACCATTTGTAATTCTTTTTGTTTTAGAAAATTTCAAAACATTCAAAAATCATATTTATTTTTCTGAACTTCACCATTTGTAATTCTTTTTGTTTTATAAAATTTCAAAACATTCAAAAATCATATTTATTTTTTCTGAACTTCACCATTTATAATTCATTTTGTTTTAGAAAATTCCAAAATATTCGAAAATCATGTTTATTTTTTCTGAAGTTCACCATTTGTAATTTTTTTTTGTTTAGAAAATTCGAAAACATTCGATAATCATATTTATTTTTCTGAACTTCACCATTTGTAATTCTTTTTGTCTTAAATAATTCCAAAACATTCGATAATCATATTTATTTTTTGTAATTTGTAGGGAAATCAATATCTCACCCTCAAAACTGAGGCTCTGTTCTGTAACCGCAACGTCCTGGCATTTTGGCGGCGTAACCCTATTACTTCCTCCCCCTCCTCCTCCTTCCTGGCTCCCCTCGCCTCGAAGGATCACCAGAAAGGCCTTCGCACAACCACGACATGTACTAATCATCACATTTCGGGTCCGGCGAGCATAACATTGGTTAAACGGGCAATATTTTCCCTAAGAGTTGGTATTTAATTTCACTTCATAGACGAAATTAGAGGAGCGTCGACCAAATGCCAGAAGGTGCCTTTAGGGCTAAGTTAAAGACGCTAGGAGAAGCACCGTGAGAGGAGAAGGCTTAATTCCGAAGACCCCATCCCTCCTCCCTTCCCCTACCCCCAGTGGGGTGGTGAAGTATATATGGCGATAACTGCAGAAGAACGGGAGATCGAGTTAGCCATCGAGACAGCAAAGTCCGGCTAGAGGCCCGGCAACCAACGAAAGGGACACAGAAGAAGCTCATCCTGAGCCAGTTCCTGGTTTTCGCACCGAAACTTAGCATCTTGTCTCAGGAAGATCGAGTTTGCGATCGAGACAACGAAGTCCGGCTCAGTGTTTGGCAACCCTTCGAAAGGAACACAGAAGAAGCTGATGCTGAGCCAGTTCCTGGTGGTCACACCGAAATTTAAGTTAGCTTGTATTGAGAAACAAGCTCAGCTATCTCTCGTCAGAGAAACTCCCTATCCCGGTTTACAACAAAACCCAGGGATAGTCATCGACATTGAGGAATACCCCAAAGTGAACTTCCTCAAACACTCCCCATTCGTCAAAGGATTCTCTCGTTTACTCATCGCTCGTCAGTGCGAATCATTCCCAGATTAACCAGAAGATTGGAAGAAGCATACTTTCGCTGTCCCGTTGTTGAAATCATCGGACTAAGACAACGTGCTTAACGCCATCCATCGACTGCCTCAAAATCACCTGTGCTTCTTTAATCGTATGCCTGAGCCAGACAAACATCTGGAAGGTCTGTGAATACGTCCACGCGCCTGCCCGCAAACAACATTCTTGCGTCTACATAAAAATTGAGGCCAAGGTCAGTCTCAAACCAGATTCCCTTGTGGTTATTTTTAAAGGTAAATAAATTCCATTATCTTTTTTGATTGAAGGTCAATTAGCGTTCAATATTAAAGTGAGCTTTGGGTCAACCAGTACTGTATATTCACTTGTGTAATTTAATAAGTCTCACTTAAACTCGTTTAATTCATAACTGTGTAGTTTGTTTTGTTAGATTTCATTTTTTTTGTTCATGTTGCAATTAAAGTTCTATTTTCTTAGAAGTATTTAATTCAATCCTCGAAACGCTGAGCATGCCCCTAGAAACCCTCAAAGACTAAAATAACGTAATAATAATAATCAAATATAGCACTCTTAGAGAAAACTTAATCAAGGAGTTTTTAAATACGTAACAAACCTATACGTACGCACACCAGCACTCGGTCCTTGCAATACCACGACAAAATTCTTTTTGTTTTAGCAAATTCCAAAACATTCGAAAATCATATTTATTTTTCTGAACTTGACCATTTTTAATTCTTTTTGTCTTAAAAAAATTCCAAAACATTTGAAAATCATATTTATTTTTTTCTTAACTTCACCATTTGTAATTCTTTTTGCCTTAAAAAATTTCCAAACATTCGAAAATCATATATATTTTTTCTGAACTCTTAGGAAGAACTTGGATAAAAGTTTCAAATATAAGAAAAAAACATCCTTCCGTGCTGTTTTTCGAACTGAAAAGAAAATCTTAGAAAGAACTTGGATAAGAGCTTCAAATATACTTACGTGACTTACAAACTAAAATTAAAACTGTTAATAAAATTGAATTCCTAAAATATAATTTATGGATAATACCGAGAATTGAAAAGGTCTCGCTACACTCGTTAAAACGTTCTCAACAAAGGATATCGTGATCGGTTTGATACAATTAGACACGTTTTTATTGTTTTAACATAAAAATAATATGTGTTTAAATTGTAATATTATCAATGTGCCCCCCTCCCCTCAGCCGCGCACACGTTGTAGACGAAGTCCTTCCTTATCCTGGGTTACACGCGGTTAACAGAGGACTTCAGCTCTTGAACGATGTTGCGATGGACCTTTCAAGCCTTGCCTTCTCTATGCATCCTCACGCTCTAGTCGATAGGATTGAGGTCAAGCGACTGCAGCGGCCAAAAGACCTTTGAGCAGAAGTTGATGTTCGACCCTTACCACACTTGCACGGTCTTGGCCGTCTGGGACGGGTCACAGTCCTGCTGAAAGACATAATCCACCTTGTTCATGATCTTTCTCACCCAGGGAAGGACTTTCGTAGCTAAGATGTCCCTGTAATTGGCTGCGGTGAGCCTGTAACCGGTCGTGAACCACATCGACAGCATTTTCTTGCCATTCGATGTCACAACGCCGAGCGTCATCATGGAGGTCTGGTGCTTGGTCGTGGACATTTAGCGGACCTGAGAGACGTTATTTTTTTGATAAGAAAAAATGATAATTCGATCGCCATGACTCTTCAAGTCGTTGAGAAGACGACGAAAATGCTCCCGACGTTGTTCTCGCTTACATTCGGTGAGCAGAAGCCTTTCCACGCACCTCAACCTCTTACCGCCCTCACCCTTGACAGCCCTTGACACTGCAGCCACCGAGATGTTCTTCCTCTTCGCGAGCGCGGTCGTTTTGAGCTTCGGAACACTTTCGAAGGCCTCTCTCACAACCAAACGGTCGATAACTTTAAGTCTACCTGAACGAGGTCGATCTTTGAGGTCTTCCCCGTTCTTGTGCCTCTCCGCGACGCTGAGCCGCTTGGCGATGTCGGATTTGTTGTGGACCGCGCGCAGGAGGCAGAGATCTCAATTCTTTTCAATTCCATCTCGCCCCACCTTCACACAATGGAAAAGACGCTTTAATGGTACATGAAGGAAAAGTTAGTGTTGAGGATCGCCATGGAACGCTGTCTCTCGAAACATTGAAACACGGGTTGCACTCCGATCTTTGACTCACACACACACACACACACACACACACACAATTGAGTGGCAATGTGTGTAAAATGATTTGTGTGTGTGGGCTAAATGGAGTTTTTGCCGCCGGGTTCTCATTCCAAATTGATTCTCCGGTGGCAAATTGGGACCAATTTGAAGTAATGCAAATTTTACAGGGTTAACTCCTGTCATATTAGGCTCCCCCCTCCCAACAGGGGGCGAGGGGGGCTCAAAAGTATGATTCTCTGTCTGTTTGTTCTACATAGATCATGTTCCTATTCCCATACCCTCCTCCCTATTCCCATACCCTCCCCCCCTGCCGCCCACACACATACATATGTAAACATTGCCTCTAGAACCGGCTTGAGACGGGGAGAAGTTGAGAGAAAGGGGGTGGAGGAGAGACAGAGAGAGACAAAGAAATGGGAGGAGGAATAGAAAGATACACGAAGAGAGGGAGAGAAAGAGAGCGAGATGGGAGGATACACAAAAGAAGAGAGAGAGATAAAAAGGAAGAAAGAGAAAGGGAGAAAGAGAAAGAGAGAGGGATAGAAAGATTCAAAAAATTTGGGAAAGGGAGAAAACGAAAGAGAGAGTGAGAAAAGGAGAGAGACGGGAAAAAGAGAAAGAGAGAGAAAAGGACGAAGTGAAAGGGAGATAGAAGGGAATAAAGTGAAAGAAAGGGAGATAAAAGGGAATAAAGAAAAATAGAGAGAAAATGATGAAATGAGAGGGAGAAAGGGATAAAAATAAAGGGAGATAGAAGGGAATAGATGGAAAGAGAGAGAAAAAGGGAGATAAAAGAGAATATGAGGAAAGAGAGAGAAAAGGATGAAATGAAAGGGAGAAAGAGCAAGGAACAGTGAAAAAGAGAGAGATAGACAGAGAGAGAGAGATAGAGAGTGCGTGAGAGAGATAAATAGAGCGGGATGAGAGAGAGAGAGAGAGAGAGAGAGAGAGAGAGAGAGGGTTAAATTTTACGAGGTATTTTATGGGGTAATTTTTCATTCGGTTTTCGATCTGCATTTGTTTACCCTCCCCCCCCCCCCTCCCTCCTCTCTCCCCATCTCCCACTTTCGTCTGCGCTCGTACTCGCGAGGCCTTTAAATCCAACTGCTATGGACACGTCTATGGGCGCTCATCTCAAACCCTCTCTCATCATTCTTAGCCTTTAAAATAGAAGCAAGCGCGGGCGAGAAAGACAGCAGAGTAAGGTATTCATATTTCCTGCCGCATGACGCACAAGTGCGTCCTTGCTCTTTATAACTAGAGCTATATCTGGAGTTGCGGCACTAGGGTTGAAGTAATTTCGTAGAATGTTTTAGAATATATCATTGGACCCATCTCACACGAATATTTGTGTTGTGTCCTATCTCTTGTATTGGACCCGGGTTCGATCCTATCCAACACGAATATTTGTGTCCCATAGTGGATCCGGGTTCGATCCCATCTTAGAGGAAAATTATGCCATACCGTATCATGCAGTTTAATCAAGGCTCGACACCATCCCTCACGAAAATTTATGTCCCATCTCTTTTAGTGAGTCCGAGATCGATCCCATTTCACACGAATACCCACGCGGAAAGGGGTCCACTCTCGGTCCAGACCTGGGGAAGACGAAGCGTTCCCCGGCCCCTTTATGGGACCCTTTCCACTACGTCTGGCCCTTTCTTTAATCTCTCATTGACCTGTTCCCCCCCCCCACGGCCTATGGACTTTCCGGTTGACGACCCGGCGCTCAACTAAACAGCCTGGATGTTTGAAGTTGTAACTTCGGACTCTCCCAAGTCAGTCAACATGCCAGTCAACAAGTCAGTCAACAAGTCAGTCAACAAGTCAGTCACCAAGCCAGTCTTCCTGGCGGGCATAAGTGTCTTCACTTAATGGGAATACCCCTCAAGTAGTGGTGTGAAAGCGAGTCAAAAGGATTCAGGGCAAGCTCTGGCAGGATCTCCTTCTCATTACCAGGAGAATGTGACTGCAATCTCGAACCCCGCGTCTTTCACGCCCGCTTTCTCCGCAAGCTCTAGCCGGGATGCTGCTCCGCCAGCAGTTAATGCAGGTCGTTATGTCGCTGAAGGCCGCCGATTGGACTTTACCTCCAGAGGAGGAGAACCTTCAACATGTTTACATTTAGCGAGTTGTGTTCAACCCTCTCTTCGAGCGTAGACACCGCACTTTGTTCGGACGATATCCCGTATGTCATGCTTCGATACTAGGGTGAGCGAGGTATGGCCTTTCTGTTAGAGTTGTTCAACAAGATCTGGACACATGGTATCCTCCCAAACTCCTAGCGAATTGCTACAGTTTTCGCTTTTGGATGGATAAATTGGTAAATGTTAGACTAACTTTTTTCCTAGACAGCGGAGACACCTGTCTTCCCCAGACTGCGGCTTCCGCAAGTTCCACTCCACGTCGGATGCTCTGCTCCAACTGGATAATGCTACCTGAGAGGCCTTCCTTCGTAGACAGAACTACGCCACGGTGTTTTTCGACCTGGAGAAAGCCCATGATACCGCATGGCAATACGATATTATGGAGACTCTCCACACGATGGGCCGAGGGGACGCCTCCCATTCTTTATTAATGAGTTTTTACGAGATAATTGATTTCATGTACGGGTATGGGGGGGAGCACTTCCTGGACCAATGGAGCAGGAAGAGGATGTCCCGCAGAGAAGTGTCGTGAGTGTTACACTCTTTGACTTAGCATCAACGGTATCACTTCAGTGCTGCAGAAAGATGTTCTCCCTACGGTCTACATGGACGACCTTTCAATATCTTTTGGTGAGGCCGAGACACCAACTCTGGAACGTCGAGTCCAAAGGGCATTGTACCACATCTCTCGCTATGCTGAAGCGTACAGGTTTTGGTTTTCCTACAGTTTGCTTGGTCTTGATTTCGTCCGATGCCTCACTTGGGAAGCTCATATTGGCAGCCTAGGGTCTCTTTTACCTGCGACATGGAGATTCTTCGTTCCGTGACGTTCAACACCTAGGATGCTTATAACACTACTGGCTTGCTTTTTTTATCGATCCTTCGTTCGTTTGAAGCTTGACTACGGATGTGAATTTTATGCATCTGCAGGCGAAAGTGTATTGCAGAAGGTAGACTTGATCCACCAGACTAGTCTCCGGGTAGCTACCGGTGCCTTCCCCTCGTTCCCCATTGATAGTCTACTTATCGATGCTGGGGAGATGCCACTCGTTTTCCGCTATGCACAGTGCATTATGGGCCAGTATGCGCGAGCCCGACGCCTCTTTTAGTGTCCAATGGCTCCCACTGCATCCGCAGTCGATCTCCAGGGGGCCTATACCGCCGAGAGACGCCAATCCTACTCTAAGCCGTTTGGATTTAGGGCTAGGAAACTCATTCAAGAGCTCGGGAGTATTGCGTTCGACCTTTTTGTAGCACACCTCGTGTCACGCAGGAACCGTGCCAGTGTATACGGATGGCTCCAAGTCCCAAGAAGGGGTCGGATTCTACGCCGTATCCCCTCTGTTTGAAGTCAGCGGGGCTCTACCAGGCGCTGCGTCTGTCTTCACAGCCGAGCTGGTGGCAATACACCAATCGGTACGGGAGATTACGCGACGTGACCGGTTCGGAGACCGGATTGTGATCTATAGCGACTCACAAAGCGCCCTAAGTGCTCTCGGGGCATTGGCATCCCTGCATCCCCTGGTTCGCGATATCCGTGACGCGACGGTTTTGGCGAGCCGGGCAGATGTCGAGGTTATCTTCGCTGGGTTAGTGTACGCGTGGGAAGCTGAAATCTTCCATTTTATTGGATTCTTTTTGTTTTTGACGATTTTTCCTTTGTTCTTTTTGTTGTTGTTTTTTGTCTTCTGCATATTTGTTTTTTGTTTTGTTTTTTATCTAGCCTAGCACTAGGCTGTAAGGTGATTATGACGATTCGTGTTCTAGTAGGGAATCGCCAGATAGACTGTTTAAAAAAAACCTCTTGGTTCGATTCAACAACACACAAATATTTTATCTCCTCTCGCATTGTATTCGATCCCACGACCGTACGAATATTTTGACCCCTTTTATATTGCAGCTGTGTTCGATCACACATCCCACCATTTTTTATACCCATTTATATTGTAGCTGGGTTCGATCACACGAATATTTTACCCCTTTTATATTGCATCTGCTTTCGATCCCCTCCATATCCTGTTGCATATCCGGGTTCGATCCCACCTAACACGGCAATTTATCCTTAATTTCTTATATTTGATCTGCGTTCAATCCCATCTCACAGAATTATTTTTTGCCTCATATCTTTTAGTTGATCTGGGTTCGATCCGACCCCAAACAGATATTTTGGCTTTATTGGCAGTAGACCTGGGTTCGATCCCATTCTTCGCTAATAATTATTTTCCATTTTTTCCTTAAACAAGGTCAACAGACTCTAGTCACGTGCTCTCACTTATTCTGATTTATGACCACATGACCTTCAAAATTTTCAATAATTCCCGTTCTAACCCCGAGAGGACCTTGCCACTTTCAAAACTTTTAATAATTCCCGGACTAACCTCGGGATGAGATTAACAGTTCGATTTTTCGAAAGAGAATGTAAAACGGCATAATGGTTTCAAATTTCGTTAGAATCGACCGAATAGTTACGATGTTTTTGCCAAAACAATATAATTTATCGGCTGACCTTGGGAGGACTTTGGCAATTATATCATTCAAATAAGAATGTAAAACAACATAAGGGTTTCAAATTTCGTTAGAATTGGCCGAATAGTTACAATGTTATTACCAAAAAAATGATTGAAAAGTAAAATGGTTGCCATCCGACAGACCGACTGACCGACATAGTATCTTATATAGTCGCGTACACACGGCTAAAAAAACACATGTGTCATTCTGATACCCAGCGTATTTTTGCCTAGAAGCTGAAGATTGTCCTTCACGAATGTTCGACTCGATCATCCTGGGCCGTTCAAAGCACGTCATCTCCTAAGGAGGAAAATTAGCCAGGAATCGGAAGTCGTAATGTCATTATTATTATTATTATTATTATTAAGAGATTCCGGAGGAAGGTGGCCATGGCTTAGGGAAGGGGGACTTAGCAGGCCTTGAAAACGGTAATAATTTATTACTATTAGTAATAAGGGAGGCTGGAAAGGAAGGAGGTATGGGCAGAGCCGTAGCAATGTCTAGTGCACCCCCCACCCCAAATCAAGATTGCGGGGCCCCCATAACAATATACCATACATTTAGAAGTAGTACCAGGCACGACAAAGACTATTCTCAGCAGTCCCAAGGCTGCGGAATACTTACAGAAAATGTGGATTCGAAAATTTTATATTTTCATTAATAAAATAATTTAAGGGGATTTTTTGGAGTATTTGAATAATAATTTCATCTTAGTTTGGTTATGACTTATGTTTTTTCTGAAAGTTATTTCTAATAATTCTTTTATAATATGAAAAAAAACAAAATGGTGAAGTTCAGAAATAAATATAAGTATCGAAATTTTGTGAATATTTAAAAACCCAAAGAATTGCAAATGGTGAAGTTCAGAAAATTTATTTTTATATATCTTCTTCTATAACTATATTTTAGCAACGTGATATTTTGAAACGGGGAAAGTTCAGTTTAGAGTTCCTTTTTAACATTATTATAATTGGCGAAGTTCAGAAAATTTATAAAATTTAACCATGGCTGCTTTTTTCAGATTTTAAATTTTAATCTTAGTAGCGAAGCGTAAGCTCCCCCCCGTAGCCGGGAGTGGCGAAGCCATTGCCTGGTAATTTAAAAATTAACTCTAAACTAAAGTTCCCCCCTTTCAAAATATCACGTTGCTAAAATATATAGTTATAGAAGAAGATATATAAAAATAAATTTTCTGAACTACACCATTTGTAATTCTTTGGGTTTTTAAATATTCACAAAATTTCGATACTTCTATTTATTTCTGAACTTCACCATTTCGTTTCTTGATATTATAAAAGAATTATTAGAAATAACTTTGATAAAAACCATAAGTCATAACCAAACTAGGATGAAATTATTATTCAAATACTCAAAAAATCCCCTTCTTAAAATATAGAGTTAGTGATGATGATGATGATGATGATGATGATGATGATGAAGTGATGATGATGATTAATAAAAAAATAGCCACAGTGGGGCCCCTTCAAGAGCACCTTCCCTTCCCCCGGCCGGTGGGGGGGTGGGGGATGGTTGCTACGGCTCTGGGTATAGGAAACACATAACGACAATGGCCATTGTGGACTCAGTAAACTTTGTTGATTTGAAACCTGAGATCTTGCGTGGCTTACTTTTAAAATCCAGAAACAAGCATGTATAAGAGAGCTTACGTGCCTATAGTTAGTGTGTTTATGTGTGTGTGTGTGTGTGTGAGAGAGAGAGAGAGAGAGAGAGAGAGAGAGAGAGAGAGAGAGAGAGAGAGAGAGAGAGAGAGAAAGGACGGGCTTAGGATCCTTTTGGAAGATGGAAGGAGGGCTATAAAGTTAAAGGAGGTCGCGCATATTAGTAAGTGGAAGGTGTTCGCGGACGACGGATCGAGAAATATGACCGCACCCCCCCCCCCCCCTCCCCCTCTGATCTCTCCGACATTTGTTCCATTTTTCGCGCCCAATTTATCAGGAAGTCGTCATTTTGGCGCGAAATTCTTGCGACACCCGACCAAGGGGACAGACCCGAGAGGAGAGAGGGAGTCCTTCGCAGAGAGAAATTGGATGCGTGATTGAATTAGGATTGGATGGGTGAAAAATCGACAGCACACCCGGCGTCGGGTCAAAGTTGACTACGGAATATGAATGGGTTGATGTCATCAATTGGGAGAGTGAAATTAAATCAAATTAAGTTTGGGTAAAGTTAGTTTCAATTGTTAGATCGGACTCCATTTAGTTAGTTGGAGGTTGGGATCAAACCACTTTGGTTAAATTAACGTAGGTTGAGATTTTGGCATAGTTTAGGAGTGCAAACCAGCGGATCTTTTGACGTAGGTTAGGAGTGAAAACTTTTCGGATCTTTTGGAGTATTGGGTTGAGGAATAAGTTCTTGCGGTTTTATCAAATTTATTCATTACCATTAACAATTTTAGAAAAAAATTATTTTTAATTGATAACAATATGCAATTTAATCAATAGTGTATTCTCAGTTGTTATTTACGACTTCTTCCCAACGTTTAACTAGTTTTTCGATGCCTCTGCAATAAAAATCTCTGGATTTCGACTCGAAGAATTCGTCTAACCAGGTTCTTAATTCCACATCAGTATTGAACGAAACGCCGCGCAAATTATTGGAGAGTGATCGGAACAGATGAAATTCCGATGGAGCCAAGTCTAGCGAATATGGAGAATGCGGCAGGATTTCCCAATTAAGCGTTTAGATGGCATCTTTTGTAATATTGGCAATGCGAGAACGAGCATTGTCGTGTTGCAGAAGGACTCCATAACGTCGATGAGGTCGCTTTTCACGAATAGCTTCGGTGAGTCGATACATTTGTTGAACGTAGAGTTCTGCATTGACAATCTCGTTGTTCGCAAGGAGTTTATAAAGAAGGATGCCTTCACAATCCCACCACACACACAACTTCGTCTTTCGTGGGTGAAGTCCTTTTTATTGGGGCTAAGCCATTATTTTCGACGGTTCATGTTGACATAAACACACCACTTTTCGTCGCCAGTGATGATGCGGTAAAGAAATCTGTCATTATATCCACGAGTAGCCTTGTGACGAGCAAGCAAAGCTGCGGCAATCGTGGAGCGTTGAAGTTTGTTGCTTTCGCTCAAAGCGTGCGGAACCCATGCACCGAGTTTTTTAACTTTCCCCATCGAATGAAGGTGATTCACTACAGTTTTCTGATCCCACGCCAATTGTACAGCCAATTCTCTAGTCGATTGACGAGGATTTTCATGAAGAAGTTCGTTCAATCGATCTTCATCCAACTTAATGGGGCGACCAGAACATTCTTTGTCATTAAAATTGAAATGACCGTTTTAGAATCGTGAAGACCACCATTGAGCTGTCCTTTCTGATAGAGCATTTTCTCCGTACACAGCACAAATATCGCGACGAGCTTTGGATGCGTTTGCATTGTTCCCGTCTCGATTGAAAATGAATAACAACAAGTGTCGAAAATGCGCCTTTCTTTCAACTTGACACTCTATTTTGAGGGTACAGAACAAAAATTAAATTAACACAACTTTTAAATAAACCGCAATGACTTATTACTCAACTTCAAGACGTAGCCTAAGCAAAAGCCTAATAGTCTACCAAAATTCAAACTTGGGTCGCACTTAAATTCAATGACCAATATCGGTTTGATACAACAGTGAATGGTATCAAGTACCCTGGACTTATTTTGAGAAAAAAGAACGATTGATAGGGTTCTTTCAAAAACAAGTCTGTAAGGTAGATCCACCCCAAAGCTGTAGATATGTATGTGAAAAAATATGAATGAGAAATTTTGAGATGCTAATAATAGAATAGAAAATTGGCGAATTATTAATATACTGTATAGAAACCCTCGTTTTACAGTGACGAGGTCATAGTAGCACAATTAAATCAAATAGGAGAAACGAGACTGGCTTTAAATAAAAAAACACAGTCAATTTCGATTTCACAGACACCGATTTCAAGAAAATTTTATGATTCTATTTCTAGCTCCGCCCATTCGGGGCGGAGCACTGCAAAAAAGAAATGAACTTAAGAGTACCTAACAACGTCTGTCAACCACTTTGAATTCGAACCCTAAGGAGATTTTTTCGAAATGGGGAGCTTCGCGGGCGGTTGCAACCTTTACAACCCCGCTATTTTTAATCATCTAGTAGTATTCACAATTTGAAAGCGTAGCATTAGGTCCAAATTGCCAGACGTCGTTAAGTGTTTTAATGTTCATTGTTTTTTTAGGCCGTGTTTGTTGACCTCAGATATATAAGCTCTACTTACGAATGCTATTTAAATCAATCATATTTTCTTTATTATAAAATGTGTATATCATATTTTACTTCATAAAAATCCCTTCGAAATCATATATAATACAATATGATGCGATGGCAATTGACGATGTGGCTGACATCACAAATAGAAAACAGCATTTAATGGGGACTGACTTGCAAGTACTTTTTCTTTTTACACGCGCATCTGGCGACCTTCTTCAAGGGCATAAGTAATGGCGAGTACAGGTTTCCCCTTAAAAGAGAAGGTGAAGTTTCTAGATATGAAAAAAAATGCAACAAGAATTAATTTACAAGAAACAAAAGAACTCGAAATGAAGAGACACCTTAGGGTGAAATTTAACGCGACCCTCAAAACCAACCTGTCGAATACCTACATTTACAGGAAGTTAGAGAAACAAACCACTAAACTTTCTCTTCGTCTGCACAGAAAACCTTTTGTGCTAAAGTTGGTTAAATACTTCATATCGAAATTCTCTGAGTTTCACATTCATTGTTACAGAATTTAATGATCCGGCACCAGATACCCGGAACTTGAAGAAGAAATAGGATATACAATTTTATCCCGTTACATACCATCCTTGCCTTCTCTTACTACATTTCCGTATATGTTTTACTCTACTATGGACCAAACTATTTTATAAGCCCATTAAGGACACCCCCTAAAAGATTGGCCTGCGTTGCCTCTTTGAGGTCTTCACTGAGCATTGTCACTATATAAGTTACGTACTTATTTTGCCATCACGTGTAGCCGTTTTGTTAGGAGAGCCGTGATGTGCTTGCGTCTGAAGCCGCTCCTCGATTTTAATAGGCTTTTACTGCATGTAAACCTCCCACGTGCCGCGTGATGCACTCCGCGACCACGTGCCGCGTGATGTACACCGCAACCAGGTGACCGTTGAGGACGGTTCTTTTCGATACCACCCAAATACAATGTAATTTATGACCGTCACACGCCATCACCACCGGCACTAGAGGAATCGCCCTGGTGAAACGCGAAATTATAGTGGTGTAAACGAGTAGATTTATAGGGCACCAGTTTATAATGTGTGGTGGTGAGTGTGAGTGGTGGAGTCTGGCTGAGGGTGGTGTGGCAGGTATCGAAGGCTTGTAGGTAGTAGGCCTGCTTTCGTCTTCCAGTCGAATTTGTTCCGACTCGCAAAGTTTCTCACGTGGAATACGCCTCGATAAGTAGGTTTTATTCTTAGCTTGGGCCTATCATTTTTTTCTGTGGTAGCCCATCTGGTGAATGCCTATTTGGGCATAAGTCCCAGTACAAGACACAGCCTACTAGTAGGCTATATTAAAAACAAATAACAATATGTAAATAACAAATACAAAAGGACAAAGGCTAAAAAAATAACCAGAAAAATAAAAAGGCAAGAAAGAAGCGTGCTCCGGGGTCGGGAGTAGGCTTGCATTCCCCCGGCCCATGAACATGCGACCTACAAAAGGAAACACACAAAAAAGGTAAAATAAAGTGAAGGAGGCCAGCCTACTCCAAAAAGTCAGAAATTCCACAAGTCGGTGTGCACGAAATCGTTCCGAGTACAAGAGACAAGCGGGAGCGACCCCGCTCGTCCCGGTACCGGGACGCAGAGATCACCCAGACTGGGACATTCAACAAGAATGTGCCGAACAGTCTGGGAAACAAAGTAATCTTTACAGTAGGGCATAGGCGAGCGCTCCATCAAATCACGGGGCGTCTCGCGAGTGTGTCCAAATCGGAGACGAGAGAAAGCAACCTGAAGCCGTCGCGGCATTAGGGGGCAGGTCCATGGGAACAGTCGTGGCACAGTAGCACGCAACTTTAAGTTCACCTCGACCGTGCCCCATCTTCTTTGCCAAGCATTCCGGAGAACTGCCCGTATTCCTACCATGTAGTAGGTATGAGGAAGAGTGAAACGCTAGTCTAGTCACCCAGTCCTCGCGGACCTTTTGCGCCCTCATTGGCGCGCTTATTCCACGCAATTCCTAGATGTCCAGGAAACCAGCAGAAGATAATATCGACATCCGCCCGGCTCGCCAAAACAGTGGCGTCACATATATCGCGAACCAGTGGGGACTGGCATGCTTTGTGAGTCGCTATGAATCACAATGTGGTCTCCAAACCGGGCACGTTGCGTTATCTCCCGTACTGAGCTATACCCAGCTTTCGAAGGAGTTTCCTAGTCCTAAACCCAAAGGGCTTAGGGTATGAATGGCGTCTCTTGGTGGCATAGGCACCGTTGAGATCACCTGCGAATGCGGTGAGAGCTGTTGGCGACTGAGGGAGGCGCCGGATTCGCGCGTACAGGCGAATTATGCACTGTGCACGGCGCAAAGCGAGTGGCATCTCCCCAGCATCGGCAAGTAGGCTCTCAATGGGGGAAGTGCAGAAGGCACCGGTCAAAGGCGAAGGCCGGTGTGGTGAATCGAGTCCACCTTCCGCAATACACGCTCGGCTGTGAAGGCATAAAACTCGTATCCGTAATCGAGCTTCGAACGAACAAAGGATCGATGATAAAGTAAGGCAATAGCCCTATCAGCTCTCTAGGCGCTGAACGTCACGGAAGGAAGAATGTCCATGGCGCAGGTACAAGAGATCTTAAGGCTGCGAATATTATCCTCCCAGGTAATGCGTCGGTCAAATACAAGAGCAAGGAAACGGTGGGAGTCTGGGACTTCAAGGAAACCACATTTAGAAACAAGTCTAGCTCAGTGTGGAGCCGTGGATAGCGGAAGAAAGATACCATCTTAGTTTTGGCCAAGGAAAGCCGAAGCCTGTGCGCTTCAGCATAGTGAAAGACGCGGTTCAATGCCTGTTGGAGTTGACGCTCCAGAGCTAGCATCTGGGCCACGCCAAAAGAGATCGAAAGGTCGTCCACGTAGAGCCTAGCGAGAAGATCTTCCGGTAGCACCAAGGTGATTCCATTAATGCTCAGGGCAAAGAGTGTGACACTGAGTACATCTTCCTACGGGCCACCCACATCCTGCTCCATTGAGCCGGAGAGGACTCCCCTCCACCTGTAGGCGGAATCGACGATCTCGCAAAAATTCAGATATAAATATTGGGAGGCGTCCCCTCACCCCCATCCTGAAGAGAGTCTCCATGATACCGTATCGTCACGCGATATCATAGGCCTTCTCAAGATCGAAAAGCACCGTGGTGTAGTACTGTCTACGAAGGAAGGCCTCGCAGACGGCATTTTCCAGTCGGAGCACAGCATCTGATGTTGAGTGGAACTTACGGAAGCCGCACTATGAAGGAGACAGATAGCCTCCGCTGTCCAGAAAGAAGGCTAATCTAACAACAACATTTACCAATTTCTGCATCAACTTGCACATGCAGGAGGTTAGAGAGATTGGGCGGAATCCTGTCGGGGTAGAGTACTCTTTGTCCGGCTTGCAAAATGCGAGCACAGTAGCGATTCACCATGAATCTGAGAGGATACCCTCTACCCATATCTTGTTGGACAAATCTAACAGAAAGGCCATGCCTCGCTCACCCAGAAGAGAAGCATGGCGTACGGAACATCGTCTGGAACAGGGCCTGTGTTCGCTCACGAAGCGAGCGCGGAACGCAACTACCTCAAAGTAAACCTGTCGTTGAAGGGTTCTCCGCCTCTGGAGGTAAAATCCAGTCGGCAGCTTTCCGCGAAATCACGACGCGCATTGGATGCTGGCGGAGCAGCATCCCGGCTAGAGCTTGCGGAGAAAGAGGTCGCAAAGGATTCCACCACGGATGCGGGTTTCAGATTGCGGTCCCATTCTCCTGGAGAACGGGAGAATGGTCCTACGAGAACTTGTCCCGAATACTTATGACTCACTTCCACACCTCTGCTAAAGGGGTCTTCCCGTTAAGTGAAGATACGTATGCCCGCCAAGAAGAGCGGCGGGCGTGCTTCGAAACATCCCGGAACCTAGCCCTAGTTTGACGAAATTCACCGACAGTGAAATCGTTTGGGAGTAGTTATAGCGCATATAGGCATAATGCTTCTGTTTAAGGGTCGTCTCACACTGGGCTGGCCACCACGTGAGTAGTCGGCGTGCAAAACGGCCAGACGTTCTAGGAATAGTAGTTAGGCCCACGGCGATGAGGTTGCCGGTCAAGATCTCAACGGCCTCATCAACCGACCTAAACTCCTCGACTGAGATAGAAAAATCAGTTATTTTCTGAAATCATGAAATGCGGACCACCGCGCCCACGCCAAGCACCACGGGAGGAGGGGGGGGGGGGGCTTGGCTCTCAGCAGTGGCCCAGAAAATGATATTTGAATGGGAAAGTGATTACTACCATGGAGGTCATCGACTACTCCCACCTATAATCAGGTTGTGTATCCGGGAAGCACAAAGATAGATCAAGGCAGGAAAATGAAGCGGTTCTCGGGCAGTGATGCGTAAGCTCAGCCACATTTAGGTCACCCATCTCAAGCTCGTTCGATCAGGTCGGCAAGGACTTGCTTGACCCCGGGGATTAATCGAGTAGGCTCCTCAGAGGGGGTGTCTATCCTTCAGACCTCCGAGCAAGGGAAATGGCCTCGGCAACCGTGCCACGAAGCCACGGATATCCCCAGTGTCGAAGTCAAGTGACGGTAGAATGTACGCGGAAATAACAGTATACCTACTATCAAGTTGCAGCTGCACAGCTACTGCCTGAAAGGAGGTATCTAAAGAGAAGAGAAGAACAGAGAAATCTTGCCGTGTATAAATAGCACATCCTCCCGCCAAGCCACCATCCCATTGTGGTGGGGTCGCAAAACCCCTATACCCCGGGAGGGTTGGCAGATGGCACGTGCCCAGCATGGTGTCCTGCAAAAAGATAGCTAACGGGGAACGGTAGTCGACGAGGCCCCGCAGCTCCTCTAAGTTGGCCCTGAGTCCGAGGCAATTACATTGAAGGAAATTGCCCTCCAGGCCTAGCTCCGAGGAGATGACGGGGGCCCTCTACGAAGAGAAGACCCTCACGGGAATGGCCGTACTCTTCTTGGAGGGAGACTCAGGGTGCTGTTGGCCGGACTTTGCATTGTCGTCTTCGAGGACTTATCGAGGGAGGTTGGGCTCGCCATGCGAGTCTTTTCCTCCCTCTGCCTTGAAACCTTAGGCGAGCAGGGCGGCTTCAGAGGTGGGGATCCATCTTTTGGAGGATCCACCGTTTCCGAGCCACTCAGCCTACCACTGGGTTTGGGCGAAGGAGCCGAAGCTCCCTCAGTAGTGTCCTCCTTTCGGGGGTCAGCTTTAGGAACCCCAGAATATCGCCTCACAACCATCTTCAGGGGTGTTGCCTCATGTGAGTCTAACGACTCGGTGGGGGCGTGCGGCCGTTTTTCCTTATGGGAAACTGTTACGCTGGGGGAAGGGAGAGGTGCCCTGAATTCAGCCAGGGCTGAGGGTGAACCCTTTCTGCCGCCGGCTTTGCAAGGGAGCGCCTGGGGTGGGTAGAACCCAAAGATGGATTCCGAATGGGCGCGGAAACGATTGTGCTCGTAGTCCCAGAGGTGCCAGGAGCAAAGGGTGCCTTTCTAACATTAAGGCATAGAACGTCCAAGGCAGTGCCGGGCACGCCAGGACCAAATCCTTATCCTCGTCAATTGAGAGACGATCCTGGGCCTCAACAGCCAGGATTTCCTTCTCAAGGAGATACGCACCATATTGCTTCGAAGAAGCGGGGTGTGGCTCTCCGCAATTGTCACACTTGGCCACACACGATTTGGACTTATCGTGTGCGGCCTTGGAGCAACGTACACAGACTTCGGGTAACCCCAACATTGCGCGTCTAAAGGAGCGATTAGTATGACCGAAGCGTTAACAGTAGTAGCACCTCCCCGGCAGTGGCACGAATACTTTATCGCGGTAGTGATACCAACCGCCACGCCCTGACTCAGGGAGCTTGTCACAGTCGAATGTGATGAAGAGTGTAGGGGTCGACCTCGAGGCCCCTCTCTGTTTTCTCATCACACGTTCGACCTTTACTGCCCCATGGTTGGTCAGCTCTAAGGTGATGTAATCTATATTCTA
This sequence comes from Ceratothoa steindachneri, assembly GCA_963969495.1. NCBI lineage: Eukaryota > Metazoa > Arthropoda > Malacostraca > Isopoda > Cymothoidae > Ceratothoa > Ceratothoa steindachneri. The sequence continues at coordinate 94,386,707 of OZ018333.1, read as the reverse complement.
TGGAGTATTCCACGAGTTCCCTCGCATAAACTACTCTTTTCACGAAGTTCATGGTAGAGTGAGGCATCTCACTCTCAGGCACGCCATTAAGTGTCCTAATAGCACTAATCATTGCTGCCTCGGAGGGATTCGACGCATTCGACGAAAGGCTCCCATTCGAAAACTGATCACCTTCGGCTCTCTACCAATCACACCATCTAGATCTCTCCTTTGATAGATCATGTTGCCCTTAGCCAACATGCTGCCTTCAGTGGAGCGAATAACGAGGAAACGTTTGAAACCATCGGGATCGAAAATGCCAAGTAGCCTCTGAATGAGGGGCCCCAACGTAATAGAAGCTCCGCTTTGTCCCCATCTGTCCCGATCCAGGATAGTTGGGTGAGAGGAAGCTGATCGGCGTCTTCCCTGTAAAATTAGAGGTCGACCAAAGAAAGTTGTGGGAGAGGTTGTAGGGAAAGTGAGGAAGTAGGATAGATACGCAGGCAGTGTGGAAGGAGAAGAGGCTAAGCTGAGGCCGGACGGGGCGCTGAGTCCCGTCAGCACGGCGGTCAGGAAAGCAAATCGGCGTGCCCCTTACGGGGAGGCCTACCGAAATAGGAGCAATCGGAACAGTTCAAGTCATACGCGGCTGTGTGTAAGTTTTCCGTTGTTGTTAGATAGCTGAGTCTAAGTAGGCAGGACTTAAGGATGAGTGGACGGATTTGTGAGGCTAATAATTACAAAATAGCAATTTAGCTATACTGACAGACGACTTAACTGATTTTCTCTCTTCGAGAACAGCAGTTTCCCGAACAGCATCATTGAAAAACAACTTCAATCATTTTTAAGAAGTCAATTCAAAGCCACGGATGAAACGGAAAGTAACCAGGAAGCTTTAAATAACATCAAACTGTATTATAGAAATCAAATGTCATCGGCCTACAAAATAGACGAAAAAAACATCATAGAGATTATTTTTTTTATTTATTTTTTTATTCAAGTGGCTATCTGGCGACTGCCGACTTAGGCATAAGTCACCGTAAACAAACAGCCTAGTTCTAGGCTACTTTACAAAATTGAACAGGAAACAACAATAAAAAGCAATAACAATAACAATAACAAAGCAATAACAAAGACAATAACAAAAACAACAACAACAATTGAACCTGGTTAAATGAATGGGAGAAGGCCGGCCTCCCCCCAAAAGTCAACAAGTCCACCAGTCAAACTGCACGCACTCGTCCCGAGTACAAGGGACAGGCGGTAGAGACCCCGCCCATCCCGGTACCACGACAGGTGTCGTGCGCGAAGATAATCCACACTGGGACATTCGACAAGAATGTGCCGAACAGTCTGGGGGACGACGCAGTCGTTGCAATAGGGCGCAGGCGAGCGCTCCATCAAATAGCGATGCGTCACACGAGTGTGCCCGATTCGGAGACGACAGAAAGCAACCTGAAGCCGTCGCGGCATTGGGGGATAGATCCATGGGAACAGTCGCGGCGCAATGGCACGCAACTTCAAGTTCCCTTCGACCGTCTCCCATCTTCTTTGCCAAGCAGTCCGAAGAGCTGCCCGTATTCCTGCCATGTAGTCAGTGTGAGGAAGAGCGAAACGCTGGTCCGGTCGCAGAGTCCTCGCGGACTCTTTGGCGCCCTCATCGGCGTGCTCATTCCCCACAATTCCTGCATGTCCAGGAACCAAGCAGAAGATAATCTCGACATCTGCCCGGCTCGCCAAAACCGTGGAGTCACGGATTTCGCAAACCAGGGGATGCGGAGATTCCAATGGCCCGAGAGCACTCAGGGCGCTTTGTGAGTCGCTATAGATCACAATCCGGTCTCCGAACCGGGCACGTCACGAAATCTCCCGTACCGAGTGGTGTATTGCCACCAGCTCGGCCGTGAAGACAGACGCAGCGGCTGGTAGAGCCCCGCTGACTTCAAACAGAGGGGATACGGCGTTGAAGCCCACCCCTTCTTGGGACTTGAAGCCATCCGTTTACACTGGCACGGTACCAGCGTGACACGATGGGTGCTCCAAAAAGGTCGAACGCAATACTCCTGGCGCAGTACAAGCTTTGGGAGCAGAGGCGTGGCGACAAATAGCCAAATGTGGTACCCTCCAGGGTGGCGTCCTGGGCAGAACCAGGGGCGCCACCGGCCCAAGAGCTATATCTACATCTCAAAAGAGTTTCCTGGCCCTAAACCCAAAGGGCTTAGAGTATGACTGGCGTCTCTCGGCGGCATAGGCACCATCGAGATCAGCTGCGGATGCAGTGAGAGCTGTTGGCGACGGAGAGAGGCGCCGGGTCCGCGCGTACAGGCGAGTGATGCACTGCACGCGGCGCAGAGCGAGTGGCATCTCCCCAGCATCGACCAACAGGCTCTCAATGAGGGAAGTGCGGAAGGCACCGGTCGCAAGACGAAGGCCGGTGTGGTGGATTGAATCCACCTTCCGCAATAAACGCTCGGCTGTGGATGCATAAAACTCGCATCCGTAGTCGAGCTTCGAGCGAACAAAGGATCGATAAAAAAGTAAGGCAGTAGCCCTATCAGCGCCCCAAGCGCTGAACGTCACGGAACGGAGAATATCCATGGCGCGGGTACAAAAGACCCTAAGGCTGCGAATATGAGCCTCCCAGGTGAGGCGTCGGTCGAATACAAGACCGAGGAAACCGTGCGACTCAACCACATCCAGGCGCACCCCATTGAGAAACAAATCTGGGTCGGGGTGAAGCCGTGGATGGCGGCAGAAGTGCACCACCTTAGTCTTGGCCAAAGAAAACCGAAACCTGTGCGCTTCGGCATAGCGAGAGACGCGGTTCAATGCCTGTTGGAGTCGACGCTCCAGAGTTCGCATCTGGGCCGCGCCAAAAGAGATCGAAAGGTCGTCCACGTAGAGCGTAGCGAGAACATCTTCGGGCAGCACCAAGGTGATTCCATTAATGCTCAGGGCAAAGAGTGTGACACTGAGGACATCTCCCTACGGGCCACCCACATCCTGCTCCTTTGGGCCGGAGAGGGCTCCCCCCACCCGTACGCGGAATCGACGATCTCGCAAAAATTCAGATATAAACATTGGGATGCATCCCCTCGCCCCCATCGTGTGGACAGTCTCCATGATACCGTATTGCCATGCGGTATCATAGGCCTTCTCCAGATCAAAAAACACCGTGGGGTAGTGCTGTCTACGAAGGAAAGCCTCGCAGACGGCATTTTCCAGTCGGAGCAGAGCATCCGACGTGGAGTGGAACTTACGGAAGCCGCACTGTGCAGAAGAAAGATGGCCTCCGCTGTCCAGGAAATAAGCTAATCTAACATTTACCAATTTCTCCGTCAACTTGCACACGCAAGATGTTAGAGAGATTGGGCGGAAACTGGTCGGAGTAGAGTGATCTCTCCCCGGCTTGCGAAAGGCGAGCACAGTAGCGATTCGCCAGGAGTCTGAGAGAAGACCTTCCACCCAGATCCTGTTGAACAAATCTAACAGAAAGGCCATGCCTCGCTCACCCAGGTGTCGAAGCATGGCGTATGGAACATCGTCCGCTCCATGAGCAGTGTCCGCGCACGAAGCGAGAGCGGAACGCAACTCACTCAAGGTAAACTTGTCGTTGAAGAGTTTTCCGCCTCTGGAGGTAAAGTTCAGCCGGTGGCCTTCCGCGACATCACGACGTGCATTGAATGCTGGCGGAGCAGCATCATGGCTAGAGAATGCGGAAAAAGCGGTCGCTAAGGATTCCGCCACGGACGCGAGGTCCGAGATTGCGGTCCCATTCTCCTGGAGAACGGGAGGGGGGTCCTGCGAGAACTTGCCCCGAATCCTTTTGACTCGCTTCCAAACCTCAGCTAAAAGGGTCTTTCCGTTAAGTGAAGACACGTATGCCCGCCAAGAAGAGCGGCGGGCGTGCTTCGAAATATAACGGAACCTAGCCCTAGCCCGACGAAATTCAGCGACAGTGAAATCGTTCGGGAGGCGCTTATAGCGCATGTAGGCATAACGCTTCTGTTTGAGGGCCGTCTAACACTCGGCCGACCACCATGGGAGTGGTCGGCGTGCAAAACGGCCAGACGTCCTAGAAATAGTAGTCAGGCCCACGGCGATGAGGTTGCCGGAGAAGAACTCAACGGCCTCATCTCCTGACCTAAACTCCTCGACTGAGATAGAGAATTCAGTCATTTCCTGAAATGCAGGCCACCGCGCCTGCGCCAAGCACCACCGAGGTGGTCTCTTAGGCGGCAGTTGCCCTGAAAATGATATTTGAATGGGAAAGTGATCACTACCATGGAGGTCATCGAACACCTCTCAATCAAAATCAGGCTGACAATCCGAAGAGCACAAAGATAGGTCGAGGCAAGAAAATGAAGCGGTTCTCGGACAGTGATGCGTAAACTCATCCACGTTTAGGACACCCATCTCAAGCTCTTCGATCAGATCGGCAAGGACTTGTCCCCCGGGATTTATGGAGTAATCTCCCCAGAGAGGATGCCTGCCGTTCAGATCTCCAAGCAAGAGATAGGGCCTCGGCAACCGTGCCACGACGCGGCGGAAGTCCCCCGCGTCGAAGTCAGCTGACGGTGGAATGTACGCAGAAATCAGAGTATACCTCCTATCCATGTGCAGCTGCACAGCCACTGCCTGAAAGGAGGTATCTAAAGAGAAAGGAAGAACGGAGACATCATGCCAGGTGTTAACCGCGCATCCCCCAGCCCGGCCATCCCGTGGTGGTGGGGTCGCAAGACCATTATACCCCGGAAGGGCGGGCAGGGGGCACGCGCCTAGCATGGTCTCCTACAAAACGATAGCTAACGGGGAACGGGTTGAGACGAGCCTCCCCAGCTCCTCCCAGTTGGCCCGGAGTCCACGGCAATTCCATTGAAGGAATATGCCCTCCAGGACTAGCTCGGAGGAGACGCGGGGGCCCTCCTCGAACTGAAGACCGTCACGGGAATGGCCGTACGCTTCCTGGGGGCAGAACCCCGGGCGATGTTGGCCGGACAAAGCGCTGAAGGCGCTGTCGCTTTCGAGATCTTATTGGGGGAGGTTAGGCTCGCCATGCGAGTCTTTTCCTCCCTCCGCCTCGAAACCTTAGGCGGGCGTTGTGGCTTCGGAGGCGGGGATGCCCTCTTTTCGAGGAACCACCGTCTCCGAGCCACTCGCTTCACCTCGGGGCGTGGGCGAAGGGGCCGAAGCTCCTTTGTTGCTGTCCTCCTTTCGGGGACAGCTTTAGGAACCCCGGAAGATGGCCTAGAGACCATCTTCTGGGGTGTGGCCTCATGTGAGTCTAACGACTCGGTGGAGGCGCGTGGCCGTTTCGCCTTACGGGAAACGGTCACGCTGGGAAAAGAGGGGGGGAGCCCTGGTTTTTGTCGGGGCAGGATATGAACCCTTTTTGCCGCCAGCTTTACCAGGGGAGCGCCCGGGTTGGGTAGGGCCCGCAGAAGGGCTCTGAATGGGCGCGGAAACAACCGTGCTCGTTGGCCTGAATGGGTCAGGAGCAGAGGGTGCCTTTCTAACTACTGAGGCATATGACGTCCCAGGCAGAGCCGGGCGCGCCAGGACCAAGTCCTTTGCCTTTCAGAATTAGAGTCGATCCTGGGCCTGAACGGCCAGGATTTCTTTCTTAAGGAGATATGCACCACATTGCTTCGAAGAAGCAGGGTGCGGCTCTCCACAATTGACACACTTAGGACACACACGATTTGGACTTATCGTGTGCGACCTTGGAGCAATTTACACAGACTTCGGGTGACTCCGAATTTGCACGTCTACATGAGTGATTTGTATGGCCGAAGCGGGGACAGTAATAGCACCGCCGCAGCAGTGGCACGAATGCCTTCACGCGGTAGCGGTACCAACCGTCACGCACCAACTCAGGGAGCTTGTCACAGTCGAACGTGACGAAGAGTGTAGGGGTGGGTCTCGAGGCCCCTTCCTGTTTTCTCATCACACGTTTGACCTTGACCGCCCCATGGTTGGCCAGCTCTAGGGTGATGTCCTCAATGGAGTAGTCAACGAGTTCCCTCGCATAAACTACTCCTTTCACAAAGTTCATGGTAGAGTGTGGCGTCACACTCACCGGGGTGCCATGAAGTGTCCGAAGAGCACTTATCTTGGCCGCCTCGGCGGGATTCGCCGCATTCGCCAGAAGGCTCCCGTCCGAGAAACGGGTTACCTTCGGCTCTCTACCAATTGCACTAGCTAATCCTCTCCTCTGATGAATCATGTTGCCCTTGGACAACATGCTGCCATCAGTGGAGCGAATAACGAGGAAGCGTTTGAAGCCAGCCGGCTCGAAAACTCCAGGTAACCTCTGAATGAGGGGCCCCGATGTAATCGAGGCTCCGCCCTGTACACTTTTGGTCTTTGTCATGGTCAGGAGCTCTGTACCTGGGAGGCCAGAGGGGCCGGATATGCCGATCTTGGCTTGGTCGCTTGCTAAAGTGGCAGCAGACCCATCCGTCCCCGTAGCCTCTGCGGATGGAGAGGAGCCCCGAGTCTTCTTCGTTCTTTTGGTCTTTTTCGTCCTTTTCTTTTTTGGAGAGGAGGGCGGGGAATGAACCCACTTCTCACCCCGCCGTTAGAAGCCCCCAGGCCAGATGGACCGGCCTCAGCCAGGTCCTTCTCCGAAATGGAGAAGGTCCTGGTGGTCGCAGGGGCATCATCCGGAGGAGATACTTTCCCTCTTTGTACTGCCTGAGAATCCCCAGCCGTTTAAGGAGGACCTTGCATAGGTGTGGATTCGGGTTCGGTGCTTGGCGCCAAGCCCGAATTCCCCCGCATGGAAGGCCCTACCGTCTGAGGCTGGTTTTTCTCAAGGACCATGTCTATCACAGGAGGGGCCTCCAGTTGGCCATCCCCTCCCGGGACATCGCAGGTCCGCTTGGCAGCGTCATAAGTCTTCAGTGGGGAGGCATAGGCCTTGACCCCGGCAAGGTTTAGTATTCTTGCCAGCAGGTCTTTTGAGGGAAGCGACCGAAAGGGCCTGGCTTCCCCCTCCCCCCTAAGGGGGTTTGCCCTACCGAGCCGCTTGCACGAGGGGCGGTCGGCAATGGGCTGCCTGCTGGTTTTCTTGGCAGTCCCCTTAGAAAGCAAAGGAGGGTCTGCCGCTGGAGATAGGGAGGTGCCCGAAAGCACCTCCAGAGAAGGGGATGAGGGAGAGTCCCCTACACCCGTAGGCGTAGGAGAGGAGTAAGCCTCCTCTCCGGTTAAAGAAGTATGGAGGGTCCCCTGCGCAAGCACAAGGGGAGGACCTCCATTTTCTTGGTGGAGCTGCCCGAGGGCGGCTCCATTGATGTTCTTGGGGAAGTTGAGGGTTGTTTTTTTTTTTTATTTACATCATTGGGCATGGTGACCCTCTTTGTTTTACGGGACGCAATCGCTCACCACCTCTTGCAGTAGCCCGCACTGCAAGAGGTGCTTACAAGCCCGGCAGAGCCAGGCGCCGCCATTCGGGACCACCCCTCCCGCCTGGTGGCCTGGCAGTCCATCGGCATGGCGGCTCCACCTTGGACACGGCGTAAAATTGATAGAATGTGAAGAGGAGAGGGAAAGGGATGTGAGGAAGGTATGGGTGGGGATGAAGCAGGTTGTTAAAAAAACCCTATCCTGAACCGGAGCTCAGGGGTTAGGGAACAATGCCCCCTTCCCCCTCAGCCCCGATCCGGGGTGGTTGGCTTGAGAAGAAGGTCAGCATCTACCCTGTGAAATTAGAGGCTGACCAGAGAAAGTTGTGGGAGAGGTTGTATGAAAAGCGATGAGGTAGGGGAGAAATCGGGCTATCTGAAGGAAGGAAGAGAGGCTAAGCTGGGGCCGGACGGAGCGCTGGATCCCGTTAGCACGGCGGCCAGGATGGCAAATCGCCGCGCCCCTTACAGAGGGGTAGAGATTGATAACCGTAACATCAAAGTTAAGAAGCAAACGGACAAGATTCAGATGATTATATATTATAAATCGACAAAAGTTAACAATCTCATTATGAAAAACAACATCTGCCAAAACACCTCAATCCTGAAGTCTATGAACATAGTTTACGAGTTTACTTGCCCAAATGAAGACTTCATAACAACTCAAAATATGTTGGTATGACTTCCCCTACACTTTCGAGGCGTTTGACAATTCACCTGCAACATGGAGCCCCTCCAAAATCATATGGTGATTGTGCATAACATCAGCTTAATCAGGGACATATTGGTTAATAACATAACGTAAAAAAGAAAAGAAGAAAATAAAGCTAGCCTGAACACCTTAGAAGCCATCTTAATTAATGAAGAAAGGCCAGCTATCAACATCCAGACTACAGGCTGGAATCAAACTTTAAAGTTGTTTTAAAATTCCGCTAACATAGGAGTGGCTCGTTCCATTCACATAACGTTTAAGCGAGGAGGAATCAATATCCTCTAAAATCCGTTTTCATTTCATTCTGACTCCATCATTCTTCTTGACATGGATAACTAGCCTTTAAATTGTGAGCGGGTAAGAAGATATGGTATAAGAATCCCTTGGAGGTACCTAGCTAAGGAAGATACTGGGTTTGATAGGGTAATGCTTTGGGCAAAGTAGAGTCACTGTGCCTGGTAGATTAACGATAGAGCATCTGACCGGCAATCAGCAGACGCGGGTTCAAGTTCCGGCCAGGAATTTCAATTTTTTTTCAACTGGCGTTATTTCTGTCTTCTCGGTAAAGGATTGCCTTCATTGTGTCGCCCTTTACTCTCTTGTGTTCTTCCAATCTCTTTCTCTTACCTCTAAAAAACTCCTGTTTCTTGTCTCATTGCTCATTCGCGTCAGATTTCTTTACTCTTGTATATATATATATATATATATATATATATATATATATATATATATATATATATATATATATACTCAACAATTCGGGATATTTTACTAGTTCCTCTGATTACACTATATATTCAAATATAATACATGATATATACAATGGGTTAACAGACCAAGTCCTGTGTCCAAAATCATTTGGCGTGCCAGTTACAAACAGGGTGACCAGATATTGAAAACTTAAATAAGGGTCACCTAAATTGTAGAGGTAGTTGAACAATATACAGGACATATACAACTTACGTGAAATTACGCACAAAGCGCGAAGACCCTCTTAGCTAGGGTCCAGATTGTCTACCTCATTGACTTTTCTTTTGTTTTACGGTGTCTTCATTTTAGATTTTCTTACATACAGTTGTTCATTACATGTGTCAAAGCATTACAGTATTGCAATCATGCATATTTTGCAGCTTTAAAGGATATTATAACAAAAGTGACTTGCCATAATATATTGAGTAAATTGCAGAAAATAAAATACATAGGATAAAAACCTTTCCATAATCCTTTCCAAATTATTTTTCCCCTTTGTTGTTACTATATTACACAGGCCTGCGTTTGAAAAAATATTTTCTGTTCCTGCGGTTTTCTTTAGTGATTCCTAACGAAATTGTTCTTCTTAATTGAAATATGACATTCATTTTACTCAATCAGGTCTGGTTTTTGAGATACAGCGCACTACTGTTTTTAGAAAAGGGCCATTTTTGAAAAAATCCCTTATTTATATAAAAGTTATTTAATAAATTACAATTACTTGTAATAAAAAAATACCGACTTAATTCGACTTTCTTTTAATTAATTTTAAACTTACAGACTACTTATGAGCTTACCCAGGAGTGCAAAGAAACTATTTTCCAAGAAAAGAAGTCCTTGATGACTTCCGCTTGTGAAGCGATGTTGGTTCGTCGCGTTTAAGACACCAGCAATAGTCAGCTAACATGTTGATGTCCCAGCGTCCTTGATATCTTGTCTCCATCGTCTTTATGTCTTAGTGAAATCTTTCTCCTTGTTCCTCGCTATAATCTCCACAGTTTGCCGGAAAATAGTCAAGATGTGACTGGATAAAATGCATTTTTATCGACATGCGAGCTCCCATTTTTTCGAAGCTTTTCATAAGCTCATTTACAAGTGAGATATATTCTGAGCTTCTTTTATTTCCCAGAAAACCGTCGATTACTTTACTAAACGCTCGCCATGCTTCTTGTTCACTGGCTTCCATATTGGTGTAAAAATGCTTGTCCTTTAACAGAATTCTAATTTGGGGACCATCAAATATGCCTGCATGGAGCTTGGCATCACTGATCTGTGGGAATTTTTGCCGTAGATACTTAAAATCTTGGCCTTCTTTATTCAGTGCTTTGACAAAGTTCTTTATCAGGCCAAGCTTTATATGAAGAGGAGGCAGTAAAACATTTTTGGGAGGGACTAGAGGTTGAGCTACCACATTGTGGCAGCCAATTTAGAATGCCTCTCGAGATGGCCAGTCTTTTTGCTTATAGTGAAGACTATCCACCCGGCTATCCAATAAGCACGTGAAGCATGGATATTTTGTGTAGCCTCCTTGCATCCCAAGAAGAAGGCACACAACCTGAAAGAAAACATATTGATGCATATTGATGTACATGGTTTCTAAGAACTTCTATTTTTTGCATAGGCAATTTTCACTAAGTTTATTAGGGGTAGTGAGAAACTAATATGTTTATAATATCCTTCTGTCATTGGTATTTAGAAACAAACATTCCTTGAAATATTTAACAAGTTCAATAAAGTAAAATATATCTTACCTTGAGATCACCACATATTAACCAGTTCTGGTTAGAGTACTTGATTGTATTAATCAATACTTTCATATTTTCGTAGCTTTCTGTTAACTGAACTGAACTGAATGGCCAATAGGTACAGATGCCATTTTATTGCCAATATTTAAGAGTACTGCCTTCAAACTTCTGCTAGAAGAATCAATAAAGAGCTTCCATTCACTTGGTTGGTAAGGAACGCCAAGTGCCTCAATTAAACCTTTTACATCATTGCAATACACCAAAGAGCTGCAAGAATCAACTGCAAAGAACTTTCGAAACTCTTCGTCTCTATTTCTGAACCAAAAGTATGTAGTTTCTTGAGAGAGGAGGTTGCTCTCACTAAGACGGGATGCAAGAAGTTGTGCGTTCTCTTTAGAAAGACCAAGATCTCTAGTCAAGTCATTTAATTGACCTTGAGTGAGTGGTCTTGGCAAAGTCATTGTAGACGTAGGCTGATATGTCACTGAAGTGTCAGTGTCATCCACTTCTATGTCTTCTATATTGTCTTGTAGCTCAGTATTTTTAGGTGGAGAAGGAACTGGAACTCCTGGACCATGTGGTTGTGGTTTAATGGCAGAAGGAACATCAGGATAGACTACAGTGTGTTTGTTCTTCTTATTGACACCTAAAAAAAAGTTTCGCATACTTAATTTACATACTTTTAATTCACTCGACCCTCGTTTCCACATTTTTATACACATTTTTCATACCAGGTAAATTTACAATTTTTAAATACAATCATTTTTTATATACAATTTAACCACAATTTTTTTACCAGCATAATACACTATTTTTATACACAATTACAATTTTAATAGGCTACCAAAAGATTTGTATAAACATTTCTAGATTTGTCAAGGACTATATTGTTAAAGTAATTATCTCACCTTTAAGATTTGTCATGCAAAAATAGCAGTCTGTAATGTGGTCCTTGCCTTCTCTCCACACCATAGGTACACCAAATGACAAACAGTTCGTTTTGCCCTCACTCCAGCGTCTTAAGGCTATGACACAGGCTTTGCAGCACATATGTGGAGCAAAGTTTTTGTCTTGATCACCTAGCTTTATTCCAAAATATGCATTGTAAAGGAACTTTACTAACGGCGTTATAGTGCATTGCTGGTCACTAAAAGTTACCTTTCCACAAACAAAACAAAATCTATCAGGACTGTTTTTACACTTTCTATTCATTTTTATGAAATATAAGGAGTTTTGATAATGTATTTGCCTGCAAAAAAATTCACAAAGATAAATAAAGTTTTAGAAATACACTTTAAACACTGTTCATAGATGAGAAAAGTCATGGATTAAAAAACCAACACTTAGTTGGAGAGTGAGCAAGCAACACACAACCACTCGCGCTCGCGGTCAGCTAGAGACTGAGCTCTCTAACGCCATCTAGGGAGCTTGGTCTGTATCTTAAAAACTAGACTTGATTGAGAAATATGAATGCTTGATTTGGATTTAAGAGACAAATTTCATTAAGAATCACCTATGAAACCCTCAGGAACATTTTTGACGCAGACCAGTGTTATTTTTCATTTTCCATACTTTGTACTTGATCCAACTGCTCTGAAGAAATGGTGTTTGCTTTGAGCATATGTGATGAACGCAGAAAAGTAGAGTGTGAAATTATACTTTATCTGTAGCTCTGACTTGACTAACTCTACACTGCACCGTTCCTGCACACACACTATCGTTGGCCTATCGGAGAGAAAACTCTCTCCACTTGAGCATTTGAAGAGGGAATGCTCAGTACAAATGACATCAGGGTGAAGATGTTATTAAGATCCTTGTATTCAGTAAATATCTTGTTCCACTTCTCAATGACTGTCATATCCTTTTCCATGTTTGGCAACATAGAAGTAAGAATGCGGAATTCATCATGGAGCGCAGTTAATTTAAAACAGTCCTTTAGATATTTGAAAGCTAGTTCACCATTCTAGGTTATACATTTCAAAACAAAATGGACTACTAGCAGAGAGGTCAACCTAGTTTTCCAGGTAGGGAGGGAGTAGCTCTTTTGAAGCAACTGTGGAAATTTGGGGAAATTTCTTCCTTCTATTTGTCACACAGATTAGCAAGAGCACGCTGCGTTTGATTTTCAAAGAGGCCATCTGTGGATTTCCTGTTTAACTTGTTATAAAGACGCTTGACAGTATCATACAACTCAGGGAAAGATTTAGAAGCTGACAGAAGGTTGAAGCTCGCCTCCTCGCCTCTAAATATTGAAAATATGGGACTGTAAGGGAAAGGGAAGCCAAGAAGAATATCCCCTTCATTTGTTCCATGAATTCCTTTCCTCTCTCTGTCTCTTAAATATAACTTCACGTGGAATAATCTCTGAACCCAAAGAATAAAAAGAAGAAAGAATTTGAATATCCATCAGCTGCTTCACAGGTGCAGTTAATTAAGTTGGGCGTGCTTAAAGCTTTTACCTCCCCGAGGAAACGCTAATCTCCGTAGTCGAGAAGCTGCTAGCCGAAAGTTTCCCGCCCACATCGTAAAAGCCATTAAGACTTAGGTCAGGCGTCAAACGCTAATCCCTCTGGCCGACGGAAGTGGTCAGCCAGTCGTCTGAGTCTGCCAACGAGGAGAGACCAAAAAAATGGCCGTCATATAAATACCTTGGGTTTTCGAATATCTGCAGATTGAGTTTGAGAACCCGTCGCTTTCGGTTCAGATCGTGTGTCTGTTTCCCCAAGTCCCTGGTATTCGCTTATACCATCGAAGTTAGATCTCACCAGACAGACCCATCTCTTTTGTGAAGCCTTATTCTGTTCATAGCAAGACTCGAACCGTTTTCGTCCCCGAAGGATTGGCCAGGATTCCTCTCGTCAGAGTCTCTATTTTTGGAGGTTGCACTTCTCTGGAGCAGAGGTGCCATCGTCCGTCTTCAAGGAGGCTCGTGAACTCGTCTTCTGGACGCCCTCCGCCCTTCATCCTCGTCACTGCCAGGATATTCGGCTGAGAGTCATATCCATTGTCCGTCTCCATTTCCCCGCGCCGACTCGCTAAAGGATTCCTATTCCTCGAGGTGACCCCAATAAGGTAAAACGACCCTTGCTTGTATCTCCCGTTAATCGACCCACTTTCCGACATATAAATATTCCCTCTGTATAACTGATTTATAGTATCCCATTTAAAAGCTGATTAACGAGTAATTAACGTTACCCGATTGCCAATTAATCTATATTCTCTCAGAATTGTCCTTACTTACATTACCTATATTTCCAGTATGTGTGTGTATATATATATATATATATATATATATATATATATATATATATATATATATTTGTTAACTAGTGACTTATTAAAATTATATTTTGGTTTTCACTCTTTAAATATACCCTTGAACTGCAACTTAGTAAACTCATTAAACGCTATCGGCCCCTGTAGTAAATCGCACTCTTATACCTCGTAATCAACGTATTACTCTTACGAAGTGAACGTATATATGTATATATAACTGTATATATATACATATTTTCGTGGCTTTTATCTCTTTCCTCCCAACTAATATATATATATATATATATATATATATATATATATATATATATATATATATATATATATATATATATATATATAATATTGAGGATAAATCCCAGAGCCACGAAAACGGATGTAGCATCTTTACAAAGTTAATATACTTGAAGAAAACTTGAAAAGGCCAACAAGACATTATTTTAAATAATGATCAATTATAAAATATCAGTAAAATGTACTATAAGTTAAAAAAATTTAAATATGACTTAGCAACAGTTAGATTTGCTTTAAAACCGACTCAAAAATTGCTAATATATACGAAGAAAACTTAAAAAGGCCAACAAGACATTATTTTAAAAGGTGATCAATTATAAAGTATCAGTAAAAAGTACTATAAGTTAAATTTTTTGTTATTAAATATGACTTGGCAACAGTTAAATTTGCTTAAAGACTGACTCAAAAATTAGTTAATAAATTTAAGGATTATTGCAGAAATTAATTTCAAACTATAAGAGAAATTGACCTGGCATTATTTATAGATAGTAAATTTAAACTTTGTTTATAATTTTGTAAAGACTGTAAGAGTTAAAAAACATTTAATATAAAAACGGTAAATTTGGGGTACTTACTAAAGCGGATCCATCCTAGAAAGTGAATGGTGGGTTTAACAAGGGGCTAGAATTTATCAGTTACAGTGACGCTTGGTTTGATAAAAGGCAAACCAACTAACAAACTGTAGTTAAAATTAGTTAATTAATAATGATATTGCACTTAAATCTTCATTGAGTGTAGGTTTGTAGAGTTTTATATATAGAGATTCGAGGGTTCTTGGGCAATGTTTGTTGTTGTTAAAGGCTAATACTTTTATATTCTCAATAGAAATGTTAGTTTTAAAGCTTATGCTGTGTTCCCTAATAGATGACTTTTCCTTTCTATTTAATATTTTGTTTGTGCACCAACTAATCCCCATATGAGCAGAGAACCTAGCTCCAAGAGACCTAACAGTGCTGCCAATGTAAGAGGCTCCAGTACCACTGGGACATTTAAATAAATAAACATTATCACTGCGGAACTCCAAAGAGATAGGATCTTTACTGTTAAAAAAACTTCCTATCGATAGTTTTTTTATAAAAACTATTTATGGGTTGATTTGGGAAAAATATCTTTTAAAAATAAATAGGATTTTTCTTTTAAAAGTATCGTTTAAAAAACCTATCTCTAAAATTAGTAAATATATGGGCATTTTAGGAACTTCTATGCAGGGTTGAGGGGGGTCAATGAGATTATCAAATAGCCTTTTTAAAACTCTATCATATAGGTCAGAAGGAAATAAATTTTTTATAAAATACTTCCTAAGAAAAAAAAATTCATTATGGATTGATTGGTAAGTGGATGATAGCGAGATGATAGTTTTCGAAACGTAGTGAAAAATTAAAAGATGCTACATCCGTTTCTCGTGGCTTCGGGATTTATCCTCAATATTAAATGCAGGCTTCACGGCCGAGCTCCATATGGATATATATAATATATATATATATATATATATATATATATATATATATATATATATATATATATATATATATATATATATATATATATATATATATAAATTCTGGTGTCAGGTTTATTGGATTAATTTAGGACCCCTTTCGTTTTCAAGTGCCTCAGTTGAATTAATAGAAAATTTACCAAGTGGGGTCAAGTTTATTTAAAGATCGGAAAATAATTTTTTTATTTTATTTTGAGTAATCGGTCTTTTGTGGTGCCCGTGAGGCCATATTTAGTAACAAGCCATTGTTTGTGTGTGTTTTGTGAGAAAATCTTTCAAACTCCCCCCCTTGCAATCCCCGGGCCGGATTAAGAGGTCTTATATCAGGTACTCATACAGGAATAAGTATATTTATCATAATTTATTGCTTTTGTCCATGTGTGTGATCACAAGGGTCAGATTTTATTTAGAATTTTGGGGAACTATTGCGAGAGCCCCGTTTTCTTTGCCGTAAGGATTGATGAACGCATCGAGTGGCTAAGGGTCGCGTAAGGAACTAGGATGACGTCCTCCGAGAGATTTAGGCAACAGGGTGAGATGCTTGGTCTCTCCGGTAGAGAGCTAGTCGCCTATATTCAGGATGAGGAGAGAAACGAAAGAACAGATAAGAAAGAAATTAGAGAAGCTGAAGCTGAGCAGAGAAGAAGAGAAGCTGAAGATGAGCAGAGAAGAA
This sequence comes from Ceratothoa steindachneri, assembly GCA_963969495.1. NCBI lineage: Eukaryota > Metazoa > Arthropoda > Malacostraca > Isopoda > Cymothoidae > Ceratothoa > Ceratothoa steindachneri. The sequence continues at coordinate 94,370,374 of OZ018333.1, read as the reverse complement.
GAGAAGCTGAAGCTGAAGAAAGAGAAAGGGTGAGGCACCATGAAAGGGAGTTAAATAGGAATAACTTAGAAACCCTCTCAGTTAGTTCAAGGAATGAAGATCCCCAGATCCCGGCTTTAAAGCTCCAAGCATTTAAGGACGGTGAGGATTTCAGAGCTTACCTCACTCACTTCGAAGAGATTTTGGAGGTAAATCAGTTTCCTCCCAACCAATAGATACATATATGTATATATGTATATATATATATATATATATATATATATATATATATATATATATATATATATATATATATATATATATATATACGTATTATCTAGGGAGGTGACCTATTCCTCGACAGGGACAAAAGGCGTTGCGGGAAAGGTCGATACTCGTCGCGGGACAAATGTCATAAATACGGACAATCCCTTTTACAAGCCTAACAGGATTCACATGATACTCATTTGTGAGGCTTTATTGTTGAGCCTATTCTGCCTTGCAATGCATCTTTGGCTTATTAGTTACATGGACAAAAGCTATACATTAATATTTCACAGATATCATATATAACATTATTTTTTTACATCATTATTTCATAAATATGTTATGTATGTATGTATATATATATATATATATATATATATATATATATATATATATATATATATATATATATATATTATTCACACAAGGAGTTATTCTTATTTATGAACACTGGTATATCTTTTTTTTTAGATTATTCGTATTCGCGTACCAATTAAGCCTTTATAGAATTCACATAACACACATTTGTGAGGCTTTATTAGTGAACCCATTCTGCCTTACAATGCACTTTTGTCCTATTATTAACATGGACGAAAGCTATACATTATTATATTACAAATAGATCATTCACACAAGAAGTTATCGCTATACCTCTTCAACATCCTTACATGTGGTTTGGCTATAGATTATTTGTATTTGCATAACTATTCGCGTACCAGTCACAAGCAAGCAAAATAGGGTTCACACGGTTCTCATATGTGAGGTTTCATATTTGATTCTATTTTATCTTGTAATGGGCTCTACAAAACATGCGTGTGCGTACCACACTATCTCACTTTTATTGACCCTAAGCATACTGAGTTAAGTTTTGAATCAATATATACACGGACTATATACACTTAACAGGAGTTAACTTAATATTAATAATATATTTGGTCTAGCAAAACTGACATTTCTTTTCACATCACCGGAAATTTAGTTTATTTCTTAAAAAGTACTGCATTTGGGCAGTTAAATTGATTGGCAATGAAACACAACACTTTCTACGCTTGTTATTAATGATTTTTCACCAAACTGTACCCGAACGTATGGTCTTAATTCGTTTTCATCTTGCTTCAGTGTTGCCTGTAGAGGTCCGGTGTGTAGAAATGCGATAATCTTCTTATCATCCTAACGGTCGCTTCGTTGATGACGATGGTAATGGAGTTCACTATGCCAAATTCTTGAGCTGAGCGTAAGCTTGAGGTTGGTGAACCTTTCTTCTCTAGGCACTCGTTGTTCTTTGTGTGAATCCATTGATCGTCTTGATCCCTTTTCTTGTTCGAGCGAAAGGGTCACCACTTATAGGCTAGAGGTATTTTGTGGTGACTTGATGGTGGTGGCGTTGACGATCTCCTTCCCTCCTTGTCCTGCTTGTTAATGGTCCTATGCGTCCAATTTCCTTCTTGTCACCTTCACTGTCTTTCCGAAGGGGTCACAAGTTTATAGGGGTTAAGGGTAAAGGGGATGACTGGGCTAAGGTGAACTCTTTATTTTTGATGAGGGAAACCGCCAGGCTCTTTCTCTCTATCTTTCGAGCGGTCACCGGTCACAGAGTCTACCTCCTTGAGCGAAAAGGACCCCATAACCGGTGACGAGACTTTCTTCTTTGAGCTACCTGATGTCTAGGGTGGAGGATAATGAGGAACGGACGAGAGGACGCTAATAATAACAAAAGAGCAAGTAAGCTATACTGATAGACGATATAATGATTCTCTCTTTATCTTAGTCTCTCCTTTTTCTTTTTGTTTGTTTAATATATATATATATATATATATATATATATATATATATATATATATATATATATATGCCTCTCGTTTCCAAGGGGCGTGACCTCTTTTCACTTGACCTGGGCGCGGGCCGAACTAAAGATCAGGAATATGTTCGTCAGTTTCTATGTTGACGGCAGTTGGGCGGAGTTACAAGAGGTATGTGCGTCTGATGAATCTACAGATTTTCCCAACTTGGGCCTATATCCTGTATCAGAGAGACCGTTTGCATTTCACAGGTGTTGGGAAATTTTAACCCGTTAAAGTACACGTTACCCTGTATTTGTTCAGCTTGTCCCTGTTATCTCTCATTGAGATCGTTTTCGTCTGGCAGCTGTTTCCTAGCGTGTGTATGTTTGTGTGGCTGTGTGAGAACTCTGGCTATCAGTTTTGCTCGATTCATGCTTTCTTAATAAATAGACAATTGTGATATAGTATTTCTCTGTATTTTACATTGGTTCACTACCTATTACTCGTACATGGTATATTATTTCATTAATTAATGCGTGTACTTAATTTCAGGATTTCATAGATCTACCGGGCCCCCATTTTGGGGGGTTCCTCGCTGGGCCAAACTATCCTGCAAACTGAGTGTCACAGGCCAACTTTTCTTGCAATTCGGGTGGAACAGATTTTGTCTGGTCAAAACTTGCCACAAATTTTTCACGAGGTTTATTCTATGGGGGGCAGAGCTCGGAGAATCCATTTTCATAACAATATGATCCCATTTTTGTGTCTGTTTTCATTGTGATAGGGCGCACGTTTGTCTTCAAAATTCGACCACAGATTTTGCTATCATCTTTAAATTCACTATTTTGCTGTCTTATTTAGTCTATTGATTAATCTTTTGCATACTCCCTTTTATTATATAATTAAAACAAACTCGCAATATTCTTTATGTTATTCGAACACTTTTCTTATGATTTTAACGCAGAATTGCATTATTCTTTAATCTGTTATTCAAAACTTTTCTTAAGATCTTAAAAGAAACTTGCATTTTATTTGATTTTGTTATTCAAACATTTTTCTTATGTACTTAAAACAAAATAGCATTTTCTTTATACTGTTTTTTGAATACTTTTCTTATGATCTTAAAACAAACTCGAATTTTTCTTTATTCTGTTATTCGGTCACTTTCTTATGTACTTAAAAGACACTTGAATTTTTCTTTATTCTGTTATTCGGACAGTTTCTTATCTACTTTAAAGAAACTCGCATTATTCTTAATTCTGTAATTCGAACGGTCTTCTTACGTTCTTAAAAGAAACTCTCATTTTTCTTTACTACATTATTCGAACACTTTTTTTTATCTTAAAACAGACTCACATTTTCTTTATTCTTTTATTCGAAAATAGATTCGGCTTTCTTCTTTATTTAGACCATATATTTTAACATCTGTTCTATCTTGACTACAAATATTTAGACCTTAAATTTTTACAACAAACTTTGCCGCCTTTGTTAAATCAAATATAGATTTTCCTTCCTTCTTTAAGTCGTTCATCAGAAAATAAGCTTTAAGTCGCTTTTTAAAAACTGAAAATTAATACTCTTGCACTATGAAAATCACCTATACAAATAGACATATTGCCATGTATTTTTTTTTTTAGGTTCATATATTTTGACTTAACAATTTCAAATCTAAAAGGAATCTATTGTCTAGATAATGAATTCATCTTGACTCGATAGAATTGAAATATTCTACCCCATCCTTTTGATTCAGCAGAAAAAAATATTGCCCCCAAAACAGCCTCGCTTGTTTGATTCAGTCACGTCAGTTCTTTGTGCGGGTAAGTCTTGAATATCCTACTGTTGAAAATCGGTTACAGCCTCTGGAATTTATACAACGCTATTTGTTCTCATAAGATATCGCACCAGTAGTTCTGTTAAAGGTCCCCGAACAAATTTAAATTCAGGGAAACATTGCTGTTAACCTAAAATTTGACTATTTTCCCCTTTGAACTACAGGGTGTCTCAAACGTCTACTATATATGTAAGGGATATTAAGACTTTTCACGAAATTGTATTCTAAACGTTTATTGGGCTTGGTTTACATATTTATAGATTGTTTTTTGTTTTTTTTTTGTTTTTTAAGGCGAGAGGATAACGCAGTTGAAGTCAAGACAGTGTAATGAGAAAAGATAGAGATGGAGATTAAGATAAATATAAGGACAAAGATAAAAACACATAAAAAGGGAAAGATAAATCTAATGTTAAAGAAAAAGATATAGATAGACATAAAATAAATATAAATACAACGATATAGATAAAGATAAATAGAAAGATAAAGATGATGAAAAGATGAAGACAAAGATAAAAGACAATGACAAAGATGAATATAAAAGATCATTTGGCGGGTTTCTTCATTCGTTAAAGTGATAAATCCACATAAGTGTAGAAAGTAATTTTATAAAGAAATTTTAAAATGTAATTTTAGGAAAGTAATTTTAGAAGGTTATTTTAGAATGTAATTTTAAATGTAATTTTAAAAAAAACATTTTAGAAAGTTATTTTAGAAATAAAATTTTGAAAGTAATTTTAAAGTGTTTTAAAATAAAATTTTCAAAACAATTTAAGAAGTTATTTTAGAAATAAAATTTAAAAAGTAATTTTAGAAGGTAATTTTAGAAATAATTTTAGAAAGTAATTTTAGAAAGTAATTTAAAATGTAATTTTAAAAAGTTATTTTAAAAAAATAATTTTAGAAAGTAATTTTAAAATGTAATTTTATAAAAATAATATTAGAAAGTTATTTTAGGAATTAAATATAGAAGGTAATTTTATAACGTAATTTTAGAAATATAATCTTAGAAAGTAATTTTAAAATGTAATTTTAGGAAAGTAATTTTAGAAGGTTATTTTAGAAAGTAATTTTAAAATGTAATTTTGAAAAATAATTTTAGAAAGTTATTTTAAAAATAAAATTTTGAAAGTAATTTTAAAAGGTAATTTTAGAAATAATTTTATAGAGTAATTTTAAAATGTAATTTTTAAAACAATTTTAGAAAGTTATTTTAGAAATAAAATTTAGAGAGTAATTTTTCGAAGTTAATTTTAGAAATAATTTTATAAAGTAATTTTAAAATGCAATTTTGAAAAACAATTTTAGAAAGTTATTTTAGAAATAAAATTTGGAAAGTAATTTTAGAAGGTAATTGAGGAAATAATTTTCTAAAGTAATTTTAAAAGGTAATTTTAGGAACAATTTTAGAAAGTTATTTTAGAAATAAAATTTAGAAACTAATTTTAGAAGGTCATTTTATAAATAATTTTAGAAAGTATTTTTAAAATGTAATTTTAAAACAATTTAAGAATTTATTTTAGAAATAAAATTGTAAAAAGTAATTTTAGAAGGTAATTTTAGAAATAATTTTAGAAAGTAATTTAAAATGTAATTTTAAAAAGTTATTTTACAAAAATAATTATAGGAAGTAATTTTAAAATCTAATTTTAGAAAAGTAATATTAGAAAGTTATTTTAGAAATCAAATATAGAAGCTAATTTTATAACGTATTTTTAGAAATATATTCTTAGAAAGTAATTTTAAAAAGTAATTTTCGAAAAGTAATTTCAGAAGGTTATTTTAGAAAGTAATTTTTAAATTGTAATTTTTGAAAACAATTTTAGAAAGTTATTTTAGAAATAAAATTTAGAAAGTAATTTTAGAAAGTAATTTAAGAAATAATTTTATGAAGTGATTTTAAAAACAATTTTAGAAATTTACTTTAGAAACAAAATTCAAAGAAGTAATTTTAGAAGGTAATTTTAGAAATAATTTTATTAAGTAATTTTAAAATATAATTTTTAAAACAATTTTAGAAAGTTATTTTAGAAATAAAATTTAGAAAGTAATTTTAGAAGGTAGTTTTATAAATAATTTTATAAAATAATTTTAAAATGTAATTATTAAAAAGAATTTTAAAAAGTTATTTTAGAAATAAAATTTTGAAAGTAATTTCAAAAGGTAATTTTAGAAATAATTTTATAAAGTAATTTTAAAATGTAATTTTTAAAACAATTTTAGGAAGTTATTTTAGAAATAAAGTTTAGAGAGTAATTTTAAAAAGGAATTTTAGAAATAATTTTATAAAGTAATTTTAAAATGTAATTTATAAAAACAATTTTAGAAAGTTATTTTAGAAATAAAATTTAGAAAGTAATTTTAGAAATAATTTTAGAAAGTAATTTAAAATGTAATTTTAAAAAGTTATTTTACAAAAAATAATTTTAGGAAGTAATTTTAAAATCTAATTTTAAAAAAGTAATATTAGAAAGTTATTTTATAAATTAAATATGGAAGGTAATTTTATAACGTAATTTTAGAAATATAATCTTAGAAAGAATTTTAATATGTAATTTTAGGAAAGTAATTTTAGAAAGTTATTTTAGAAATCAAATTTTGAAAGTATTTTTAAAAGGGAATTTTATAAATAATTTTATTAAGTAATTTTAAAATATATTTTTTAAAACAATTTTAGAAAGTCATTTTAGAAATAAAATTTAGAAAGTAATTTTAGAAGGTAATTTTAGAAATCATTTTATGAAGTAATTTTAAAAAAATTAGAAATTGTATTATATAAATAAAATTTAAAAAGTAATTTTAGAAGGTAAATTAAAAAATAATTTTAGAAAGTAATTTTAAAATGTAATTTTAAAAATTTATTTTACAAAAATAATTTTAGAAAGTAATTTTATAATGTAATTTTAGAAAAGTAATATTAGAAAGTTATTTTAGAAATTAAATATAAAAGGTAATTTTATAACGTAATTTTAGAAATACAATCGTAGAAAGTAATTTTAAAATGTAATTTTAGGAAAGTAATTTTAGAAAGTTATTTTAGAAAGTAATTTTAAAACGTAATTTTAGAAAGAAATTTTAGAAAAATAATTTTAGAATGTAAGTTTTAAAAAGTAAATTTAGAAAGTTATTTTAAAAATTAAATTTAAAAAGTAGTATTAAAACGTAATTTGCGAAAAATAACTTTAGAAGGTAATTTTAGTTATTTCAGAAAGTAATTTTAGAGCGTAGTTTTAGAAAGTAATTTTAAAATGTAATTTGGTAAAAGTAATTTTAGAGTTATAGAAGGTAAATTTAGAAAGTAATTTTAGAAACTCCTTTTAGAAAATTAATTTTGGTAAGTAAATTTAGAATGTAATTTTATGAAGGTAATTTTATAAAATAAATTTAGAAAGTAATTTAAGAACGTAATTTTAGAAAGTATTGTTAGAAAGTAATTTTGGAACGTAATTTTAGAGAATAATTTTAGAAAGTAAATTTAGAACGTAATTTTTTGGAAAGTACCTTTAGAAAGTAATTTTAGAAAGTTATCTTAGAAAATTATTTTCGAAAATTAATTTTAGAAATTAATTTTATAAATAATTTTAGAAAGTTATTTTAGAAAGTAAATTTGACTGCATTTTTTTTCAAAATAAAATAAGTTTTGCTCCGTTTTTTCTTTTTATTTAAATCACAGCACAGACAACGAAGGCATCGCCCGAAGAATGTGTGTAAGGAGAGATCTGTAAGAAAGGGGGGGGGGGAAATGGAGGGGAGTGGGAGTGAATGGAGGATAAGGGTGTGTTGGGGCCCGGAAGGCACAGAATCCTCTAGATGTTAGCTGCAGCGAGGTTGTCCATTATACACCTGCTCTTCCTTTGGAGGAAGATCCCGCAAGCCTAGTGCATGCGGCGTTGGATTTATAGCATCGAGGCACGGGCTCGGACCCTGGGAGCACGGATACAAATATTTCAGCGTCGTAAAGAGCTGGCTGCCCATTGGACGGATACACTGATATTCACCCCTAGTAGTTCCATACTTATCATCCTGCACATAGGCAATCACAACACCGCTATCATTTCCCTTCCCGTCTTCACAGCATACCCAATTTCTCTCATGTTCCGGAACCCTTCCAATGGGGTACTAGTCTCCCCCGGGGGTGGTACACGCATTTACATACCCATAACCCCGAACGGCTCTCCCACTTCCCCATGGGATAACGACACCCCGCCCCCTCTAATTGATGGCCGGCTCAGGGTGCTTTCGCGCTCACCAGTGTCATTCTGATTTTTATGTGCACTTCATAACCCCCATCGAGTGATCTCCTCCAGGATGGGAGGGATGAATGGCTTTACATACCTACTAATACAGTCACACACACATTAACATACGTTCACAGATACACACAAAATTCGCCCCTTTTTAGTTTGGGGCTTGAGTCGGCGATCCGGACTCGTTTGTGTGTCTGTTTTATTGGGTTTCTGCCTGCTTTACGAGGGGTTCCCTCTCGCCCCCCGCCCCCTCCTCCTGCAGAGACGTCTACCCCCACCCCCGTTATCCAGTAGCGGGAAGGGCCCCCTCCCCTCTTCCGGGGACGTCTACCCCCACCCCCGTTATCCAGTGGCGGCGAAGTCTTATCTGGGCCGCGGATCCAATTCGAAAGAGATCAAACCCAATATGAAGGACGGCATTTGATTCCCGCTCCCGCCGAGAGTCCCCCCTCCCCCACACACACACTCCCCGCAGACCCCTTGATCTCGGAGAGAGGTGTGTGTGTGAGAGAGAGAGAGAGAGAGAGGGGGGAAGGGAGAGAAGAAGAGAGAGATGGAGTAAGAGAAAGAGATATAGAAATAGAGAGGGAAGAAGGGAGAGAGGGGGAAGAGGGAAAGAGAGAGGGGGAAGGGAGGTAGGAAGAGAGAGAGGGGAGGAAGTAATAGAAAGAGAGATAGAAATAGAGAGGGAGGAAGGGAGATAAAGGGAGAGGGGAAGGGAGATAGAGGGAAAGGGGGAAGAGGGAAATATATAGAGGAGGGAGTAAGGGAAAGAGAGAGGGGGAAGGGAGAAAATTTGGAGAGAGGAAGAGAGAGAAGTGGAGGGAGTAAGAGAAAGAGAGATATAAATAGAGAGGGAGAGAGAGGGGGGGAGGAGTTGAGAGGGAGAGAGAGGGGGGGAAGAGTGGGAGAGAGGAAGAGAGAGAGAGGGGAGGGAGTAAGAGATAGAGAGATAGAAATAAAGATGGAGAGAGAGAGGGGGAGAAGAGTAGGTGAGAGGGAGATATAGGGGGAAGGGAGAGAGTAAGAGAAAGAGAGAGAGAGAGAGAGTATGGAAGGGCGTAAGAGAGAGAAAGAGTAAGGAGGTGAGTAAGAGCGAGAGAATAAGAAACAAAGAAAGAGAATAAGAGAGAAAGTGAGAAAAAGAATAGGCGAGACAATAAAGAATAAGAGAGAGCCTATGAGAGAGAGAATAAGAGATAAATAGACCCACAGATAGACTGACAGCCTGAGAGACGATTAAAGAAAGATCAACCACTGAACGAAGGGGGAGGGGGGGGGACAGACAAACCAACCAAGCGTCCCCTCCTTCCAAAATTCCAAAACGCGACCTTCGTTGGGGCGAAATTATCCTAAAAAAATGCCCCCCTCCCCCACATGCCACAAAATGCCTTTAAATGCCCCGCAAATTCTCCCCAAATGCACCAAAGGTGCCTTAAATAGCGAAAAGGTGTAAATATACGAGGACCCTCCATTAAAATAACGGAATTTCCACATAAATGCCCTTAATTGCCATAAATATGCCAAAAATACCATTAACTTACCTGGAATTTTTACATAAATGCCCTTAAATATGCCAGGATCTGCCATTAATATGCCTTGAAATTTGCACAAAATGCCCTTAAGAGCTATAAATATACCTTGAAATTCCATTAACATACCCTTGAATTAACGCATAAATGCCTTTAAGTGCCATAAATATGCCTAAAATGGCATAAGCATACCATACAATTACCGCATAAATGCCTTTAAGTACCATAAATATACTAGGAACCCCCATTAATATGCCTTGGAATTTCAACCTGAATGTCCATAAATATACCAGGAACTGCCATTAACCTACCCGGTAATTTCAACAACAAATGCCCTTAGGAACCATTAATATACCTAAAAATGCTAATATATGCCCTCAAATACCACAAGTGTCATTTAGAAAGTCCCTCTGACTCGAGTGGCGAAGGACAGACAAAAGAAAAAAAGAATCGAAACGCCGCCACCAAATGGCTGTTCACACAATTCCCCGACTCAAAAGACTTACCCCATCGGCCTGGGCCCCACCTTAACCAATCTCCCGCCCCTAAATGAGGGTGTGGGGTGTGGTAGGGGTAGTAGGGGGAAGGGGCGTGCCATGGAGCGGAAGGGGACAGTGAGTTACAGGCGGAATTGGAGGTAAGGACAAACGACTGCACCGATCATCCATTTAAATTGAAATGTCAAAATCTTCTTTCTCTCGTCTTTATAAGACCCCCTCAAGACCCCCTCCCCAAACCTATGACCCAATTTAAGGTCTCTCCCAACTCCCAGGCCCATAGAGCCCCTATAGGGGTTTCCCCAAACCCCCACGCCACCTGATGAATTCAAAACACTCGTTGGACTAATCTTAAAAAAAAAAAATCCCCCCACCGATTCGAGAGAAAAAAGTAAGACCTCTATAAATACCCCATTAAAGACTTTTCATCAAGACTCTCCCTAAGATCTCCCTCCTTCAATTTATAAATACCTCCATAGCGAATCATGTAAAAGAAACACGAGTTTGAGCCCCAATTAGGACCATCTTCAATATCCCCACTAAAGACCCTTTTCAATATTCTCAGTACGATTCAAAAATGACTCCAGGAAAGAATCCTTTACAATATCTCAAAAAACGAGTTTAACCTCGATTAAAATCCCCTCAGCTAAATACCCCTATAGGTCTTCACCCCGTTTCCATAACCGCTTCTATCTACATCTTTGAAAAAGACCACCCACTCTTAGTTCGAGTCCTAATTGAGACAGCTAAATACTCCCTTTAAGGTCTTCACCCCATTTCCCAAATCTCTACTACCGGATTTTGCAAAAATTCTGTTACACTCAAGATTTTTCATTTTTCAGAGAGGTTTACGTGTGTGAACAAAAATCAGTCAAATAAACTTAAAGTTCTACTTTTTCAGCACGCGTCATTAAAACGTCTATTTTCCATTATGTGGAGGTGTGTCGAGATGGAAGTGAAAGGAGTCGAGAACTCTGCTCTCCTCTACGCGCCGGCCACAACAATTCCGAAACGGCTCAACGGCAGCGAGTCCACCGAGTCGCGGGGAGGCTCAAGAACGGGCAAGACCTCAAAACTCGACCTCCTTCTGGCAGGCCTCAAGTTGTCAACCATTTTGGCTGTGAGAGAGGCCCTTGAAAGTGCTCCGAAGGTTAAAATGACTGCCCTCGCGAAGCAAAAGAACATCTCGGTAGCTACGGTTTCCAGAGCCGTCAAGAAGGAGGGGTGTTAAGATGCGTGGAGAGGCCTCTGCTCACCCACCGTATGCGAAAACAGCGTCGGGAGCGGCTGTCGTCACCTTCTCAACGACTTGAAGAGTCATGGCGATCGAATTATTATTTGTTTTTTCTGCTAAAAAAAACAACATTCACGGTCGATCTGGTCATTAACGAGCAGAACGACCGCGTGGTAAGCTTCGTCCAGGACGTCTCCGAGGTCCTCTCCGTGTCCATGACCAAGCAGACGGCCTCCGGGATGCTCGGCGTGGTGACTTCGAAGGGCGAGAAGATGCCACCCTTGTGGTTCGCGGCCGATTACAGGGACATCTTGGCCACGAAAGTCCTGACTTGGATGAGAAAGATCACTAAGAAGACGGACAAGTCTTTTAATAGGACGGTGCCCCGGTCCACACGGCCAAGAACGTGCAAGGGGGTTTGGGGTCTAACGTGAACTTCTGATTGAAGGACTTTTGGCCGCCGTAGTTGCCCGAGCTCGATCCCTTCGACTACAGCGTGTGGGCGAAGGTCGAGGGCAAGGATTTCAAGGTCCGCCACAGCAAGTCCTCCGTCAGCCACGTGGGAGTCACCAGCATGAGGAAGGTAATTCTTCTGCAACGTGTGCGCTACATCCAGTTCTAGCCTGGAGTGCGAGCTCGCCGCCGAGGGCGGCCACATTGATTAATATGGCAATTTAAGACAATAAAAAGAATAAAACAATAAAAAATATAAGTAAACACAATAAGAACAACAAACAATAAAAATAAAAACAATAAAAAACGTGTTTAACCTCATCAAAACTATCCTTGTGTCTTTTTTGATAGCGTTCTAACGAGTGTAACAGGACTTTCGCAATACCCGCTAGCTAAATCCTTAAAAAAACACCCCCGTCTTAGTTCTAGTCTCAATTAAGACCGCTAAATACCCCTTTAAGGTCTTCGCCCCCCTTCCAAATCTTTTTCGAACTAAATCTTTAAAAAAGACCCTCAAATACTACCTCAAGACCCCCCCCCCAAGACCTAATTAAAGCTCCATCAATATTCCTCATCTAGAGCCCGCAAGGGGATGTCAGGTCTAGCAAGGAAAACTAAGATGAAGAATGAAATCTGTAGGATTTCGTGTCCTTCATGCCCCAACACTGGCATCGTAAAGCCCTCAAAGACCCCCATTAGGACGAATCCTTACAAAAAAAACCGTTCGATTTAAGACCCATCGAAGCCCCTTATTAAGACAACCTCCCCCCTCCCTCCACCCCCAGTTTAAATCACGATTAAGACCCAACCCATCAAGACCCAACCCATCAAGACCCAACCCATCAAGACCCCCTTCAGTTCGATTAACAATCATCAAAGCAGAAAAAAAACAGCAAAGAAGATAAAGCATCAAACCCCGTTTGGGGGGGGGCGAGTAGAGGGCTAATATCCCCTCCCCTCCAGGTATTTTTAGGGGTTAGTTGGGGAGGGAGAATTTTGTTTTATTATTATTATTTTAAGGTCCATCATGGCAACCAGCGACGAGGGAATAGTTACCGTAATTTCTGAAAGTAATCACTTAATCTAAAAAGTCCCTCAAAGGCCAAATTTCTACCAAAAAGTAGGAACGACAAAAAAAAGAACAAAAAATAAAATAAACGAACAAAAAGAACAAAACCGAACTAAAACAACAAAATTAACGAACAAAAACAAAAAAGAACAAACATAAAAACGAAACAAAAAATGGTTAATGTTGGGTTTATGTCCACCCTCGAATTTTTTGGATAATATAATATATATATATATATATATATATATATATATATATATATATATATATATATATATATATATATATATATATATATTTAAAAACCATTATTTTTTAATGTAGGCAATGTTTTGTCTTGGGGCAAATTAAAAAAAAAGTGCTTCGGCGATTTGTCTGTTTCTTTGTTAGGCTATTGCAATTGCATCATATTGTATTATATATAATTTTTAAGGTAATTTCGAAATGGGGGGCCCCCTCCGCTCACTCCACAACTTTTAAATAAACTCGTAATATTCCTAATTCGAAAGGCAACTATTAGATTAGAATTCAAATGGCGATTGCTAAATGTCGTTAGGCCTCTAATTTTTCTACCGCGTTCCTTCATTTCAGACATTATAAGCCCCACCCCCGAATGCTATTTAAATCAATGATATTTTCTTTAAAATTGATTAATATGAAATTTCCATCTCATATTTTAATTAAGAAAAAAATTCACTTCAAAATGATATTTAATATCACTATAAAGTGATTCAAAATTCCCAATGTATCTCCCAAGATGGCGGCCAATCTATTTTTCGCAATATTATAATTAGAAATTTGCACACTATATCTACCCAAATCAACGAACTAAAACAACAAAAAGTAAACGAACACAAACAAATTTAAAAACAAACAAAATAAATTAACAAAAAAAAAAAACTAAAAAAAAAAAGACCAACAAACAAAATATAAACGAAGAGAAAAAGTAAACCTAAACAACAACAAACGATCCACACAAAAAAGCAGAAATATTCAAATCACGAAAGAAAGACAAACAAATCAAAAGAAATATAAAACAAAAATTAATTATACCCCCACCCCCTAACCAGCGGAGATAAGGGGGAGCTAGATAAGTATACCGCCTCAAGCATTTCAGTGTGTGCGTAGGGGGAGAGAGTGTGGAGTGTGTATGTATATGTGCGAGCAGAAAGCCGTTGTTCCTAATGGATATTTTAAAGAAGTTTCTCGACTAAGGCGGTGGATATTGTTGGATTATAGAAATTCCATTTATCTTTTCAAATGACGGCTTAATTTAAGGAAATGATATACACATTCAACTTCCCTTTCTGACACGCACGCACACACTCTTATAAATACACGCCTGTGCAAGGGCTGTTAGTCTCTCGTTTAGGCGAGCATGGTAGAATCTTAAATGGTTACTAAATACTGTAAGTTGCTATCTGAAACCATTTCTAATTTGACTTCTCATTTGCATCAAAGCGTAACATACGTGCAAAAAAGATTGGAAGAAGAAATAATAATAATAATAAGAAGAAGAAGAAGAACAACAACAACAACAACAACAAAAGAAGAAGAAGAATTATTAATAAAAAAAATAACAATTGAGACCGAGCCAAGCAAGAGGAGCAAACTCTATTACCGAGCGGTGGATTGCAGCCATCATGGCCGCTAAGACAGAGCTAAGCCAAGTTCAAGCAAGGGATCGACGGTGAGAAAGCCGACCCATCTTTGGAGCCATGGATGTACACTGACACGGTTCAAGTTTGACGTGTGCTTCCAAAGGTTCGAACGCAATACTCTTAGCGCTGTAGAAGCTTTGGGAGCAGAGGCTTGGCGACAAATGTTCAAACGTGGTACTTTCCAGGGTGGTGTTCTAGGCATAACAAGAGGTGCAACCAGCATTGCGCTCTTGAAGAGGTTGCATTGCGTTAAACCCGAAGGGATATGATGGGCGTCTCACAACGGCATAGACACCGCATGCGGATGATATGAGAGCCATTGGAGATTGAGAGAGACGCTGAGTTCGCGCCTACAAGCCCATAATGTACATTGCACGGCGCAGAGCGAGCAGCACCGACAAAGAGGCTTGCAATAAGAAACGTACGGAATGCACCGATCGCTAAACGGAGACCTGGTGTGGGGGGACCGAGTCTACCTTCCGCAATGACGATCGACTGAGGATGCATAAAACTCGCATCCGTAGTAAAGTTTCAAGCGAACAAAGGAACCGCAAAATAACAAACGACTCATCAGTACCTCCCATGTGAGGCGTCGGTTGAAAACAAGATCAAGGAAACGGTGCGATTCTACCACATCCAGGCGAACTCCATTAAGGAACAATTCAGGCTCGGATAGGGCCGTGGATGACAAAAGAAGTGCACTCCTTTAGTCTCGGCTAAAGAAAACCGAAACCCGCGCGTTTTCGCGTACCGAGTGATGCAGTTCAGTACCTGTTGAAGTCGAGGCTCCAGAATAGATATCTGGGCTACACCAAAAGAGCTCAAAATGTCGTCTTCGTAAAGCGTAGCGAGAGCATCCTCCGGCATCACCGAGATTATACCTTTGATGCCCGAGGCAAAGAGAGTTATATTGAGGAAATTTTCCTGAGTTAAACCCTCCTCTTGCCCTTTTGGTACAGAGAATCCCCGCCATTCGTACGCAGAATGGAGGATCTCGCAGGAACTAAGATACAATGATTGGGATGGTTCCCGTTGCCCCTATTGTCTGGAAGGTATCTATGATACCGTATGGCCATGTGGTATCGTAGGTTTTCTTCAGATAAAAAAAAAACAGTAGTGAAGTGCTGTCTAAAAAGGAGAGAGCCTCGTAGATAACATTTTTCAGTTCGATCACTGCATTAGAGGTGAAGTGGAACTTAGCGAAAGATGCACTGTTCAGGAGACAAGTTGTCTCCGTTGTCCAGGAAATAAGCTAATCTAATGTTAAATAGTTTCTCCATCAACTTGTACACGCAGGAGGTTAGAAAAATTGAGCGGAAACAAGCCATGGTAGATTGATCTCTCTCCGGCTTGGGAAAAGCAACTAGGGTAGCCATTCGCCAAGAGTCTGGGAGGCTAGCCTCGGTCCAGATCCTGTTGATGAACCTAGCAGAAAGTTTCTCCCTCTTTCACCCAAGTGTCGAAGAATGACGTCGGGATATTATCCGGAATAAGGACGGCATTTGTGCATGAAGGGATACCCGCTTTTGGAGGTAAAATGCCATCGGCTGCCTTCAGCGACCCCACGACGTGCTAAGAATGCTGCCAGAGCAGCATCCCGGCTAGAAAATTTGAGGGAAGCGTTCGCGAAAGACTCCTGCACGAACGCGGAATCTGAGATTGCGGTCCCGGACTCCTGGTTCCCAGGAGAGGAAGGGGATGTCCTGTGAGAAATACAACGAATCTTTTTGATGCACTGCCACAGATCCATAAAAGAGGTCCTTCAGTTAAGTGAAGACACATATGCCCACCAAGAAGAGCGACGGGAATACTTTAAAATATACTGTAACTTAGCCCTATCTCGACGGAATTCACTGACGGTGAAATCGTTTGGGCTGCCCTTGTAGCTTATATATGTATGTCGCTTCTCTTTAAGTGCCGTCTCACACTCAGCCAAACACCAAGGAAGTGGACGGCGTGCAAAACGGCAAAACTTTCTAGGAATGATAGTTAGGACTATGGTGATGATTTTACCAGAGGAAACAACGGCGTCACCAACCGACCTAAACTTACAGCATGAAATACAAGCAGTTTTGAGTTGGTTTGTCACGCTGCAGCGTCTCATTAAAAAAATAATTCGATAGGAAAGTGATCACTATAATGAAAGTTATCGATCACACATCCCACCGAAAATCAAGTTGTGCGTCCGGAGAGTACAGCGATAAATCAAGACAAGAAAATGAAGCGGTTCTCTTAAAATGATGCGTGAATTAATCAAGATTTAGGACACCGATCTCTAGCTCTTCCTTCAGGTCGGCAAAGAACAAATCTTGTGGATTGATCGTGTTGCTCCTCCCTCCTCCCCGAGAGGTGTCAACCATTCAAATCCCCGAAGAAGAGAAATTGCCTCGTCAACCATGCCACGAAGAAGCGGAAACCCGGCGAGTCGAAGTCACCTGACGGTAGAATGTGCCCAGCTGCACTTTCAATCACTTTCCAGAGGTAAATAAAGCCAACAGAAGAACGGAGACATCATGTGGGGTGTAAATCGTGCATCCACATTTTTGGCCCCCATCCCGATGTAGTGGGGTCGCAATACACTTAAACCATGGAGGGTAGGGAAGGGGCACACGTCCAACCTCTTTAAGACAAATATCTAGAGGAGAGTGCGAAGACAATAGCCCCCGCAGCTCCACCCATTTAGCCCTGAGTCCATGCTAATTCCATTGAAAGAAAATCTCCTCTAGCCTTAGCTCGAAAGGAGATCCGGAGCCTCAATTCGAAGTAAAGACCATTACTGGAATGGCCGAAGCATTTCCGGAGTTAAACTCCGAGGTCTGCTTTTCCATAGAAATCACCGCTGTCTTCGATGGCTTACTTGAAGTTTGGTTTGGCATACGAACCTTCTCCTCCTCATGCCTCTAAACCTTTGATGGGAGAGGCGGCTTTCGGATCGCTGTGCCTCGTTCTTTGGACATGGCATAAGGAGCCGAAGCTTCCTTGTTGCTACCCTTCTTTTAGGGGCAAAGTTAGGAGGACTCGGAGATTTTCTCACCACCACTTTCCGGCAGTTTGTCTCTTGAGAGTTTAACCTCTCGTTGTAGGCGGAAAGCCCGTTTCGCCTTTTGCAAAGGAGTCGCGTGGGGAGCGAGGGGCTCTGGTTTGGGGCGGGCGAGGCGCGAGTGTGTCAGGCAAACAGCTTTACCAAGGTTGCGCACGGGCGCGGTGGTTATCATGCTTCTAGGCCTTGAGAGGCCAAGAGATGAGGGTCCTTTCTTCACTTGAGAGGCGTAGAATGTCATAGGTCACTCAGGGCTCGACTGGGCCAATTCCTTGGCCTCGAGGAAAGAGATTCGATCGGCAGCCTGAACGGCCGGGACTTCTTTCTTCGAAAAGATACGAGTCATATTCGTTCGAGGGAGCAAAGTGCGGTTCGCCACAATTCACAAAATTGGAAAGGCTAATTCACATTTATCACGTAAATCCTTAGGGCAGTTTGCACATCACTCAGGTTGACCCGACTTGACACGACTGCATGTATGATATATTTAGCCGAAGAGGTGACAGTGATAGTACCTCTGGGGCAATCGCACGTATGTTTAGACGCGGCCGCGATACCAACCAGCACACACCAACTTAGGGAGCCTGTCATGATCGACCGTGATGAAGAGTGTAGGGGCGGATCTAGAGACTCGTCCCTGGTTTCTCATTAAACCTTCTACCTGGTTGGCCATCTCTTCTATGATAACTTCCAAAGAAAGAGAGACAAGTTCCTTCTCATTGGATACTGCTTTCTCCAAGTTCATGGTAGAGTGATGTGTCACTTGTACAAACGACTCTCCGAATGTCCAAAGAGCCCTCACAATTACTGCCTGCGTAGGGTCCGCTGTATTCGGCAGAAGGGTCTCGTGAGAAAACGGACAACCTTAAGTTATCTACCTAAAAGCTTGGCAAGCGCCTAACGCTGATGAAACACGTGTCGTTTGTGCAACATGTTGCCATGAATAGAGCAAATCATGAGGAAGCTTTGAAGCCAGAGAGGTTTAAAAGCACCCAAATGTGCGGGAGTACTGAGTACAGTCAGCTGAACTAATTCAATGAAATTCTTAACTGACTTCTTCAAAATAGACCTACGTCTGGAGAAATCATGTTGAGCCTCTGGCTTATATAAATTTAATTTTATATGCAAACAATTTTATATCACAGGTTAAAAATAAGATAGGAGCTTTCGCCATTGCCAAACAGGCTTCATTCAACGAATGAACAACAATTCGCCATTGTTTTATTTGAATTTGAATCCTTCTTGTATTGGTTCCTTATAAAAAAAAACTCCTCCGAATACAGGTGTTATCAAATCCTATGTAACGATCGCCGTAAGAATTACAGTGACCTGACAGGCAAAGAACTACGATTAAAAGAGCATTAATCCAATGTTCGTGTTGCAGTGAGAAAAGTGATGTATTTATTCATACCTATGTCCTAGCCACAGTTGACAGGATCACCTAATTTCCCTCTTTCCTATAAAATTTACTTCGGTAGTTTTCCTACCGACTTGTTTCCTGAACAGCTTACGCCGGGGGTACTATCTACTATCTATCTTCCCCGTAATCTTTGTCCCAGGTCACCTAGTATGGACAATAAGGTCTGTTGTGACCTATATATATATATATATATATATATATATATATATATATATATATATATATATATATATATATAATTCTAGGTAATCTTGTAAGTAACTGAGCCAGTGCCAAAGTCCTCTTGCGTTGCATTAATTTTCTCTCCAGATTTTTCTAGACTTGACCCTTTATATTATTAACATTGTCAAATTCAAAAATAGTAAAAATCCTGGTTTATTTGACTCTGTACCTTACCTCTTTTTCCCCACTATATAAGATGCATCCTTCCACTTGTTTCTTTTTCTCTGGATAAGCCATGTTTAATAAAGGCGAAAGCCCTCATAATTTTGTTTATATTTTCCTGAAGACAATACGTAGGTGAGTCAAAAAGTTCTCAGACAAATGCCAGATTATTGAAATGTTCGATTTTGTACAAGTAAATACAGGGTCAAACACGACTTTCATGTTTTCTGAACAATTCCTACAAAATTCGTCATTCAATTTGTCGAGACTCTTTGTATTAGATGTGCTTCAAAAAGGTTACTTTTTTGAACCCATAAAATGGCAAATTTTGAGATAAGAGCGAACATTAAATTCCTGACTAAACTTGATTGGAAGCCTGTTAAGATTATTGACGCTCTACAACAGGTTTATGGTGACTCTTCGCCATGTAGAGCGGTAGTTTACGACTGGATTAAGCGCTTCAAGGGGGGCAGAGAAGAAGTTGAAGATGATCCACGTGAAGGGAGACCCTCCACCTCCATTAACCCAGAAAATGTCGAGCTTGTGAGGAATCTAGTGGATAAAGATCGCCGTATTACTATTGATGAAGTTGCCAATGCATGTGAAATCTCTCATGGCTCAGCATTTGGAATTCTAACTGAAAATCTTGGCCTGAGCAAGCTTTCAGCACGTTGGGTCCCAAAAGCGTTGCGAGAAGACCAGCTGAATCATAGGGCCAACCTTTCTTTGGCTATTTTGACCAAGATTGAAGCAAACGAGGATAGTTTTTTTGAGCGCCTCGTAACGGGAGATGAAACTTGGGTGTATCAGTTTGATCCTGAAAGTAAAAATCAATCAAAAGAGTGGCACCCAAGGGGGGCAGCAGGGCCTATCAAGTTCAAGACAGAGAGGTCCGTTAAGAAGATAATGGCTACAGTTTTTTGGGATTCGGAGGGAATTATTTTAATAGACTTCTTAGAAGGACAAAAAACTGTTACATCCAGCTATTACGAAGGAGTTTTAAGGAAGCTGAAAACTTCAATAGCCAAAAAACGACGAGGAAAGCTCCACAAGCAAATCTTGTTCCACCATGACAATGCCCCTGCACATTCGTCCAAAGCTGTGAGATCTCAGCTACGGGAATTTCGATGGGAAACTCTTGCTCATCCCCCTTATAGCCCTGATTTAGCACCCTCGGACTTTTTTCTGTTTCCAAATTTAAAGGGACACCTAAAAGGAACCCGGTTTCAATCATTAGATGAAGCAAAAAAGCAGGTCATTACTTGGTGCCAGAGACAACCCCGTGAATTCTACAAAGATGGTCTTTACCGTTGGATTCATAGATTAAGAAAGTGTATAGATGTTAATGGAGCTTATGTAGAAAAATGATTACAGTATTATTACAAATAAAAATTTTATGCCATTTATCTGAGAACTTTTTGACTCCCCCTCGTATATCCGGTAGGCAGTACTTGGCAAGTCACGAAGGAAGGTTATAGCGTTGAACAGAATGTGCAAATCATCAAATGTTATTATCAAAATCAGTGCTCCGTTCGACAAACGTTCAGCGCATTACGTGATTTCTATCCTCGCCACAATCGTCTTGCCGAGTCCACTGTTCAACGCTTGGTGGCCAAATTCGAGGCAAAATGGGTCGATCAACAATCAGCCAACACCCGTACGTCGCCGAAACTCAAGGGCTGCTGAAAACATCGCTGCCGTAAATGAGAGTGTACGAGAAAATCCGAGGCAGTCAATTTCTCGTCGTTCACAAGAACAAGGTCTTTCTGCGACTTCAGTTTGGCGAATTATGCGTAGGGACTTGGGTCTGCACCCGTAGAAATTCCAACTTACCCAGGAACTTAAGGTAAACGACCATAGACAACGCCGTGTGTTCGCTGATTGGGCTCTAGAGCAGTTGCAAGTTGCCCCAAATTTCCCCCAAAAAATCATCTTCAGCGACGAGGCCCATTTTTGGATGAATGGATTTGTGAACAAGCAAAATTATCGGATTTTGGGACGAAAACAATCCACATGAGATACACCAGCACCAATTGCATCCCAACAAAGTCACTGTTTGGTGTGGATTTTGGTCTAACGAAATCATCGGTCCGTATTTTTTTGAGAACGAAGATAGGATTGCCATAACCGTCAACGGCGAGACCTACAGATCGATGATAAGCAACTTCTTGTGGCCTCAACTGGATTATATGCCTGATATGGATACTGACGACATGTGGTTCCAACAGGACGGCGCTACGTGCCACACTGCGCACACCACGATAGACATTTTTCACCAGCGATTTCAGGACAGGGTCATCTCGCGCGGTGGCTACGTCAAGTGGCCACGAGATCATGCGATTTAACGCCATTAGACTACTTTATTTGAAGCTACCTTAAATCGTAGGTCTATGCGAATAATCCGCAAACAGTTGATGTCCTCAAAGTCAACATAACGAACACCATCCAGCAAATTCAGCCAGATTTATGCGACAAAGTCATCGAAAATTGGGCCTCCCGAATACGTTCCACCAAGCGAAGCCGCGGCGGACGTTTGAACGACGTCATATTCCACACTTAATGCCATAAAATGTACTTTCAAATGTAAAATAAATTGAGTGTATATATCACACACAACTTGTTTTATTTACATTTAAAAATCGAGTGACCTTATTGAAAGACCCTTTATACGTTCCATGGTTATAAAATTTTGTTTCGACTTTCTACGATCCATTATCATATTTCTCTTAAAAGTTCATAAATATTCATACTGGACTTTTTTCATACTTTAATTAATAAAAAGGTTTAGTGAAAAGATGCGTGACAGTTTCTTTTTTTAACAGTGTTTTAGACAAAATGATCATTTTTTTCGCCTAGAAATCGTAAGCTTTTCTTCCATGGCGTGACACTTTCAATTTCTGCTAATGTTATTTTATGGCAACAAATTTTTTTTCATTTATTTCAACTTCGGTAAATTTTCCTTTTCGACTTTTATAAACTATGTCTTTAAGTTTGCTCCAAATGCAGTACTTCATGAGATTGCAATCCGGTGATTGAGGTGGCCATCCATCTCTGCCCATAAAGGTGATCGCAATCTTCAGATAAATTAGTGTAGTTAGTTAGTTAGACAGCGCCAATCCTTCCATGATACTGGGAGGATCCCCGACCGGATAATGAAATTTAAATAAGGTCAGTCTGACAATCGCTGGTCGGCCCGACGGCCCCAGGAGCCGGTCCTCTTTTGGAGGAGAGGTGCCACTAAGTATTATGTTTTGACACCAAACAGCGTTCAGGTGGAAGTCTTCGTCACCTCGGGGGAGGGGGATCTGTTCCGCGTCAGAGGTACGTGGATATAGATACCTATCGGCAGGATTCCCTGGAACAGAGTGTATGTGTGTGTGTGTTGTGCTGTGAAGACGGGAGAGGAAATAAAGCAGTGTTGTGATTGGCTATGTGTGAGGTGAGAGGTGTAAGATCTACCCACCCGAAAACGGGGTGAGCGCAGCGCGTTCACCAATCGGTAGCCAGATCTCTCCGTGCACTGATGTTTGTGTCCGTCAAGGCTGGGATTCGGAATCGACGTTGGGAGGCCAACGCCGTATCCGCTCGGCTGGCCTGAGCTCCTAAATCACTGTAACTCACCTGTATGTGTTGTGGCGCCGTCTTGTTGCAGTATAAAATTACTTATTGGTTAAATATGCCGATAATTGGGCAAAAGACGTTCTTTTAAAATTAATTTTTTACCGTTTTGAGGTATGAAGAAAATCGACTTGTCAGATGATTAAGTTTGAATGAGTAAATAGCTTCCCCACGCCAGCCATAAACAACCTGATTCGGCAGAGTCCTATAGGAATCTCTATAGTAAAATCTTTTTCATCTGTATACATTATTTTTAACGTCATTAGATGAAAATTTATCTTTCAATTTGATACATGGAAATTTTCTTTTATCTCGCTCTGCCATCACTCCTTGAGACACAAATTCTTTTAAACACTTTAAGTCCCACTGATCTTTGCGTGCGTCTACTGATATTTACAGTCATAACAATTGTTCTCTTAGAGATGTGTGAATTAGGTCGATCTTGTTGTAATAGGCTTATGTTACTAATAGTATTTTCTGGTGGAGTCAATGACAGGATGGATCTAACTTACCTGCTCTGTGTTTGATGCAGTTGTCTCAAGTTCGGAGAGGGGGTTGTATTGACCGATTCGCAGGAGAAAATTTAGTTTTAATTCCTGGGAATTTCTTTAAAGTTCTTGGACATTTTTCTTCTTTCCCCAAGAAGCATCTTTCAATAATTGCCTTTTGATTTGTAGTTAGAACCATTCTTTAAAGGGTGTCCGTAAAAATAAGACAGACACTTTGAAATAGCATGCTTAGCCTACGCAAGGAAAGTCGATTTTTTAATGAAATTGTATGATATTAAGCGAAGGTTATTATCATACAATTTTTTTTTTTAAAAGATGCGTTTTAAAGATACGTTAAATTTTGCCGCGGGTCTTTTTCACTACACCTTGTTATTAATAGAATTGTGAAAAAGATACATCAAAATTCCTGCAACTTTTATGGATATATGACAATAGATAGTAAAAAGTGGAGAAAAAAAATTTAGTAACTGTAGAACATATAGATGTAAGTATTAGGTTGAGGAATAAGTTGTTTCGGGTTTTTTTAATGTTGTATTGATTTAAGTTTTGTTGAAGTGATTTGTGCACATATTAAGAAACAATAATAAATAATGAGAGCAAAATTTGCAAAGGTTAGGCTACGTCTCTTAACAGCGTAGACTATTAGGCTTTTCCTTAGGCTACGTCTTGAAATTGAGTAATAAGTCATCGCGGTTTATTTAAAAGTTGTGTTAATTTAATTTTTGTTCCGTACCCTCAAAATGGAATGCCAAGTTGAAAGAAAGGCGCATTTTAGACACTTGTTGTTATTCATTTTCAATCGAGACGGGAACAATACAAACGTAGCCAAAGCTCGTCGCGATATTTGTGCTGTGTACGGAAAAAATGCTTTATCAGAAAGGGCAGCTTAATTGTGGTTTTCACGTTTCAAAAACGGTCATTTCCATCTTAATGACGAAGAACGTGAAGGTCGCCCCATTAAATTGGATGAAGACCGATTGAACGACCTTCTTCATGAAAATCCTCGTCAGTTGACTAGAGAATTGGCTGTACAATTGGCGTGTGATCAGAAAACTGTAGTGAATCACTTTCATTCGATAGGGAAAGTTAAAAACTCGGTGCATGGGTTCCGCACGCTTTGAGCGAAAGCAACAAACTTCAACGCTCCACGATTGCCGCAGCTTTGCTTGCTCGTCACAAGGCTACTCGTGGATATAATGACAGATTTCTTTACCGCATCATCACTGGCGACGAAAAGTGGTGTGTTTATGTCAACATGAACCGTCGAAAATAATGGCTTAGCCCCAATAAAAAGGACTTCACCCACGAAAGACGAAGCTGTGTGTGTGGTGGGATTGTGAAGGAATCCTTCTTTATGAGCTCCTTGCGAACAACGAGATTGTCAATGCAGAACTCTACGTTCAACAAATGTATCGACTCGCCGAAGCTATTCGTGAAAAGCGACCTCATCGACGTTATGGAGTCCTTCTGCAACACGACAATGCTCGTCCTCACATTGCCAATATGACAAAAGACGCCATCTAAACGCTTAATTGGGAAATCCTGCCGCATCCTCCATATTCGACAGACTTGGCTCTATCGGATTTCCATCTGTTCTGATCGCTCTCCAACAATTTGCGCAGCGTTTCGTTCAATACTGACGTGGAATTAAGAACCTGGTTAGACGAATTCTTCGAGTCAAAATCCAGAGATTTTTATTGTAAAGGCATCGGAAAAACTAGTTGAACGTTGGGAAGAGGTCGTAAATAACAACACAGTAAATACATTATTGATTAAATTGCATATTGTTATCAATTAAAAATGAAGTTTTTCTAAAATTGTTAATGGTAATGAATAAATTTGATAAAACCGCAAGAACTTATTCCTCAACCCAATAAAATGAACATTTATTCAACAAGGAAGTTTCCATCATGATTGGCAATGATTTCCCATCGTTTAACTAAGCAGGGGATACCTCCTTTCTTGAAATATTTCATTCGGGTTGGATGTAATATAGGATTTTCTATCCTTTTTAGCATTTAGGTGATGGTGTAATGACTTGACTACATGGCAGTCACATGGTGCAAGGTTAGGTAAATCTGGAGGATGAGGAAGAACTTCCTAGCCTAACGCATTAAATTTTTTGCGTCAAAAGTGCCACGTAATGGCGTGTATTGCTTTGAAGGAGGAAGAGACCATTTCGTTTGATAAATCAAGTTATTTAATCAAGATCTTCATTTAAACATAGAATTTGTTGAACATTTAAACGTTGCAATTGTTGGAAAATTAGATATTGCAATTGTTGAATATTTAAACATTGCAATTGCTTAGCATTTAATCTTTGCAGTTGGTGAATAAGTAAACGTTGCAATTGTTGAACATTTAAAGGTTGCAATCGTTGAACATTTAAACCTTGCAATTGTTGAACATTTAAACGTTGCAATCGTTGAACATTTAAACGTTGCAATTGTTGAACATTTAAACGTTGCAATTGTTGGAAAATTAGATATTGCAATTGTTGAATATTTAAACATTGCAATTGCTTAGCATTTAATCTTTGCAGTTGGTGAATAAGTAAACGTTGCAATTGTTGAACATTTAAAGGTTGCAATCGTTGAACATTTAAACCTTGCAATTGTTGAACATTTAAACGTTGCAATCGTTGAACATTTAAACGTTGCAATTGTTGAACATTTAAACGTTGCAATCGTTGAACATTTAAACGTTGCAATTGTTGGAAAATTAGATATTGCAATTGTTGACTATTTAAACATTGCAATTGCTTAGCATTTAATCTTTGCAGTTGGTGAATAAGTAAACGTTGCAATTGTTGAACATTTAAACGTTGCAATCGTTGAACATTTAAACCTTGCAATTGTTGAACATTTAAACGTTGCAATCGTTGAACATTTAAACGTTGCAATTGTTGAACATTTAAACGTTGCAATTGTTGGAAAATTAGATATTGCAATTGTTGACTATTTAAACATTGCAATTGCTTAGCATTTAATCTTTGCAGTTGGTGAATAAGTAAACGTTGCAATTGTTGAACATTTAAACGTTGCAATCGTTGAACATTTAAACCTTGCAATTGTTGAACATTTAAACGTTGCAATCGTTGAACATTTAAACGTTGCAATTGTTGAACATTTAAACGTTGCAATTGTTGGAAAATTAGATATTGCAATTGTTGACTATTTAAACATTGCAATTGCTTAGCATTTCATCTTTGCAGTTGGTGAATAAGTAAACGTTGCAATTGTTGAACATTTAAACGTTGCAATCGTTGAACATTTAAACCTTGCAATTGTTGAACATTTAAACGTTGCAATCGTTGAACATTTAAACGTTGCAATTGTTGAACATTTAAACGTTGCAATTGTTGGAAAATTAGATATTGCAATTGTTGACTATTTAAACATTGCAATTGCTTAGCATTTAATCTTTGCAGTTGGTGAATAAGTAAACGTTGCAATTGTTGAACATTTAAACGTTGCAATCGTTGAACATTTAAACGTTGCAATTGTTGAACATTTAAACGTTGCAATTGTTGGAAAATTAGATATTGCAATTGTTGAACATTTAAACGTTGCCATTGTTGGAAAATTAGATATTGCAATTGTTGACTATTTAAACGTTGCAATTGTTGAACATTTAAACGTTGCAATCGTTGAACATTTAAACCTTGCAATTGTTGAACATTTAAACCTTGCAATCGTTGAACATTTAAACGTTGCAATTGTTGAACATTTAAACGTTGCAATTGTTGGAAAATTAGATATTGCAATTGTTGACTATTTAAACATTGCAATTGCTTAGCATTTAATCTTTGCAGTTGGTGAATAAGTAAACGTTGCAATTGTTGAACATTTAAACGTTGCAATCGTTGAACATTTAAACCTTGAAATTGTTGAACATTTAAACGTTGCAATCGTTGAACATTTAAACGTTGCAATTGTTGGAAAATTAGATATTGCAATCGTTGAATATTTAAACATTGCAATTGCTTAGCATTTAATCTTTGCAGTTGGTGAATAAGTAAACGTTGCAATTGTTGAACATTTAAACGTTGCAATCGTTGAACATTTAAACCTTGAAATTGTTGAACATTTAAACGTTGCAATCGTTGAACATTTAAACGTTGTAATTGTTGAACATTTAAACGTTGCAATTGTTGGAAAATTAGATATTGCAATTGTTGACTATTTAAACATTGCAATTGCTTAGCATTTAATCTTTGCAGTTGGTGAATAAGTAAACATTGCAATTGTTGAACATTTAAACGTTGCAATCGTTGAACATTTAAACCTTGCAATTGTTGAACATTTAAACCTTGCAATTGTTGAACATTTAAACGTTGCAATCGTTGAACATTTAAACGTTGCAATTGTTGAACATTTAAACGTTGCAATTGTTGGAAAATTAGATATTGCAATTGTTGAATATTTAAACATTGCAATTGCTTAGCATTTAATCTTTGCAGTTGGTGAATAAGTAAACGTTGCAATTGTTGAACATTTAAACGTTGCAATCGTTGAACATTTAAACGTTGCAATCGTTGAACATTTAAACCTTGCAATTGTTGAACATTTAAACGTTGCAATCGTTGAACATTTAAACGTTGCAATTGTTGAACATTTAAACGTTGTAATTGTTGGAAAATTAGATATTGCAATTGTTGATTATTTAAACATTGCAATTGCTTAGCATTTAATCTTTGCAGTTGGTGAATAAGTAAACGTTGCAATTGTTGAACATTTAAACGTTGCAATCGTTGAACATTTAAACGTTGCAATTGTTGAACATTTAAACGTTGCAATTGTTGGAAAATTAGATATTGCAATTGTTGACTATTTAAACATTGCAATTGCTTAGCATTTAATCTTTGCAGTTGGTGAATAAGTAAACGTTGCAATTGTTGAACATTTAAACGTTGCAATCGTTGAACATTTAAACGTTGCAATTGTTGAACATTTAAACGATGCAATCGTTGAACATTTAAACGTTGCAATTGTTGAACATTTAAACGTTGCAATTGTTGGAAAATTAGATATTGCAATTGTTGACTATTTAAACATTGCAATTGCTTAGCATTTAATCTTTGCAGTTGGTGAATAAGTAAACGTTGCAATTGTTGAACATTTAAAGGTTGCAATCGTTGAACATTTAAACCTTGCAATTGTTGAACATTTAAACGTTGCAATCGTTGAACATTTAAACGTTGCAATTGTTGAACATTTAAACGTTGCAATTGTTGGAAAATTAGATATTGCAATTGTTGACTATTTAAACATTGCAATTGCTTAGCATTTAATCTTTGCAGTTGGTGAATAAGTAAACGTTGCAATTGTTGAACATTTAAACGTTGCAATCGTTGAACATTTAAACCTTGCAATTGTTGAACATTTAAACGTTGCAATTGTTGGAAAATTAGATATTGCAATTGTTGACTATTTAAACATTGCAATTGCTTAGCATTTAATCTTTGCAGTTGGTGAATAAGTAAACGTTGCAATTGTTGAACATTTAAACGTTGCAATCGTTGAACATTTAAACCTTGCAATTGTTGAACATTTAAACCTTGCAATCGTTGAACATTTAAACGTTGCAATTGTTGAACATTTAAACGTTGCAATTGTTGGAAAATTAGATATTGCAATTGTTGACTA
The DNA here is from genome assembly GCA_963969495.1 of Ceratothoa steindachneri. Taxonomy (NCBI): domain Eukaryota; kingdom Metazoa; phylum Arthropoda; class Malacostraca; order Isopoda; family Cymothoidae; genus Ceratothoa; species Ceratothoa steindachneri. The sequence goes on along the minus strand of OZ018333.1, from coordinate 94,341,207 downwards.
TTTAAACATTGCAATTGCTTAGCATTTAATCTTTGCAGTTGGTGAATAAGTAAACGTTGCAATTGTTGAACATTTAAACGTTGCAATTGTTGGAAAATTAGATATTGCAATTTTTGAACATTTAAACGTTGCATTGTTGGAAAATTAGATATTGCAATTGTTGAATATTTAAACATTGCAATTGCTTAACATTTAATCTTTGCAGTTGGTGAATAAGTAAACGTTGCAATTGTTGAACATTTAAACGTTGCAATCGTTGAACATCTAAACGTTGCAATTGTTGGAAAATTAGATATTGCAATTGTTGAATATTTAAACATTGCAATTGCTTAGGATTTAATCTTTGCAGTTGGTGAATAAGTAAACGTTGCAATTGCTGAACATTTTAATATTGCAATTTTAGTAACATTTAAATATTGCAAGTGTTGAATATTTAAAAGTTGAAATTGCCGAACATTTAAATATTTAAATTGTTAAGCAATTAAAACTTTCGATTGTTGAACATTTAGAGGTTGCAATTGTTGACCATTTACACGTTTCAATTTTGAACATTTAAACATTGGATTTGTTCAACATGTAAACGTTGCAATTGTTGAACATGTATACAGTGCAATTGTTGAACATTTAAACATTACAATTGTGAACATTTAAAGGTTGTAATCGCTGAAACTTTAAACGTTGCAATTGTTGAAAATTTTAGCGTTGCAATTGTTAAACATTTAAATGTTTCAATTGTTGTACATTTAAACGTTTTAATTGGTGATCATTTTAAAGTTTCAATTGTTAAACATTTTGACTTTGCAATTGTTGAACATTTAAAGAGTGCTTTTTTAACATTTAAACTTTGCATTTGTTGAACAGTTTAACGTTCCATTCGTTGAGCATTTTAACTTCGAAATTGTTGAACATTTAAACATTGTAAATGTTGAACAATTAAACGTTGGAATCGTTGGACATTTAAACGTTATAATTGCTAAACATTTTAATTTTAATACTGTTGAATATTTTAACTTTGCAATTGTTGAACATTTAAACGTTACAATTGTTAACCATTTAGCTATGCAATTGTTGAAGATTTAAACGTTGCAATCATTGAACATTTTAACTTTGCAATTGTTGGGCATTTTAACTTTGAAATTATTGAACATTTAAACGTTTCAATTATTGGCCATTTACACGTTGCAATTTTTGAACATTTAAACATTGGATTTGTTGAACATGTAAATACTGCAATTGTTGAACATGTAAACGATGCAATTGTTGAACATTTAAAGGGTTTTTATAGAATTCTGTGCAAATCTTGTCAACAAAAAGCCAGTCCTCAAAAAGCCTACATGTGAGAATTAAACAACATAAGTACTGTTGTCGAACGGGGCAAACTTCAAATGCACTGTTTATTCATCAATCTACTTTGAACCATCAAATAGATTGGTCTAAGGCGAAATCCATTATTTTTGTGCCCAATTTTATTGAAAGAAATTTAATGGAATCGGCCATGATCAAATTCTCCCATAACATTAATTAACAATCTAATTGAGGGTCTTTTTAAATTAGATAATTGGATCATGAATAATATTTGTTTACAATATAAATTTAATTTGTTGAATTGATTTGTATATTGTAGTTCTGCGCAGTATGTTTGAATGACGTCACATTTGTCTGTTTATTGACTGTTTCTCTATTCCATTGTTCTTTTGCCCCTGATGATGTAAACACGAAAGCGCTTAGGCTTATTCTGTGTATTATTTTCCTTTGGGATATTTCAAGCCACGTGTTTTTTGTTGATTATTTTTGCATATATATATATATATATATATATATATATATATATATATATATATATATATATATATATATATATATATATGTATATATATATATATATATATATATATATATATATATATATATATATATATATATATATATATATATATATATATATGCTAAGTTGCATTATTTGTATAGGGCGATAAAACGTGCTTCTTCGCGCTTCAGTGACTATCAACAGTGCCAGGATGGAGGCATTGGGGAGTTGGAGGGGGGAGGGACGAGTCGAGTGTTAGGCAGTGGTGCCAAACTCGAAACCGATCTCGAAATTCAATTCTCTGGATCGAGTCTCTAAATTAAAAAAAAAAAAAATCTTCCCTAAACCAATCTCATCATTTCTGAAAAGGGGAACCCCGGCGGTGCGGGTCGACCCCCCCCCCCTCCCTTCCCCCTTCACTGTCAACCTCCTCGCTGCCTCTATGTTCCGCCACAACATTTCTGTACTCCAATCTTCTCGTAAAAGGAGAAGCAAATGTTTGTGGCAGATTTGGAAGGCGACATAATATACCCTACACCCCTTATCCCTTCGGGGGGGGGGATTAAGTTAGAAAATCTGTTCTGGTTTCGAACGTGTCTCGAACGTGTCTCGAACGTGTTTGGAATACGTCCGAACACTCCCCCCCCCCTCCATAAGGCAATCGGGGAAAGAGTCAGAAAGGAGAGAGAAATCGAGCGAATAACGATGGCAGTTCGCTTATGGCAGAATGGGATCTAGGAAAATGAGGGAGAAGAGAGGATGGCAACGAATAATAAGGGCATTTCACTAATGTAACCAACGAGGTAAACTCAGGGAGAGACATAAAAAGGGTGAGCAGAAGGACCGGGGGATTGTGACGTGATGGAAAAAGTTCGCTGGAAGCAAACAGGAACCCAAGGGTTCAATCTTGACCCTCCCCACACCCGGTCGCTCAAGGATTTTGCGATCCCAGTTCTCTTCCTCCGTGTATATTCCTTCCTTTATCCTCATCCTCTTCCTCTTTCCTTCGTTTATGTCCTGAATTCGCCTTTTCGAATAAGGGAGAAAATCACTGTTGAGGAGGAAAAGGATTTCCCAAAAGACAAATGAAAGCTGACGGGACACAGCAGCACATTCAATACAAACAGGAAACTAAGATATATTTATATATATATATATATATATATATATATATATATATATATATATATATATATATATATATATACATATATATATATATATATATATATATATATATATATATATATATATATATATATATATATATATATATATATATATATATATATATATATATATATATATATATATATATATATATATATATATATATATATATATATATATATATATATACCCAAAGGAAAGAAAAACTGTTCAGTCGATTAGCGTCGTGGTTCTGATAGCGAAGAGCGCTTAAAGACACAGGTTCGAATCCAACTCTTTTTTTTTTTCACTTTCATGAAGCGGTTAAAATAGTTTCGCCTATTTTCCCCGTTTCTAAAAATCCATCTATTCCAAAGCGTTTTACTAGGTGGTTGTGATGCCAGTTTACCTTTCCCTGTGCTATTAACTACATTTCTTGTATATCGTAGTATATCACATGTTATGTGATTTCCATGTATATATATATAGTCTTCAACAAAATTTGCATATATATATATATATATATATGCAAATTTTGTTGAAGACTATACAATATATTTTGAGTTATTATAAAGCTTACAGTCTTTATCGGGGCAGTTGAACTCGTAAACTATGTTGATTGACTTGAGATTTGAGGAATTTAGGCAGGTGTTGTTTTTCATCGGGAGATTGATGGCTTTTGTTGTTTTATAAAAATGATGAGTTGGATTTTATCCATTTGATTTTCAACCTTAATGTTACGGTTAATAATCCCCTTGATGTTTTTTTCATCTATTTTATAGGCTGTAGACATCTGAATTCTGTAATAAACTTTGATGTTGTTGACTCCTCCATGATTACTTTCAGTTTTATCCGCATGTTTGTAATGGTTATTTAAAAATGATTGTAGTTGTTTATCAATCATGCTGTTTGAGAAACCATTATTCACGAGTAGTTGCTTTACTCGTGCTTTTCTTGGTGGAAAAGTTCTCACGTAGAGCGGCATTTGTAAGCTCGTCCGATGTATGAGCCGATTACGCTTATTTTGTACCTTTCAGGGCATTCGCTATCTGCATTGAGGCATCTTCCCATGTCCGTACTTTTCCTATGTACTTTAGTGATGTAGTTGCCATTGATGTTTTGAGCGCGTGAAACTGGAAACTGGAGTTTAAAGGCAAAAGAAAAGAATATTGAAAGAAACCCCAGAGCAAAGATGGTTTCAGAATTTTCGCTCGGGGAAACGGTTAGTCTTAAATATGATCCTTGTTCAAGACGAGCAGCGGAATTTCATCAAAGCCTTTAAAAATAACAGTGCAAGAAAATCCGACTCTAACTTAACAAATTGACTGAAAAATACTTTTAACTCATTCCACTTTACAAAGTCATTTAGTAGAGATGGGGTTGGTTTCCCGATTGGGGCAATGGATACCTCGTGACCTGTCAGAGGTACACTTGCAATAAAGAATCGACCTTTGTTCATCTCTTGGTGACTATACCCTTAATGATAGCAGCTAGTTGGATGCTTTAGAAGGGAGGGGGGGAATGTCCATCTATCCTCTTTCGACTAAAAAGTGAACCATTGTTAGTAAGATTGTTACAGGAGACGAATATTGGGTTTGGGTACACTAATATTAAAGGTTCTAGGCAATGGATTAATCCTGTGGGGGAGGGGGAACCAATACCCACAGGTAAAACGGGGGTATCATCCATGGAAGAGTCAATTATGCATATGAATGACCATTATCCATTTTGAACTTCTTTACCCAAATCAGACAATCACCAGAGGTTTAATGTGCCTAGTTTGACTATTTACAGACAATCCCTAGAGGTTTACTGTGCCTAGTTTGACCAGTTACAGAGAATCACCAGAGATTTACTGTGCCTAGTTCGACCAGTTACAGAGAATCACCAGAGTTTTACTGTGCCGAGTTTGACCAATTACATGCGGCACTCGAAGAAAAAGGGCCATCATTAGTCAATAGAAGAGAGCTCCTTCAGCAAGAAATACAAACTCCTATTGAAATAGGTGCCATACAAAAGGTTACAAGAGGTACCATACAAAAGGATACAAAAAAAAATATTGATTGGGAACCAATGAATCATTCTTCATCCTCACCCGATTTAGCCCCATCGAATTATTATCTCTTTAGGGGGTCAGCGAATACCTGAAGATGCCGACACCAGAAGAGGTCGCAACAATCTTAAACAACTTCTTGAGATCAAAGTCAAACGATTTTTACAAACTGGTATTGAGTGACAAATGGAGGCTAGTGATAAAAACTGGTAGAAAGTATATGACTTATTAAATTGATAAATAAATACTTATTTAAATAAAAATAACTTTAAATAGATGTTATTTGATTTTTATCCATAAAATAATGATAAACATCAAAATGCTCCTTTATTTATGAGATGACCTAATACAACATCGAAATAAAGAATTTATTAGTCGTTGCAGGTGACTTGATAAGTTACTATGTCAGTCCGTAGACTATATCATTCGAATGAGAATGTGAAACAACATAGGGGTTTCAAATTTCGTTAGAATCAGACAAATAATTACGATGTTATTGCCAAATAAGTCCAGGACTAATCTCGGGAGATCTTTGACATTTATATCATTCAAAAGAGAATGTAAAACAAAATAACAGTTTTGAATTTCGTTAGAATCGGCAGAATAGTTACGATTTTATTGCCAAATAAGTCCAGTACTAACCTTGGGAGGACATTGGTAATTATATATATATATATATATATATATATATATATATATATATATATATATATATATATATATATATATATATATATATATATAAGTGGCAAACGAATTGATGGACGCAAACTTCAGGCGAAGTATAAACAAGATGACCAAGATAGAGCCGTAGATGCCTCGTAACATTTATTTCAAACGTTTCAGGATTATAACTAATCCAGTGGGAGAGGTTGTAGGAAAAGTGAGGAAGTAGAGTATAAACACAGGCTGTCAGAAATAAGGAGAAGCGGCTAAGCTGGGGCAGGATGGGACGCTGAGTCCCGTTAACACGGCGGCCAGGAAGGCAAATCGCGCCGCCCCTTACGGAGAAATATCATTCTAAAGGGAATGTAAAACAACATAAAGGTTTCAAATTTTGTTAGAATCGGCCCAATAGTTACGATGTTATTGCCAAATCATTCCCGGACTAACCTTGGGGGGACCTTGGCAATCATACCCTTCGAAAAAGAATGTAAAACAACATAAGGGTTTCAAATTTCGTTAGAATCGGCCCAATAGTTACGATGTTATTGCCAAATCATTCCCGGACTAACCTTGGGAGGACCTTGGCAATCATACCCTTCGAAAAAGAATGTAAAACAACATAAGGGTTTCAAATTTCGTTAGAATCGGCCCAATAGTTACGATGTTATTGCCAAATCATTCCCGGACTAACCTTGGGAGGACCTTGGCAATCATACCCTTCGAAAAAGAATGTAAAACAACATAAGGGTTTCAAATTTCGTTAGAATCGGCTACATTGGTAGCTTCCCCGGCGTAACAGAGTAACACCGCGTTATGGTATCAGGATATGGAAAATGAACGAGCACGTTATTGATAGCCGTGCCGCCCCGCACTAACAACTCTTTGCAAGGCTTGCATATCCATCTCCAACAATCATTACATCATGCCATATCAACATATAGGTCTTTATTCAAGTGTTGAAAAAGGAGCAAAGACTTAACGTAGTCATCCGCCAAATTCTTGCATAGCATCCACCCAGACCTAGGAAGAAAATGTAGCAAGATTTGTCAACCATAATTGCAACTATTGTAGAGCATTTGAGACCCACGATGTGGTATCTTATTTCAGAAGAATTGGATATAATTTGAAATTTTAATACCCATTTTTTTTTTTTTTTGCTTAGTGGTACTTTATATTTGATACAGAATTTGTAGTTAAAACAATTTCTAGATTCTAAAATATATGTTTCCGTTTTTATCTTTAAATTATTGCCTTTTGTCGAATATTTGAATCGCTTTTTCTTCATTAAAATGTCTGTATACAAAGCTATTTTTTTCCATAAATAACCGAATGCGGAAAACCTTAGCATAGTCTGAATTTTACATAAGGCCATAGGACCGATCACACTATTCAAACTCTGGTTAAAATTCTAAATACTTAAAAATTCGAAATACTTAGAAATTTAAAAAACTTAATTCTAAATATTTAAAAATTCTAAATAGTTAATATGTTTGAAATACATAAAATTCTAAATACTTAAAAATTCTAAATAGTTAATATGTTTGAAATACATAAAATTCTAAATACTTAAAAATTCTAAATACTAAAAATTCGAAATACTTAAAAATTCTAAATACTTAAAAATTCTAAATACTTAAAAATTCAAAATACTTAAAAATTCTAAATACAAATTCCAAATACTTACAAATTCGAAATACTTAAAAATTCGAAATACTTACAAATTCTAAATACTTAAAATTCGAAATACTTACAAATTCGAAATACTTACAAATTCGAAATACTTAAAAATTCTAAATACTTAAAAATTCGAAATACTTACAAATTAGAAATACTTACAAATTCAAAAATACGTAAAAATTCGAAATACTTAAAAATTCGAAATACTTAAAAATTCGAAATACTTAAAAAATCGAAATACTTAAAAATTCGAAATACAAATGCGAAATAATTACAAATTCGAAATACTTAAAAATTTGAAATACTTAAAAATTTGAAATACTAACAAATTCTAAATACTAAAAATTCGAAATACTTAAAAATTCTAAATACTTAAAAATTCTAAATACTTAAAAATTCCAAATACTTAAAAATTCCAAATACTTACAAATTCCAAATACTTACAAATTCCAAATACTTAAAAATTCAAAATACAAATTCTAAATACTTTAAAATTCGAAATACTTACAAATTCGAAATACTTACAAATTCGAAATACGTAAAATTCTAAATACTTAAAAATTCGAAATACTTACAAATTAGAAATACTTACAAATTGAAAAATACGGAAAAATTCAAAATACTTAAAAATTCGAAATACTTAAAAATTCGAAATACTTAAAAATTCGAAATAAAAATGCGAAATAATTACAAATTCGAAATACTTAAAAATTCGAAATACTTAAAAATTTGAAATACTAACAAATTCGAAATACGTAAAAATTCGAAATACTTAAAAATTCTCAATACTTAAATATTCGAAATACTTAAAAATTCGAAATACTTACAAATTCTAAATACTTACGAATTCGAATTACCAAAAAATTCGAAATACTTACAAATTCGAAATGCTTAAAAATTCTAAATACTTAAAAATTCGAAATACCAAAAAATTCGAAATACTTACAAATTCGAAATACTTAAAAATTCTAAATACTTAAAAATTCTAAATACTTAAAAATTCGAAATACTTACAAATTCTGAAATACTTAAAAATTAAAAATACTTAAAAATTTAAAATACTTAAAAATTCAAAATACTTAAAAATTCGAAATACTTACAAATTCGAAATACAAATTCAAAATAGTTAAAAATTCGAAATACTTAAAAAATCGAAATACTTATAAATTCGAAATACTTAAAAAATCGAAATACAAATTCGAAATACTTACAAATTTTAAATACTTAAAAATTCGAAATACTTAAAAATTCGAAATACTTAAAAATTCGAAATACTTAAAAATTCGAAATACTTACCAATTCGAAATACTTACAAATTTGAAATACTTAAAAAATCGAAATACCTAAAAATTCTAAATACCTAAAAATTCGAAATACTTAAAAATTCGAAATACTTACAAATTCTAAATACTTACAAATTCGAAATATTTCAAAATTCGAAATACTTAAAAAATCGAAATACTTAAAAATTCAAAATACTTAAAAATTCATAATACTTACAAATTCGAAATACTTAAAAATTCAAAATACTGAAAAATTCGAAATACTTAAAAATTCGAAATACTTATAAATTCGAAATACTTAAAAATTCGAAATACTTAAAAAATCGAAATACAAATTCGAAATACTTACAAATTTTAAATACTTAAAAATTCGAAATACTTAAAAATTCGAAATACTTACAAATTTGAAATACTTAAAAATTCGAAATACTTATAAATTCGAAATACAAATTTGAAATACTTAAAAAATCGAAATACCTAAAAATTCGAAATACTTAAAAAATCGAAATACAAATTCGAAATACTTACAAATTTTAAATACTTAAAAATTCGAAATACTTAAAAATTCGAAATACTTAAAAATTTGAAATACTTAAAAATTCGAAATACTTATAAATTCGAAATACTTAAAATTTCGAAATACTTAAAAATCGGAAATACAAATTCGTAATACTTAAATATTCGAAATACTTAAAAATTCGAAATACTTACAAATTTTAAATACTTAAAAATTCGAAATATTTAAAAATTCGAAATACTTATACATTCGAAATACTTACAAATTCGAAATACTTACAATTCAAAATACTTACAAATTCAAAAATACGTAAAAATTCGAAATACTTAAAAATTCGAAATACTTAAAAATTTGAAATACTTAAAAATTCGAAATACTTACAAATTCGAAATACAAATGCGAAATACTTACAAATTCGAAATACTTAAAAATTCTAAATACTTAAAAATTCGAAATACTTACAAATTAGAAATACTTACAAATTGAAAAATACGGAAAAATTCAAAATACTTAAAAATTCGAAATACTTAAAAATTCGAAATACTTAAAAATTCGAAATAAAAATGCGAAATAATTACAAATTCGAAATACTTAAAAATTCGAAATACTTAAAAATTTGAAATACTAACAAATTCGAAATACGTAAAAATTCGAAATACTTAAAAATTCTAAATACTTAAATATTCGAAATACTTAAAAATTCGAAATACTTACAAATTCTAAATACTTACGAATTCGAATTACCAAAAAATTCGAAATACTTACAAATTCGAAATGCTTAAAAATTCTAAATACTTAAAAATTCGAAATACCAAAAAATTCGAAATACTTACAAATTCGAAATACTTAAAAATTCTAAATACTTAAAAATTCTAAATACTTAAAAATTCGAAATACTTACAAATTCTGAAATACTTAAAAATTAAAAATACTTAAAAATTTAAAATACTTAAAAATTCAAAATACTTAAAAATTCGAAATACTTACAAATTCGAAATACTTAAAAATTCAAAATACTTAAATATTCGAAATACTTAAAAATTCGAAATACTTACAAATTCTAAATACTTACGAATTCGAATTACCAAAAAATTCGAAATACTTACAAATTCGAAATGCTTAAAAATTCTAAATACTTAAAAATTCGAAATACCAAAAAATTCGAAATACTTACAAATTCGAAATACTTAAAAATTCTAAATACTTAAAAATTCTAAATACTTAAAAATTCGAAATACTTACAAATTCTGAAATACTTAAAAATTAAAAATACTTAAAAATTTAAAATACTTAAAAATTCAAAATACTTAAAAATTCGAAATACTTACAAATTCGAAATACAAATTCAAAATAGTTAAAAATTCGAAATACTTAAAAAATCGAAATACTTATAAATTCGAAATACTTAAAAAATCGAAATACAAATTCGAAATACTTACAAATTTCAAATACTTAAAAATTCGAAATACTTAAAAATTCGAAATACTTAAAAATTCGAAATACTTAAAAATTCGAAATACTTACCAATTCGAAATACTTACAAATTTGAAATACTTAAAAAATCGAAATACCTAAAAATTCTAAATACCTAAAAATTCGAAATACTTAAAAATTCGAAATACTTACAAATTCTAAATACTTACAAATTCGAAATATTTCAAAATTCGAAATACTTAAAAAATCGAAATACTTGAAAATTCAAAATACTTAAAAATTCATAATACTTACAAATTCGAAATACTTAAAAATTCAAAATACTGAAAAATTCGAAATACTTAAAAATTCGAAATACTTATAAATTCGAAATACTTAAAAATTCGAAATACTTAAAAAATCGAAATACAAATTCGAAATACTTACAAATTTTAAATACTTAAAAATTCGAAATACTTAAAAATTCGAAATACTTACAAATTTGAAATACTTAAAAATTCGAAATACTTATAAATTCGAAATACAAATTTGAAATACTTAAAAAATCGAAATACCTAAAAATTCGAAATACTTAAAAAATCGAAATACAAATTCGAAATACTTACAAATTTTAAATACTTAAAAATTCGAAATACTTAAAAATTCGAAATACTTAAAAATTTGAAATACTTAAAAATTCGAAATACTTATAAATTCGAAATACTTAAAATTTCGAAATACTTAAAAATCGGAAATACAAATTCGTAATACTTAAATATTCGAAATACTTAAAAATTCGAAATACTTACAAATTTTAAATACTTAAAAATTCGAAATATTTAAAAATTCGAAATACTTATACATTCGAAATACTTACAAATTCGAAATACTTACAATTCAAAATACTTACAAATTCAAAAATACGTAAAAATTCGAAATACTTAAAAATTCGAAATACTTAAAAATTTGAAATACTTAAAAATTCGAAATACTTACAAATTCGAAATACAAATGCGAAATACTTACAAATTCGAAATACTTAAAAATTTGAAATACTAACAAATTCGAAATACTGAAAAATTCGAAATACTCTTAAAATTCGAAATACCTATATATTCGAAATACAAATTCTAAATACTTACAAATTCGACATACCAAAGAATTCGAAATACTTACAAATTTGAAATACTTAAAATTCTAAATACTTAAAAATTCGAAATACAAATTCGAAATACTTAAAAATTCTAAATACTTAAAAATTGAAAATACTTAAAAATTCGAAATACTTAAAAATTCGAAATACAAATTCAAAATAATTCAAAATTCGAAATACTTAAAAATTCAAAATACAAATTCGAAATACTTAAAAATTTGAAATATTTAAAAATTCTAAATACTTAAAAATTCTAAATACTTACAAATTCGAAATACAAATTCGAAATACCTTAAAATTCTAAATACTTACAAATTCGAAATACTTGAAAATTCGAAAAAATTAAAAAATCGAAATACTTAAAAATTCAAAATACTTACAAATTTGAAATACTTACAAATTCGAAATACTTAAAAAATCTAAATACTTACAAATTCGAAATACTTAAAAATTCTAAATACTTAAAAATTCGAAATACTTACAAATTCGAAATACTTACAAATTCGAAATACTTAAAAATTCAAAATACTTAAAAATTTGAAATATTTAAAAATTCGAAATACTTAAAAATTCGAAATACTTCATAATTCGAAATACTTACAAATTCGAAATACTTACAAATTCGAAATACTTAAAAATTCGAAAAAATTAAAAAATCTAAATACTTAAAAATTCAAAATACTTACAAATTCGAAATACTTACAAATTCGAAATACTTAAAAATCTAAATACTTACAAATTCGAAATACTTAAAAATTCTAAATACTTAAAAATTCGAAATACAAATTCGAAATACTTAAAAATTCGAAATACCTTAAAATTCGAAATACTTACAAATTCGAAATACCTTAAAATTCGAAATACTTACAAATTCGAAATACTTACAAATTCGAAATACTTAAAAATTCGAAATGCAAATTTGAAATACTTAAAAATTCAAAATACTTAAAAATTTGAAATATTTAAAAATTCGAAATACTTAAAAATTCGAAATACTTCATAATTCGAAATACACATTCGAAATACAAATACGAAATACTTACAAATTCGAAATACTTAAAATTCGAAAAAAAAAAAATCGAAATACTTAAAAATTCAAAATACTTACAAATTCGAAATACTTACAAATTCGAAATACTTAAAAAATCTAAATACTTAAAAATTCGAAATACTTAAAAATTCTAAATACTTAAAAATTCGAAATACAAATTCGAAATACTTAAAAATTAGAAATAACTTAAAATTCGAAATACTTACAAATTCGAAATACTTAAAAATTCGAAATACTTAAAAATTGGAAATACAAATTTGAAATACTTACAAATTCGAAATACTTAAAAATTCGAAATACTTACAAATTCTAAATACCTTAAAATTCGAAATACTTACAAATTCGAAATACTTAAAAATTCAAAATACTTACAAATTCGAAATACTTAAAAATTCGAAATACTTGAAAATTCTATATACTTAAAAACTCAAAATTAAAAAAATTTAAATACTTAAAATTCGAAATACTTAAATATTTGAAAACCTTAAATATTCGAAATACTCAAAATTTCTAAATTCTGAAAACTTCGAAATACTTAAAAATTCGAAATACTTAAAACTTGAGATAATTAAAAATTCTAAATACTTACAAATTCGAAATACTTAAAAATTCGATATAATTAAAAAATTGAAATACTTAAAAATTCGAAATACTTAAAAATTCTAGATAATTAAAAATTTCGAAATACTTAAAATTCTAAATACTTAAAAATTCTAAATACTTAAAAATTTGAAATACTTACAAATTCGAAAATACTTAAAAATTCGAAATACTTAAAAAATGTAAATACCTAAAAATTCTAAATACATTAAAATTCTAATACTTAAAAATTTTAAATACTTAAAAATTCTAAATACTTTAAAATTATGCTTGGCTGCAATGATTTCCCTTTAAATAGCGCTACAATATGGGCCAAATATATGAACAGCGGGTTAAATAAGGTGAATATTCTATTAATTATTTTTATTAATAAAAATATTCCAGATAAAATAAAAAAGGTATCAAGGTTTTAAGCATAAAAAAAATTATTTATAATAAGAGGTCAGGTAATTATTTATCACTAGTCAAAGGATAAACAATATTGTTTGCTTTTCGGTTTATTGAAATCGGCTAACATCAGGCTCGGATCAGGGAAGAGGGTGGGGTGGGGGATGCCCTCCCTCCAAATTTCAGACTTGTTTATGTTTATATTTTTTTAATAAGACATACTTGTATTCTGAAATTCATAGAATATATAAAAAACAGTTTTTAAGCAGTTGGTTCGAATGTATCTAATATGATACATGTCTAATATAAAGGTAAATCTCAAAAATAATTATTAAATTCAGTTTTATTCCTTTTATGACGTCCAAAAACTTGAAAAATAATTCATAATTTTCTGATGTGTAGAAAAGAAATTGGATCTGAGAGAGTCGTTGTTCAATCCCGTGTACGATAACCATTATTTAATGATCAATGTTGTGTAAGATAACCATTATTAATGATCGATGCCCTTTTTTCAGAGTCACCATTTTTATCCTGGATCCGCCACTGGCTAGCATGAGTAGGAGAGCCACATAATAATTGAAGCTATTGTATTTAAATATGCCTCGGCTAAATTTAGGAACAGACACAGTTTGCCCTTATCTCCCTAACTGTTCAACGCAGTTTTATGAACGTGCATTACAAACTTTCAGCGCAGTTTTATGAACGTGTATAACAAGCTTCAGCGCAGTTTTATGAACGTGTATAACAAGCTTCGGCGCAGTTTTATGAACGTGCATAACGAGCTTCGGCGCAGTTTTATGAACGTACATAACGAGCTTCAGCGCAGTTTTATAAACGAGGTGGTTCGCTAACATGCCTTTATCTAGGTGGTTTCCTACCGGATAATGAAATAGACATAAAAGTCAGTATGACAATCGCTGGTGAGCCCGAGGTCACCAGGGACCGGTCCTCTTTGGGGAAGAGGTACCAGGAAGTATTATGTTTTGACACCAAACAGTGTTCAGGTGAACCTTCGTCGCCCCCGGGGCAGAGGGATCTGTTCTGTGTCCGAGGTATGTGGATATAGATAACTGTCGGCAGGATTCCTTGGAACAGTGTCTCTGTGTGTGTGTGTGTGTGTGTGTGTGTGTGTGTGTTGTGCTGCGAAGAGGGGAGAGAAAAGAAAGCAGTGTTGTGTGTGTGATGACAAGTGTAAGAGATCTACCCACCCCAGTACAGGGGTGAGCACTGCGCGTCCACCATGCCGGGATCGAACCCGGTACCGCGATTTAGCGGACCAACGTCGTATCCACTCGGCTAACAAGAGCTTAATGCATTTGGCAGTTAGAGAGCGCACCAGCAGTATAAATAAATTATATATATATATATATATATATATATATATATATATATATATATATATATATATTCTATATTAAGAAGAACCTTATTTATTCCGGTTTCTTTTAAAATGATTTATATATTAAAATCGTTATTGGTCGGTCTTTAAACATAGATAAATTAAAAGCCTAATTGTATTACAAATCACTATCACGAATTTTACAACTCTGTAAATCCGAAATTATATAAACGGGAATTAACACAACTGTGGATTAGAAAATTGCAATTGTCTATTTAATACTGGTATTTTTACCTTTCGGCGGTGTGTGTGTGTGTGTGAGAGAGAGACAGAGACAGAGACAGATAGAAAGAGAGAGTGAGCGAAACAAGATAAGGGGTGTAAGCATAGGAATCTGTCGAAACTTACTACTTCTAAATATGCAAATGTAAATTTTGTTTCTGTAACATTGACTTTCCTTTGTGTCAAGATCGATTTTCATTTATATAATATTAAATTATGTTTCGGGAACATTGATTTTTCATTCGTGTAAAATTGAATTTCGTTTCTGTAACATTGAATTTCCTTGGTGTAAAATGGAATTTCGTTTGTGAAAAATAGACTTGCATAGAGTATACTTTTCCATGCAGTTTTTCAGAAGCAGTTGTCCATAGTGGCAATTATCATGGGTGGAACATTTCTACGGTGGCAGTTGTCAGGTGGTATTTCTCCAGGTGGTGGTTATCTCTAGTGATAGTTATCCTGGGTAACAAATTTCCACAGGGGCATTTGTCTGTGTGACAGTTGTAAGTTGTCCCCGACGGCAGGTTTGCATCGTGGTGATTTCTTCGGTGGCATTTTTTCGTGTGGCAGTTGTCTGATGGTGGTTCTCCAGGTGGCAGTTGTTTGTGGTGGCAGTTATCCTGGGTAGCAGATTTCCACGTAGGCATTTTTCTGAGTTACTCTTTTTCCGGGTGTAGTTCTCCAAATAGCAGTTGTCCTTGACGGCAGATTTCCACGGATGCATTTGTCTGGGTGACAGTTGTCCGGTGTTAGTTCCGCAGATGGCAGTTGTCCCCAGTGGCAGTTGTCCCCAGTGGCAGTCGTCCCTTGGGACAGAAATCACGGTGACATTTGTATGGGTGACAGTTGTCTGGTGGTAGTTCACCAGGTGACAAAGGTCCCTGATGACAGATTTCCACGGTAGCAATTTTCTGGTGGCAGGAATGTTTGATGTCTCAAGGCCTGATTGGTGTCTCAAATTATGATTGGTGGTAGTTCTCCAGCAGATGCAGTTGTCCCCTGTGACAATTGTGTCCCTGGTGGCAGATTTCTACAAAGGCATTTGTCTGGGATACAGAGGTCCGGTGGTAGTTCTCCAGATGGCAGTTGTCCCTTGTGGTATATTTATACAGGTGCATTTAGCTGGGTGGCAGTTATCCGGTGATAGTTCTCCAGGTGGCAGTTTACCCTGGTAGGTACCAAATTTCCGCGTGTCAATTGTCCTGTAGTAGTTCTCCAAGTGGTAGTGATCCTAGAACCCGCGATCAGATATGTCTTCTCGAGCGTTACAGACTTCACGCACCGCTTCATTGGCTACTGCCCCCTGCGAGCAACGAAATATTTTAACTCTTCGGAAGGAATCGAAACCTAGTATGGAAATCCATCGCCTCTTTGTATAGTCTTTTTATATTCCTGTGGGTTGATAGGAATTTCCCTTCAACACAAGCAGTTTTCCTTCTCGCCCCCAATGTCTGGGTGACATAACTTTGCTGCTGTTATTAAAATTCGGGGGGGGGGGCGGCGATCTTTTTAATTGATAATAAATTATAATTAAATTATTTTTTCAGTTTGATTTGCATCTTTACATTAATCTCTCCCCAAATTTGAGAGAAAACGAACAAATCAAAGAAAACAATTTAAAGGGTAATTAAAATAAAATACCTCGTACCCGCCATAATCCCCTTTTTACTTATAATATTAACTTTGAATTTTGGTCAATCTTACGATTCGTATCCCGGTCGCTTCCCCGCTAACGAGTCTCCTTGTTCCCATAATAATTCGTCCATTTCACAATATGTTTCACCTAACTGTCTCATTAACTGTCTTTTTATTACTTGTTCCTGAGGGAGAGCGTAGCAAGCGGGGGTAAGGTATTGGGGGACGTAGCATATAGCAACCAATAGTACGGCTCTAAATCGCCTTCCAGTAACCAAACACAATAAAACATTAATTGTAGTGGTCACTAAAGTGTGATATTCATATTTTTAGATTATTCGTATATTAGTTTAGTTATCCAAGTGTTTTGTTACTGGAAGCCGATTTTGAGCCGTACTATGGCTTGCTATATGGGGGGCTACGCCCCTATACCCCCTCGCTTGTTATGCTCGCCCTCAGGAACAAGTAGTAAAACGATAGTTAGTGAGACAGTTAGGTGAAACATATTGGGAAATGGGCGAATTATTATGGGAACAAGGAGACTCGCGAGCGGGGAACGGATCGTAAGGTTTCTCTGAATTTCTAAAATATAACAAATCCCTCCCATCGAAAAAATAAATTAAAATAAAAATAATAAAAAATGTAAACTACACGTACCCTCCCCCCCCCACCGCCCCCGCCCCATCCATAAACACCCGTAAAACAGAAAACGGATAAGACAAATTCCTGTACCAAATAACCCTAACGTTACCCTTGAGTCTCAGCATCCCACAAAAATGAGCGAATAAATAGACGCACACATACTTATACACGCGTACACAGGCTCGCGTGTACGAATACTGTTTATGGTCGTGGCGAAAGACTTTTACAAGCGAATTGCACACATATCTCGCGCTTTACAGTGATGGTTGGAGGTTTCGGGGCGGCATTTTTATGTTTCCTTTTATCACTTCCTTTCGTGCTTTGGCACACTGCCTTGGATGGCATAGCATCGATTTCGAGTAGCGCTTTAAAATGCACTGATTATAATATTCGATTGGAAGAACAGCAAACGAACACTTCAGACGCAATGCATACGCACGAGGAAGGACTCGCGTGATAATACATACACAGAAAATACACAGTACTCAACAAATATCCAGAGAGATATGACGATATTTGTTGGGTAAAGTGGTGAACCCGGTGAATGAACTCATCTTAAAGAAGGTGAAAGTGAGGGAGAAATAAGAGGGTAATTATTAGTATTATGAGAGGCTGTGGAGTGACTTGGGGTCCATCAGTGGGTAGAATTGGGAATTTGGATCGGTTAATGGTTGTAGGAGCTAGGAATGGACAAATAGGAGGCATAATGAGAGATGGGATACCTAGAGCTTGTGGCACACATACAGACAATTATAATGGATAGAGGATCGTAAGGTTCTGTACTTAACGAAACTCTAGGTTCCATCGTGCTGCTTCATACCCTCTATACCACACAGCCCATAGGGGTGTCTTGATTTCTGTCACATATTCAGTGTGGGGAAGAGAAAAATGTCTGTATAGTAACTAGTCGTCGCGGGCAAATCGACCCCTTCCCCAGCGTGCTCGTTCTGAGAAATTCCCTACATGTCCAGGGAGCCATTATTAGATAATCTTAACATCACACTGACATCACACTTCCCGTGTCTTTACCGGTAAAGCCAACGAGAGGATGTGGAAATTCCAATGCCTCAAGGGAAATTGGCGCGCTCTGTCTGTCGCTATAATTACAAAACGGTGTCCCAAACCGGGTAAGGGGTAGGGGGTAATCTATCGTGACGAGTGGTATATTACAACCCGCTTGGCCGTAAAGACGGACACAGCGCGCGGAATAACCCCACCGGATTCAAACAAAGGAAATAGCCCCGCCGGCTTGAAAGAAAGGAAAGAGTTTCTCCAGCTTTAAAACCAAGAAATATCCCCGCCAGCTTCAATCAAGGAGAATAGCCCCCCGGCTTCCAAATATTGGAATAGCCTCGCGAGCTTCAATCAAGGGGAATACCCCCCCCCCCCCCGCCCTTCCTGGCTTCAAAAACTTGGAATAGCCTTGCGAGCTTCAAACAAGAAAAATAGCCCCGCTGGCTTCAAACAAGGAGAATAGGGACCAAGAAATACGAAAGGAATAATTCAGGAGGATATGAGTATCGCCATTCTTTTTTGCCCGTCGAATTTTAATCACAATAGCAACAAGGGCATCTCGCGCTGAAAGTTCTTAAGGGAAAATCTGTAAAGAAAGTGGTGAACTTAGAGCAAGTATAAATGTGTGAGAGCCATATAGCCACAAATACTTTTTCAGGTTACTTGCCGAAGTCTGATCGGCGAGTAACCTTGGAAATCTGCAGCCGACTAAGAAAAGAGGTAAGAAGTGGCTTATAAATAAACTATCGTAAAAGAGGTGGGTGGGGGATGTCTAGACTAAGGCTTCTCAACCTTTTTGTTGTCATGTACCTCTTTAGTGTTTGGGCCTTTCCCTGTGTACCCCCAAAGATTGAAGATTGTAAAATAATGACAATAAGCAGGATTTTCATTGTATTTCAAATAATGTTCTCCTTACAAATGACATAACTAATAATAGGAAACAAAGAAATAATAATGGTAAAAACAAGCAAACAGTGGTTAATGCTAATATACTCCTTGACTAGAAAAGTAATAGGAAGCAAAAGACTTTTAACTAATACTAGGAACACTAAGAAATTATAATGTTCTTGACTGGAAAAAAAATAACATGAAACAAATGAATTTAAATTAATATTATGAAACCTAGAAGTAATAACGAGCAAACAGTGATTCATTATAATACAAGAATTCTCTATCACTGGAAAAAGATAATATGAACATTGGAGGAAGAAAAGAAAGCCCAGATAAATGAATAATTACAAAAAAGGTCGTATATTCATTGTGTATTTATGCCCCGCGATGCCTCTTCATTTTAGAAATTAATGGGATTGTTGCGGCTGCGTTTTCTTGGCGAGTTCATTAATATTGGGCGATAATTTAGTAACTTTTTTTCTTGGTTTTGTTTTATTTTAGGAACCATTTTAAGACTGCCTACTTGGGCTTAAGTCGCCTTACTCACCACAGCTTACTACTAGGCTTTATTAAAAAAAAACAATATGTAAATAACAAATAACAACGATAAAAAAGGAGAGAGTCTAAAAACAACAACAAAGACGTCAAGAAAACAAAGCAAAAAGCAACAAGAAGGAAGCTGACTCCGGGGTTGGGAGTACGCCCACCTCCACCCGGCGCAGGAACATTCAACCTACAACAAATAGTCAAATAAAGTGGAGGAGGCCAGCCTCCTCCAAAAAGTCGTATACTCCGCATCTGCGTACATGAACCAGCCCTAAGTACAATGGATAAGTGGTAGCGACCCCGCTCGTCCCTGTACCGGGACAGGTAACGTGCACGAAGATCTCCCAGATTGGGACATTCAACAAGAATGTGCCGAACAGTCTGGGGGACAACGCAGTCGTCGCAGTAAGGAGCAGGCGAGCGCTCCATCAAATCAGGCTGTGCATCCGCAGAGCACAGAGATAGAACGAGACAGGAAAATGCAGCGATTCTCGGGCAGTGATGCGTAAACTCATCCACATTTAGGAAACCCATCTCCAGGACGTCAATTGGGTCGTCAAGGACTTGACGCCTGGGAATAATCTACCGTTCAGATCTCTGAGCAAGAGAAAGGGTCTCGACAACCGTGCCACGACGCGGTGGAAGTCCCCTGCGTCGAAGTCGGCTGACGGTGGAATGTACGCGGAAATAACAGTATACCTCCTATCCAGGTGCAGCTGCACAGAGACTGCTTGAACGCTGTAAATGGCGCTTCCTCCTGCCCGGCCCCCATCCCGTTGTGGTGGGGTCGAAAACCCCTTATACCCTGGGAGGGTAGGCAGGGGGCACGCGCTAAGCATGGTCTCCTGCCAAAAGATAGCTAAGGGAAAACGGGAGGCGACGAGACTCCGCAGCTCTTCCAAGTTGGCCCGGAGTCCACGGCAATTCTATTGAAGGAATATGCCCTCCAGGCCTAGCTCGGAGGAGATGTGGGGGCCCACTTTGAAGAGAAAACCCTCAAGGAATAGCCGTACGCTTCTTGGAGGAAGAAGTCCGAGCGCTGTTGGCGGACAATGTGCTGAAGGCGCTGTCGCCTTCGAAGACTTATCGGGGGAGATTAGGCTCGCCATGTGAGGCTTTTTCTCCCTCTGCTTCGAAACCTTAGGCAGGCGGGAGGGCTTCAACGGCGGGGTTCATCCTTTTGAGGATCCACCGCCTTCGAGTCATCCAGCCTTGCACTCGGTGTAGCTTAGGAGCCGAAGCTCCTTTAGTGCTGCCCTCCTTTCCGGATGCAGTTTTAGGAGCACCCGAAGATGGCCTTACAATTCCTTAGCCTCGCGAAATGAGACATGATACTGGGTCTGAACGGCCAGGATTTCCTTCTCAACGAGATACGCACCACATTGCTTCGAAGAAGTGGGGTGCAGCTCTCCGCAATTAACACACTTGGCCACACACAATTTGGACTTATCGTGTGCAGCCTTGGAGCAACTTACACAGATTTCAGGTAACACCGACTTTGCACATCAATAGAAACGATTAGTATGGCCGAAGCAGTGGCAGTAATAGCACCTTCCCGGCAGTGGCACGAATGCCTTCACACGGTAGCAATACCAACCGGCACGCACTGACTAAGGGAGCTTGTCACAGTCAAACGTGACGAAGAGTGTAGGGGTGGGTCTCGAGGCCCCTCCCTGCTTTACCGGCACACGTTCGACCTTAACCGCTCCATAGTCAGCCAGCTCTAAGGTGATGTCCTTTATGGAGTAGTCCACGAGTTCACTCGCATAAACTACTCCTTTCACAAAGTTCATGGTAGAGTGCGGCGTCACACTCACAGGCGTGCCATAAAGCGTCCTAAGGTCATTAATCATGGCCGCCTCGGAGGCATTCGCCGCATTCGTCAGAAATCTCCCTCCCAAGAAACGGGTCACCTTCGGTTCTCTACCAATCAAACTAACTAAAGCTCTTCTCTGATGGATCATGTTTTCCTTAGCCAACATGCTGCCATTAGTGGAGGGAAGAACAAGGAAGTGTTTGAAGCCATCGGGCTTGAAAACGCAAGGTAACGTGTGATTGAGGGGCCCCAACGTAATTGAGACTCCGCTCTGTGCCCTTTGCAATTTTGGTCTTAGTCAGGGACTCCCCACCTGGAGGAGCACCGGGGCCAGAGGTGCTGACCTTGGCTTGGTCGCTAATCAAAACGGACTGGTCCGTCCCCGTGGCTCTCGCGGGGGACATGACCAGAGTCTTTTTTGTATTTTTTTATATTTTTTTTCTTCTTAGGAGATTAGGGCGGGGAAGGAACTCACTTCTCCCTTACGCCTGCAGGAGCCCCTAGGCCAGATCGACTGGCCTCAGCAAGATCCTTCTCTAAAATGGAGAAGGTCACAGGGCCACCACCAGGGGGCGGGTCCCTCCTCTCCCTGTGAGACCTCGGGGACCCGAGCGGGCTGAGGAGGAGCTTGCACAGGGTCAGACTCGAGTTCCGTGATTGGCACCGAGCCCGGGTTCGACCCTATGGAGGAAGATCCTACCATCTGGGGCTTGGTCACCTTAGGGACCATGTCCATCTCAGGGAGTGCCTCCAAGTGCTTCCCCCCGGGCATCAAGGATCCCATTCTAAGTTCTTTTTTTTGTCGCCTAATACCATCAAGCCTACATCTTTCTGGAAAGAAAAGGAAGCAGGTACACTGAACCCATGTAAACTCTTCGTGCATGCAAGCAGCACATTTAGGGGCACGGGCCGACGGGTCCTACCCTTCCTTGCCACCCTAAGGGGGTTGGCCCTATCGAGCCGCTCCCCGCGGGAGTGATCAATATTCGGCTGCCTGCGTGCTTTCTTGGCAGTCCCGTGTGGGAGAGAGAGGCGCGCAAGAGCGCCTCCAGAGAAGGGGGTGAGAGTAGTCTCCTGCACCCGTAGACCGGGGAGAAGACTAAGTCTCCTTTCTGGTAGAAGAAATTTGGAGGATTCCTTGAAAAAGCACAGGGTGGAGGACCTCCTTGAGTGCTGCGAAACTATCCGAAGGTGGCTCCGATGATGTTACAGGGTAAGTAGAAAGGTTTTCTTTTTTAATTTGTTATCATCGTGCATGGTTACCCTATAGTTTTCACGGAATGCAAACGCTACACCCCTCCCCCGCAGTAGCCCGCTCCGCGAGGGGTGAACACGGGGCCGGCAGAGCCAGCTGCCGCCATTTAGGACCACACCTCTCGCCCAGTGGCCAGGCAGCCCTTCGGCATGGGGCTCCACCTTGGGCTGGGCTTAAAATTGATAGACAGTAAAATGAGAGAAAAAGGGTATGTGAGGAAGGTAAGGGTTGGGGTGAAGCAGGTTGTTAAAAGCCCACCACCCCCAACCGGAGCTCAAGGGTGAGGAGGTGTTTTTCCCTCCCCCTCTCAGCCTCGATCTGAATGGTTGGATGAGATGAAGCTGGTGGTTATCTACCCTGTGAAATTAGAGGCTCACCAAAGAAAGTTGTGGGAGAAGTTGTAGTGAAAGTGAAGAAGCAAGGTAAGAAGACAGGGAGTCAAAAAGTAGAAGAGTCGAAGCTGGGGTCGGACGGGGCGCTCAGTCCCGTCAACACGGCGGCCAGGAAGTCAAATCGCCGTGCCCGTTACGGGTAATTTAGTAACTGCGCAACGGAGATCAGCTTCACTAGTTTTCAAATAGGACCGATGTTTTGTTTTTATTCCTAACAGTATTGAAAAGGTTGATTCATTTAGCCATGTAGATGGAAATAGCAGCAGCGCTTGAATTCCAGGTTCAGCAAGCAAAGGATATAGATTTTGCATCTTAAGCCAGAATAATTTTAAATTAAATTCCTTATAAATATCATAAGCCATTGGATCATGTTTAAGTTCTATTAACTCCTCTTGCCTGCCTGTTCCTGGTTGCAAGGCACAGGAATTTGCCGTAAAAGGATTTCGGAGATAAACAAGATCCTCTTCACCGAGTGAAGGAAAGTAATTTTTTATTTCATTTTCTACCGATCCAAAGTGATCAAAAAATTAGTCCCCTTAATTCATCGGTCTCCACAGATTTATTATCGTTGATAAATTCCGTGCCACAACTCTGATCAAGTTGTCTCTTAAGTTCTGCTTCTTTATGCTGTAAAAAAAAATTGATCTTTATTTGTGAAAGTCTGGTGATTTCTCTCAAAATGTCTATTATAGTAGACTTGTCTTCATAGATTCGTTGCTCAATGTTTTGTGACAAAAAAACTCACTACAAAACTTCAATCAATCAATCCCGTTGCTTAGTATGGATGCGAAACCTAACTGCAAGTATGAGTCTACATACATGTTTACGTTTCTTCCTATGTTTACTCCTATTGAAGGTTCAAAAAATGGTTCCAATAAAAACTAAATTAGTTATTGTATAATACCTGAAATATATATAAAAGTTCATTAGTATTGCAAGTATTCATTGCTTTAAACTTGGCTATAATGATCTCGGGTACAAATTACAATAGATAAAACAATATTTTGAGGCAACTCTTCTTCGATACTATTTATGTATTTACTTATGTATTTATTCTTTAAGAAAACTGCAGAGTATTTGGCTCCCAAGCTTTCCGTTATTCTTCGGAAGCTGGCGAGGAGTGGTAGTTTTTGCGAATGTTGGAGAATTGGTAACATCATTCCATTATGTAAAAGTGCAAGTGGTAGTTTTAACCCTACTGAATATAGGCCCATTTCTATAACTCCTGTTCTATCTAAGATTTTTGAACGTTTACTAGCTAAACGTTTAAGTACATTTGCCGAGCTTAATCGTCTGTTTCCCTTTTTACAGTTTGGATTTCGTAAGGGTCTGAGCACTTGTGATGCACTTCTCACTGTCTCCACCATTGTCCAAAAATCATTAGACTCTGGTCAAGAAGTTCGCTTAGTTGGCCTGGATTTCAGTGCCGCATTTGACCGTGTCAATCATAAGGCCCTGATATTTAAGTTGAAGCAGTTGGGAGTAGGTGGTGTATTTTTAAATATTATTGAACAATTTTTAACAAATCGACATCAAAAGGTTTATGTTGACAATAATTTTAGTGATGAGAGAGAGGTGCTATCTGGTGTACCACAAGGCAGTGTTCTTGGTCCTCTACTGTTTATATTATATACCCATGATATGTGGTTTGGACTGGAAAATAGACTTATAGCCTATGCTGATGATGCTACTCTAATAGCCCCAGTCCCATCTCCTGAGTTGAGAGCATCGGTTGCAGAGTCTTTAAATAGAGATCTGGCTAAGATAAATGTTTGGTGCACTTCATGGGGCATGAAGTTAAATGCAAAGAAAACCCAGAGTATGATTGTTAGCAGATCCAGAACACTAGATCCTCCCCATCCAGATCTTTTAATAAATAACATTCCCATCTCCATATGTGATTCTTTTAAGTTGCTTGGAGTTATGCTTGACTCTAGGTTTACTTTTGAGAATCACATTCGATCTATTTCCTCCTCTATTGCTCAAAAAATTGGCATTTTGAGGAAATCTTACAAAGTATTTGGAGAGCAGACTGTTCTTAAAAATTGTTTTAATGCTTTTATTCTTCCGTGTTTTGAATATTGCGCCCCTGTTTGGAGTTCGGCAGCCAACTCTTATCTTAATTTATTAGATAAAAATTTGAGAGCAATAAAATTTTTAATTCCTGACCTCAAAGTTGATCTGTGGCACAGGCGAGCAATAAGCTCCTTATGCATCTTATATAAAATTTTTAACAATGCAGATCATCCACTGCATCACGATCTGCCCAATTTATATGCCCCTCAACGAGTTACCAGAGGTGTACTAAATGCCAATAGTAGGGCCTTTACGCCTATGAGATTCAACACAACACAGTTTTCAAGAAGTTTCATTCCTAACACAACTAAACTGTGGAATGAACTTCCTAGTGTTGTTGTTGAGTCCTTGGAACTTCAGAAATTTAAAGTGGGTGCTAATACATTTTTAATTAACAGAAACTTATAACTTTAATATTTTATTCATTATCCACACATATATAATATTATAATATTTTTAACATTATAGCATTTAATTTTTTTATTTTTTTTATTTTTTTTTTTTTTTTTGATTTTCTATTTATTTATTATGTTTTTCTTAATCTTTGTTTCGTTTTTTCCATACCAGGTTTCTTTCCCCACTGGGGCCCTTGGGCTTATAGCTATTTGCTCTTCCAGTTGGGGTTGTGGCTTGGAACTTTAATAATAATAATAATATAGAATCGCACATTCGGTACAAAATCAATACAGTTTTACTGTCCAGACATTTATATATCAAAGTGATGGTACAGAAAATGCAACAAAAAGCTTATAATTAATAAAACGCCAACGACACGACACACCCTCTGAGGCGATGCCTTCTTCAAGACTACCCCAACCAGGGCTTAAAAAATAATTTGTTTTACAATTTTTAATTGTTACCATTTAGACTTCCAAGATGGTCAAATGTACCCCTGAGGGTATATGTAACCACGGTTGAAAAGCCCTGGTCTAGACAGAATAAAGCCCAGGTAGTCTCAGCCTAGATTGAAATCGCTTGGCGTAATAGGGCCAAGTGATAGTAACGTTTCCCATGGTACCAGGTATGACAGTCAAACCAGGCGGTCACTTATGATATAAATATTCAACGGCAGTAGGATGTCCTTAAGGGGGATGGGGGCGTTATGGCAAACCAACGGGGCCAATTGTCCAAAGGCTATGGCGAGTTCTCGAATTCATCAAGGCCTGATTGGTGTCTCGAGGCCTGATTAGTGTTTCAAGGCCTGATTGGTGTTTCAAGGTCTGATTGATGTCTCAAGGCCTGATTGCTGCCCGAAGGCATTATTGGTGTCTCAAGGCCTGATTGGTACTTCAAGGTCTGATTGGTGTCCCAAGTCCTGATTGGTGTCTCAAGGTCTGATTGGTGTCTCAAGATCTGATTGGTGTCCTAAGGCATGATTTGTACCTCAAGGCATGACTGGTGTCGCAAGGTCTGATTGATGTCTCAAGGCCTTATTGGTGTCTCGAAGTCTGATTGGTGTTTCAAGGTCTGATTGGTGTCTCATGGCCTGATTTGTGTCTTAAGGTCTGATTGGTGTCTCATAGCCTGATTGGTCTCTCAAGGTCTGATTGGTGTATCCAAGCCTGATTGGTGTTGCAAGGTCTGATTAGTGTATCAAGGCCTGATTTATGTCTCAAGGCCTGATTGCATCCCTATGGCATGACTGGTGTCTCAGGCATGATTTGTACCTCAAGGCATGACTGGTGTCTCAGGCATGATTGGTACCTCAAGGCATGACTGGTGTCTCAATGCCTGATTGTTGTCTCGAGGTCTGATTGCTGCATCAAGGCATAATTTATGTAACAAGGCCTGATTGCTGCCCTAAGGCATGATTAGTGTCTCAAGGCCTGATTGCTGCCTCAAGGAATAATTTGTGTATTGAGGCCTGATTGCTGCCCTAAGCCTAAAGCATGATTTGTGTGTCAATGCCTGATTGCTGCCTCAAGGAATAATTAGTGTTTGAAGGCCTGATTGCTGCCCTAAGGGATGATTGGTGTCTTGAGGCATGATTGGTGTCTCAAGGACTGATTGCTGCCTCAAGGAATAATTAGTGTTTGAAGGCCTGATTGCTGCCCTAAGGGATGATTGGTGTCTCGAGGCATGATTGGTGTCCCAAGGACTGATTGCTGCCTCAAGGCATGATGGGTGTATCAAGGCCTGATTTGTACCTCAAGGCCTGATTGGTGTATCAATGCCTAATTGGTGTCTCAAAGCCTAATTGTTATATCAATGCATGATTGGTGTATCGAATTATGATTGGTCTCTCAAAGCCTGATTGGTGCCTCAAGGAATGATTAGTGTTTCAAATGAGGATTGTTGTCTCAATACCTAATTGCATTATTGCTTGAAACACCAATCATGAGTTGAGACACCACTCATGAGTTGAGACACCACTCATACACTATAACACCGATCAGACCTTGAGACACGATTCATGCCTTGAGACGCCATTCAGGCCTGTCGTGACCAATTATGCCTTGAGACACCAATTATTGGTTACTCAAAGAATGATTCGTCTCTCAAGGACTTATTGATGACTCGATGCCTAATTGGTGCATCACGGCATTATTTGTCACTCATTGCATGAATGGTGTCTCAAGGCATGATTCGTGTGTCAAGGCATGAATGTTGTCTCAAAGCCTGATTGGTATCTTAAATATGTTTTTACCGAGTTTCCTGTTTGTTGTATAACCAGACGAAAACACCAAATATTCCAAACATAGGGAAAAATTACATATACAAATACTTGCGTCACCGCAGTGTATATCTCAGACTGATTTGTAGTCTATGGTGGGAAAGAGGCAGACCACCATTTTTAGCGTATATGGCAGTTACAGGAGAAGTAAGAAAGGCGCCATTACACAGTGTAACGCTCATGTTACGAATTGGATTTAACAACCATAGAGCCGTTGCTAATATAAAAGAGTACAATTTGTACTCGTAATCCAGTTTGGATTGAACAAGCATAGTATATACGAGTACCTTCTATAAAATATTTACCTATATCGCTACCCCATTACAGGCGAGACACAACCTCCAAAATACCTAGTCTTCTAACAATCGGGCTTAATCGATGTAAATGGAATAATCATGTTCATTTTGAATCAAATGTCATAGGTAGAGACCTAAACTTGACAACTAGTTCTATTTCAATATTCTTCAGAAAGATAGGTGCGGGGGAGTTGTGCATCTGTTCTCCAATAACAACCGAAGAGGTCATAGCAACGATAAAAACCTTTGAACAAAGGGCACCAGGTTGGACGGGCATCACTAAAAACAACTTAGTGTATGCCCTCCGGCAGATCATTCAGGAAATTACGAACATTTACAACGCTTCCCTGAATACAGGCTACTTCCCGGACGGTCTAAAAATGGCCAAAATCATTTTTATACCCGAAGGGAAGAAGCCCCCCGATCAACTGGTGGTTCTCTGTGACCTACACGACTGGGGCTCCAAGAAAACATGATGATTGACCCATTAATTTTCGTCCGGTTTTATATAGGCGCTATGTAGACGACACTTTTTATTATTTAGGCCTAAGTCACATTGTACACTTTTCCTCAATTATTTAAATTTGAAACACGCAAATATTAAATTATCCTGTGAGCTCGAAAAAAATTATAGCATATCGTTTCTTAACGTGAAGATTACCCGAATAGACAATCAATTCGCTTCAAATGTTTACCGAAAACCCACTTTTTCAAACCTTGGTTTAAGTTTATTTAGCTTTTGTGATTTTAAATTCCAAATTAATGCCATTCTTACTCTCCTCCATAGAGCATATCACTTGCCTTCAACTTTTCCAGCCCTACATTTAGAATTCGAATTCATAACAAAATTCTTTACCTCCAATGGCTATCCCAAATCACTATTTTTGAGACAAATTAGTCTGTTTCTCAATAAAAAAGATTCGACTCTGCCTCCACTACAGACTGACAATAAATTAAAGATCTTCCTTTCCTTACCATACTTTGGTTACCAATCCGAAAAACTTAAAAAAGAGTTGTTAAAACTGTTAAATTCAGCCTATCCTCAATTATTACCATCTATTGTTCTCATTAATGACTTCAGACTGGGATCATTATTTAAGTTCAAAAATCAGCCACTCACCAATATGCAATCTAAAATTACATACGTTTTTGGTTGTACGTGCAGTAGCACTGTATCATATGTGGGGGCAACAAGGCGCACGCTTTACTCCCGCTTCATGCAGCATATGGGTAGATCTGAAAGAACTGGACTACACCTTTCAAAACCTGACCCATCCCCAATTCGAAACCATCTGTCACAATGTGGCTCTAGGGCTACACTCGAGAACTTCACAGTATTTAATGCGGTAAGAAACATCTCGGACCTTTACCTGCTAGAGTCAATTTATATTACAAAACTTCAACCCATTCTAAATAATAACTCATTATCTGTCCCATTAAATATAGTGACTCACTAAAAAACAGGCTAATTTGTTAAATTTCACAATGGTATTTTTTAGGGGGGGTGCAAGAATAAAATCCACTGTCAATTATTTTTCTTCCTATTTTTTAGAAATTCCCTGGTTGGTTTAGTTTGTTTTTTCCTACATATTCCTAATGTAATCAATTAGACTCAAATTTAATTTTTCATGTTTCACAATTTTATTATTTAAGTCTGTATTTTGTATTCTTTCTTTAGCACTGATGATCGAATTAGTTATAATCCTGAAACGTTTGAAATAAATGTTACGAGGCATCTACGGCTCTGTCCTGGTCATCCTGATTATATATATATATATATATATATATATATATATATATATATATATATATATATATATGGGGGAATTATATATAATATAGTATAGTACTGCCACGACGTTTTGGAAGTTATAAAATTAGGGAAACTTGTCTGGAGCGCAGGTTCAATAAAAGTGTTCGTTAAAATGCGCTCGAGACTCGGGGAAAGTCTATTCTAATTGGTTAATTTCGAAACGGGTTGTACAAAAGTTTTGATTGGTTGGTGGTTGGGAGGAGTAGTACTAAAGGTCGTACAAAAAGGTATTTGGGGCGAGATGCATAATTTTCTCAGACGGGAAATTGCCAACTGCCTCTTTACGAACTTTGTTTGAGTTTACAAAGATGTTAGCTGCTATATTCTGTACCCCCATAATTTAAGTTAACGCTTTTATGCACTCTTAAAAATGGTAAGCTAGGAATAAAATCAGTTCAAGCGTTTGGATGTACAGTAGCTTCAGTATTCTCATAAGTACGACCATTCATCGAAACGTTAACAATACAGTAACCTTTAAGATTTACTGAGAAAGAAGAAGACGCCATCGAAACAACAGGCGATCGGTCATGAAGTGGGACATGCATAGTTTGTACTACAGCCTCATTTATATAATTTTCTGAACTTCTACTGTCAATCAGACCTTGAAGTAACTAAGGATCTCCGTTCAATTGAACAGGAACAGTAGGTAACAGCAAGCCGCTGGTAGCGGGGGTGGAAGCCAAGTGTGGCAGAAGATAGTGAAACAGGACGTTTGGATTTTGACTTAGAAACTTTTGCAAAATGCCCAAGCTTCCCACATTTAAGACGAATTACATCGCGAGCTGGACAACGTGTTCGGTCATCCTCAGGATAACGACGACCACCACCCTTGTAGCATGTTTGCTTGATTTTAGAAATATTTGTTTAAACAGCTGCTGTAAGTGGAAGGCTATCTTCTTCATATTCTTCTTCATTGGTATAGGTCATAGATATACCAGAAACAGCCGCCACACTAGCAGGTACATGACCGGGGGTAGCTAAGTATGATTCAGATCTCAGTTAATGCTTGCTCTGATGCTCGAGCTTGTTGCGTGGCATCGGTCAATGTAAGCTTTTGATTCTCAAGTAGTCGTGCACGAATGTTCAAAGATTTTAACCCTCGTATGAAGAAATCCCTGATACTCTCATCACGGTAGACTGCAGCAGTAACATCCTGAAAGTTGCAATCTACAGTAAGAACATTGAGAGCTTGAAGGTACTGGTCAATCGATTCCTCTGGAAGTTGAATTCGAGTAGAAAGCAAAGTTTAGCATGAATTTCACTGGGGGCCTTAATATAGTCAGCTTGCAACAATTCGATATCCTTCGAATAATCAGCACAGCCCTCTATTACATCCGTGACATGAGGACCAATAAACAAGTAGAGTACTTTTAACTTGTCTGGAGAATGATCAGATATTGTAGAAAGGAAGTAGCAGAAATTTCTATACCAAAGCTCTCATAATTTGCCAGTGTGAGGATCCGAAGAAGGTACATCAAACTTCTCAAGTCGTATGACTTTATCCATAATAGTTGATTAAATCGTTATGATAGTTATAAATAGTGATGAGCATAAAATATTAGTATATCTATCTATCTCTTTTGCGAATTTAAAACTAACTAGGGGAAAATAGGTAATAATTTAGCATAATAATAACTAAGGTACCCTAAATAATGAGTGAGAAACCGCTACACTTCTAACATACCATGATCACCGCTGTAAAAAATATCTCGTTCAATAAAATATTTTTGTTCTTTCCAAAATGTATTGAATTTCTTGATTTAGGTCTGTCCTTCAATGAGTTTGTAGTGTTAAACTGTATTTTGGAGAGAAACAATGATTCCATTTTATTTGTCTAGTTTAGCTCACAATTGTGTAAATTTGGAACTGTGCGTTATTTTGTGTTGCTCCTTATTGTTTGGTTGTTGTTTTTTCTCCTTAGCTGATGCATTACATTCTCTCGGGATATTTGCAGTATTTTATTCAAGAGTTATGCTTCTCTTGTGAGGTAGTGTATGTGCTCCATATTTATTCGTTACGCTTCGTGAGGGCCAAATCTCATGGGATAGGTTGCTAGTATATTGCAGAACCTCCTCTAACATGTTGAAGCGCATCTCAATGTTGCATGGATACCACGAGTGGACGGATGGACCTCTGGAGATATGTGAAACAATGACGCCTAATAGCAACCCATAGTTCCTTGCTATTTGTTGATGCCGAATCTTGGGTGCTAATAGACCTAGCTACCGCTCCAATAGATCCCGGTTGGGTTCATGTTGGGTGAACGTAGTCACACTATTCGTCGGAAGCATCCAAAAGGCAATTCAGGTAACATAGTAGTCACCTGTCATTGACGTATTTAGTTTGACCAGCGAACCCGCCCAACACCATTATGAGACCACCACAATCCTGCACGATGCAGTGTACAAACAGTGTGCGCTGCGAATTGTTAATGCCTACCCCTTTTCGCTAGAACCAATGTACGCGCTAGCCAATTGACTCTGCCAGTATGTCAATCAGAGCTTATAAACCACCCGCTGCAATATTTTATAAAGATTAACCTTTTAAGTTCTATCTTCTGTAGCGTAACCAGATTGCAATTAGGTTTTTTTATGTTTGGCCTATCTGAGTCGTTTGGGGGACTCATGGTGGCAGAGTTGAAAGGCAGCCCCATACGTTGATGCCAGCGCAAAAATGGGAAGAGGGTAACTCGCCGTACCAGTCGTCCTTTCTCTCTTCTTCATCTCCACTATTCCCTATACCTCACTATCTGCAATGGTGCCTAGACCTGTAATGAGTGAAACGTTGCCCCTTGAATAACGTTTTCAAGAGTCTTTCGGCTTTATTTAAATACGTTCTGTAGCCAAATGATCCAGTACAAATATTATGTTCAGTTGCTCCAAGTTTTTAATGGAATATCATTCATATTTCTCATATGGTAAGAGTTTTATTTTGTTCGGGTACGGAATCGAACACCATTTATAATGTAACATCACGGGACATAAACCGACCAATCAGACGCTCCTGGTATTAGGGCAGCCATGCGAGGAGTGGTCAATAAGTTTTGCAATTCGGATATAAGGAAACGAGATATGAGGAAAAGTGTTTTATTATTTTCAATATAACTACCTTCGACTTCAATGCACTTGCGCCACTTGTCCCTGAGGCTTCGAACTCCCGACAACCAGAAATCTCCCGACTGCTGTTCACTCCACTCCTGGACGGCGAGCTGGACATCGCCATTGTCCCCAAAATGGCGTCTACGCAGTGCAGCCTTGAGCTGGCGGAATAAAAAGTAGTCGCTAGGGGCCAGATCTCGACTATAGGGGGATGGTTGAGCTCCTCGAATCCGCACTCGCGCAAGGCAGCTTGTGCAACTCTGGCCTTGTGGACAGGGGCATTATCGTGGAGGAGCAGGACACCGCGTGTCAACTTGCCGCGCAGCTTCTGACGGATGCACTTCTTCAATCCAGCCAGTTCCTCGGCGTAATATTGGCCTGTGGTGGTCTTTCCACGAGGTGCATAGTCCACCATCAACACTCCCTCAGAATCCCAGAAGGTGGTGGCCATGATCTCCCCGGCTGAGTGTTGGGCCCGGAACTTGATGGGGGTCGGAGAGCCCCTGTTCTTCCAGGCCATGCTTTCGAGTTGGTCTCGAGATCCCAGTGATTAACCCACGTTTCATCCTCTGTCACTATGCGTGACTCAAATCCCGCCGGATCTTGGTTGTACAGGAGCAGCAGCTCCTCCGAACTTTGACGACGTTGAAGTCGATCATGGGGCGTGAGGTTTCTAGGGACTCAACGGGAAGAGACCTTGATCATGGCCAAATTGTCGTGGATGATGTTGATGACACTTCCATGTGATATTCCAAGTTCTCGCTCGATTTCCTCGACCTTCACCCGTCAATTTTCGAGGATCATCCTCTCCATACGGGCCACATTGTCCTCGTTGGTCACGGCTGACGGGCGTCCTGGACGGGGTCATCTTCAAGGGACTCACGACCATGGCAGAATTCCCTATTCCAGCGAGCAATGGTTGCATGGGAAGGGGCGGTGTCGGTGTACACTGCAACCATGTGTTCATGGATCTCTTTTGCATTCTTGCCTTCCTTGGTCAAACTTTGATCACTGTGCGGTGCTCAACCTTCTCCATTGTTGAAAAATTTGTGACTGACGATCTGCGATCAGCTACTGCTTCTTAAATAGACGAGGCAGGAGCGTGCGGTTGCAGGTCCTGACTTGTCATAACTTGTCCTAACACCCCCACAAACAGCCATCCCCCTTCCTCTGTTTTGCCCTACCGATTCGCAAAACTTATTGACCATCCCTCGTATTTCGGCGAGACGAGACTCGCTGTGATCCCGGCTTTCGCTCGAAGAGGATGTTTTAAAACTCTAGCGGCGAATTTGCTTAAAGTGTATTTTAGTGTTTCCAAAATGTAAGGGCAAATTTAATTTTCCTTTTCTCTTGTTCTAGCCCCATTTGTATATACCATATTCGTGATCCTACTCCCTATTATTTTTATATCCCATCATATTATTATAACATCCCTATTTAGCTGTTTTTACACCAATTCAATTTAACCATTCCATTTTACCATTAAATTCTATTTTATTTCCATTCCTTCTTATTTTAACATATCATTTTATCTATCCTATATTTACAGTCTTATTTATTATTTTCCATCTATCTCGCTTATATAATTCCCGTAAGCAAATTATCCATTTTTCACGTGACCACCCAAAAACTGATTTCAAATTATTTCATTTACCAATTTATCTTATATTATATCCCCCACCAATTAGATTTTCATATCATTCAACAAATATTCAAAGGTTGCATTTATTTATATTTTATTATTTCTCTCGTTTGCAAATAGTTTTTACTTGCGGCGAAGCGCCAGGTCTAGGCGTCGCTTTTTTTCTCAAGAGGAGTAAAGTTCAATTGTACCCATTTAGAGCCATGAAATGACCCATAAGACCATGGGACATATGGTTATTCACCCTGGAGATTTCAAATCTGCCATCGGATTTGGTGCTGAGGGAAGCCATCTAGTGGCAGAAGCCGCATTTAGCCATTCAAAGGCACTTGTAAGTGATTTGAACCATGGAAAACCATCAATGCGATAACCATTTATCATCTTATCACAAAACGCTGCAGGTCAACGGAGAGACTTTCCCTCTTGTTATTTTTTCCTCCCGTCTATCTTCATTTTTACCTCTGGCTTTCCATCCAAGAAATCTACCTTTTTCCATGCCCATTTTATTACATTAACAGAAAGGTTATTGTGATATCTAATTTAGCTTTTTTCAATAACAAACCTGCTAAATTGAGGATCAGACCGGTTTGTTGAATATAAAAAGGAAACAAAATAGTGGCTTTTCTCCCAGCAAATTCAACGCAGACATCATTTTTAATTTTAACCTCGTTATCCCGTTTTAGAGAGTTTAATTTCACATGTATACATTCATGTTTTTAAAATCTCTAAACATGCTTTCGCCACACCCGGTGTGACGACATCCCAAGCGTGTTTTACTACCGCGACGTTATGCAACGCTTCATCGGCACCGATCGTGCACACATCACTTTATATGCATGATGGACTTTCGCGGAACCCCACACCTTTCCATCCTTCTCCATACATTGATAACATAAATCCAATCACGTGGATGGAAATGTGTGAGATGATAATAAATCATCACGGCCTCACCGATCAAGAGAGTATTCTGTACATCACACAGAATGATTTTCGGGAATTACTGAATACCCAGCAAATGGGCCATCGGTGCCCCACGCGTTTCTCGGGGCATTTAAAAGAGCTCATCAAGGACAAGGGTGCTCATGCGTGGGATACCCGAACATGTTAGGCCTCTAATATTAATGACTTCCCCCAATATTGTGGAGCAGATGGCCAAAGCAGCCGACGAGCTATATAATAACCCGTACGTGAACTGGGAAACTGTTCCTTATAACCTTGCACAAAATTCTAACGTAACCAGATGGAACGTAGCCAGTTTTCAGCACCTCCGCTGTCGGATTTTACTGCAGAGTTGAAGAGGATTAAAAATCAAATCCGTGAGCTGAAACTGTGCCAGGAGACAACTTGAGCTCAGTCATGAGCAGGGAGGGCGGAGCGACAAGGGCCGTTGATTCCTTCCAAGGCGGGGGGGAGGGGAGGGAATGTGGGTTTTTGTAGATAGAGGGGATTAAAAAAAAGGGGCAAGGAAAAAATAATAACGTCAGCGATTTGCGAACAGCTTCCCGGGTCGCTGGACCACTGTTAGCCAGCGGCCAATCCACTCGGCCATCCTGAGTCTCAAAAACGACTCATTCAAACGAAGCTTTTAAGCCGCTCGCCTCCACTTCTCGTACGCTATACATTCCAGTACGAAAGGTGAGGTGCAGCATTCTTTTTCTCATCCTTCTGCCACCTATCCTCACCTCCTAAATTTCATCCATATAAATCAAATGGTCTGTGCTGGAACCATGAGAAATAGGGTAGTAACTCGATACATTGTAGACAGCTTTGCCAACATTGCTACTCATTCTATTCCCATTCTCTATCTAATGCTAGATTTGCTCAACGTTGTCCTTTTTTTAATGTTACTTTCTTCCAAAATTAATTTGTGCTGGTTCAACAAATATGGCGCACAAGCCATAAAATCCTTACAGCTCTTCTCATATTTACAAACAGTACCTCCTTTACCTAACCCTAATCCACCGTTTTTGTCTCCACAGCAATCAATTCACTCCCACTCTTCTCATGGAGCTGTCTCCATGGTAAACAAATATGGTGTAGTATCTGGGAATTTAAAATCATTTATCTCTTTGACTTTAAATCATTTAGGAGCAAATCTTGGACCTGCAAAATTACAAAATTTGGTGGTTGAAATGAATAGTATCTATTTATTTCAACCACCAAATTTTGTAATTTAATGCCTATTCAAAATAGACATTGGATTGATAAGTTTAGGCAGGGTGTATTGACTTTAAGCTTACAAACTGTTGGTTATGAAGGGATAGAGTTTGCTGTCACTGTATCAACATTCAATAATGGTTGGTAGATAGTAAAAAATCAGTAAATCAATTAAGACCCACAGAGAACAATAAGATTAAAAAAAATGCATAAAATCTAGAAGTAGAACTACATACAGAGCTAATTTGGCATGAATGTTTTACTGTTGATTTCAAATTCAGCTTCCGTATGTAATTGCCATTTCTGAAATTAAGCCCTTTCAAATGATATATGACTCAATGTGTTGCAATGATGTTAAAATTTTTAACTCCGCTAACACTGATCTGACTGAAAAGTATCACGAGACCACTCACATTTAATGCCAGATATCTCAGCAACCACTTTGTCTTTTCTCGAAATTCTTTTTGTATTAAACTCAGTATTATGATACTTTTGAATTGATATATGACTCAATGTGTTCCAATGCTACTATAAAGGACCATGGAATAAAGTCTTGTTGAAGAAGGCATACACTGAGTATTCTCCTATCAAAGCAGCAGCCAGATATTCCGACCTACAAATTTTGAAACAGTTTTACTCATACGAAAGCCAAAGTTATTTGACAATTTCCCTATCATTGATAGAGATAGCGATAACAATGATGCTGGAAATGCTTTAAGGTTAGACATAACCCATTTCTTGCCATTTTTTTGCAAATTTTGTCAGTTTTCTGTTTTTGTCAACAAATGTATCGTTATTCATCTTCAATATCCCCAAATAATTTTCACGTTTAGTACCTCAAAATGCACAAAAAATAACTTTTAACCAACAGCTGTCAACTAATGTCTTCTTAGCTAATTAGCTGGCAATATCTGGCAGATTTGGTATCAAAATAATCAGTGTTGAATCAGCTTTAACGCTATTCTGAAAGGTCAATTTCATGAAATAACACCACCTGATTGGTTGAAATATCACCCCGATTTTGAAATCGAGCTCTCTGAGCTAATCACAGGTTGTCTTTCTGATTTGCTTCGACTCTCGTCAACTTCCTGTTTCACAAGTCGCCGATTGCTGCAAATTTTCGTAGTTTTTCTGCTCGAGTAGTGCTAGTCCTGTTTTAGTGGTATTGAATGCAAAGTAATTCCTTTTGGACTTGGTAGAAGATAGAAATGCAAAATCCAGAAAAAGGGTCATGTCTAATCTTAAGGGACTAAATACTTTTGTAGTCGTTTTCTTTTAATTCTAACTTACATGAGAGTCTTACATATGGACCCTGATTACCGCATTGTGTGTATATATCAATATGTATAATCTGTATTTTTATTTATTTTATTTTGCAGCTTTACGGCTTAAATAAACATGATTCTGTCTGAATTTTATTGAACTGATGAGCCCGTACAACTCTCCCTTTCAAGCTGGTAACAGCTACATAGATATAGGGTTCTTTTTTTATAATATTCTACAGTTATCGCTTGTTTTTTATTTATCTTAATTTTATTTTCTTTCATTTCAGGTCAGATTCAAGAAGTCGAGATGAAGAGAAGTATCGTCGATTACTTCACGCGCCGTGAGCCTGCGACTGCAGTTAAACGTAAAGGTTCCCCAGAGTCACCTCGGAACTTCTAGACGTCCAACTGCAAGCCCAGACACAGGAATCCTCTTCCTCTTCACCAAGGTTAACACCGTCCACGTCTGCGTTACCTAATGGCAACTACAGTAAAGATGCTAGAGGAGTTATCAACTGGTTGGAGTTCACTGATACAGAGAAACTGCGCGCGCTCACCACACCTTGGGCTGCGCCATTGGATTTACAGTGACCTTACATAGAGCGTCAAGATAGAGGCAGAACCAGACGTAAATATCTCGGACCACAACATCTAATCAATCAGTATATCGTCTTCTCCTATTCTGTATCGAAACGTGGACTATTCTGTCGCCCGAGCAGGTTTTTCGCTCCTCAAGCAATCCGATAAAACCAATTGAATCGCCGGGTCAGAACACCCCTAGAGAAGTTCGCTCACCTAACCGGTAAAGATGGCTATTGTCAGCGCATCTAGCGACCAAATTCCATGAAGACAGTGTCGCGCGCGCAGAAGCGTTCAAAACGACGATGAAGACTGGAGACATAGAGCAGCAGCTGAACACCGCAGAGGCCAAGCAGCGTGACAAAAACCGAGCTGCTCTGCAGCGGATACTCGTTTTTATAGACTTTCTGGGTATATTAGGTCTACCGCTTTGGGGTCATCGCGATTCCGGAACCCTGTTGCTCCCTCCCGCAGGAACCAGCGCCGATATAGATTACGGATAAGGCAATCTGAGAGCGACTCTACAGCTGATGGCCGTTTCCAACGATAAAGTGTTACCGTAACATTTAACTACCACGAGTATGAATGCCACATACATTCCCCCCCCCCCAGCCCAGAATGAACTGATATCAGCCATTGGAACAGTGATTCAAAAATCAATCATTGAAGAAACAAAAGAAGCGAGATTATTCTCTTCTGGCAGACGAGACCACAGATGTCTCGAGAAAGGAACAGTTAGCAGTATGTTTACGGTACCTCCGAGGCGGCCAAATATGTGAGCGGTTTCTCGGTTTTGCTGAGGTCCCTGATCTGAGTGGGGCAGGGTTGGCTAAACAACTGCTGTAGATTCTAAAAGATTCTAGAGTTGAATTAGAAATATGGTTGGACAGGGGGACGACGGAGCCGCGGCTATGTCGGGGAGCAAACTGGTGTGCAAAAGTACGTGCGTGAAGAATGCCCGCCAATATATGTTTGCTGAAGGCGGGCGAGGTACCAGATATTAGAAAAGCAGTAACGTTGATGCATGAGATTGCGCTTTTTTCTGTAGCTCAAATAAAAGATTCCTCAATCTTGAAGAAGCTATCAAAGAAGTGTAATGAAGCCGTCCATTCGCGTCTGAAACTCCATTGCACCACTAGATGGGTGAAGCGCCAGGAAGCAGTTCGCATATTCAAAGAACTACTACCCACCATTAAAGTGTTGCTACACAAAATTAGCCTATGGCCACGCGCAGATTGCGCTGGTAAGGCGCTACTATTTTCTTTCGCCATAGACAATGGTGGATTCTTAGTTGCCCTAGAGGTACTCGTATCGATTCTGGCGATCACCAAGCCACTTTCCGTTAAGCTTCAGGCCAAAGCCCAGGACATCCATAAGGCGGTGGACAGTGTCCATAACTGTGAGAAGGTCCTGAGACAAATGCGATTAGACGAACAAATCTTCATGGACATTTCCATGCGCGCTCAATTGTTTGGTGAAGAAATCCGCATGCCAAGAATGACTGACAGGCAGAGGCAGAAGTCCATTCATGCGGCCGAGACACCAGAAGTTTACTACAGACGTTCTATTTTCCTCCCGTACATCGACGTCTGTATAAACCAACGAGATGATCGATTTAAATCACAGTGCGAAAGCATATGTACTCAGTATGCTACTACCGGCATACTGTCAGGATTCCGACGATTCTAGTGCCCTGGTGGAAGCCGCCCAGTTGTACCACCAATTCCTTCCAGGACAACGAGAGTGCTTGAACGCTGAATTACTGCGCTGGAAGGCGTACTGGGCACGACAGGTGACCACGACATGTACACCACCAAAATGAGTCTTGGATGCGGTGGCGGTTACGGTGACTCTCGGTAATTATCCCATTATAGAAACCCTTTTGCCGGCGACCACTGCGACAGGTGAACGCTGATTTAGTGCCCTGAAATTGATAAAATCTTACCTACGGTCCACCATGCACGAAAAGCGGCTGAATGGCCTAGCCCATCCATACATCAACAAGGACATTCCACTAGTTCATAGTGACGTTATGGATGAATTCAGCCTAACCAACCGTCGACTGGTTTTCAAGTGATACAATACAATGTGAAAAAATACTGCTCACCCAGGGTGAAATTAAAAGACCACAAAGAAACTGACCGTAGATAAGATGTCATCAATTTCAGATATATTATATTTGATATGTATTTGGGTAACTAAAATGATACTAAAATAATCCCAACTCCAGAAGGCCTCGCATAAGCTTTGCTTCATGCCTTCTCCCTTCAACAAACAGATTATGTTTAAATACACATTACTATTAAGTGATTTCTAAATGTACTACCCGAATAGTGCTGCACGATATATCTCACTAGATTTTAATGGTTCGAAAGCATTTTTGCAATTTGTGCTTTGTTGTAGTTCATAAAAAAGCTTAGTTTGTTGATGAAAGATTATATTTCATTTTATAGACTTACCTATATAGATTTTGTTTATTGCTAACGAATGTTCATAGGGTTTTGTGCTTGTATGTATAGTATTTCCTGATTAAATTTATAATTTTTCTGTGAAATTTCATTTAAAACTATTTCTGTATATGATTTCGATTCGAAAATACCTCCAGATCGCTTCTTTGGTAATCTAGTTTTTAAAAATTTCCAGAGGGAGAACCCTCGAACCCTCCTCTAGTCACGCGCTCACCTTTCCAGTGGCTTGGCCAATATCCCCCCCTCCCTTCTACGCCACGGATTGAAAAAGAAACGAAATTGATGATTTGAGTGAGTTAAATGTAATGCTGTGTCATTCTGCAGCTTAAAAAATAAAGATCGTCATTCTGATGTTGGAAAATCTTGCTTGGAAGTTTGTCAAATTTAGGATGGATGTTGGATTCTTTTGATAGTAGGATACGTTCTGAGATATGCCCAAATGAGAGGAAAACAACACCAAATTTCAAAGTTTTCCCGGTGTTCCCCCGGACTCTCCGTCGCAGGCTCCGCGATTCACATGCCCCCGCTCCCCTTCAACGGAATCCTAGCTAAGCTACTGTGGGTCACATATAAACGCTACTTCGGATGCGTCAGCTACCCATGTAGTTGCGACGCAGAAGTAGGTTAGTAACGTATGCATTCTTTAAATCGTTAACTCCCTCCCAACAAAGGTACAGTGCGTTCTCAGAGGAACTGCTAGATATGTACGAGGGGCGGTCAATAATTTTGCAATTCGGATATAAGGAAACGAGATATGAGGAAAAGTGTTTTATTATTTTTCAATATAACTACCCTCGACTTCAATGCACTTGCGCCACTTGTCCCTGAGGCTTCGAATTCCCGATAACCAGAAATCTCCCGACTGCTTTCAATCCACTCCTGGACGGCGAGCTGGACATCTTCATCGTTCCCAAACCGGCGGCCACGCAGTGCAGCCTTGAGCTGGCGGAATATAAAGTAGTCGCTAGGGGC
The DNA here is from genome assembly GCA_963969495.1 of Ceratothoa steindachneri. Lineage (NCBI taxonomy): Eukaryota > Metazoa > Arthropoda > Malacostraca > Isopoda > Cymothoidae > Ceratothoa > Ceratothoa steindachneri. The sequence goes on along the minus strand of OZ018333.1, from coordinate 94,298,599 downwards.
CAGATCTGGACTGTAGGGGGGATGGTTGAGCTCCTCGAATCCGCACTCGCACAGGGCAGCTTGTGCAACTCTGGCCTTGTGGACTTTGACGACGTTGAAGTCGATCATGGGGCGTGAGGTTTCTAGGGGCCCAACGGGCAGAGACCTTGGTCATGGCCAAATTGTCGTGGATCATGTGATATTCCAAGTTCTCGCTCGATTTCTTCGATCTTCACCCGTCGATTTTCAAGGATCATCCTCTCCACACGAGCCACATTGTTCTTGTTGGTCACGTCTGACGGGCGTCCTGGACGGGGGTCATCTTCAAGGGACTCACGACCTTGGCGGAACTCCCTATTCCAGCGAGCAATGGTTGCATAGGAAGGGGCGGTGTCTGTGTGCACTGCAACCATGCGTTCATGGATCTCTTTCGCATTCTTGCCTTCCTTGGTCAAAAATTTGATCACTGCGCGGTGTTCAACCTTCTGCATTGTTGAAAAATTTGTGAGTGGCGATCTGCGAGCAGCTACTGCTTCTTAAATAGACGAGGCAGGAGCGTGCGGCTGCAGGTCCTGAATTGTCATAACTTGTCCTAACACCCCCACAAACAGTTATCCCCCTTCCTCTGTTTTGCTCTACCGATTCGGAAAACCTATTGACCGCCCCTCGTACCTTGCACTCCGCCAATATTTGGAAGAGTGCTTTAACTGTCATCACTAATCACAAGTCTTCCGTGCACACTTTAGTCGATTCTCGCCACTTCTACTTCATCCTTCGGCTTACGAGGGAAATCGGAGACGCTCGCATTTCCTTAATCTCGAGCATGCAACTCTCCTACCATTCATGAAACGTTAGTGCTTGCTCGGAACAGGATGAAGAGACCCAAATAGGGTGTCACTCTTCTCAACTCGTTGTTCGTGAGGAGGACTAACCGCAAGCTTATGCGCATATCCAAACATCACTTGACTGGACAAGCTGCCTTTGATTCTTCTGGGTATATTTTCATTCAGAAAGAGGGTCTGGCCTGCTTTGCAGCGGAACTCGTCTATGGTACCGAACTAAGTCTTCCTGATCAATTCTTTTCTTCTACTAACCACACTCTACCTTATTTGATCCTGCTTCATATGTAGATAGTTTGATACAGGTGATTGACTAAATAAGGCCGGCCTCCCCAAGAAGTACTTGATAAATAACGAAACTTGAGAAAGGACGGTTTGCAAGTTTAATTTCTTGCAAGCAAATAACAGGTGTTATTTCAGATACTAAAGAGAAAAATTCCTCCCATTTGGAAGAATTCCTTGACTGTTCCATTGAAAAATTACTGCCATCATTCAGACTGGTGAGAAACCACGGTCGAAATAGTATGGGGGCCGGAGCCCTCACGAACACGTGACGTACGATGAGCCAGACACAGGAGTTATAAAAGGAGCCTCAGAACGGCGAGGCAACCCCGATTTAAAGGGAACGGAGAGCTAAGTTTGTTTCGACAAACCAAAGTCAGTGTGTCGTGACCCAGAGGAAAGGGTAGAGACAAGCGAGACTTGGGGGCATCGTTACACCCGTGGTGGGGAAGTCTACCACTCCTGATGAAGGATGTGCAATCCACGTCTGAAGAGAAGTTGGAAGTGGTAGTTAAGTGGTTTCAAAGCAACAGTGGTAGGGTAAAAGGAAATGGGGCATGGCCGTGACCGGAAGGAAATGATATGTATAAAGATCATTTGGAGGCATCGTTACCCTCCGGGAGTGGGATACAACACCATGAGGGAAGGATATGCAACTTCCGCCAGAGGAGATGGAAGTTACAGTTACAAGTGTCGGGGAAAGTGAGGAAAGGATAGGAGGTACCTCACCGAGTTGGAAACCCGAGTTTCTAGTGAGGAAGATTGCACGCCCTTTTTGGAAGTTAGCCTCCTAGAGGGAGGCCAAGAGTGCTCGGTCATGATTACGTCAGAGTGGAGCACCTCAGTAGATTCAATATAGGCCTAGCTGGCGCCAAGTCACCTGAGTGGCATCGGAGATTGGACACGCTAATTTAGATAGTATAGAACACCTCCTCCCCTTTCCCAATCAATGGGAGCGATGGGACGCCTGTCGATTTTTCTGAGTAACTACGAAATCGTCGTTTCTGCGTAGATGGTTTGGGGAATTGGACAGCTGCCCAATCCAAGTGGATTCTAAATGAAGGCAGAAACAAATAGGGAAAATTTAATTATAAGAGGGAGAAGACTACTATGAGATAAAAATGTGAAAAAATGAAGTTTTAAAAGATTCCTTTGCCAGAAGGAAACGAAGGCGGTACAGTGGCTGGATAGGTGAAATGGTCGGGAAACAGGGCGACCGGAGAATTGCGAGCTGACGGCATTCCAGTAGAATATGGACGACCGATTAGTCCCTACCATAAAAACGGCTGATTCGAGCGCCAATCGAACCAAGATGACATTGGGTAGGTCACCTCTAAGGACCGTAGTCTCTGAAGACTCGAGGCCCAAGAACGAAGACTTTTTAATATTATAATGACCAGTGTTCAACGATCACTGTCCCACGACGTGTAAGAGGACCTTTAAAATGTCTAGTCAGCAAACAGCCAATTCGAAGACAGCGCAGGTGTGGTAACCAGGATAACTTGGAATCAAGAGATACGCCCAGGAACTGAAACTCAAAGACGAATCTATTCTCTACACCTTATAGGGAGATAGGTGGCGGAACAAGAGCCCCTCTACCCAGGTGGGAATATATTGGCTTGGTTTTGCTCGTGAAAAAGCGGAACCTCCTAAGTTGTGCACTTTTCGAAACTGCATCGACTACCAGTTGCAACCGACGCGCTGCTAATGGAAGGCGAGGCGAGGCGAGGAACAGTATAGACCGAAGTCATCGGCGAACAGTGTCGCCGATACACCCTCTGGGAGAGAGGAAATTATATCATTGATCGTAATTACAAAACAAAACTCTGCCCTGAGGAACTCCCTCCTCTTGAGGTTGAAGGTCAGAGTAGGTGTCTCCAACACGCACTAAGAAACTTTGAATAAAAGAGAATAAAAAGACCTCTCGTACCTCAAACGTGTAGCTAGCTGACTTAAGACGCCGTATCTCTAATTTGTATCGTAGGCTTTCTCAATGTCGACAAAATATGACGAGAAAGCTTTCCGCACTGATCCCTTGAAACCTACTAAGAGATCAAGGGTACTATGACTCTTGCGCAAAACGCACTGAAATGGAGACGCTAAGTGATTGGTTTCTAGCAACTTGTTCAGACTGCTGGTAAGAGCTATAGGGCGGTAGTGATCTGTGTCCAACCCGTCCCTACCCGGTTATACAAAGGAAAGGACAATCACAACGCGCCACGATTATTGGTAAGAACCATTCACCCATATAAGGTTGTACAAGTCAGGTAAGAAAATCACAATGTGGATGAATGTGCCGAATCATGTCACAATGGAACCCGTCAAGAACAAAAGTGGACCCACAAAGGGACAATGCAGCCCGCAACTCGTGGATGGATAACAAAGGATTATACGGATGGTTTAGAGTTTGTCGTAAAATTGAGAGGATGAGACTTTTCGTTCGAGGCTAGAAAAGAGTTATTGTAATGGCTGTCATTCACTAAGGTTCCCCGCATTTTGGGTGTGGGGTATTATGGCCTGCATAACGACCCCGTATGTTGTTCATCTTTTTCCAGATCTTTGTGGTAGGGGTCATAGAGGAAATTAATGAAATGTAGCGGCGCCATGAAGTTCGGCAAGCCTCTCGAAGGGTTCTCTGACGAAACGCCCGAGCTCGGTTTCGGTCAATCTTGTTACACAAGGTTAGATTTCACAGAATCGGACATGAGCTAACGTAGCTTTTGATGGCTGTCGCACACCCAGAATTCCACTAGGGCACGGTTGAGCGAGCCGTTACGGGTCGTCTCTGTGGAATGGTTGTGGCCACGTTGTAGATAGTCGATGTGAAGTACACAACTGCCGCGTCCACACCATTGAAGGTCCTCAAGAAGACGATTGTGAAAGACGCCTCTCGAAGTCTTCCCAATCGGCATGGCCTAAGTCCCACTTAGGAGGCATAGTTGTACGAGGGCTAGGATGAACAGCCGACAAGAATATAGGCAAGTGGTCACTTCCATGGAGGTCATCAAGGGCTGACCATCGAAAATCAGTGGAGCAGAGACAGGTCAACACACCTAACTGGGCATATGAGGTAAAATCGCCGATGTTCAAAATGCAGAGAAAATCAGATAATAAAAGGAACTCTAAAACACTGCTTTTGGCATTACGAGTGATGTCGCCCCAATATGGGTGACGGGCATTAAAATAGGGGGGATAATAAAACTGGGGAAGGCAACTGATCTACAAGCTCTAAAAGGGGCGGGTCTTGACAATGGTTTAGAATGAGGGAGGTAAATAGAGCAAACAGTAAAAAGCCTTGTAAGAAAAACCCTCACCGCAACAGCTTGAAGGGTAGTGTGAAGGGGGAGGGGGGAGATACATGGCGGAATGACGAAACCATAACTGACACCCCCATGAGACGAGCCCCCGACAGGGGAAAAGAAGAGTTGAAAATACGAAAACCCGGTACCGCCGGAAAAGGCTGTGTACTCAGTTTGTTCTTTTAAAGACAAACAACAGCGTGAATGAGATGATAGGACTTTGAGTTCTTCCACTTGGGAAGAACACCTTGACAATTCCATTGTAAAATGGAGGATATTATGTGGGAAGGTTAGATACCAGAGTAGATATTTTGTTCTCTTTTGTGACTGAGGTTATGTTTGAAGTGCGTCCCAAAGAGGTTGGGAGACGAAGAGCAGATTTTGAAGAGTTTGGAAGGAGCAGTGACAGGGGTATGTCCCATGTTTTCGAGGCCCCTGTCTGTAGCTGTGGCGCACAGCCAGGCGGAAACGGAAGGTCGAGAAGAGATTTTCGGACGGTAGATTTAGAATCATACGCCGAGGGCGCTAAAGGTGTTTGAAAGGTTGATCCAACAACCGCGGCTTCCATCGGAACATGAGTATTAGTGGGTGGAGCAGGCGATCTGGTCAAAGTACGAGGCACTGGGTGGATTTCTGCTACCGTTTGGACCGGTAAGGAGCCTACGTCCTGCGAAGGGCAGGACGGGATTGAGGACAAAGAATTATTCAGCAACAGGAGAAGAGTACATTGAAAACTCTAAGAGGGTCAGCCGAGTCAACTCAAGAGGCACCCCGCTTATTGGTGGACGATGACCCAGTTGAGGAATCCTTCCTCTTACCACGGGGCTTTGGGTCCCGGGGCAGGGTAGAAGAACCTTCACTGGTCGATATAGAAGATTCTTTCAGATAACGTCTGTCTTCGAGTATCTCACCTTGCGCGTCGGTCCCAGCTACAGCTACCGGAGAGAGGGGAGCAACATTAGGTATCTCTGTGTGCGAGGAATAATTGGACGGTATATCGTGAATGCTTCTGACACTAACGGTAGATGGCCGATGAGATGCTTCAGGCATGTCGGTACTCGAACGTGATCAGTTTCGCCCAGCGTCACGCAAAACGTCTGAGAAGAGAGAGCCAACAGGTGAGGGTTGTGCTCGAGCGTCAACAAGCCTCTCTCACGCCAAGACGCAGAGTCGCGCAAAGCGAGGATCTCCTTTTCATAAGAATATTCGGCAGGATTTTGACGCAGCACGGTGTTTTGGTGCATTCAAGGTCATGATTATGTTGAGAGAGAGATGACACCTCGACTACGATATCACCACTACCTCTTGACCACATCCGGCGGGGTTCAAATGATTCATTAACGTCAAACATCCACTTTTGCAAGTGGGGCTTCAGCTGAACTCATGGCTAGAAAGCGAGGATAGTCTAAACCTGGGTCCACATCGTTGACATAGAAAGGCTGAAAGGGAGGCTGAAGAACGTTTGACACGTGAAGGGGAAGTTTTAGGTTTATGGCTGGCCATTGCAAATAGAAATAACTTCGCATTCTCCCTCGCAACCCCCCACCACGGAGACCTACAAAGCCCGGCGCTACTGCAACTCTAGATTCCGTTACATCCGGTATGTCCTCTTGGAGAATGAATACGGATCCACCACACCATCTTTATAGATCGAAGATGCTGCCCGAGTTCTCCTACGCGCGGAGAAAAGGCGCCAATGATGTGTTTCTCCTTGGGCATCGATAGACGAAGGCGGTGGATGCCCAACCTCCTCCGACATTCATAAAAAACAATTAAGAATTAGTCCGAAAAAAATAAGCAGATGCCAAGTAACCTTCGGGACCACTAGAGAAGAGAAAGAGGAAATAAAGGACAGTAAAAGAAAATAATACGGAGGAAGAGGGGCGTATTAAAAGTCTGTTTCGTAGCACCAGGGAACCTCTAAGGGCTCCAGGGCTGAACACCCTCGCCACGAGAAGGCAAGAGCTTCTTTCGGAATAACCGCTGAAAGGTGCTAGATGGTGGGGGTTGGGGGGTTGGGAGACGCACCTCCGAACCTGTAGGACAAGAGGGTTTGCGGCAGGAAAAGTACTTTGAGAGTCCCTTTCTCATTCCGCTCTACGTCAGGTATCCCCAACCCGGAGCCGGCGAGATCAGTCCGTGCGGCACTCCTCATTCCAAACGTGCTGAAACATCTTTCTTTTTTTTCTTAAGAGCCTTAAGAGGTTAGGATAGGTTAAGTTGGGTATATTTTTAAATATTTTGAAAGTATATTTTGATAAGCTTTGCGCTGATAAATGTCACCAGGTGTCTCATTAATAAATTCTGGGATTTTTTCTTTTTCTGTTTAATAAGTTTTAAACATTTTTTATTGGTGCTTTCCTCGGGGCATTCTCGGACTTGCTGATGAGGCTCGTGGTACTCTGCAGGTTGGAAACCCCTGCTCTACGTGGACGACCTTTCGATCCCTTTTGGCACGGCCCAGATGCCTCCCTTGGAGCGTCGACTCAAATAGACATTAAACCGCGTCTCTCGCTATGCCGAAGCACACAGATTTCGGTTTTCCTTAGCCAAGACTAAGGTGGTGCATTTCTGACGCCATCCACGGCTCCACCCTGACCCAGACTTGTTTTGTTAATGGGGTTCTCCTGGAACTGGTGGATTCGCGCTGTTTCCTTGGTTTTGTTCTCGACCGAGGCCTCACCCGGGACGCATTGTCTCAGTACTGGCGCCAAAGATATTCTGGGTTCTGTGGCGTTCGTTCAGTGGTACTAATCGGGTTACGCGTTACTTTTCAACAACTCATTTATTCACCCAAAACTTATGTACCCGGGCGAAATTTACCCCCCTTTAAAAACAAACCCAAATGAGGGATTTTACCCCCCTTTAAAACCAAACCCAAATGAGGAATATTTATCCCCCTTTAAAACCAAGCCCAAATGAGGAATATTTACCTTTAAAACCAAGCCCAAATGAGGGATATTTACCCCACCCCCTTTAAAGACAAACCCAAATGAGGGATATTTACACCCCCCATTTAAAACCAAGCCTAAATGAGGGATATTTAACCCCCCATTTAAAACCAAGCCCAAATTAGGGATATTTAACCCCCTTAAAACCAAGCCCAAATGAGGGATATTTACCTCCCTTTAAAACTAAACCCAAATGAGGGATATATACCTTTGAAACCAAACCAAAATAGATATATTCACCCCCTTTTGAAACGAAACCCAAATAGGAATACCGCCCCATCTCCCCTTAAACCCAAACCAAACGGGTGCATCTTTCCGATTTCAAACTAAATCCAATGTGGACATAAATCCCTTAGCAAACCAAAATTGGGGAAATCTAGCCCCATACAGATCAAACCCTCAGACAAACCAAACCGAAATGACAGTATCTACCATCCAAACCATACTAAAATAGAAACATCTGCCCCCTCCCCCCTTGCAAAACAAATCCAATAGGGAAATATACCCCTTGGAAGACCAAAATTGAGGGAGATCTGGGGACATTTACAAACCAAATCAAACCTGGATGTTGGGATATTACAAATTAACCATTTTTTTTATTATTATTATTCTTTGCATCATCTGTCTGTCCTCCTCCCCCTGGCATAATAATCCCGTTTCGAGACCACCCACTGCCATACCCAATGTATGAAGCTTCTCAAATTCCAAGTCCTGCCCTTTTCCTCAGGCAAAGAAAATTACACGAGGAATAAGCATAAATTTCTATATTTTTAAATATCTAAACAATAAAAGAAAATCAGGGTAAGGAATATATAAAAAAATAAGATTTTATCGAGACTTTAACCGACGAATTGTACACAACCAAAGAGTAAAAAGCGCAGCGGGGCGATTTTAGAGATCAGAAAATGGTGCAATGCAACCCTCGGATTCCCTTGCCATGGCAACGAAATCGCCGCTGGTTTGTTTTTTTTAAGCTCCCTCCCACCACTTGCGAGATTAGGGGATGGGGGAGAGTTTGGATCATACAGACTCTCATGTAGGACCCAACGACGCTACAAGGGCGGCCACACTTCCTGCGACGCTGTCCTGAGGGAACAGGTTAGAATAAAGGGAGGCTGTTGCATGCTGTGGGAAATTTATAGCACCCCCATGTGCTTAGGGGCCCATACAATAGCTAGGAAATGGAATGTTCAATTACAGCCCCCCGCCCCCCACCAGGATTGCATTAGGTGGGGTGGTCGTGTCATATCCACTTGAGAGTGACCGCCCCCCCTTCCACAACTCTTTTTTTTCTTTTTCTGCAGGGTGGCTCGTTTAAAAAGAGAGAGCCTTGCCTGCTGGGCTCAAATCGACGCTCTCTTCACCACGAGGAATCGGAGCGTTGCACGGAGAGAGGCCGATTACAGCGAGTGGCAGACAATGAGTTAACATTCAAAACAATGAGAATTCGACAAATCCGATATCGAAACTACGAAAAATATTCTACGAATAACCAACGTCTTGGTTTCCATGAAAAGCGACAATGAGCCTTTCAAACCTGCCTTAAAATGCGGATTCAATATATTCTTGGACATCTGGCGCCATAACGACAAGAGGTTGGTTGCGTCTGGCGCCATAGCGACAAAAGGTTGGTTGCGTCTGGCGCCATAGCGACAAGAGGTTGCGTCTGGCGCCATAGCGACAAGAGGTTGGTTGCGTCTGGCGCCATAGCGAGAAGAGGTTGGTTGCGTCTAGCGCCATAGCGACAAGAGGTTGGTTGCGTCTGGCGCCATAGCGACAAGAGGTTGTTGCGTCTGGCGCCATAGCGACAAGAGGTTGGTTGCGTCTGGCGCCATAGCGACAAGAGGTTGGTTGCGTCTGGCGCCATAGCGACAAGAGGTTGGTTGCGTCTGGCGCCATAGCGACAAGAGGTTGTTGCGTCTTGCGCCATAGCGACAAGAGGTTGGTTGCGTCTGGCGCCATAGCGACAAGAGGTTGGTTGCGTCTGGCGCCATAGCAACAAGAGGCTGGTTGTGTCAGGTGCCATAGCGATAAGATGTTCGTTGCGTCTGGTGCCAAAGCGACAAGAGGCTGGTTGCGTCTGGTGCCATAGCGACAAGAGGCTGGTTGCGTCTGGCCCCAGAGCGACAAGAGGCTGGTTGCGTCAGGCGCCATAATGACAAGAGGTTGGTTGCGTCTGTCTGGTGCCATAGCGACAAGAGGCTGGTTGCGTCAGGCGCCATAAAGAGATTGGTTGCCTCCCCCGCGCAAAATTGGACATCTTGGTAGGAACTTGCGAGAGGACGGCTGTGTCAAGGTGAAAATCTTCTATCTAAAGAAAACTATAGCCATTTCGCTTCGACTCCTTTTCCCACCTTCCTACGAACTCAGATATCCCTAGCCTAGCGGATAAGGCGATTCGATTTCAGCGTCGAGGCATTGGGTTAAAACACGGTGAGAGTGGACGCAAAGCTCTACGGCCTTAGTCAGGGTCTGGTCGCTAATTTGTATGATGAGATGTGCCTACATATACTATTCCTACGAATTCAAAGGAAATTTAGAGATTTAACGCAATGGACTTTTCTTGGCTCGTAATATCGACGATGGAAGAGCGCTCGCTTCTTTTAGCGGCAAAATGTGACGGCAAATTCGGGGATGGACGAACACCTCCCTCCCTCGTCCACTTCAGGGTTAGACAAGCGTGATGGCAGGGACGCAATAGCGGGCAGTTGTCAATACAAGGGACGTTTCCTCGCTGTCCGTTGACAACCTGCGACCGAAGCTACACCAACCCCAGGAACGGAGGCGGCGAGAGAGAGACCAGAAAGGAGAGTCGACTAACTACTCGCAAATGGCTGCAATCGCATGCCTCATCCCGTTCGAGAGCGAAAGCCCCCAAAACGGCCATAAAACGTAGAACTATGAATTACAAAAGCGTACAAACGACTCTCAGAACGGCAGTGGCGGCGACTCGCCAAGTCAAATGATTCTAAGGATAGTAGGAGGCGTCCTCAGTCCCAGTCGCACAGTAGTCGGGGCAAAACTGTCCTCCAATCCTCGGATAAGGTAGACACTTTGGCCAAGGACGTCTCCCACCAGACCATCTCAACAAATGCTGGGATAGCGCCAGTTTTGGCGCCCCCCCCCCTCCCACAAAAACAAGAAGACAAAAGCGGCGAGATTCGGGTTACCCATTCGAGAAAGGGGTCCCCTCCCCAAACCCTGGCCACAAGGGGAGCTTCCTCGTGTCTTTATATAACGATAAACAAAGACAAAGAAGCGACGGTAATGACTATCCACAGCCAACAAATCAACGAAGCGAGGAATTCCCCCAAGTCTCTCGGGGACGGCCTTCCCAGGGGCTGGGGGTAAGGGAGAAGAGAGACGACGACCCGATATGTAAAGACTTTCCATTATCTCGGTTCCCAAGGGAGGTGACCGTGGAGGACAAAGAGGAGGATGCTTACCCCCCCTGTCCCCCTTTGCTCAATTGAGCGCCTCGAAATTCTCCCCATCCAGGGTCTGGAGCCAATTGAAGATGATCATGTTGCGCTCGTAGCGGCTCAACTGCCGGCCCCTCTCCCTCTCCACATCCCGCGCCGTGAGTGATGGCGGAACCGTCGCCACCGCCGGTAGGATTCCCGACGCCTGGCTTCCGGGGCAGGGGGCGTCCACCTCCCTGCGAATCAACCGAAGGACCTCTCGGGGGGCGCAGATGGAGGGGGGAAGCGGGGAGAGAACGGAGAACGATGGCTGTCGAGAAGAAACGAAAATGAAAGACCCATCGGCTCATGCAAACCCACTGCCCTCCACCCCCATCGGGGCACCCCACCCCTCGTAAGGGGCCAGTACCTAGTCTCCAGGAGTGTGCGCGAACCACTGAGCGACCGGTCACTCCAGCGACACACCAGGACCAGGCGCTACGACGAAGCCGAGTGGAAACATCGCCTCGCCACTACGACCGAATTTAAACCCCACTGGGTACGGTTGGCCGATGGGCACCCTAGTTTGAGTCGACTTTGGGGCCATTGCCCAGTGGTTCGGATCCCATGTTAAACCTGAGATCCCGACTGAGATTGTCATCACACTACATTTTAAAGGGACCAGAGAATGAAAAGGGAGGGGGGGTATGAAGGAGCTTGAAACGAAACACCTGTTTACTTTCTCTCTTTTTCCTTGCGTACATTGCTGCATTTTATAATCAAGTGCTGGGCGCATGCGTCAATGCCGAGGACACGCCCACTTGTCCTGCCCCAGATGCCACTTACAGAAACTCGGCTTGGCAGCAACACTTATCGCCATAGCAAATAAGGTGTCACATCATAAGAGGGCCTCGGGCACAAAAACCTTACACATCGTCTTAAACACACCCATAACACGAGTCTCCAATATACCCATATATGAATATCTCAAATACACTAATAGACAATTGTCTAAATACACTTATACAAGATTGACTCAAATACATCCATACACCATTGTTTCAGATACTCATACACGATTGACTGTGGGGATTGTGGGATGTCATGTGTGAATAAGTTGAAAAGTAGGGTTGAGAGTATGGCTTATTGGGGAATGCCCTTGTGAAGTGGCTGGGTGCATGATTTGTGTTTTCTGCATCACTTGTCCTTGTCTGCAGATGAAGTTTGTTGCCATTTTTTGTCATTGTTGATGAGGGTGTTCAGGATTTTTTGTGTTCTGTGTCATGGCAGCGAGAATTGTGTATGAGGAGGTTGGATGCTTGTTGAAGCTGCTGAATATGTGTTGTGTGAGTTCAGTGAGGATGGTCATGGTTGACTGGTACTTTCGGAAACAGTGTTTTACCTGGGATGGAGGGATATTTTGACTTATTCTTCTGTGTATTAGTTTTTCAAATGTTTTGGATAGTGTGCACAGTACTGAGATGGCGCAGTGAGTTAGGGTTTCGCGTGACTTGAGTATCGGTATGATTAGGGTGGGGTTCCAGATTGAGTCAGGGGGGGGGGGGATTGTATTGTTTAGCCAGGAGTGATTGAATATTTGCATGTTGACAGAGATTGTCGAGTTGCCAAGGTTTTTGAGGTGTATGTTGTAGATGTTGTCTGCAGCAGTCGCTCTCGAGTTTTTGAAGGATTTGATAGCATGGAATGTAGTATCTGTGGTGAATGGGGCTGGTTGTTTTTTTTGTTGTTTTTCATTTTCCTGTAGATTTGTATTTTGTCTGTGTGGTAAGGACGCTAATGCTGGAATAGTTTCATGAGGATGTGAGAGTATTTTTCAGGTCACTAGTGACTGAATTGTGAGGGGTGAGCCAGGGTTATGTGTGAATTTTCTTTAGGGTTCTCCAAAGTTGGGTTGAGTTTGTCTTGTGGTATATTGTACTTATGTAAATGTCCAAATGTCAGGTGCAGCACAGTTACCCAAGCTACACCTGACCCACCCCTCAGGGGGATAAAATTGGGACACATCCCTTAATGGGCCAGTGGGGGATCTTTAACCCCAGGGGTAATATCAAGCTGGGCCTCACCTTGGTGGTGGTGGTGGTGCTGCTGCTGCCCGGGTGGTTCTGCGCTGGCGAGTTATAATCGGGGAGGCGCCGTAGGACTCGATATGACATTTGGAGCCTACGCTTAATATAGTTCTGCCGCACCTGCAAGGGATGGGGGGCACATGAACCCAATAAATGGAGGGAGGGTGAATAGAACCCAGTAATTAGAGCTGAGGGAATGAATAGAACCCAGTAATTAGAGTTGAGGGAATGAATAGAACCCACTAATTGGAGGTGAGGGAATGAATTGAACCCCAATAATGGGAGAACGAATTGAACCCAATAATAGGAGGTGAGGGAATGAATTGAAACCAATAATTGGAGGTGAGGGAATGAATTGACCCAATAATAGGAGGTGGGGGATGAATAGAACCTAGTAAATGGAGGTGGGAGAATGAATTGAACCCAATAATTGGAGGTGAGGGAATGAATTGAACCCAATAATTGGAGGTGAGGGAATGAATTGAACCCAATAATTGGAGGTGGGGGGAATAAATAGAATCCAATAATTGGAGGTAGGGAATGAATATAACCCAGTAATTGGAGGTGGGGGATAAACATGAACCCAGTAAATGGAGGTGGTTAGTCATCAGATGGGTGCCCATATCAGGTCACTTTCACAGCAGCTGCCTACACTCTAGAGACCTGCAAAACAATTCCCTGCCCCCCGCCCCCCCCATACGTACAATCTGCTAAAATCACTTCTGCCAGAGAGTGACCCAGAAGAAACATTCCTTCCATGCTACATATGGGTCACCATGGCAAGGCACTGATGCTGTTACTAGCTAATATTCAACATATATCAGAATGATCCGACAAATTCAGTAAATGCCCCTGCTGTTACCCCAACTAGACACCCCTACCGCACTTTCACAACATGTCAGATACTCTCACAGACAAAATCTCTGCTAAGAGAATGGAGAGAGAACTTCATCCACTCAACAGGTTGTCAAGGCAACTGGCTTAGAGAGAAAACCCTATGGTATGACAGGTATTCCAAATTAAATCCCCCAAATTACAATTAAAATCCCAAATTTTGCCATTCAAAACTCCAAATGTTCATTATCATCATCATGCTGGGTTCCAGGACATGTGGGAATAGCAGGGAATGAGCGCTCCCCTGCACTTTCCTCTTTGAATATCCCTGCCTGGGTGATCTTCATGTACAATTACCTGGATAAGTAAGGTTGCTACGGATAGTCCCCTGTAACTTGGGACATGTCCATGCCCACACAATTTTGGACTATGATTTTTTGGAGGAGGCTGGCCTCCCCCATTAGAGTTGACTCTTTGGTGTTAGCTTCATGTTCCTACATCGGTGAGGGAGGCCCGCCCCACTCAAGGAACTTGGTTCTTATGTTTTTTTGTTGTTTTTTTTTGGGGGGGGGGGGGGTTCTTATGTTTGTTTTTTTGGTGTTGGTTCTTATGTTTGTTTTTTGGGTGTTGATTCTCATGTTTGTTTTTTTGGTATTGGTTCTTATGTTTGTTTTTTGGTGGGGTTGGTTCTTATGTTTGTTTGGGGAGTTCTTATGTTTGATTTTTTGTTGTTGGTTCTTATGTTTGTTTGTTTTGTTTTGTTTTTTGGGGGGGTTAGTTAATGTTTGTTTTTTTGTTGTTGGTTCTTATGTTTGTTTTGGGGGGGTTGGTTCTTATGTTTGTTTTTTGGGGGGTTGATTCTCATGTTTGTTTTTTTTGGAATTGGTTCTTATGTTTGTTTTTTGGTGGGGTTGGTTCTTATGTTTGTTTGGGGAGTTCTTATGTTTGATTTTTTGTTGTTGGTTCTTATGTCTGTTTGTTTTATTTTGTTTTTTGGGGGGGTTAGTTAATGTTTGCTTTTTGTTGTTGGTTCTTATGTTTGTTTTTGGGGGGTTGGTTCTTATGTTTGTTTTTTGGGTGTTGATTCTCATGTTTGTTTTTTGGTATTGGTTCTTATGTTTGTTTTTTGGTGGGGTTGGTTCTTATGTTTGTTTGGGGAGTCCTTATGTTTGATTTTTTGTTGTTGGTTCTTATGTTTGTTTGTTTTGTTTTGTTTTGGGGGGGGTTAGTTAATGTTTGTTTTTTGTTGTTGGTTCTTATGTTTGTTTTTGGGGGGTTGGTTCTTATGTTTGTTTTTGGGTGTTGATTCTCATGTTTGTTTGTTTTTTGTATTGGTTCTTATGTTTGTTTTTTGGTGGGGTTGGTTCTTATGTTTGTTTGGGGAGTTCTTATGTTTGATTTTTTGTTGTTGGTTCTTATGTTTGCTTGTTTTGTTTTGTTTTTTGGGGGGGTTAGTTAATGTTTGTTTTTTTGTTGTTGGTTCTTATGTTTGTTTTGGGGGGGTTGGTTCTTATGTTTGTTTATTTTTTGGTATTGGTTCTTATGTTTGCTTGGGGGGTTCTTATGTTTGATTTTTTGGTGTTGGTTCTTATGTTTGTTTTTTTTTTGTATTGGTTCTTATGTTTGTTTTGGGGGGCATTGTTTATTATGTTTGTTTCGGGGGGTTGGTTCTTGTTTGTTTTGGGGGGTTGGTTCTTGTTTGTTTTTTTGGTGTTGGTTCTTATATTTGTTTTTGGTATTGGTTCTTATGTTTGTTTTTTGGTGGGGTTGGTTCTTATGTTTGTTTGGGGAGTCCTTATGTTTGATTTTTTGTTGTTGGTTCTTATGTTTGTTTGTTTTGTTTTGTTTTGGGGGGGGTTAGTTAATGTTTGTTTTTTGTTGTTGGTTCTTATGTTTGTTTTTGGGGGGTTGGTTCTTATGTTTGTTTTTGGGTGTTGATTCTCATGTTTGTTTGTTTTTTGTATTGGTTCTTATGTTTGTTTTTTGGTGGGGTTGGTTCTTATGTTTGTTTGGGGAGTTCTTATGTTTGATTTTTTGTTGTTGGTTCTTATGTTTGCTTGTTTTGTTTTGTTTTTTGGGGGGGTTAGTTAATGTTTGTTTTTTTGTTGTTGGTTCTTATGTTTGTTTTGGGGGGGTTGGTTCTTATGTTTGTTTATTTTTTGGTATTGGTTCTTATGTTTGCTTGGGGGGTTCTTATGTTTGATTTTTTGGTGTTGGTTCTTATGTTTGTTTTTTTTTTGTATTGGTTCTTATGTTTGTTTTGGGGGGCATTGTTTATTATGTTTGTTTCGGGGGGTTGGTTCTTGTTTGTTTTGGGGGGTTGGTTCTTGTTTGTTTTTTTGGTGTTGGTTCTTATATTTGTTTTTGGTTTTGGTTCTTATGTTTGTTTTTTGGTATTGGTTCTCATGTTTGTTTTTTGGTGTTGGTCCTTGTTGGTTTTGGGGTATTGGTTCTTATGTTTGTTTTGGGGGGTATTGGTTCTTATGTTTGTTTTTTGGGGGGGTTGGTTCTTATGTTAGTTTTTTTTGTGGGTGTTGGTTCTTGTTTGTTTTTGGTGTTGGTTCTTATGTTTGTTTTTTTGCTGTTGGTTCTTATGTTGTTGTTTTTTTGGTATTGGTTCTTATGTTTATTTTTGGGAGGTTGGTTCTTATGTTTGATTTTTTGGTGTTGGTTCTTATGTTTGATTTTTTGGTGTTGGTTCTTATGTTTGTTTGTTTTTGTGTTGGTTCTTATGTTTGTTTTTCGGTGTTGGTTCTTATGTTTGTTTTTTTGGTGTTTTTTTTGGGGGGGTGGGGTAGAGTAGCCTAGCTGAAGTTGAAATTTTAATTACAGTAACTTATGCCATAGAAGGCAGTTACCAGACGGGCGTGTAAAAAAAAATTCCATCGATTCCTGCATTTCACATTTATACCTACTGTTGGCCCTGTAGTGATAAAGAATGTTTCATGACTCTTACTTCCATAAAAGCTACTCATATATCTTAAAGCAGGCCTTTCCAAAGGGTTGTGACTGATCCCATAGGGTTGATATGAGTTTTTGGGGTGTTGGTAGAAGCTAAAGGGTCATTTGGGGGATTTAATAAATAATTTGCAACCATTACAGGGTCACTAGAGTTTTCAGGGATCAAAACACAAATTGAAAATTAACTTATTAATAGTGACCGGAAGCGTGTGTAGAAGTTTTACAATAGTTTGTGCTTTGTAGGTATGCTACTTTCATATACATTATTTTCTAGCAACTTTAATTTTTTTGGATGTCTGCCTATATCTATCCTATCACAAATTTCTTGTTATTATATACATATACACACATCCCTACACATGCACACATGTCTCACTCAGATTGTAAAACCTCCTACTGCTTTGCAGGATTTTCCTTGTTTGGATAAGGCTAGGAGAAGGAAACTTGTAAAACCTCCTGCTGCCTTGCAGGATTTTCCTTTTTAGGGAAAGGTTAGGAGAAGGAAACTGATCGTAAAACCTCCTGCTGCCTTGCAGGATTTTCCTTGTTTGGATAAGGCTAGGAGAAGGACTGTTGTAAAACCTGCTGCTGCCTTGCAGGATTTTCCTTTTTAGGAAAAGTGTAGGAGAAGGAAACTGATCGTAAAACCTCCTGCTGCCTTGCAGGATTTTCCTTGTTTGGATAAGGCTAGGAGAAGGACTGTTGTAAAACCTGCTGCTGCCTTGCAGGATTTTCCTTTTTAGGAAAAGTGTAGGAGAAGGAAACTGATCGTAAAACCTTCTGCTGCTTTGTAGGATTTTTCTTTTTAGGAAAAGGGTAGGAGAAGGAAAACTCTGATTGTAAAGACCTCCCACTGTTTTTTTAGGCAATGGCTAGGTCATCAGCCAATACTTGGGGTGGGTGTCAGCAAGGGCATGCGACCCATGAAAATTTGCCATTGCTACCTATTTGGTGACTCAAGGGGGGTTATGGTAAGCGGGCCCACTAGTCATAATGTGTAGAGTTGGAGCTGGGGTCCTGGGACTTGAGTGTGTCAGAGGGTACAAGGTACATGATTTTTTAGGATGCAACTTCCGCTCAATAGTTGGGGGCCCGAACCTACGAGTAGCGACCTAGGAAGCTGCCCTGCCAGCAAGGTTGGCAATAAAAAACCCACCCACCCTCAAAAAAAAAAAAAACCCACTGGGTATTGGATTTTTTATTGGGTTTTAATGGATTTTTTTACCTTAGTTCAAAATTTAATTGATAGTTAAATATTCTTCAGAATTTTTAGTTGTATTCTAGATTCATTTGTCATTAACTATCTTAACTTTCTTCAGATGTTTTTGGTATTATTGATAGCTTCAAAAATAGCTAATCTTTTTTTATTTAAATTGCCATTTGCAAGTGGTCATAAAAAAGACATTTGCTGGCAGAAAGTCAGTGATATAAAAGATGATAAAACAAGAGTATGATGCAATTTTTTTTCTAGAAAAGATTAGTATAAAAAATTGAAAGAATCAAGAAACAAAATGCAAAATTAGGCAACAAGAAGAAACAGCTAATCAAAGTAAAAAAAGACTACTGCAATAGAATGTAAGGTTGGTATTAAAAAACTCACCCAAACAAAAATGATAGAGCCGACCTAAAAGAACCCACTGGGTATTATTTTTTTTTTAATTAAATATTCTTATAATTGATAAAACAAATGTAAAAAATAGGTTTAATGATAACTACAAAAATATTTTTCAAGTTTTTTAATTATATTCAAACTAATGTTTCCTTTTTATTGGTTTTAAGAAGTATTATCCTTTGCTGTTATACAGCATTAACTTATTAAATCTAATTTGTTCTAGAACCTGATTTAGCATAATTGAAATTCTCACTTTGTCCTCAAATGCCTATAAATTTTCACTAATTTATGTGCTTTTTCAGCACTTAACCTGTTCCTAACATCACTCTAAACCAGACCAAAAGTTGAGAAAATGCGCTCTATAGAGCCTGAGCTTGCTGGACAAGAATGGATGTCTGAAAAGAATTTGCAGAATACTTCAGGAAGCTTCTGGCTTGTTTCTTGAACTTGCTTTACTGCCTTCAAACCAATTAATATCCACCATTTCTGAGGTGTTACTGAACTGAGTATGTTAGTACTAAACATGTGTGCTAGGAAAGTGTTAGTATCTCTCAATTTGAAATTCATGAGTCCAGCCATGCATTCAGGGTGTCTATTTTGGAGCCATTCTTCAGCCTCATTCTCTTGCTTTGCAGTAAAAGGATTCTCTGACCCTGTAAAAAGAATATGAAACTTTAAATAATAGATGTCCTACAATTATTATGTACTAATTTTCATTTTTCAATAACCTTTTAAAATTTAATACATGATGGTATGAGTAATGTATATCAAAAGTATTTAATTTTTTACCCATGTATCGAGGATCTGTCATGTATGCTAGGAAGTGGAATGATTTCATGGCAGCTTTGAACTGTGCATTAATTGCTGTGCTATGCATGTGCTTTATTTTTCATTAATTCAATCCACTCATGGACAACAGCACCAGAAAGAGGTCACTTTGTATCTATGAAAAACATTAATATGTATTAATTTATAGCTAGATAGTTCTTGATGCATATTAATATTAAGCAGAGTAAACTTGATAATGATGAATATCTTAAAAATTAGGCTGATGAGAGAGATCTAATATTTGAGAAGAATCTGTTTAACTAGGATTATATGTTTAATTTTACCTTATTTAGTGATCTCAAACATTTGAAGTCGAGACAAAAGATTTTGATGCTTCTCTTGAGATAACATTGTCAATGATTTTTCCAATGTTAGCTGGAATTTCTTTACCATGTTCTTCTCTTATTTGTAAATAGAAAGCATAGTTCTCCTTGTATGTTTCCAAACACTTTACTTGACTATTGCAGCGTGTATCATTTGGTATGTGAGGTGCAGCACCTCCCTTAACCATCCCTGTCAAATTTAAAATACACAATGTATTTTTCTCATTTGAAATCTTCAACTAATTACTTATAACTATAAGGTTTTGTGTTGCTATCCATTTGTAAAGATAGATGATTTTAAAAATTTAGTTACCCTTAATTATATATGATTTTTTGCATTTAGTGTACTCACATAAAGTTGATGTGTGTTCCTGAAACACTTCTGGACTTCTAAAACATGCTTCATAACATGAGATGCTGCTCTTTCTCCAGAAGGTCAATATAGTGTGTACTGCACCCATACATTAACAGTTCAGGAAATTCTGTGTTTAGCAACTCCTTCATTCTGATCATTTTGTTTTCATCATCTGTACAAACAGCAAAAACCTGAAATCACAGATAAATGAAATGTTACTATATTTGTTGGAAAATATTGTACCCTAACATTTCAATAATCAATGTGTATTTAGGATTTAGCTATCTAGTTGTATTGAAGTCCATTAAATTTCAAAATATTGTAAAGTTGTTTTTATATAATATCTAAGAATGAAGTGTTGGTAATAAGAAAAAATAACAGTTGTCAATGATATTTATGATAATTTATCACACACCTTTTGACCCAAATCAATTTTTACTTCATCTATGGCTGTTTTGATGAGCCCAGCACAATATGCTGATGTCTTCTTAGCAGAGCCAGCATCAGTTATTGAAAGCAAATAACTCCTTGTACCTGTGTGAAGACTGTGTGCAATAATGGGATCATGAGACACTGCACCAACCATCTTGCATAATTGTGAGTCTTTGTTTGTGAGTCAGAGTCACCAACTGATAGTTCTTGTTTACTTTCCTCAAGGATTTCAATATTTACGTTACCCAGTAGCTTCTTTCTATTTGGTGGTTCATACCTGGTCTCATGAGTGAACAAAATTTTTGAAATTCAGGACTTTCCACAGCATTGAAAGGAATGTTTGCACTGAAAAAGAATCGTGCAAGTCCATTATCAATCTTTCCCTTCTGTTCTGTATCTGTTCGCACTTACAAATGATCCCATTGTTTTCTGACGTTTAAGAGATTTGAAGGGTGTGGAAGAGGAAATACCAGATGAGCATGCAGTAAATGATGTAGAAGCAGAGTCTGAAGTGTGGCTAATGTCAGTTATGTCACTGGCATTACTCAGTGAGCTGCAAGGCCTTATTTTTGATATATTAACGATATCTTCATCATATTGTACTTCAGCAGTCTCTTCACTTGGATTAGTCGTTTCTTCCTGTTGTTGCTTAATTTTGATTCTTTCAATTTTTTTACTAATCTTTTCTAGACAAAAATTACATCATACTCTTGTTTTATCATCCTTTATATTAATGACTTCCTGCCAGCAAGTGTCTCTTTTATGACCACTTCTAAATGACATTTTTAATAACGAAAGATTATTTTATTTGTAAAGTTATCAGTAATATTGGAAAAACCTGAAGAAAGTAAAAATAGTCAATGACAAATGAATGTAGAATACATATAAAAATATTCTTAAAAACATTTAGCTATTATTAAATTTTCAGCTAAAAGTAAAAAAAAACACAATAAAACCCACTACCCACTGAGTTTTTTCCACCCCTGCCTGCCAGTGGGTGAAAAAAGGCGGGATAGTTACAGTGCCATGTGCGCACATGGACAGGTGTCCCTGTAGTTGTCCCAGAGGGGTGCTCCGAGGCTGCTGATACATCTGTGGGTTATGGTTCATGAGAATGGGACTCAGTCTCCTGGCTTTGGCTGTATGCATGTGACAGACCCGTAACCTCTCCTTCACTCCATTTAATTACACTTTTATGCAAATGTTGATACAATTAAAATTCAAAGTTTTTGTAAATGACAAAAAATTCAATTTAGCCATAATTAAAAAAAAAAATATTACATGATGAAATCCCAAATTTGGCCACTATTAAATCCCCAAATTACCATAATTAAAATCCTAAATTTTGCCCTTAAAAACTCCAAATGTTGATACAATTAAACTTCCAAGTTTGGCAATGACAAAAAATTCAATTTGACTACAGTTAAAATTAATTTTTTGTTTACTGCATGTTAAAATTCAAAATTCTGCCACTAATTAAATCTCTCAAATTACCACAATTAAAATCCCAAATTTTGTCAAATAATAAAAACCTCAATTTGACCACAATAAAATTCCAAATTTTACCACAATTCACAATTTGAAATTCCAAAATTTTCCCACATTACCCATTTTAAAATTTGTCACATTTTGCCTGTATTGTAGAGTGGAAGGAATCCTGATACTGTCTTCCGGCATGAGTCACCAAAGGCCAATTACACCTCCCCTACACCGTGCCCACACTTTATCAAAGGCACCACCCATCTGACAAGTGCCACCAAGGGCATAAGTTGAGCAAATAAGCCCAGATAGAGGCTGCCCGCTGTCCCCTGAAGCTACGTGCTTTTTATTTTCCTGCAAGCGCAGGATTTTGCTTGAGTGGAAACACTCACTGCATCCACTTACAATGAAGTCAAGACACATGAAGTGTGGTTGGTCATTAGATGGAGTCCTGATTAGGCTCACTACGCAGCAGCTACATTACACTGCAGATACCTGTGTTTCAGAATCTGCGTTAATCAGTAAGTCCACCAATGAGAAATAAAAAGTCTCTTACACAGCAGTGATGCACAGCAACCCCACCTTGTGGAATAATGAGGATGAAAACCTGCCATGCAATGACTTCATAATGAAGGACAACACCTAACAGTCCACTCACCTTCTTATTTACTGATCTTATGAAGTCCACTGCAGTAATAGTTGGGCTATCAGTGCCCCCTAGCCTGGCCTGTGGGGATGGAAGCTGAGAGGTAGAAACGACATCACCTACTGCTACCCATGTGGAGCAGGAGCGAGACATCGGCTCCAACTTCTGTGGGAAAACACCTTCCAACCGTTCATTCTGCCCATTCATATTTTCCTTTAAGAAAAAAAAAGAGGAAAGTTAAAACTTTGATGTACTCTAACTAGCCATTACTATATATCAAACCATAAAAAAACTAAAAGGCACCTTAACCCTACAAGTAGGTATGGCCTTAGAAAAGGCCATTTGAAAAATTATAAAATTCAGTGCACCCTAACTGAATGCACAACAACAGGGCTTAAATCTGATGTCTTACTATCATAAAGGTTAGGTTCTTACCACCTAACACCATATCTTTGCTACAGCCCAAGGATAAACAGGTATTTTCTAACTTTAGGAAACTTTTTTTATAGTGCCAATCTGTCAATTACCATCAGGGGTATTATAAGTTGCCATAAACAATTTTACCCTATTATTAGTCTACATTAAAAACAAACAATACCCACTAACCAACTATAAACAGACAAGACAAAGGAGGATGCCCAATCCAGCATCGGGGGGAAAGGCCCAGCTCTCCCCTGGCACCGGAGCATAATGGAGAATAAATTTTTTTTCTATTTCTTTGTTCTATTCAATTGTACAGTAATAAATAAATTTGTATACATTCAGCTTGTTTTATTATTCATTATTTGTTACATTAAACACGAAAATAATCATTGTTACACCGATAATAAAATAAAAGATGTAGTAAAAGAAATTCCTTCAGAACCAATTACATAAGCACATTTTATATGTATTACATGCTCTTGAACGGTGTAGCATTGTAGTAGTTTGGTTGTCCGCCTCCCCTCCCCTATGTCTAATCTCTTTCTTCTTTTGCAGAATGTGTGTGTGTGTGTGGATCGTGTGATCACCGTCTTTGCTTTGTGTAGGGGGACTCGATGGGTCTCTATCGTGCTCCCCCATTCATCTCCTGTTTTCTTTTTAGGCGGTTTCTTTCAGCATAACTTTAACGTGTTAGGGAAATAGTTTGGAAGTCATTAGTTGTGGCTGAGAAAGGAAGAGCCGCCTGGACGGAAGATAGGTGAGGGAAGATTGTGTGAGAGTGGATATGGTTGAATGAGTTAGGAGTAAAGATGTTTGAGTGTGGCAGTGAATAGGTGACTGAATGTGCCTTCTCTTTTCCAGTTCTGTGGTACCGATTGTCGCCGACATCTGGCTTTAAGAGACGGCTGAAGCCAATCCTGACCCTCGCAAGTGCGCCTACCTTTTGGGGCAATTTTCTAAGGTGTGGACCTTGGCCAGCACCTTCCAGTCTCCAGGGAGTGGTTGAAGCAGCTTCCAACCGACTGTGACCCAGCAGTTGGGACTAACAAGCGTCCCAGCTACCCAAAATCCTCGGCTTTGCCGAGTCCTGGACCCCTAAGAATCCCGCAGAAAGTGAGCCATCTCCCACTTTCTCCAACTCATCTCACTTTATTAGATAGTTAAGGGTGCACCCGTCTGTCGCGATATTTTGATTGTACTATACGTTTGTGTGGCCAAGATCTTGTGTAAGGCCCTTTTGTAAATATATACGTGTGGTGGTTGGCCAGAGTATTGTGAGGCCAACTGTATATATATATATAAGTAATGTATTTTGGTTTAGGTTTGTTTATATTTTCGGTTGATTATTTGGGATTGTATTATTTTGCTAGAATTAGGGTTTCTAAATTAAATTTAGAAAATACTCTCTCTCCTCAATACCCTCTTCTTGAACCACCGAGCGGACCTTGTCAGGGCGGCGGGAGTTTTGGCTGGGGTCTCGCGAACCCGCCGCCACAGCATGTCGGCAGAACCAATTACCCGGACTGTTCGGGATATTGCTGTACTTTAATCTAAGGAACTCTTGTAAAGAGACTATTTAAGGCACATTTCAATGCTACCAAAGACCATGAAATGACCTTTAAGGAGTTTTTTAAAACATCATTAAACATCAACCAGGCTGTGAAAGTGAATGAATGGAGTAATGTCATTCTATGTACGCTAAACTGCTGCTGGAGGTTGTTATGGCCTGATATGGTATATTATTGTGATTTTGATGGTTTTAATGACAGTTCTGGTGAGGTTGAACAGGACATTGTTACTCTGGGTGAGTCAATGGGTTTGGAGGCAGATGCAGATGATGTTATGCCTAGCTGAAGCTCATCATTGGAAGCTAACAACTGCAGATCTTCAGCAGTTTGAGGAGAAAGATAGTGGAGAAGAAGGTGAAAAAAGAACATGTTATGTGTAGTGATGAATTAAACTTACTTTCAACCCCTTTACCTCTCTTATGTGAGGTGGGAAGAGTCCACAGGTCCTTGAGGTGTTTGGTGTTGTCAGTGTGCTGGTTGCATCGGGTGCATATTGACGATGGGGTGAAGTTTATTTGTGTTTGTACTATTAGAGTAATGTGAAGTGGCCTGACTGTAGTTGGGATAAAATTATTCTGTGTACAGTGTAGTGATTTGTCTGATCAGTGTATTTGGGAAGGGGGGGGAGGGGTCATTTAAGATATTGTTTGGTGGTAGAGTATTCAGGTTTCTTTGGGTGAGGGTGGTGTGGATGTATTTTATTAAGGTGTGGTTTGGTGGTGGTGGGCGTAAGTTGCTGAACAAGTGTTGGAAGTAGTGTGCTGGGGCTACATTTTTGTGTCTAGGTGGTGGGTGTTTCATTGTTATTTGGGGAATGGAGTGGAATAGGTTTAGTGCTCTGCTGAGGTGCTGAGTTTGATGATGTTCAAGTGGATGATGAGTGTGAGTATTTTGTTTCATTGTATAAGTGTATGGTGGAGTGATTTGAGTGCATACTGTGATGACTGAGCAGTATGAAGCTCATTTGCATGGAATTTGATGAGGGTTGGGTGCCATGCTGGTGCTGCGTAATTGTAGGTAGTGTAGATGAATTGCTTGTATAGTGTAGTAAGTGTCTCCCTATGTAGTCCAAATGTGATGTTTGAGAGTGCTTTGAGGGGGTTGGTTTTCTTTATAGCCTTGTTTGTGATGTGTTTTTAATGATATGTGGGTGTCTAGTGTAATTCACCAGGAGGGTTATTTTGTTTAAGGGAAGGCATTGTCCATTTAGTTTGATTTGAGGGTTTTTGTTTGATTCATGGCAGTCTGGTGTGAAGAGTGCGATGGTTGATTTGGAGGCTGAGGCTGTCAGGTGGTTTTGTGTGAGGCAGTGTTCCAGTGTGCTAAGGCAATGTTGGAGTGCTCAGCTTGCTGTGCAAACTGACAGTGTTGTGCAGTGATTGAGATGCCCTCCACATAAGTGTTGGTTTTGATGATTAGAGATTGTGAGATGTCATGAGTGAATAAGTTGAAAATAAGGGTGAGACTATGGCTCATTGGGAGATGCCATTGTGAAGTAACCGAGTGTGTGATTTGTCTGTGACTTGCCCTTGTCTACAAACGATGAAGTTTGTTAGCCCCCTTTTTTCATTCTTGTTGAGGGTATTTATGATTTTTTTTGGTGTGTGTTTTGATACTGTCAAAGGCTTTATTTATGTCTTTGGCAGCAAGAATTGTGGAGTATGTGTTGTATGAGGTCAGTGCATGGGACACTGTTGAAACTAAAATGAAATTCAATCCAGAAAAATAAAAATTTAAATGTGCCAATGTGATGACCTAATTTTACACCTGCAAAGAAATAAGCAGAGGCAATCCATTCAGGTTTTTCACTCAACCCTCCTCCACTTCCAATCTAGTTCCACTTTAATGACGGCTAGAAATGATTCACCTACTGTCACAAAAAAATTATTATTTAGAGATACTCCCTCTTAATAAACAGCACTAAGTTGTTTCTCTGGGCCTCCTACTTAACTCTATCAAATAAGAAACGTAACAAAATGGTAAAATATAATTTTTATTTCTTATGCCTTAAAATTTATATTTTATTTAATGTGGGGTTTAGATTTTGGAAACTTTGCATCAGGTTTATATGTGATAGTATACAATGACCATTACATGGCATATCAATCCTGCACCAATTATGGCTGTGGATCCCAAGGTAAACAAAGTCCCCTGAAAAATGAAAGGTCCAAAAGGAGTAGAGATTTGGTGTTAAAATTTCTGTCAAATTATTTAGCATTGTCCATATTGAAATCCCTGAGAAGAAGAAATACCCACTCGCCTCACTGACCCAGGGCTTTGTGTGTTTATTGGAATCATTCCTGAAAATGTCCAATATGCTCAGACAGAAGAAATACCCACTCACCTCACTGACCCAGGGTTTTGCGTGTTTATTGGAATCATTCCTGAAAATGTCCAATATGCTCAGACAGAAGAAATATCCACTCACCTCACTGACCCAGGGCTTTATGTGTTTATTGGAATCATTCCTGAAAATGTCCAATATGCTCAGACAGAAGAAATACCCACTCACCTCACTGACCCAGGGCTTTGTGTGTTTATTGGAATCATTCCTGAAAATGTCCAATATGCTCAGACAGAAGAAATATCCACTCACCTCACTGACCCAGGGCTTTATATGTTTATTGGAATCATTCCTGAAAATGTCCAATATGCTCAGACAGAAGAAATACCCACTCACCTCACTGACCCAGGGTTTTGCGTGTTTATTGGAATCATTCATGGAAATGTCCGATGTGCTCAGACTTTTGGACAGACCGAGAGATGAAGACAAAATAGCGCATGTTTTAATCATTTCAATTTCCTCTTCACCCCAGATATTTGTTTCATCATTCTTCATTGAATCTTTTGATTTAGGAACCTGGGGAAGAATCACATATAAAAAATACCCCTTGGCAAAGACTTACACTATGAGGATGGTGTAGCAGGTTTAAAGACCCCTACTACACCTCTAACCTGTAGGAATGGGCACACCTTTCCTGCTACAGCCTGTCCACAGTAAGAAATTGCCAGGTAAAGCATCTGTCAGTATACTGCAGTTTGCATCTGGAAGATCACATGCTTTCTGGGCCCCTAATGCTTGTCAGAGGATAAAATATATATCTTCTACACATTTCCACTATCTTTATAAATCTTTCCTTACATACGAGGGGTAATCAAAATGTTCACAGAAGTTTTCAAGAGATCATTAAATAAAAAATTATAAGCAAAGCAATTCATTTTCAACATCATTTCCATCTTTTGCGCAATGCACTTCTAAGACAGTGTTTCCATCCATTTAAGCCCTCTCCATAGAATGCGCAGCATACCTCATTTGTAAGAAGCAGTTTTAGTTTCCTTAATGCTTCCAAAATGGACTCTACTTTTTGTTTTAAAAAACAAAGATGTAATGTGGGGCAAGGTCAGAGCAAGGTCAGGCTAAGACCAGGGTAAGTTTTGGAAACATAGACATAAGATTGAGTAAGATCAGAGTAAGTTCAGAGCAAGATTAAGGTAAGATCAGAGCAAAATCAGGTTAAGGTCAGAGCAAGATCAGGCTAAGATGAGGGTAAGTTTCCAAAACAAGCTCAATTCTTTGAGTTTGGGAAACAAACTTTTTGTTTTAAAAAACAAAGATGTAATGTGGGGCAAGGTCAGAGCAAGGTCAGGCTAAGACCAGGGTAAGTTTCCAAAACAGGCTCAATTCTTTGAGTTTTGGAAACAGACATAGATTGGGCAAGATCAGAGTAAGTTCAGAGCATTATCAGGGTAAGATCAGAGCAAGATTAAGGTAAGATCAGAGCAAAATCAGGTTAAGATCAGAGCAAGATCAGGCTAAGTTTCCAAAACAAGCTCAATTCTTTGAGTTTGGGAAACAGAAACAAGATGAGGAATGATCAAGGTAAGATCAGAACAAAGTCAGGGCAATATCAAGTCTGTAGTTCCTTTTCAATCAAGTATTTGATGAATGCTCTATCTTAAAGTTGCTGCTTTCCATGGCTCAGAAAAGAATGCTATTTTAAGTGCCTCTGCACAACACAGGAGAGTAAATGAATGAATGTGCTTCTTAAGAGGGAATGAAATTGGCCTATTTTAAAAATAAAAGGTTGTCATAAAAAAATTGGTTAAACAATAATTAATTTATTGCAAAATGAAAAAAATAACATCTGTCTGGTCAATTCAACCATACATTATCATATTTAAGAATCCAATCAATATCTTACATGCTGATTGGTCATCATTGGTCATGTGACTATATTCAAAGCCACTCATTGGATAGGGGTTTAAAAACTGAGAATGCCTACCTTTTTCCAACTTAATCTTTTTACTACATTAAGTTTTGATAATAGAACTAAATTCCAAGAAATGAACAAGTCTTTTTTTAATGGAACATCAAATCAAATGAATGCAAGAATGTATATCATCGCCATCACTATGAGAAATAGAGAGATTGAAACTATTAAATTATTTTTGCAAAATATTTGTTCGTGTCAGCTTTTGAAAAATATCTCTGGAAGCCATTCTCACATGAATATACCCCTCTCTTTTATCATGACCAGCAATTTTACTGCATGCACTTGTTAATTCATGAATCAGGCATTCCACCGATTGGGTGTGGTTTGGAAAAGATGGCAATTCAAATTTGCTGACAATCAAATTCTTAAGTTCAACGATGGTGAGATTGCAAGTGAGGATAGACTCATAAATCGTGACTGAATCCCAATTGATGAGTTCAGCTCAGCAATGATGTTTGCATTGAAGTTGAGGGGAGGAGGAACAAATTTTCTATATGACTTGTCGCCAACATTGCTCCCTCGGCAAACATCCATAATCTTGCGAATGGCGAAGGCAAGGAAATTTGGATCATCATCGCAGGGAAGAGAGACAAGCAGATTTTCTGTGTGCACATTCCATGATTTGATGTAAAAGAACAGTATGTCTCGCATTGATTGAGGAGGAAGGCAGAGACATTTGATTTGGAAAAGAATGTGATTGGCAGCATCAGAAATATGTGGTAGAGTTTTGATCGCAAACCAAGAAATGTAGTTAGTGACGATGCTAGGGGATGAGAGAGTGCAGGTTCTTCTTAACTTTAGCTTTAAAAGGATGCTTGGAAAGGTAAGTTGCACCAAGGCAATGGGCTAAAGTCAACCATTTGAAGTGGGAAATGGGTCCTAACTTCAAAGTTTTCAGTTGCAGATCAATTTTCCCGCTGTGAATGGATTTGGTGATGAGGAAAAGGTACTTCAGATCAACAAATCTGACAACACTTCATTTGTCATCGGAATTTCTAGGCTATCTGTGATTGGAATGAACACTTCATCCGATTTTAACTCTTCCACCTTTGACAAAGACTTCTCTATTGGTCCTTTGAAAGAATAATTGCCTGTGGTAGTTCCATTGATGTTTTGGAATTGATGACAAAAGCAGAGTTCATTTGTATGGAGGTCACAATGAACTTTTTCAACTCATCGATCCTCAATCTTTATCAAGATGCGGTCATCTCTCTCTCTCTCTCTCTCTCTCTCTCTCTCTCAAATGCATGTAATTTACTGTCATTCACCTCAAGAAGAGAAATATAGGCTAAATTATCTTGCATTGGGAGATCTGAGGGTGGCAATGGCTTAGATGGTCCGATGACATTATTTGAGCCACTTCAAGAATTAGCATGTTTGCTTGTTTTAGGCATTTTTTACAATATATGCAATTAATTTAAAATGATGAAATGGATTTACATATGTCAGTTGTTACAGTCTTCGCATTTTTAGTCGTGTGCGAGTCTAGTCGTAGATGACTACATCTCACTATGTCGTCGGTCCCCGTTTTGTTTTGTTTTTTTGTTAACAATTTGGCCAATTCTAACGAAATTGAAAACCCTTATGTTGTTTTACATTCTCTTTTGAATGGTATAATTGCCAAGATCCTCCTAAGGTTAGCTTGGGAATATTTTGTTTTGGCAATATCAACTATTCGGCCAATTCTAACGAAATATGAAACCTTTATGTTGTTTGACATTCTCTTTCGAATGATATAACTTCCAAGGTTCTCCTAAGGTTAGTCTTTGAAATATTGAAAGTTTTGAAGGTCATAAGGTCACATATCAAAATGAGAGCATGTGACTTTGGTCAACAGACCATGTTTTTTATTTATGGAGTAAGTGATAAAATGTTTGGTAGGTTTCATAGGGGTGAAATAGGTTTGTAGGTATACCTCAACAAAGGGAACACACAGTTGAGAAAACATCGTTATTCCTAAATGGAAGAAATTGTACAAGAGAAATCATACAGTGGCGGCAACAAAAAAAGTGACATTGAATATTGGCAATAGAAATCGATACATAAAATCGCTTTCACGATTTTACTTGCCAACAAGCCAATGAAAAGGGGCGGGGCTTATGCCACGAGTGGATGACTCTCCTGAGCTAAGACAACAGAACTGCGCTTTATTGGAACTCACTGTCTCGTTTGAGCTCGTACAGTGAGGTTTTGGTGTACAACGCTCCAGCGTGCTGATTTCCTGCATTCGTGCCTACATTTGACGTGCTATAACTTCTGTGCAAGTGGATACAATGGGGCGGAAAAAGCTTTCTATGACAGAGAAAAGCCGTGCCCTGACCCTATTAGAGCAGGGAAAGTCTTTTATTGATGTAGCAGCAGATTTAGGAACCTCAAGAAATACGATTTATCGCCTAAAACGGGCAGCTGAGTTATTGCCACCAGGTACCATACCAAAGAGGAAGGAGGGCACTGGTGCAGCTAGGAAGACATCTCCAAGGACTGATAATATCCTAAGGCGTGAAGTGATGTCAGACCCTTCTGTAACCTCCGCTTCAATCAAGAAAAAACACCCAGACCTTCTCCAGAACGTCGCCCTCAGGACCATCCGTCATCGCTTACAGAAGGACTTAGGCCTACCGGCTCGCCGCGCTGCCAAGAAGCCACTTCTTACCAAGGCTATGAAGATGAAAAGGCTCAATTTTTGCAAGACCTATAAACATTGGACAGCTGCCCATTGGAAGAAGGTGATGTTCAGTGATGAGAGCACCTTTAGGCTGGTCAGAGGAGAGTCAAAGATCGTGCGTCGTCCCAGCAATGTGTCTCGGTATGACCCAAAATATACCGTGAAAACTGTGAAGCACCCTGATAGTGTGATGGTGTGGGGTGCCTTTAGTGGAAACAAGGGCAGAGGAGGTCTGTACTTCCTTCCCAAGAATGTAACCATGAGGGGGACTAACTATCTCGAAGTTTTGAAGCAGCACATGCTGCCATTTTGGGAAATTCATCGGTGTGAATTTTTCATGCATGATGGTGCCCCTGCTCACAGGTCCCAGTTAGTAAAAAGGTTCTTCAATGATAATAATATTAGTGTTTTGGAGTGGCCTGGTAATTCCCCGGACCTAAATCCTATTGAGAATGCTTGGAATCTGATGAAATCCAAAGTTCAAGAGACAGCATCCGGCAGCATCAAGGACCTGATAGAATCACTGAAGAAGATCTGGGTTACGATCGACCCCACCTACTTCGCAAACCTCGCTGAATCAATGCCCAATCGACTCAGAATGGTCATCAAGTGCAAGGGCAACATGACCAAGTATTAACTTTCATGAAATATTCATAATAAAATATGTAAGTTACATTTTTCTGTTTCATTTTCCCCGAATTGTCACATGTCACTTTTTTTGTTGCCGCCACTGTAGAACCAATTTATACTTAAAAATATTACAAGGACCATGCTACAAAATCAAGACCATAAAAACCCGATATAGAAACTAAAAACAAAAGAGGGGAAATACCCAGATTAAGATTGACAAGGTGTTACAAAAGAAAAGAAATAAATGATGCAAAGTGCCAAAAATTAAAATATGAAGGAAAATAACAAAAGCATAAATAAAAGAGGTGAAGTGCCCCAAACTAATAAAGTAAGGAAAAAACAAAATAAGAAAAGCCTAGATAAAAGAAGTGAAGTGCCCTAAACTAAAAAATGAAGGAAAAAATTAAACAACAAGAAAAGCGGAAATAAAAGAGACAAAGTGGCCAAAACTTAAAAAAATGAAGGAAAAACCAAATTAAGAAAAGTGGAAATAAAAGAGGCGAAATGCATAAGTTAAAATGAACTAAAACAAAGATAAGAAAGAAAAATAAAGTCTTGGTGTGTGCCACCATCACTACTTATAGGCTCAACTCAAATTTCAGAATTCCCATCCTCCAATCAGAGCTTAAGGTTAAGATAACACGTGAATACTACATGCTATTTTGGTGTAGAGCGAGAATCGCTGAGCCTACCCAAGTAATGTTATTTTTAATCATCTTTATGCTTATATTTATCTTCTCACTTACGATAGTACAAATGTTTGTTCTAATGATTTCTATTTATGACAACTCAGTTTTGACTCTGGTCCTTCTTAGTGCTTATATAATATTGAGATAAGGTCTCAAAGACACATTTGCACCAGTTTTGTTTTGTGAACATTTAAAAACAGAAGCAATTTTCAGCAACATTTTGATTACCTCTTAATACATTCTGGAGGAAATCCCCTCATCAATTTTCCCTTTCAATTTTTTTTAATCCACCCCCTGGTCTAGAAGTTTGACTTATCTCCTCCAAGGTCACAAGGTTACCTATAGAGCTTCTAGAGCAACTATTTCATAACTACTACTTTTTAATCATGCTCTTTTCACCCTTAAAGCATCATGTGGACCAATTGTTCTGAGCAGCGGTTGTATGCTTGGGACCTTTTGGTCACACAGCACTTTAAGGGTACATTTGAAATCATTATGAGACAACCATAATCATAAATGGAAGAGCAGCATGTAAAACCGCATAGTGAAGTACATAAAGCAAGTTACATCTCCCATATAGTAACAAGGAAGCCCTTTATAGGGGATGTGTGGAAGCACCTTTTTTTTTTAATCTAGCTCTCCTCTGGTGACTACCATCAAAGGCATAGCCACTGTGGAAAGCACCAGTCACCAAGTAGAGGGTTGTGTGTGGATTAATTCCACCTTCTGCAGTAGACTTATGGGTGCAAAGGAATAGAAATTGTATTTGTAGTCTACCTTTTGAGTGGTAGAACATTAAATAGATAGTCCTATCAGCAGGCTGAATACCAGTGATAAATGTAAATGGAGTAGAAGAGACCCTAAGGCTGCAAATGTGCACATTCCAGCTAAGGCGATGGTTGTAAAGGGTAAGGAAAGGATGTAAGTGCATGGTGTCCAGGTGATATTTTTTTTTTTTTTTTTAGCTCATCTGGCGACTGCCTACATGGGCATTAGTCGCCGTATTAAAACTGGCCTAGTTCTAGGCTACTTTAAAATAAAATTAAACGAAAAAAAACACCCTAAATGGGGGAAAGGAAAAAAACAAAAACAAATGCAAAAAACAAAACAAAACAATAAACAAACCCTGCTTAAATAATAGGGAGAAGGCCAACCTCCCCCCAAAAGTCAATAAGTCCACCAGTCGATGTGCATGCACTCATCCCTAGTACAAGGGACAGGCGGTATCGACCCCACCCATCCCGGTACCGGGACAGGTGTCGTGCGCGAAGATCACCCAGACTGGGACATTCAACAAGAATGTGGCGAACAGTCTGGGGGACGACGCAGTCGTCGCAATAGGGCGCTGGCGAGCGCTCCATCAGATAGCGATGTGTCACACGAGTATGCCCGATTCGGAGACGACAGAAAGCGACCTGAAGCCGTCGCGGCATTGGAGGATAGGTCCATGGAAACGGTCGCGGCGCAATGGCACGCAACTTTAAGTTCCCTTCGACCGTCTCCCATCTTCTTTGCCAAGCAGTCCGAAGAGCTGCCCGTATTCCTGCCATGTAGTCGGTGTGAGGAAGAGCGAAACGCTGGTCCAGTCGCAGAGTCCTCGCAGACTCTTTAGCGCCCTCATTCCCCGCAATTCCTAAATGTCCAGGAACCCAGCAGAAGATAATCTCGACATCTGCACGGCTCGCCAAAACCGTGGCGTCACGGATTTCGCGAACCAGGGGATGCGGAGATTCCAATGCCCCGGGAGCACCCAGGGCGCTTTGTGAGTCGCTATAGATCACAATCCGGTCTCCGAACCGGGCACGTCGCGTAATCTCCCGTACCGAGTGGTGTATTGCCACCAGCTCAGCCGTGAAGACAGACGCAGCGCCTGGTAGAGCCCCGCTGACTTCAAACAGAGGGGATACGCGTGGAAGCCGACCCCCTTTGGGACTTGGAGCCATCCGTATACACTGGCACGGTTCCAGCGTAACACGATGTGTGCTCCAAAAAGGTCGAACGCAATACTCCCAGCGCAGTACAAGCTTTGGGAGCAGAGGCGTGGCGACAAATAGCCAAATGTGGTACCCTCCAGGGTGGCGTCCTGGGCAGAACCAGGGGCGCCACCGGCCCGAGAGCTATATCTACCTCTCGAAGGAGTTTCCTGGCCCTAAACCCAAAGGGCTTAGGGTATGACCGGCGTCTCTCGGCGGCATAGGCACCATCGAGATCAGCTGCGGATGCAGTGAGAGCTGTTGGCGACTGAGGGAGGCGCCGGGCTCGCGCGTACAGGCGAGTGATGCACTGCACGCGGCGCAGAGCGAGTGGCATCTCCCCAGCATCGACCAACAGGCTCTCAATGGGGAAAGTGCGGAAGGCACCGGTCGGAGGGCGAAGGCCGGTGTGGTGGATCAAATCCACCTTCCGCAATAAACGCTCGGCTGCGGAAGCATAAAACTCGCATCCGTAGTCGAGCTTCGAACGAACAAAGGATCGATAAAAAAGTAGGGCAGTAGCCCTATCAGCGCCCCAAGCGCTGAACGTCACGGAACGGAGAATGTCCATGGCGCGGGTACAAGAGACCCTGAGGCTGCGAATATGAGCCTCCCAGGTGAGGCGTCGGCCGAATACAAGACCAAGGAAACGGTGCGACTCAACCACATCCAGGCACACCCCATTAAGAAACAAATCTGGGTCGGGGTGAAGCCGTGAATGGCGGCATAAGTGCACCACCTTAGTCTTGGCCAAAGAAAACCGAAACCTGTGCGCTTCGGCATAGCGAGAGACGCGGTTCAATGCCTGTTAGAGTCAACGCTCCAGAGTTGGCATCTGGGCCGCGCCAAAAGAGATCGAAAGGTCGTCCACGTAGAGCGTAACGAGAACATCTTCCGGCAGCACCGAGGTGATGCCGTTGATGCTCAGGGCAAAGAGTGTGACACTGAGGACACTTCCCTGCGGAACATCCTCTTCCTGCTCCTTTGGGCCGGAGATGGCTCCCCCCACCCGTACGCGGAATCGACGATCTCGCAAAAATTCAGATATAAACATTGGGAGGCGTCCCCTCGCCCCCATCGTGTGGAGAGTCTCCATGATACCATATCGCCATGCGGTATCATAGGCCTTCTCCAGATCAAAAAACACCGTGGCGTAGTGCTGTCTACGAAGGAAAGCCTCGCAGACGGCATTTTCCAGTCGGAGCAGAGCATCCGACGTTGAGTGGAACTTACGGAAGCCGCACTGTGCAGAAGACACATGGCCTCCGCTGTCCAGGAAATAGGCTAATCTAACATTTACCAATTTCTCCATCAACTTGCACACGCAGGAGGTTAGAGAGATTGGGCGGAAACCGGTCGGAGTAGAGTGATCTCTCCCCGGCTTGCGAAAGGCGAGCACAGTAGCGATTCGCCAGGAGTCTGGGAGAAGACCTTCCACCCAGATCCTGTTGAACAAATCTAACAAAAAGGCCATGCCTCGCTCACCCAAGTGTCGAAGCATGGCGTACGGGAAATCGTCCTGACCATGGGCGGTGTCCGCGCACGAAGCGAGAGCGGAACGCAACTCACTCACAGTAAACTTGTCGTTGAAGGGTTCTCCGCCTCTGGAGGTAAAGTCCAGCCGGCGGCCTTCCGCGACATCACGACGTGCATTGAATGCTGGCGGAGCAGCATCACGGCTAGAGAATGCGGAAAAAGCGGTCGCTAAGGATTCCGCCACGGACGCGGGGTCCGAGATTGCGGTCCCATTCTCCTGGAGAACGAAAGGGGGGTCCTGTGAGAACTTGCCCCGAATCCTTTTGACTCGCTTCCATACCTCAGCTAAAGGGGTCTTCCCGTTAAGTGAAGACACGTATGCCCGCCAAGAAGAGCGGCGGGCGTGCTTCGAAATATACCGGAACCTAGCCCTAGCCCGACGAAATTCAGCGACAGTGAAATCGTTCGGGCGGCGCTTATAGCGCATGTAGGCATAACGCTTCTGTTTAAGGGCCGTCTCACACTCGGCCGACCACCATGCGAGTGGTCGGCGTGCAAAACGGCCAGACGTCCTAGGAATAGTAGTCAGGCCCACGGCGATGAGGTTGCCGGAGAAGAACTCAACGGCCTCATCTACCGACCTAAACTCCTCGACTGAGATAGAGAATTCAGTCATTTCCTGAAATGCAGGCCACCGCGGTGAAAATGATATTTGAATGGGAAAGTGATCACTACCATGGAGGTCATCGACCACCTCCCAATCAAAATCAGGCTGTGCATCCGAAGAGCACAAAGATAGGTCAAGGCAAGAAAATGAATCGGTTCTCGGACAGTGATGCGTAAACTCATCCACGTTTAGGACACCCATCTCAAGCTCTTCGATCAGATCGGCAAGGACTTGTACCCTGGGATTTATGGAGTAATCTCCCAAGAGAGGATGCCTGCCGTTCAGATCTCCAAGCAAGAGATAAGGCCTAAGAAACCGTGCCACGACGCGGCGGAAGTCCCCGACTTCGAAGTCAGCCGACGGTGGAATGTACGCAGAAATCAGAGTATACCTCCTATCCAGGTGCAGCTGCACAGCCACTGCCTGAAAGGAGGTATCTAAAGAGAAAGGAAGAACGGAGACATCATGCCGGGTGTAAAACGCGCATCCCCCAGCTCGGCCATCCCGCGGTGGTGGGGTCGCAAGACCCTTATACCCTGGAAGGGTGGGCAGGGGGCACGCGCCTAGCATGGTCTCCTGCAAAACGATAGCTAACGGGGAACGGGACGAGACGAGCCTCCGCAGCTCCTCCCAGTTGGCCCGGAGTCCACGGCAATTCCATTGAAGGAATATGCCCTCCAGGCCTAGCTCGGAGGAGACGCGGGGGCCCTCCTCGAACTGAAGACCCTCACGGGAATGGCCGTACGCTTCCCGGGGGCAGAACCCCGGGCGCTGTTGGCTGGACAAAGCGCTGAAGGCGCTGTCGCCTTCGAGGACTCATTGGGGGAGGTTGGGCTCTCCATGCGAGTCTTTTCCTCCCTCCGCCTCGAAACCTTAGGCGGGCGTTGCGGCTTCGGAGGCGGGGGGGGGCCCTCTTTTCGAGGAACCACCGTCTCCGAGCCACTCGCTCCACCTCGGGGCGTGGGCGAAGGAGCCGAAGCTCCTTTGTTGCTGTCCTCCTTTCGGGGAACAGCTTTAGGAACCCCGGAAGATGGCCTAGCGAGCATCTTCTGGGGTGTTGCCTCCTGTGAGTCTAACGACTCGGTGGAGGCGCGTGGCCGTTTCGCCTTACGGGAAACGGTCACGCTGAGGGAAGAGGGGGGAGCCCTGGTTTTAGCCGGGGCTGGGTATGAACCCTTTTTGCCGCCAGCTTTACCAGGGGAGCGCCCGGGTTGGGTAGAGCCCGCAGAAGGGCTCCGAATGGGCGCGGAAACAACCGTGCTCGTTGGCCTGGATGGGCCAGGAGCAGAGGGTGCCTTTCTAACTATTGAGGCATATGACGTCCCAGGCAGAGCCGGGCGGGCCAGGACCAAGTCCTTAGCCTCGCGGAATGAGACTCGATCCTGGGCCTGAACGGCCAGGATTTCTTTCTCAAGGAGATATGCACCACATTGCTTCGAAGAAGCAGGGTGCGGCTCTCCGCAATTGACACACTTGGCCACACACGATTTGGACTTATCGTGGGCGACCTTGGAGCAATTTACACAGACTTCGGGTGACCCCGACTTTGCACGTCTACATGAGCGATTCGTATGGCTGAAGCGGTGACAGTAATAGCACCGCCGCGGCAGTGGCACGAATGCCTTCACGCGGTAGCTGTACCAACCGGCACGCACCGACTCAGGGAGCTTGTCACAGTCGAACGTGCATGAAGAGTGTAGGGGTGGGTCTGGAGGCCTCTCCCTGTTTTCTCATCACACGCTCGACCTTGACTGCCCCATGGTCGGCCAGCTCTAGGGTGATGTCCTCAATGGAGTAGTCAACGAGTTCCCTCGCATAAACTAATCCTTTCACAAAGTTCATGGTAGAGTGCGGCGACACACTCACCAGGGTGCCATGAAGTGTCCGAAGAGCACTTATCTTGGCCGCCTCGGCGGGATTCGCCAGAAGGCTCCCGTCCGAGAAACGGGTTACCTTCGGCTCTCTACTAATTGCACTAGCTAATCCTCTCCTCTGATGGATCATGTTGCCCTTGGACAACATGGTGCCCTCAGTGGAGCGAATAACGAGGAAGCGTTTGAAGCCAGCGGGCTCGAAAACGCCAGGTAACCTCTGAATGAGGGGCCCCAATGTCATCGAGGCTCCACCCTGTGCACTCTTAGTGTTAGTCTTGGTCAGGGGCTCCGCATACGAGGGGGTAGAGGGGCCGGATGTGCCGATCTTGGCTTGGTCGCCTACCAAAGTGGTAGCAAACCCATCCGTCCCCGCAGCCCCCGCGGATGGAGAGGAGCCCCGAGTCTTTTTCGTCTTGTTCTTTTTTAGAGAGGAGGGCGGGGAATGAACCCGCTTCTCACCTCCGCTGGCAGAAGCCCCCAGGCCAGATGGACCGGCCTCAGCCAGGTCCCTCTCCGAAATGGAGAAGGTCCTGGTTGTCGTAGGGGCACCTGTCGGAGGAGATCCCTCCCCTCCTTTTACTGCCTCGGAGCCCTCAGCCATTTGAGGAGGACCTTGCATAGGGGCGGATTCGGGTTCGGTGCTTGGCGCCTAGCCCGAATTCCCCCCCATGGAAGGCCCTACCGTCTGAGGCTGGGTCTCCTCAAGGACCATGTCTATCACAGGAGGGACCTCCAGTTGGCCATCCCCTCCCAGGACATCGCAGGTCCCCTTGGCAGTGTTGCCAGTCTTGTGTGGGGAGGCACAGGCCTTGACCCCG
This sequence comes from Ceratothoa steindachneri, assembly GCA_963969495.1. Classification (NCBI taxonomy): domain Eukaryota; kingdom Metazoa; phylum Arthropoda; class Malacostraca; order Isopoda; family Cymothoidae; genus Ceratothoa; species Ceratothoa steindachneri. The sequence continues at coordinate 94,259,234 of OZ018333.1, read as the reverse complement.
GCAAGGTTTAAAATTCTTGCCAGCAGGTCTTTTGAGGGAAGCGACCCAAGGGGCCTGGCTTCCCTCTCCCCCCTAAGGGGGTTTGCCCTACCGAGCCGCTTTGATGGGGAGCGGCTGGCTAAGGGCTGCCTGCTGGCTTTCTTGGCAGTCCCCTTGGAAAGAAAAGAGGGGACTGCTGCTGGAAAAGGGGAGGTGCCCGAAAGCACCTCCAGAGAAGGGGGTGAGGGGGAGTCCCCTACACCCGGCATAGGCATAGGAGAGGAGTAAGCCTCCTCTCCGGTTAAAGAAGTATGGAGGGTCCCCTGAGCAAGCACAGGGGGAGGGACCTCCATCTTTTCTGTGGAGCTGCACGAGGGCGGCTCCATTGTTTTAGGGGGAATTAAGGGGAGATGTTTATTTTTTGCATCATTGGGCATGGTGACCCTCCTTGCTTTACAGGACGCAATCGCTCACCACCTCTTGCAGTAGCCCGCACTGCAAGAGGTGCTTACAGGCCCGGCAGAGCCAGGCGCCGCCATTCGGGACCACCCCTCCCGCCTGGTGGCCTGGCAGTCCATCGGCATGGCGGCTCCACCTTGGACACGGCGTAAAATTGATAGAATGTGAAGAGGAGAGGAAAAGGGATGTGAGGAAGGTATGGGTGGGCATGAAGCAGGTTGTTAAAAAAAAAACATCCCAAACCGGAGCTCAGGGGTTAGGGAACAATGTCCCCTCCCCCCTCAGCCCCGATCCGGGGTGGTTGGCTTGAGAAGAAGGTCAGCATCTACCCTGTGAAATTAGAGGCTGACCAGAGAAATTTGTGGGAGAGGTTGTATGAAAAGCGACGAGGTAGGGAAGAAATCGGGCTATCTGAAGGAAGGAAGAGAGGCTAAGCTGGGGCCGGACAGAGCGCTGGATCCCGTCAGCACGGCGGCCAGGATGGCAAATCGCCGCGCCCGGGGTGTCCAGGTGAGCCGCATTTATCAACGCGTCTGGGTTAGGGTGGACCCACAACCACACCATCTCCTTAGCCAAAGAAAACCAAAATCTGTGCGCTTTGGCAGAACAAGAGATGCAGCTCAGGGCCTCTTAGAGTTAACATTCCAAGGTGTATCTGAGCTGTGTAAGAGAGAGAAAAAAAGGTCATCCTTATCAAGTGTGGTAGAGGTGATATCACTGATGTTCACAGCAACAAGAATGACACTAAGCATTCTTCCATGTGGGATGCCCTCTACTTGCACTGTAGGTGCACTGTATATAGAATCAAAAATCTTATAGGAACTCTGACAAAAATATTGGGAGGTCCCTCCTTGCACCCAGAATATGTAGGGATTCCTTGATACTGTTTTGCCACACAACCAAAAGCCTCTTAAATACTGTGAAGTGGCACCTAACTTAACATTAACCAATTTATCTATCAGATTGCAGATGTAGGAAGTTAAAGAAATTGGGTGAAACCAGCTGGAGTTGAATGACATCAAATTGCAGAAATTGGGTGAAACCAGTTGGAGTTGAATGACATCAGATTGCAGAAATTGGGTGAAACCAGCTGGAGGGGCATTCTACATGAAGTGTACACACCCTCCTGACACCTTGGTCACAGAATCGTATGAAATTTACATCATTTGTTGGTTATGATGAATAAAGTTCACATACTAAGTATGAGGCCTATCTGGTCATTGTGGTCATATTTATGGCCAGATCAATTTTTGGTCAAACTGATTGACCCAAAACCTTTGAGAGGTCATAACTTTGGCCAGAATTAACCAATCTGAACGATTTTAATACAAAAATGTTCAGGAGAAAGAGATCTTTCAAATGAGTGGAAGAACTTTTAAAAATAATAGTGGAAGAAAGTCTAAATGCAACTGTTGAAAAATTGGCTGAAAAACTACATTCTACTCAATCCACTGTTGCATCCTTACAACTTGTCGGAGATACACTTGGAAAAAAGAATCAAAATTTGTTCATCTCTCCTTTCTCGACTAGAAAGAAAACTTTTAGCAACAGGAGGTGAAAAGTGGGTTGTATACAATAATATTAAATGTTCCACAGTAAATCAATCCTGGAGAAAAATAATAACCCAGCCAAAACAGGGGTCTTATCCCTATGATTCTTTTGTGCATTTGATGCAATGTCATAATCCATTAATGTCTTTACCCAAATCAGACTATCAGCAGAGGTTTACTGCGCTTACTTTGTTTACATGCAGCACTTGAAGAAAAAAGGCCATCATTAATCAATAGAATTTTGCCATTTCAACATATAAACTCACATTACAAGAGATACCATACAAAAGCTTAAAAATTTGGATTGGAGCCTAATGGGTCATCTTCCATACTCCGCCGACACCATAGCGCCATCAGATTACTATCTTTTTAGGAAAGAAAAATGTCTATGAGATTACAGCTAAGGCAATCTTATTTCAGTTTCAAACATACCAAGGGCATGCCACTCCTACAGATACCAGGTGTAAAGTCTAGATGGGGGCACCAAATACCTCCAATATTTATTTTATAACAAGACCACATCACTGACAAAACCTTGGATGGGTTAAAGGAACTTTTTGGTTCCCCAAATTACAATAATACCATGAAATTCTACTCCAACCCAATTCATGGCATGGAATGCACTTATAATAGTCTTACCTCAAGTCTATTTCTAATATCAGGGGTTGGAGAAGGCCCCCGACCAAGACATGGTTGAACTGTTACTTTTAATGTAGATTGACTCATGTTTTTTTCAATATTACACACTAATAATGGATAACAATGAAAGAATACATTTTTTAAAGGATATTTTACCCATCTGTAATTGCACTTTTTGATACTTAAAGGAAAAATTTCCTGTTCAATAATTAAGTTAAATCAATGCCTTCCCTTTTGGTACATATTTTAGCTGGGCAAAACATTTTAAGTTTTGAGTTTATTTATAACAATCTGAAAAATAAGACCATTTTGGAGTTTATAACAATTTGAAAAATAAGAACATTTTGGAGTTTATAACAATTTGAAAAATTAAGAACATTTTGGAGTTTATAACAATCTTAAAAATAAGAATAGTTCAACAAATTTAGTTATCAGGCTAATGCCTAGCAGGGAAGTCTGTGTTTTTTAAACTCTAGCGAACCTGTAGAGAAAGAGAAAAAGACTTATAGAGTGGTCAGTCATGTCCAATGGGATATGACGCCACACCACACCACACTACCTGGATGCAATCGTAGAGTAGGACCATCCCATTTGGATGTATTATGTGCGAGTTTAAGTTACAATAGAATTTCAACTTCCCGGGTATGACATGGGCCGCTATAAAATTCTCCCAGCATACAACAGCCTCCTTCACTCTAACCTGGGCCCTCAGGAGAGTCCATAAAAGGTGCGGCCCCACTTAATCATGTTGATTCTCCCATAATCTCCCAGGAGGCGGGGAAAAGGGGCAGAAATGCCCTCTGCTCCCAGGACCTCATAACAACAACAATTATCAGGAATTCACTATTTAGACAAGCCGGCACATAATCCTGGTACCTGTATTGCATGACAGTGTATGGTGGCACTATCAACATCCTGTAATGGTAATTGTTGAAAATCAAAATGAAGTAAGTATAATCAAATATGTTTATTCCCAGAGAAAAGGAAAAGTGATTGGATACAAGTTAGCAAATCAGTTGAGTTTTTTCTAATGGTAGAGGTTTTTAGCACCAATCTGCACTTGCTTAAGATACCATTTCTCAGTGGGGAACCAATTGTTGAATAATAATCTTATATATCTATAAGTCTCTAATCTATTAGTTTGACGGGGGAATGTGAGCTGGGTTTAGACCTTCATGAGACAGGTTAGTTTTACCCTACATTGTTGTTCGCATGTGGAAAGCAAAAGAATATTGTCCATTAAGAAGTGTTGTGATGTAGCATTAGTTAAAGAATAATGTGTGATAAAACTAAGAATTTCAACCTGTATTTTGTTTTTTGTTTTTTTTACTCGGGCAACGCTGGGTACCTCATTCAAGCTCGGTATATTATGATAGGGAGAGTGTGCAACTCTCCTGAATCTGCCTTCACCCCATAAATAATAATAAGCAAGTAAAAATATTTTTGTCTCACAATATAAGAATTTCAAACAATATAGATCTGTATTTATTTGCGACAGAACTTTTTATCCCGGGCACCTATGCGAGTACAAAATACTGGATCTAAATTGCATTCATTTAGAATAAAATATAGAAAAAAAGCACTAAAAAAATAGGGTATATGCACAGATTTTATTTTTAAACTACTACTTACTATACAACCACACATCCATCAAATAACTTTATGGATATATATATAGGCAAAATGTATAATTTGTAAGGGTTTAAACACCTATCTATACCTTTTTTAGGCATTTCATTTCTTAATAGGGGCCTACTAATTAATGTAGGCTCCTAACCATGGCTATTACTGCATATTGCAGCTGAGAAGTTGACCAAAAATAACTCAATCCAGGATTAGCCACATATGATGCAACTTAACTTTGCTGTAATTGTATTAGCCACATATGATATGACTTAGCTTTGCTGTAATTGGAGGATTTGCCACATATTATGTGACTTAACTTTGCTGTAATTGGAAGTAATGTTTCCACTTTAGCTAGACAACAAAGAGCCCTTCACTCAGGAAGTACACCCACCCCCTACCTAACCTGCTTTCAGTTCCTTGCACTCATCTCTGCTGCATAGGTGATCGTGCTTTCTCTGTAGTTGCCATTAAGCTGCCGAATGTTCTGCCTTCATGGTATACGCCGCTTTTCTTCTCTTGGCGCTTTCAAGCAGGCTCTGAAACCATCACCTCTTCTGTCAAGCCTTTTCCGAGTAGATGGATGTGCATCCTGAGAAGGCTTCAAGGTCTTGATAGCCTACATATCAAACCTATTATTATTATTAAACTGTATATGCAAAAGGACAATAAAAAATATATGGGATCACTTGAAGATGAATGATAGTAAGTTTTCATGGAGTCGTTTATCGTGTGAAAAAAGCTGTATGTTCAAGTGAAGGTTTTGAGCAATGACCAGAGCTCAGGTTAATCTAACCAGATCTTTTGGTTGGGGTGAGTTTTAGGTTAGATACAAAAAAGAATCATCTAATCTTAAACATTAAGAAAAAACATACTTATCAATGTAGCATACACCTCTCCATCTACTAAAATGCATAATTGCTAGTCCAAAGGTACCCTCTTTGAATGGACCATAAGGTCTCCTAGGGCACTTTCTTGTAACTCCTTGTAACAATCTAACCAAACCTACAAAACCAACTTATTTTTATCTAATAAAACCAATAACTGCCTGGCCTAACCTATGAAACACAAAAGAACACTCATTTATCTTTAAATAAAACCAATAAATTCAAACAACATAACCTAGGAAATGGCAAACACATCAGGTGAGTTAGTAGAATTTATTAATCTAATGGCGAGGTTCATTTTGATTAAAAAAATTAGTCCAGGATTTTATTTAGTTACTCTTATTGTCAAGGTAAAAAGCTCAATTACCAGATCCCTATCCAGTCTGAAATTTTTTTTAGTCTCTAAAATTAAGACCTAACTTGCTTAAGGAGGTCCCCACTACATCTCTGGTTTATAAATTGGACCTAAAATTGATTTCAACCTAAAGGTCCTAGTTTGCCTGTTTAACTCTTAAAGCGCCATGCTATGAAAAATGTAGGATCCTGTCAGCACGGGAGAAAAACTACCATTTGGAATACAATGGAATTTTCCATAAGCCTAAAACAATAAGAGAACTAATTGGTCAAAGCGGAAGTTGTATGTTCAGGACCTTATGGTTTGCGCAATGCTTTAAAGAGTTAAAAAGTGTTTTTTAATAAGGTGCTGCCAGTATTGCTTTGGATTATTAACTTGATTATTTTATTACAATACTATTTTGAAAGATTATTAAACAAGCTTAAATAATAATGAAATTACTACTTATTACTCTATTAAACATTAATATGTATTAGATATTAGATTTTTCTAACTCTTATAAAGTTAGAGTGGCATGTCTTTATGTGAAAAAAGACGGGTGGGGCTTATCATTTTTATAACATAATTCAACGGATGGCAAAAGCCACAAGGGCCTATCAGAGGTATTCCGAGTCAGCAGCTGCCCAATAAACTACTTCCACAAGATTGTGTAAAAAACACTGACTAATTGTGATGCTTCTTGCCTACTTTTTGATACATATACTAATTTAAAGGAGGGTCTACAAAAAATAATGCCCCCACCACTTTAAACGCTGAGGACTAAGAAAATATGATAAGAAGGGGTAGAGTGAGTTGAAACTTTATTGAATGATAATTTGGGGGGGGGATTGATTCATGAGTTAAAAAAGAGGCGTCAATATATTAGATCTACTACAGCCTTGGCCAAAACTATGGGACAGGTATGAAAAAGTGAGAAAAATGATTGAACTAATTTATTTCATACTTGACATAATAATACAAATAAACATTTCTGTGTATATTCTATCAATAATTTATATATATGATGAGTACTCTTTTTGCTTTTATAACTGCTTTAATGCGTTTAAGTTGGCACAGGAGGTTGGCTCAATCTCCTGCCACTCTTCATGAATTTTGGCTGTTAATTCACTTTTTTCAGGAACATTTGTGTACCCTTACTCTTGTGCCTGAGTGTGACTACAAATGTTCAATGGGGTTGAGGTTTGGAGATTGAGGGGGCCATTCCATCAATGTCACCCCTTTCTTTTCAAACTAACACTTAGAGACTCTAGATGTGTGGCACAGAGCATTGTCCTGTTGGAAGATTACACCATCTGGTATGTCATCTTTGAAAATTATACCTAAGAAAGGTTGATAAACCTGGTCTAACATGCTGGTGAAGTGTTGGAATTCATTCTGCCCTCACAAGTGAACAACAATTCCGGACCTGAAGACAACATGCACACCCAAGCTATTACACTGCTACCTCCAAATTTGACTGCTGGGACAACACATCTTGGATCTTAATCTTCTCCAACTCTTCCACAAACATAAACAGCTTCAGGAGTTCCAAAGAACTGAGGAGAAATACAAATTTTACTGATCATTTTTGGTATCCAATAAAAATTTTGCTATCCAATTAAAATGTGTACAAGCCTAATAAATTGGTGGAAACTAATGTGGAGACCAAACAACTTTAGTCCAATCTTCATGTCTTTTGCCCAAGACAAGCGCTTCTTCTTATTCACCAGAGACAGCCACGGTTTCTTTCTAGCCTTACATCCTCTGAGCCCAGTGTCTAATAACCTTCTTCTCAATGTGCGTCTTGATATCTCTTTGTTTGTTGCTGCCCGAAACTCAGTAGCTACCTCAGAAGAGGGTTTTTTCCCCTATTAGCCAGATATGTCCTTTTCAGCAATCTCTCTTCCCTCAGAATTGTACACCTTTTGCGACCTTGACCATCATGGTTTTTTGAAAGAATTGGTCTCATTGTACCTTTTAATGGTTGTTTAGACACACAGTTTCCCGAACATTTCAATTTTCTTGCAATTTTGACTTGGGATAAACCCTCTATGGACAATGCAATGATTTGAACTCTCGAGTGTTCTGGAATCTGTTTCTTTAGGGACATTTTTAACAAAAAATTACCACTTGTAAGTTAAAAATAAGATAATCACTGAAAAAGTAGGAATAAAGGTTAGTATCACACATTGAAAGGCGAAGGTTGCCCCAACCACTTAGGCACAATATGTAAAAATGCATTAAAGCAAAAGGACACATCAAATATTAATTATTAATAGAATATACACAAAAATGTTTATTTGTATTGTATCAAGTAAGAAATAAATGTGTTTCAATCATATCCTTCACTTTTTCATACCTACCCCATAATTTTGGCCAAGGTTGTAGTACGTTTAACCAGTGATCATTGGTTCAAGAATTGAACGGAAGCATTAAGAAATAACAATCACCAGATAGTTAATTTTAACTTGGAAATAGGGATGGGTATCATATGTTGTTATGCATTGCTTCCCAGGAGCAGATGATCTCTGCTCCCTCCGACTGCTTGGGAGATTAAGAGAGAAAACCTTTGATACTAGATTGTGCTGGAGGCCCTGTCAATGTTACTACAATTGAGTCAGGCTGTGGCTGCTGTGAGACTGTCCTGATGGACCAGATTAGAATGGAGGGAGGCTGTTACATGCTATGGGAATTTTATAGCAAGCCCTTGCATGAGCAGTTCATGCAAAAAGTAGGAAATGGGAATTCAATTGCAGCTTAACCTCGTGCAGATTGCATCCAAGTCAGGTAGCCGTGTCATATCCACTCGGTAATGATGTGACCACTCTCCAATTCTTTTTCTTTTGCCCTGCAGGGTGGATGGAATCTTTTTAAAAACAGCCTTGCATATACTGGGATTTTGGGTATTATATCTGAGAATACTAAAAACTTCCAAAACTTACTGAATTTGGTTACTAGGGATGTTAAATAACGAGGATGAACTGGCATCCATAACATAATAAGGCATGGCCAGGCAGCAAGTTTAAACATTACTGTGGGGAATTTGTGAATGAATTTAATAGAAAGTGAAGGAAGGCTATATCCCACACCGTCAAGTTTTCAACTGTGAAAAAATTGCCAAAATAAACATACACTGCGCAGGAGAGGGCACTTCCCAGACACTGGCCTATGAAGGATAGGCTTACGCTTTTATTGCACTAATGCGAGTGGTGACTACAAGATAAAACCACTTCTTGCTTAAATCTAAACTACCAATCATGTGGAGTGTGAAGAAAAATACATGGGTACACAGATTTTATTATGGAGTGACTGACTGAGGTGTTTGCCCCAGCTGTTAAAAAAAAAAATTTAGAATGAAGGCTGCACTTGAAATGTCTCCTCATAATGGATAATGTCCTGCACATACAGGTCTGATTTTTTAAAAAAATTTACAAGCCTAGCACTAGGCTACTTTACAATATGAATATGAAAAACAACAACAACATTAAAATGGGAAAATTGCATTAAGGTGGAAGCAAGCTCTGGCATTGTAGTGGGTGTATTTCCAACATGATTTCCTGGAGACAGACGCAGGTGGGGCTCTCAGCCATTACAAGAAGCCTTAATTCTTCCCAGTTGGCTATGATTCCACTGGATTAGCTTCATTATTCTTTTGGTTTGGTTTGAGAAGTGAGCGATTTGGTTTTTGCAGAGGTCATGGCACCCATTGATTTATTAGGGCCCTGTGGCCAGTGAAGTCTGCTGTGGACTGGTCTTTGAGGTTTTGGTTCTTCTTTGTCACTGTTTTTCTTGTTTGTGTCTTGGGTATCTATCTACTGTTGAGGGCGATGTTGGTGTTCCTGTCAATAATAGGAGGATGGATTATCTTTTTTTCCGCTTCTGTTGGTGGGTGAGGGAAGTGGCTTGTTGGTCGTATGATTCAAGCTCCAATGTGTTTGGTGGGGACGAGGTCTGTTCCATGTGGGTCTTGGGTTTCTTTCTCGTGTTCTACCTTCTCTTCGTAGGTGATGTCAGTGGTAGGTGTTTTGGTTGGGGGTGGCAAAACACTGTGAGGGGGTGACCAAGATTGTGGGCGGACAATCTCTGGTATATCCTGAGTTTCCATCTGTTCTGGGTGGAGGTTGATGTGCTCAGGGATTTGCTGTGATTTTGATTGTAGATTTGCCGCTCTGCTAGGGATGGGGTTTAGCATCAAGGTATCGGGTGCAAGTGCCTCGCAGTGCGGCAACTCCTTTGTGGGGTAGGTGGTCAATTGTCGACCATATGTGTGGGGTAGGGGAGTTCAATATTTGAGGCCTGTGGTGCAGGCTCCTCGTGAAGGGGCTATTGAGTTTTTGCTTTAACCCTGTGGTATGGGGGTCTGGTCACTCTGGTCATTTTAACTACAGAGGCATAAGAGTTTCTTATGGAGGTCTGTGCCTTTTCTCTAGCTTCTCTAAAGTTTAGTCATTCTTTTTCACATATGGATGCTACTTTTTCTTTGAATTTGTAGACATTACATTTTTTGCTTGATGCTGGGTGAGGCTCTCCACAGTTTACACATTTCATTGGGCAATTTTTGATTTGTTCAGGGTGTAGAGCATTTGCGCAGTTGACGCAGGCGGGCGCAAAGCCCTGATTCCTGCGATGACAGGTGTTTGTAGAGTGCCCGAAAGTTTGGCAGTAGTAGCATCTTCTGGGGCTAGGTTTGAATTCTTTAACTGTGAAGCGGTACCATCCTAAATATATATATTTTGGTAGGATATCTAAGTCAAATGATATGAAGTGTTTGTTGGTATCGTGCTGTTGTTGATCATTTTATGTGCTCTGTGTACTTGAGTGACAGAGTACTCACTTAATTCTTCAATTAATTCCACTTCTGAGTATTGGGCGAAGTCTGGTTCTATTATTACGCCTTTACGCATGTTAAAGGAGGGATGTGCTGTTACTATTACTTTATCTCCCGCCAGTTCTTTTAATGTTAAGGTTTTTTCCGCTTGCTCTTTTGTTTTAACTTCAACTAGTATACTACCATCTGGTTGAGGCGAGAGAGGTGGAAATTGTGATCTGGGAAGTTGAAATAGTTTTGGGAAATCTTTACTCTGTTTGACCATGCATGTCTTCATTAGGTTTGTTTGTTGGCTTTCTGGTTTTACTAGGTAAAATCTTCTGAAAGATCGATCAACAAATTGTCCTAGGAGTACCTGCAGTGAGAGCAGTTCAGGCAGCGTTTTGGTGGATCGTCCTGGACTTGCTGCAAGTTTGAAACTTCCAGCAGACTTCTTACTGACTTTGGTCATTTTTGCGGTGGTGAATTTCAATTTCCTGAGACCTTGCTCATTTCTATGCAATTTTCTTCTATCTGTCCAGTTGTTTGGGGGGCGATCTTGTGGTTAAAGTTCTCCCACCAGTTTTATCCATGTCTTGTGTTCTTTTCTTTCCTCAAGTTAGTAGATTTGTATCCATTTTCTTCGACAGACTGGAAAGTAAGGGGGAAGGGGAGGGGATGCAGAGCTTAAGACTTTCTTTGCTGGTTTCATTGGGTTTTTAAGAGGGATTTGTTAAAGAATTTCTTTGAATATGAACAGGAATCTACCGCCCATGAAAGTACTGTCTTGCCAGATCCACTAAACGAGCAGACCCGAGACTCTAGAGAAAGGCCTATGGGTTGGTTTCCATTAACTCCGTGAATGCCCATTGGAGCAGACAATAAGCCAGTTCTAAACGATGCAGTCGGTGTGTAGGCGTGGGCGCGGGGCCACTTATAAGGGGGGCCATGGACTTCACTGCCAGGTAACCTCCGGGTAAGCCTGGCGGACCATCCAGGATATACCTGGTGGGCCTTAACCCCTTTCCCATCCACCCCGGCCATGACCCAGTCGCACGAACCGAATGTCAACTGTGAAGTTTCACGCCTTCTTGGCGGCCCAAAAAAGGGGGGGGGGAGGGAGATGGTTTGGTAGCTGCCAATATTCCGCAGGTATTGATGGGGGGGATCAAGCCAGGGCAGACTCTCGGGAATCAGACCCCTCGCCGACCGGAACTAGCATAGGCTCGAACGCGAGTAGAGAAGTCCAATCCCATTGAAACAAAGACTTTGAAGAGAGATTAGTAGAGTTGGGAAAGAAATTGCCAGATAAGGCTAAAGGGTTGTTAGCGGAAAGGGGAGAAGAGGCTAGGCTGGGGCCGGATGGGGCCCTGAGGCCTGTCAGAACTGCGGCCAGGAAGGCAAATCGCCGCGCCCCCTACGGGGTGGTTCAGAGAGGTTAAGGTGTGTTTTTTTAAGGGTAGGTTGAATTGTGGCATGTTTGAAGGAAGAGGGAACCATCCCTGTGGCAAGAGAAGTGTTAAAGAGATGAAGAATCAGTGGGAGGCCAGCAAGGAGAATTTGGTGGAGGAGTTTGGGTAGAAAGACGTCCTATTGGACCTTTCTGTCAGCCTGGAGGAAACTTTGGCCTTATGTCCCAGAAAGAGACTTTGAGGGGTTTGAAGAAGCGTCAAGGTGGTTGATGAAATCATTTCTGTGAACAAGAGTATGGCCTTGGAGGTTGACAATGCTGATGTGCAGGAGTTGGTGAATAATCACTGTGAAGAACTCACCACAAAAGTTTGTGGAATTGTAGTGTGCAGGTGAAAGCCAAACAGGAGGACAGGACCATTCATCAGGGGAGGTTATTTTTCCTAGTGCTATGATAAGGGACATGTGTAGTAAGTGGAGTGAATTGCAGGAATTTGAGAAGCACCACCCAAACAAAATGGTAGCCAATAGAGTAATTAATCTTTTCAATGATGATACTATGTCACACTTCAGAAAAATTATGCAACAAAGAAAAAGAACAATTTCTTAAGATTAATTTCTTGTGTGCGAAGCAGATGATAAACGGGAGATGAACCACCTTAAAAAGTACAGAAAACCACCAAATCAGATCAGATATTCTGAGGCCATTCTCTGTGAGATCAACCAGAAAAATTGCAACTTAACACCCTCATCTCTCAGATTTTGCTGGAATTCGGGTTATAGAGAAGTTTTGGGGCCCTAAACCCATTTCTGAAATTTTAAGGTCAATCCAACGAACGGTTCAGGAGATATGACCTTGGGCATTTTGAGGTCACATGCTAGGTCACTAACATTTGGTGACCCATAACTAGGGTAATAATGGTCATAATTATATAAAACTATATATATTTAGAATCAGAAAAAGACAAGGAATCCAAATATGAATGTTTTAGAACTCTAGGTTGAAAAATTAAAAAATCATACATTTGTTAACATTTGAAGTCAAAATTGAAAAAAAATTTAGAAATGAGAAAAATGAAGACATATGGTCAAGATTTGACCCTCTGGGGTATCAAAATTGAAAAGATTTTATGAGAAAAATGAAGACATATGCTTTGGCTATCAAGAAAAAAAAGTTTGTTTATGCTAGTATTTTTCAAGTAATTAACACATAAGTGAGCACAAAATTTTTAAGTTGTCCATCAATTCTAAATATTTTTTCATACTTAAGTTCTTAAAGTGACTCATAGAAATTGAAATTATAATTTTTTTTAAATATAAAAAAACGGTCAAAGGTCTTGGCTATTAGAAACAATCATAAAAGAGTTGTTTATGCTATTACTTTTCATGTAACTAACTTATGTTGACACTATATTTATAAATTACAGGTCAATTCAGGAATTTATTTTAGCTATCAGCTTGACTTGAATAAAAAAAATGATATTTCACTGATAATCCTCACTGATAAAATAATTACAATAATGATAGGGAAGACCTATTAACCTAATTCAATTTTGGCATATTCGATACTTTCATCAATTTCTTTCTGAGGAAAAATATATTTAATTCTGTTGCCTCCTCATAGTATAGGACAACTCATGACAGTTAATATATGATGTCCTGGCACCGCACATGAATCCTTATTTGATGGATAATTATATGCACTTGATCCTGATGGATGTAAAAAGTTCACTGTGTAATCATCAAACTCTTCACAATATTCCTCCACAATTCCATAACAATCTTGCCCGTCATAAATGCAGCTAACATACTCTCCTGGTTAGACACATTTTAGGTTATCAACCATTGCAGGTTCATTAGTAATATGACTTTTCCTTATTCTTTTCTTTTCTTCAATGCCACTTGAAATGAGGTACACCATCAGTTCTTCCTTGTTTATGGGAAAAATCCCTTATATTTCTGAGTTCCCAGAATAGCCCTACTGTCCTTGAATCGATGTTCTAACTATTGTTCTGCATCTTTAAAATCAGATGTAGTTACAAAGACAATTTTAATTGTCTTGCTCAAGTTTTCTTCACAAAACTGAAAAATGTCTTCTGGTGTAAGAATTTGCCTCTCTTTAGTTCTCTGCAAACTGGCACAAACAGTAGCTCTCTTCACTGTTCCCCCAATCCCATCACATGCATTTTTGCCATGTGATGTAGCAAAGAAGTGCCATTCACAAGACAAACCAAAATCCTCTTTATAGTAACAGAGATTTGTGAAGCTCTCTCTGTTCTTATATTGGCCAGCACATCCATCTGAAAAATAGTACACCTTCTTCAGTTATGGGCATCTGAATTTAACATAGTTCATAAGCTTTATTATAAATGAGTAAACAATTATAGTGTTGTGTTTTAGTGATGAAGATAAGAAACAGACACTAAAATGGTTAAGTTCCTGGTCTGCAGATATCTATAATAGATGACAAAAGGGCGAACTGTACATTGTGAATTGTCCCAGCATCTTAGACAATGAAAGAATAATTTTTAGAGAAATCACCTAATATAACTGCCTCGCTCTGAGGCGGTAGTGTTTCTTTCAACTGTTTTAAGTACTGTGATTGCTGCTGTGCAACTCAAGAAAGTTCGAAACACCCTCTCCTCTTGGTCAATCTTTGCAAAGTTGTACCATGCAAGCCTCTCTTTCTGTATTGCAGACACTGTAATCCATAAGATCTTGGTATGAGAGACCTTTTTCTCCCAATGCAGCCAGCTGTAATTTTAGGTTTTGATGATATGTGCAGACACAGACAGAATGAGTCCCACCACTACTGGCAAGCGCACAATATGATGACTATAATTTAGCAAATGTGGAAAATCCCATTTTGGGATTCTTTTTATCATTTTTTATATAGTTCAAATAACTCTCTTAAATTCCCAAGGACCAGTCACTTTTGCACCTTCATTGCACCTTCAGCACTGATGACTTTCACACAATCCTTTTTGCCAGGACATCTATGACTAACCTCATCTGACTCATAGAATCTTCTAACAATATCTTTGTGTTCTTCAGATATCACTTTTCCTTTACTCATTATTGGAATCTTTGGAAGGATTCCAAATTCTGATTTTAGTGAAGGGCTTTTTTCACCATATATGTTGTAGTTTGAAAAGAAAATCAAAGTTTTTTCAATTGTGTATTGGGGGATGGGGGGGGGGGGCAATTCTTTATTTTTTTTTATTTTTTCAAAATGATGAATTTTTGGGTATCCTGATACCCTGATAAGTGAAAAGCATCGTGGCATGTTCTGGAGACTGTTTAAACGTAAAATAAAAACAAAACCTTAGTTGGTGAGGTTAATATAGCCAGTAGTGTGTGGCTTAAAAATATTAAAGGCGAGTTATAAAGATGGTATAACAAAACAAATTGCTCTAGCATAAGTTTTACTTAGCGCTGAAATAATATTAAAAGGGCAAAGTTAATACCAAATGACTAAAAAAGTAAGTGACAAACGTGTTTCTTGTAGCCGATCTCGGTTCATTATCCCTTTGCTAGTATTTCCCGGGGCTTTCGTAATTACAGTTCCTGGTCCACATGTACATGACTGGTATCAATCCGTAGAGAAGTCGTAAGGTACGAGAGACGATTGTAAAATGTCGATCTCTTAAAGTTCTCTAAATTCTGTGGTGGAATTTTATTGTATATTGATGTTTATCGTATCTAAGTATTTTCAAGCAACGGATCACCCTTCCCACCTTTTTAATCCATTAAATTGAGGGTTGAGTGTATAACAAAAATAGTAATGGGCTGAGGACTGAGCCCTGTGGAACACCAGTGGTAACCTCTTTCAAAGTACTGCAATGTTTATTTACTATAACTTTCATATTCCTTCCTATTAAGAATTCTCTCAACCAATCTAGAAGTTTACCAGTAATACCCAGGGAAGAGAGTTTGTCAATAAGCACCTGGTGATTTACAATGTCAAATGCTTTAGAGAAATCAAATAGAATAAGATAACCATCAAAGCTGGAATCAAGCCAGTGAGAAATATCATTGTAGGTTAGATTAGCTGGTCTTCTGTTGACCTGCCAGGCCTCAAACCATAATGAGCTGGAGTAAATAATTTATTAGTTTCCATATAATCAAAAATAACTTTAGATACTATCCTCTCCAAGGACTTAGCAAGAACTGAAGTCAGGGCAATACGCCTGTACATACTAGGGTCATATCAGGATCCCTTGTTAAAAATAGGAATGACCAGTACTTCCTTCCAGACTGCAGGTAAAGTCCCTTGTTGGATAGAAGAGTGAAAAATAATAGTCAAAGGAGGCACTAATAATAGAACACAACACTTAATTAGTAGTGGGTGGATGTTGTCCGGACCGTTTGCGGATTTGGGATCTAGCATAAGCAGAGCTTCTGTAACAAGGGAACTGTTAATATGAATATTGTCAAGACTGCCAAGGAACGGGATTATTAATGGGGTGCATAGAATAGACAGAAGCAAATGTATCTGCAAAGTACTCAGCCATATCCAGTGGATTATGTAAAAGACAGCCATCCATGTTTTTCAGACCACCAATAGTAAGGTTACCAACCTTTTTAGCTCTAAATGTAAGAATGAAAAAGTTGGGGATTAGATTTCAACTGTGCACCAAGGAGGCTTCATAATTATTCCTAATATAGTCGCCACAGTGAGAAATGGACGATTGGGTGTGGCCGAATCGTGAACAGCTGTCCCCCCACTGTTGCCAAATCTCCACAGATCAGCTGCTCTCCTTCCTCCCCACCCTGTTTCCTCACCTTACTCTCTGTCTGTCTTTCATTCTCTCTCTCTATTTCTATCAAAATTGATGTATTTCCAAAATTATTTTGACTTTTTACCAGACCACCATTGAGGTAAAAGTCTAGGCACATTTTATTTTATAGAGGTTTTTCCAGTAGGCCTAATCCTCTCTCATATTTAGTCCAAAAATTCATCTGAGCTTTCTGAAATGTGTATAATGAATGAATCCATATACATTTCAACTGCTTTGTCTTGCTTTGTGTCATGTTCTTGAAATTCATCGACATGTTTGACAGCTGGGCTCCAGTTTTCTGGCATGACTGCACTCATAGTTTCTTTAACCAAAGTTTTGAGTTCAATCATTTCAAAGTTGTTCCTTTTGGCTATGTAGGACTTCACTTGAGCCCAAATCAGCTCAATGTGGTTGAACTGGTAGTGGTATGGGGGTAACCTCACAACCCTATGGCCTGCTTCTGTAGCAATTGCATCATCAAATACCTTTTGCTGTCCATATGGAAATTCTTTGCTAGCTCATATAGCTCTTCTTTTGACAAATCATCACTGACTGCAACTCCCTTATGCAATCAGCCAGTTCTTGATGTCTGCTTTTCTCTATGATGAGGCATGGGCAGGTCAATGGTAATGGCAACATCGCACTGCCCCTGCTGACATGCCACGTGTAATGGGGAAACCTTTATACAAAAAATGTGCCTAGATTTTACCTCAATGGTGTTCTGGAACAAAAGTTAAAATAATTGTGGAAATACACCAATTTTGATAGAAATAGAGAGAGAGAATGAAAGACAAAGAGTCAGAGACAGAGTAAAGAGAGGAAATGGGGTGGAAAGGAAGGAGCAGCTGATCTGTGGAGATTTGACAACAGTGGGAGGACACCTGTTCACGCTTCGGCCACACCCAATCGTCCATTTCTCACTGCAGCGACTATAGTTAGGGAAAAATTTCTATATTGGTAGTTTACATCTTGGAATTTACTAAGTGGTTTTGGGGATCTCCTACCAGAATTGCTCCTAGAAAATTTATACATTGACTAAAGTCTTACACGTTGCTTTATCCTGGATGTAGGAGGCTTATGCTGCTTTAGCCGATTAGATTTAGGAAGGACAGATTTAAATGGGATATGGGTACTAATTAAAGAATTAAGAATATTTCAAAAATTAATATACATACTATTATTAATCTGCAAACCACTGAATTCAAAATCCCAGTCATACTTAGATAAAGCTTCATTGATTCTAGAGTAATTACCTCTATACCACTTCCTGGCTGGCAAGTCTTCATGATCCAGAACATCTCAGCTTATATTGGGCCCCCATGCAAAAAGCAGAACACTTTAACAAACAATTCACAAACAAAACCATACACCAATGAAAAATGAAAACAGACAGACTTACAAAAAAAAACTCCACAAACCACAATTCACAACCACAACAGAACAGACCATCAGAGCCATAAAACAAGCAAGAGACAACAACTCCACCAGCCCTGATGACATAAATATCAAACACTTCAAACACCTAGGTCAAAATGCCATAAACCTCCCCACGCACCCTTACAACCTGGCCATAAACACAAACAACATACCTAACCAATGGAAAGTAGCAAAAATAATCTCAATACCCAAACCAAACAAAGACATAAACAAATGAGACTCCTACAGACCAATAGCGCTGCTTTCCCCCATAGCCAAAACACTAAAAATAAATCATCCTACCCTACATCACATCAAACATCCCAAGCACACTACACCAACATGGGTTCAAACCCATGCACTCAACCACCACAGCATTACACACAATCACAAATGGATTCAACAAGAAAATTCCACCACATAGAACCATAGCAGTCGCCCTTGACATCTCCAAAGCATTTGACACAGACCTACACAAACTAATCAACAAGATCCACAAACTCACCATACCCACCACCCTCATTAAGTACATAGCAAACTCTATCAAGGGACAACTCCAATACACCCAAATACAAAATCCAAATACAAAACACAAAATCCAAACACAGACGCACAAAATCTGGAGTTCCCCAAGGAGGAGTAGTTTCTCCAACACTTTTCAACATCTACACCTCAAATATACCAACTCCCCTCACACAACAAACCAGAAACCGCTGCACAACAGATACAACCTTAACTCAGCAAAATACACACATGGACAATAGAAAACTCACTAAAGCTAAACGCCACAAAACAATGATCACTCTCTTCACGCTAGACCCTGCAGAATACAACACGACCCTAAATCTAAACATACAAAACATAACACTACCCACCACAAAAGAACTGAAGATCCTTGGCCTCACTTTTGACCCTAAACTGACATACTCAAAACACAAAAGTCAAGGCCACAAAAACACTCGAAAGTCATCAAGGCACAAAAAACTACACACTGGGGAAAACCAAGGAAACACTCATTAACACATTCCTGGAGTAAACCTGAAGACACATACCCTGCGAGCTTCCCCACTCGCGTTCCCATAATATTTTGGCTATTCTCCAATATGTTTCACCTAACTCTCATTAACTGTCATTTTACTACTTGTTCTTGAGGATGAGCATGGGGGTATAGCGCTCCCACCCACCCCACCTAGCAACCCATAGTATGGCTCAAAATCAGCTTCCAGTAACCAAACACAATAAAACATTAGGTAAAACTGACAGTTAATGAGACAGTTAAGTGAAACATATTGGGAAATGGCTGAAATATTATGGGAACGCGAACAGGGTGGCTCGCAGTATATGGATCTTCAGTTTTACCATTCCTGGTCTACCTGCGCTGAACTGACTCTTAACAAGTCGAGGTCCATTATGTAACCATTGTTCCACAGGGAAGAAGAGTATTCTAGTAGAGGACGAATGTGTATAGCAGTACCATAAATGATGGGTCTCTATTCACAGTAGACCTGAGTTTGTTGCTGGAAAGTCCTCCAGCTTTGTGAACAATATTTAGCATGTGTTGATGGAATTTTAATGGTGTCAATTAGTACTCTTAAATCTTTAGCAGAGTCCTTCATTGGGATAGGAGAGTTATTTAAGTAGTAAATACCTGAGAGATTAAGTCTATCCCAAGATATGGGCTTCCTGACAAAAGGGAGTAATACACATTTCTCACTATTCATAGTTAGACGCCAGGACTTAGAAACAATGGCTAATGTGTTAATGTCAGTCTGACAGTCATTTACATCATTAAGTATACTCTGGTTGTCCCTTACATTTATCTTTACATATAGTTTGAGGTCATCTGCAAAATATTTTGGTGAGGAGTGCACATTGTGGGTTAAATAGTTCACATACATCAGAAAAAGTAATGGTGTGAGGATGAAACCCTGAGGAACTCCGCTCAAAAGACCCTTGGTGTTGCTTTGGTGGTGGTTTATCCATTCAAGTAGTTTGTTTCTTATGCCAAGTTTGTATAATTTATCAATAAGAATGTCGTAGTTAACTACATCAAAGGCTTTGGAAAAATAAAAGAGAATTAAGTCAGTATTATAACCCTGGTCTAACCAGTATTGTGATTTTGTTGGATGTTAGGATAAGTTGGTCTTCTGTAGAGCGACCAGACATAAATACAAATTAATCTGTGCTTATAATATAAATTTAGTCAAAATGTAGTCCATGGTTTTAACACATGTATAAGTAAGGGAAATAGATCTGTACATTAAAGGATATCTTTAACCCTTCTTAAAGATGGATATCCCTAGGGATTTTTTCCACATTAGAGGGAGAGAACCACACTCAAGGGAATGTCTAAAAATAAGTAACAGTGGGTAAGCAATGGTAGACACACACAATTTTAGCAAAAGAGGATGAATGCCATCTGATCCCATGGAAGATGTTGGATCCAGTTGATTTTTAGCCAAAATAATATCATTAAGAGAGATATCAAATTCAGGGATATAGAGGTTGTGTGTCTGGTGGGGAGAGGGAGAAGTGAGATTTGTAGTGGAGAAGACCAACACAAAGGCTGCTGCAAAAAGCTCTGATATAGCTGCAGGATCATAAATGACCTGGTCCACTGGGGATTTTAGACAACCCACAGACAGGAAACCAACTTTTTTCCTGCAGATGTAAGCATGGAATACTTTATTATTGCTAGCAAGGTCAGTAATCAATTTTTCGTAGTTGGATTGACTGGTTATGGCAAAATTTTGATATTGATAATTTGCATTGAGATAAGAAGTGAGAGCTGTTCCTGCCTCAGGAAACGTTCTACCAAATAAATGACGTTTGCTTTTATAATCCTTCCATAAGTCAGCCCTACATTGTTTAAGTGCCATTGGCGGTCTGACAGGCCAAGGGGGTTTTGAAGTAGTGGTTGATAGGTGACTAGATGTGACAAACCTATTTAAGAGGGGATCTAAAATTTTAGTGAAGCAGGTGAACATCTGGTCTGAGCTTGGTAAACCTGAAGATCCATATCCCCCATCCCCCAAGCTTCCCCGCTTGTGTTCCCAAAATATGTGATCCATTTCCCATATGTTTCACCTTTCTCATTAACTGTTATGTTACTACTTCAGTTTTACATAAAATTTTATTGTTTGGTTACTGGAAGCTGAATTTGAGCCATACCCCCCCCCCTCTCAGGAACAAGTAGTAAAATGAGAGAGGTGAAAATATTGGAAAATGGACAAAATATTATGGGAACGTGAGTTGAGGCCACAATTTAATAGCTGGGTAATGATCAGTACTATTCAGGAATTGAAACATGTTGTGGGTAATGATTAAACTGTGGCCATAGTTGGGGAAAAGGGGCAGGACTTCAGTCTCACATGTTCTATCAGACTCAGAAACAAGAATTAGATCCAGTGTGTTTTCGGAGGAATAAAAAGTTGGTTCCAATACTAACTGGGTGAGATCAAGTGAGGTAAAACAGTTTAGAAATTGTGAATCAGTGCAGGATATACCTATATTAGGAAGCACCTGAACCCACTTGATTATTTTTTATTTTAGGAGCCTATCTGGTGACTACCTAAGTGGGCACAAGTCGCTGCACTCACAACAGCCTAGCACCAGGCTACTTTAAAATAAGAATATGCAAAAAACAACAATAAAAAAGGGAAAATGGAAACAAGGGAAAGCAAGCTCTGGCCTCTCCCCAGGTGGAGGAACATGCGGCCTACAAAGAAAACAACAAAAAAACTAGTTAAATAAAGGGGAGAAAGAAGGCCTCCACCAAAAAGTATATGAGTCCACCAGTCAATGTGCATGAACTCATCCCGAGTACAAGGGACAGGCAGTAGCGACCCCGCCCATCCCGGTACCGGGACAGGTAACGTGCATGAAGATAACCCAGACTGGGACATTCAACAAGAATGTGCCGAACAGTCTGGGGGGCAAGGCAGTCTTCACAGTAGGGAGATGGAGAGTGCTCCACCAAATGGTGGAGCATCTAGCGAGTGTGTCCAATTTGGAGACGAGAGAAAACAACCTGAAGACTTTGCGGCATTGGGGGGTAGGTCCATGGGAACAGTCACGGCGCAATGGAACGAAACTTTAAGTTTCCTTTGACCATCTCCCATCTTCTTTGCCAAGCAGCCTGAAGAGCTGCCCGTATTCCTGCAATGTAGTCGGTGTGAGGAAGAGGAAATGCTGGTTCAGGGACTCTTTGGCGCCCTCATTCCCCACATATCCAGGAACCCAGCAGAAGATAATCTTGACATCCACCCGGCTTGCCAAAACAATGGCGTCACGGATATTGCGAATCAGAGGATGTGGAGATTCCAATGCCTTAACAGCACTCAGGGCACTTTGTGAGTCGCTATAGATCACAATCCAGTCTCCGAAATGGGCACACCGTGTAATCTCGTGTACCGAGTGGTGTTTTACCACCAGTTCATCCATGAAGACAGACGCAGCACCTGGCAGAGCCCAGCTGACTTCAAACAAGAGGGGATACGGCGTGGAAGCCGACCCCCTCTTCGGACTTGGAGCCATCCATATACACTGACACGATTCCAGCATGACACAAGGTGTGCTCCAAAAAGGTTGAACACAATACTTCTGGTGCTGTAGAAGCTTTGGGAGCAGAGGCATGGCGACAAATAGCCAAAGGTGGTGCCTTCCAGGGTGGCATCCTGGGTAGAACCAGAGGTGCCCCTGGCCCGAGATCTATACCTAGTTCTCAAAAGTGTTTCCTAGTCCTAAACCCAATGGGCTTAGGGTATGACTGGCGTCTCTCAGCAGCATAGGCACCGTTGAAATCAGCTGCGGATGCAGTGAGAGCTCTTGGCATAGAGAGTGGCATCTCCCCAGCATCGACTAGTAGGCTCTCAGTGGGGTAAGTGCGGAAGGCACTGGTCGCCAGGCGAAGGCCGGTGTCGTGGATCGACTCCCCCTTCTGTAATATATGCTCAGCTAGGGATGCATAAAACTCGCATCTGTAGTCGAGATTCAAACAAACAAAGGATCGATAAAAAAGTAAGGTAGTAGCCCTATCAACACCTCAAGCGCTGAATGTCACGGAACAAAAAATATCCATGGCGGCGAGAGTACAAAACCCTAGGGCTGCAGATATAAGCCTCCCCAGTGAGGCGTCTGTCAAATACAAGACCAAAGAAACGGTGTGATTCAACCACTTCTAGGCATACCCCATTAAGAACAAAGTCTGAGTCAGGGTGGAGCCATGGATGGCAGCAGAAGTGCTCCAGCTTAGTCTTGGCAAAGGAAAAAAGAAATCTGTGTGCTTCAGCATAGCGAGAGATGCAATTCAATGCTTGTTGGAGTCGACGCCCCAGAGATGGCATCTGGGCCACGCGAGATTGAAAGGTTGTTCATGTAGAGTGGAGCGAGAACATCTTCCGGCAGTACCGAGGTGATGCCATTGATGCTCAGGGCAAACAGTGTGACACTGAGTACACTTCCCTGCTCCATTGGGCAGGAGAGGGCTCCCCCCCACTCATACGCGGAATTGACAATTTCACAAAAATCCAAATATAAAGATTGGGAGGCCTTATGATACCATATCTCCATGCAGTATCATAGGCCTTCTCCAGATCGAAAAACACTGTGGCGCACGCTGTCTACGATGGAAGGCCTCGCAGATGGCATTTTCCAGTTGGAGCAGAGCATCAGACGTGGAGTAGAACTTGCGGAAGCCACACTGCGCAGAAGACCGATGGCCTCCACTGTCCAGAAAAAAGGCTAATCTAACATTTACCAATTTCTCCATCAACTGGTACATGCAAGAGGTTAAAGAGATTGGGCAGAAACTGGCCAGAGTAGAGTGATCTCTCCCCGGTTTGTGAAAGGCAAGCACAGTAGCGATTCACCAGGAATCTGGGAGGAGACCCTCCACCCAGATCCTGTTGAACAAATCTAAGAGAAAGGTCATGCCTCACTCACCCAGGTTTCAAAGCATGGCGTACATGACATCATTCGGACCATGGGCAGTGTCCACACACGAAGCAAGAGCGGAACGCAACTCAGTCACAATACACCTGTCATTGAAGGGTTTTCCGCCTCTGGAGGTAAAGTCCAGCCAGTGGCCTTCCACGACATCACAACGTACATTGGATGCTGGTGAGCAGCATCCCAGCTAGAGAATGCAGAGAAAGCAGCCACAAAGGATTCTGCCACAGGTGCAGGTCCGAGATTGCGGTCCCATTCTCCTGGAGAATGTGAGGGGGTCCTGCAAAAACATGCCCCGAATCATTTTGACTCACTTCCACACCTCTGCTAGAGAGGTCTTCCCGTTAAGTGAAGACACGTATGCATACCAAGAAGAGTGGCGAGCGTGATTCAAAAAAGACCGGAACCTAGCCCTAGCCCGATGAAATTCACCGTCAGTGAAATTGTTCGGGCGGCACTTATAGTGAATGTAGGCATAATGCCCTCTGCTTGAGGGCCATCTCACACTCGGCTGAACACCACAGGAGTGGTCAGCATGCAAAACAGCTATACCTTCTAAGAATAGTAGCTAGGCCCGGGGTGATGAGGTTGCCAGAAGAACCTAACAGCCTCATCTCCCGACCTAAACTCCTCAACTGAGATAGAGAATTCAGTCATTTCCTGAAATGCAGACCACCGATCCCTCGCCAAGCACTACCGGGGCAGGCTCTCGGACGGCAGCAGCACAGAAAATGATATTTGAATAGGAAAGTGATAACTACCATGGAGGTCATCGACCACACCCCAATCAAAATCAGGCTGTGCATCTGAGCACAAAGATAGATCGAGGCAGGAAAATGAAGCAGTTCTCGGGCAGTGATGCATAAACTTATCCAAATTTAGGGCACCTATCTCAAGCTCAGCGATCAGGTCAGCAAGGACTTGACCCCGGTGATTAATACAGTAGTCTCCCCAGAGGGGGTGTCTACCGTTTAGATCTCCGAGCAGGAAAAATAGCCTCGGCAATCGCGCCACAATGCGGCGGAAGTCCCCCATGTCGAAGTCAGCTGACGGTGGAATGTACACAGAAATAACAGTAAACCTCCTATTAAGGTGCAACTGCACAGCTACTGCCTGAAAGGAGGTATCTAAAGTGAAGAGAAAAACAGAGACATCATGCCAGGTGTAAATCGCACATCCTCCCGCTTGGCCATCCTGTGGTGGTTGGGTCGCAAAACCCTTATACCCCAGGAGGGTGGGCAGGGGGCATGCATCCAGCATGGTCTCCTGCAAAAAGATAGCTAACGGGAAATGGGACGAGACGAGCCTGCTCCCAGTTGACCCGGAGTCTGCGGCAATTCCATTGAAGGAATATGCCCTCTAGGCCTAGCTCAGGGGAGATGCGGGAGCCCTCTTCGAAGAGAAGACCCTCATGGGAATGGCCATACACTTCCCAGAGGCAGAACTCTGGGCACTGTTGGCCGGACAATGCACTGTCGCCTTCAAGGAGTTATTGGGGGAGGTTGGGCTCACCATGCAAGTCTTTTCTTTCCTCCTCCACAGCCACCCAGCCCACCACTGGGCATCGGCAAAGCTCCTTTGTTGCTCTTCACCTTTCGGGGGATCAGCTTTAAGAACCCCGGAAGATGAACTGGCTACCAACTTCAGGGGTGTTGCCTCCTGTGAGTCTAACAACTCAGTGGAGGCGTGTGGCTGTTTCACCTTATGGGAAATGGTAACACTGTGGAAAGGTGGGGGAGCACTGGTTTTAGCCGGGGTTGGGTGTGGACCCTTTGTGCCACCAGCTTTACCAGGGAATCACCCGGGGTGGGTAGAACCAGCAGAAGGGTTCCTAATGGGTAAGGAAATTACTGTACTCGTAGGCCTGGAGGGGCCAGGAGCAGAGGGTGTCTTTTTCAATATTGAGGCATAGGACATACCAGGTAGTGCTGGGTGCGCCAGGACCAAGTCCTTAGCCTCAAGAAATGAGAGATGATCCTGAGCCTGAACCGTCAGGATTTCCTTCTCAAGGAGATACGCACCACATTGCTTCATAGAAGCAGGGTGCAGCTCTCTGCAATTGACACACTTGGCCACACACAATTTGGACTGGTTTTAGGCCCACACTTGTGCAGCCTTGGAGCAACTTGCACAGGTTTCAGGTAACTCTGACTTTGGACATTGATAGGAGCGATTAGTATGGCCGAATTCATGGCAGTAATAGCACCTCTGCAGCAGTGGCCCGAATGCCTTCACGTGGTAGTGATACCAACCAACTCAGGAAGCTTGTCACAGTCAAACGTGATGAAGAGTGTAGGGGTGGGTCTTGAGGCCCCTTCCTATTTTCTCATCTCACACTCAACCTTGACCATCCCATGGTTGGCCAGCTCTAAGGTGATGTCCTTTAAGGAGTAGTCCATGAGATCCCTCACATAAACTACTCCTTTCACGAGGTTCATGGTAGAGAGTGGTGTCTGAAGGGCACTAATCATGGCCTCCTCGGAGGGATTCGATGCATTCGCCAAAAGGCTCCCATCCGAGAAACAGGTCATCTTCAGCTCTCTACCAATCACACTAGCTAAAGCTCTCCTCTGATGGATTATGTTGCCCTGAGCCAACATGCTGCCATCAGTGGAGCGAATAACTAGGAAGCGTATGAAGCTAGCAGGCTCAAAAAAAGCTGGATAGTCTCTGAATGAGGAGCCTCAATGTAATCAAGGCTCTGTTCCATGCACTAGTACTTTGTATTTTAGTCCGGGGCTCTGTACCAGGGCCGGGGGGCAGAGGGGCCGGATGTGCCAATCTTGGCTTAGGCACTTACCGAAGTGGCCGCAGACCCATCTGTCCCCGCGCAGCTCCTGTGGATGGAGAGGAGCCCCAAGTCTTTTTCTTGTAGGCAAAGGAGAGGAGTAAGCCTCCTCTCCAGTCAAAGAGATTTGGAGGGTCCCCTGCAGGAACACAGGGAGGGGCTTCCATTCTTTCAGTGGAGCTGCCCGTAGGCGGCTCCGTCGATCGTGACAGGGAAAGGTGAAGAGTTTTATTTTGGGGTTTTCCATCATCGGCATGGGGACCCTATTCTTTCTGCGGGAAGCAAACGCTAATATCACCCCTCGCAGTGGCCCGCTCTGCAAGGGGTGCATATGGGGCTGGCCGAGCCAGGTGCCACCATTTTAGGCCACCCCTCCAGCATGGTGACCTGCTAGCCCCTCAGCATGGTGGCTCCATCTTGTAAAAGAAACATAGATAGTGAAGTGAGAAGGAAAAGGGATGTGAGGAAGGTATGGGTAGGGATGAAGCAGGTTGTTAAAAACCCACCATCTAAAACCGGAGCTCAGGGATTAGGAAACATTGTCCCCTACCCCATCACTAATCCGGGATTGTTGGCTGAGAAGGAGGTCAGCATCTACCCTGTGAAAATAGAGGCCGACCAGAGAAAGTTGTGGGAGAGGTTGTAGGGGAAGTGAGGAAGTAGGGGAAGTGTGGAAGTAGGGGAAAAGTACAGGCTATCTGAAAGGAGAAGAGGCTAAGCTAGGGCCAGATGGGGCACTGAGTCACGTCAGCATGGCGACCAGGAAGGCAAATCGCTGCGCCACTTACAGGGCCCCACTTGATTGAGGGAAAGTTAAAATCCACCATGAGGATAATTTCCTTATTTGGACAGAATTTATTAATAAAATCAAGTAGAAACCAGTTATCCACCAGAGGGAGGGCATTAGAGAGCAACAAGGTAAACATGGTAATCAATCAAATGGACAGCTAAAGTATTGGGCACTTTAGTGTATCTTAAGGTAACTTAAATTTGACTTAATATATATGCAAACACCATGCCTGGCCGTGTCGCATCCAGTGTCTTTTCTCTCACCCACACCCAATACAAAAACATTATATTCATGAAGAAGGGAGAAAATATAATTAATCTTATTCACTATTGAGTTTATATTTACCTAAGCTATGTACAGAGTAATAGCAGTTGATTACTCTAGAGCAATGACCGAGGAGTATAAACGATCATTGCAATTACTAGTAGCTGCAAGTCCCGGAGGAGCCTGGGAAGGAACAACAGTAGGTTGAGTGTGGGTAGTTACTGAAAGAACAGAAGGGCCCCTGTGATGTATATCATGTACTTGACCTGAAGCTGCTTCAGAACTTGTAGTAAAAGTGGTGTTGTTAGATGACTGTCTAGTGGCTAAATTTTGTCTATGTAATAGTTCTTGCCCTTGTCTGTAGGTCAAGTCTTTATGTATAAATATGTCCTTAAAGTTAGTGTCTTTTAGTGTTTTGAACTTGGTAAGCAGCAACTGCCTATCAGGATTTAGTAAGTCACCTCTGAATATACCCCTAGTCTAGTCAATAGTAAAATAGCAGTCAGCATTAATTCTTTACTAAGCAAGTGTTGAGAGATATCTTTGAATTTATTAGAGACAGTTTCATGGATTGCATTAGGAAGTCCCCTTATTACAAGGGAGTTTTGTCTGCACTCCTGATCCCTCATTTCTCTCATCTCCTCTCTGATAGCCAATTTTAGTGCACCATCATCAATAAAAGATAAGGGTCCAGCAGAGGTACCTCCAGTAGTGGAGGATTCTGCAGGAGCAGACTGAGACATAGTACCAGATGTAATTAAGTTATTCACAGTCCTCTGAAGACTGTTCATCCATGTAGTAAGCGATTTTACACTTGTACACAGTGCAAGTATGTACCATCTCAGAAAACTGTTTGAACGCACCCCCATTTACAGTATCAGAGCAAGAGCTAGAACTGCTGTGGGTACTTATTTGATATTGAAGGCATATAAAACAAGATTCCTTCCACTCTCCAAGCTAATGATATCTGCAATGGACCTTTCCGGAAGTCCTAAGCACATAGCCACAGGGTGAAGTAGCTATCGCAACCTATAGCCTCATTACCAACATGAGAGTTGCATGTACCACACAGTAGCAAATCAGGATTATTAGAAGGAATAAGGGTCAAGGGAGGGGGCAAAGAAATATCCGAGTTGTTTATGGGGGAGGGATTGTTATCAAGTGACACATCAGTAATGTTAGTAGCAAGAGAAAGGGACTGGATGGTAATACGGTAATTGTTCAGACTATGGCTGGATGCGATCCTAGCTATTTTTAGTGTTTCTATGCTATCCCACTGACCAATCACAGATCTGTATTCAACTCTGTCATTGACCAATCAGAAGCATTTATTTTTTCAAGTTTTTTGTGCTTTTAATACTATTAAAAAGTAGGTTTTTCTTTGATTTTTTTTCTGTTTTATATGTAGTTGCTTATCTATCTCTCTTAAATAATCTATGCCTAACATTATTTAGTCTTTTTATTTTATATTCCATTGTTTATTGTTTGATAAAACTACTTTTTGGGGTTGTTAATGAACTCTGAATCATAAATTTAACTATAAATAGGGGATGGGGCCTTCCTTTTGATTTCTTTTATTTGAAGTTTTACAAAGCTTTTGTTACGACATTCATTTTTATTCTTATTCCCCAAAACCCCCATTCAGTATTAATGTTTTTATTATGATGCGAGATTCAAGAAACACACATTCTCGAATTCAGATATATCGAACTCAGGCTACCTTTCTGGTTATGCACAGCATATTTAAACTCCAACCCACATTGATTCATGCCATTATTCAAAATGTCAGATACGTGCAGAGTTTGTTCTTAAATGTTCACCATTTAGATGCCGTTTTAGCTGACAGCGATAAATATATCAAATTTTTAGTAAGCCATGAGCTTTTAAAAACTATAGGGGCAGTCTCTGTCAGGTCAACCAGTACCTAACACTCAGATTTTGCTGAAATTTGGTTATAGAAAGTTTTGGGCCCTAAACCCATTTCTGAAATTTTAAGGTCAATCCAACCAATGGTTCAGGAGATATGACCTCAGCATTTTGAGGTCACTAACATTTGGCAACCAATAACTAGGATACCCCGGCCTGAAATGCCACTATTTCATCATTCACAAATACTCAAATATCCACTGTTCTTTCTGGCTATGATTGGAACCTTGAATTCTTACACCTTGACATAAAGAAAAATAAAAAAAGATGGTAAACCATTTCACTAGCATTTTATACAACTTATCACAATGTATATACCTCCCAGAGCATCCACCCTTGTGGCACCTCCTTGGCACAGGAGAATTCCCCTGCACCTTAAGAAGAAGAAATCTAAAGATTGGTCCAACTACTTAAATGAGAGACGCAATTATGGCTGCAGATCATATCTAACTCTCCAAAGGCTATTTCTTTTTCACCTAGAAAATCAGAACTTAAAATGTAAGGTCTTCAATGCCCAGTGCACCTATGAGTCTAACCTTATTAATCAATGCTCCACCAAGCCCAAACTTTTTCACTCTTATATTAAGCATAAGAAGACACCTAGACCAGCTGTTAGCCCCCTTCACCTAAATAATCAGCTTACCGATGATCCCTTCTCCATGGCTAATCAATTCGTAAGTGCCTTTGCCTCTGTATTTATAACAGAAGACCTAAATCATCCCAGAACCCATCAGTTTAACTATTTCCGATTCTCTACTATTGACCTTTCAGTAACAAATATAGAGGAACAGCTCTCCTCCCTCAATGTTGACAGTGCAACCGGTCCTGACAATCTCCACCCTTTTCTCAACAAGTGCGCTTCATCCCTGTCTTACCCTCTTTACCTCATTTTTACGGCTTCATTTAATAGTGGCACAGTACCCCCACCTTGTGGAAATATTCATTGGTAACCCCTATCTTTAAAAAAGGATCCAGCTCTGATCAATTAAATTACTGCCTGATTAGTCTAACACCTATCCTGTGTAAAACCTTGGAGAGAATAATTACCAAATCTCTGTACAACTTCCTTGAAGATCATTTTATTTTAGATGAAAGCCAGTTTGGCTTCAGAGCGGGCAGATCTGTCACAGACCAGCTGTTGCTGATGTATAACAAAATCCCTTCATGGTGTGATCTTAGTTTAGCTGTTGATCTCATTTTGTTTGACTTTGCCAAAGCATTTGCCAGAGTACATCACCAGACTCTACTCGACAAATTACAATGCATATGTATATCTGGTAACTTGTTCCTTTGGATCCCTAGTTTCCTAACAAACAGAACAATGAGTGTTTCCATAGGTGGGGTGACCAGCAGTCTCTCTCCAATTACCAGTGGAGTGCCATAGGGATCTGTGTTGGCCCCCTATTATTCATTCACTTAGGCTCAGAATTGTCTTGCTGCTACAAAATGTTTGCGGATGACTTGAAGCTTTATATGCACCACCCTGTTGATTCCTCTTCCCCTGCCCCCTAGACTTACAATGCGATATTGATACACTTGTCTCAACAACTGCCTCTTGGGGCCTTGAATTTGCACCACATAAATGTGTACACTTATGTTTTAAATGTGGCTTAAATAACATCAATCTAAAACAGTATTACTTAGATGGTAACATAACATAACATAACATAACTACACGGATGACAAAAGCCACAAGGGCCTATCAAAGGTCATCCGTCTCTGTCAAAACCCACCCACAAAAAGCACCATCACCAGGGGAAGACAAAATCAAAGTCCCCCCACAATATAATATAACAGATGACAAAAGCCACAAGGGCTCATAATAGGTCATCCGAGTCAAACGGCCTCTTTTTTAAGGCACCCAAACTCCCAGGAAAACTACATCCAGAGGATTGCATCCACAAACAAGGGTATCACCAATCAAGGCTTGTCAAGAACTAAATCATGCAGCTATAGATATATACAAACAATATTAATATATTTACAAAACTTAGGAACCATCACAACCTTCCCTCCCCATAAACTCATCCAACCTACTCTTAAATACATTTAGATTTGGACTACCTACTACCCTCTGCGGCAATTTGTTCCAGAAGTCTACCACTCTATTAGTGAAAAAATATTTTCTTAAATCCAACCTACACCCTTGCTTTTTAATTTTCAAGTGGTGACCTCTAGTCCGATTTCCATCATCTAACTCAAAAAACCTGCTAACATCCAATTTATCTATCCCGGAAAAAATTTTAAACAGCTCAATCATATCCCCTCTCACACACCTC
Source organism: Ceratothoa steindachneri (assembly GCA_963969495.1). Classification (NCBI taxonomy): domain Eukaryota; kingdom Metazoa; phylum Arthropoda; class Malacostraca; order Isopoda; family Cymothoidae; genus Ceratothoa; species Ceratothoa steindachneri. Next base: position 94,227,353 of record OZ018333.1, on the reverse strand, counting down.
CTTTCGAACGAGAACATATTTAATACCCTCAGTCTATCTATATATTCAAGGTGCCTCAAGGAAGGAATAATCTTTGTTGCCCTCCGTTGCACTGACTCGAGGTTAATATCGTGTCTAAAATGTGGGGACCATGCCTGTATACAGTACTCTAGATGTGGCCTAACATAAGAGTTATAGAGTTTAAGAATAACCTCCTTACTTTTGTAACTGACTTTCTCTTAATAAAACCCAGCACTCTATTTGCCCTATTTCTTGCTTCAATACACTGCTTAGAAAACCTTAATGACTTATCTATTACTACTCCTAGATCTTTCTCATCCTCTAATGAGCTCAGCCAATGCCCATCCATTTCATAGTTAAATTCTCTATTATCTTTTCCCATTTTAATAACTTTGCACTTATCAAGGTTGAAAGTCATTTGCCACTTATGTGCCCAGGATAACAATTTATTTAAATCCCCCTGCACTTTAAAATTATCATCAATATCTTTAACTACAGCTGCTAATTTGGTATCATCCGCAAAAATTGAAACTTTATTATTAACTGCCTCCCCAAGATTGTTTATATAGATGATAAATAATAATGGACCGAGAACTGATCCCTGAGGAACCCCCACTGATAACATCCCTCCACTTTGACTTTACACCATTTAGCACTACCCTTTGCTTCCTGTCTTTCAGCCACTCAGCTGATTGGTAACGCAATCAGTAATGTCTCTTCCCATAAGGACCTCGGTATATTCGTTGACACCAAACTCAGATTCTACCCTCACATCAGACAAATCGTTAACAGTGCAGGTGGAGTTGAAAATAACCTGCTTAAGTCAACAATTTGTTTACAAAGTAAACATGAAGATCGGTGGTGCGAATGATGGGATGCAAAATATTTTTTCCCTGTTCCAATATGTTTCACCTTTTGGAAGTAAATTCAAGGGGACTGCTCATGGGAGGGTTTATCACTGCGGAGGACCCCCTACGATGATCCCAAGTTTCAATCAATTGGGGAGGTCTGGAGGGCACAGCCCCCCAGTATATAATCATAATTGTTTATAGAATAATGGGTAATCCTTACGATCCATACCCCGAGCCCTATTGTTTATGTTTTTGAGCCTAATAGTATTGGAACACGTGATTTTAGATTTCGTTTAGTGTGCATAAATATTTGCTATACAATACAAGTTCAAAAAGTAAGGGCAGGATATAGGTATGTATGTAAAGGAAACAAGAAATAAGTTAATGCACCATTGAAATTGAATTAAAGACTGAAAAATGGTTTTACTTACATTATTCTGGCAGGTAGAGATGCAAAATAGCGCCAAGGAAAGCGTGAAATTGGGCTTGCATTCCTGTTTTGTCATAAGGAAACCATTTACAAAATATGGCGGTTGCGAGATACGAGTCAAAATCAGAACATTTGCGACCAAATTTGGGAATTAAATTTCTTGCATCCCACCATACTCGCTCTATGTTCTGTGTACTAGCTCCACTTTCAGGGTCCACAAAGTTCTTCAAATGGTTGATGGTCCGATGTTAGTATCCTTCCAATTCCAAGCCTGAGTAGGCTGACCAACAATCAGATATTATTTGGGTTCCCAGCAAGATCCATTTTTTAATAACAGCCACAAGTGTTATTATTTTTTTTGTCTCACATTCAAATCCATCGAAAACCCAGACACCGTCAACTAGGGATGCACCAATCAGCAAATTGGTCGATTACTGATTAATCAGCCGATTAACTATGCACGTCACGTAGCCACGTACTTGCTGTTTTTCACTAGGTATGCTATTATTAGATAGGTTGCTATTACTTAACTAGTTATGTTAGGGATTTTTTTTGTTATCATAAATTTTACTTAATATTTATTTTTATTTGTCAGATGATGCATATTTTATGGTGGTGTTAAGAGCCAGTCATAACATAACATAATTTTACGGATGACAAAAGCCACAAGGGCCTATCAAAGGTCATCCGCATCCGTCAAAACCCACCCACAAAAAGCACCATCACCAGGAAAAGACAAAATCAATGTCCCCCACAATATAATATAACAGATGACAAAAGCCACAACGGCCCATCATAGGTCATCCGAGTCAAACGGCCTCTTTTTTAAGGCACCCAAACTCCCAAGAAAACTACATTCAGAGGATTGCATCCAGAAACAAGGGTATCACCAATCAAGGCTTGTCAAGAACTAAATCATGCAGCTATAGATATATACAAACAATATTAATATATATAAAACTTAGGAACCATCACAACCTTCCCTTCTTAACTCCAAATTCTAGAACTAGAGGTCACTCATTAAAAAAATTTATCTCTAGAGCAGAGACTGAAGCACGGAAACACTTTCTCATGTTGTGTCATTCACCCCTGGAATTCTCTTCTAGAATCTGTGGTGGATGCTCCATCTCTTGCTCAATTTAAAGCTAGGCTATCCTTATATCTCCATGAAATACTAAATTCTCAACTTAGCAATATTCCCTCATCTAATCCAACTTACTAATATTGATTATAGCCTATTGTTCAAAATGGACAAAAGGGCCAACACACACCAAAATGGTTTAAAATTAGTGAACAAGCGATTTAACTCTACTATAGCTCAAAATTACTTCACGTTTAAAATCACGCAAATATGGAATAGCCTGTCCAACTGTGTAGTAGAAAGCACGTCAGTTAATATGTTCAAAAACCGACTTGATGAGTACTTCAATAGTGTAAATATAACGTAGGGGGAGCATAGAAGAAAATATCATACGAAATAAGGAGTTGGGAATAAAATAAAATGAAATGAGCAATAAAAAGATGCCAGCGACGCCTCCCTGCCTGGAGTGAATGTGAATTCTCCTTTTCTTTTTCCTGTCGGTCCTATAAGTATATTATTTTCATCACTAGCAGGCAAAGCCTGCGGGAGAAGAGAGTACTATCCTATCACCCCACACCCCACCCCCTGGTTCAAAGAGGCATGTTCGTATATTTGAGGGATAGCTGAACCTGCATGTCAAGGATACATATATAGATAAGTATATACTGTATAATTTAAATAATTAGAAGAGGCATGTAAAGAAAGGTCAAATGATACACATGTAGATAAGTGTGTACAGTAGAATAGAAATATTAAGATAAAAATCATGTAAAAAATATATTTATAAAGGGTATACATGTAGATAAGTGTGTATCATAAGAGTTGAAATAGTTAAAAAAAACAAAAAAAACAGCATGTAAAATACACTAACGTTAGAAAGTGGTAGTTAACAACTGTAAGCAGACTTGCCTTGAGCGGATCTTAGGGTCTTTCCTGCAGAGATGTTCATAACCATTGTTTCATCTCAAAGTAATTATTCCATGTCCGATACACTCTACCAGTTGCGTTATATTATAAATTGAAATACCGGAATTCTCAGTTATTATGACCAGCCTGTCATTTTTTTTCCAACTGGGCCACTTGACTCTAGCACTAGCTTAAGATCAAGCGCCCTACCAGGTCAGTTAGCAGGACGCCAAGCGCAATTGCCCCTTCCACTACCTTTCATGTCAGACATGACCTGGTACCACCCACTAGATTACAGACGTGCATAACTGCAGGCAATACAGACATATTTTTATGGTCTAGAAAAGCCAAACTTTAATATGTACTTTATTTTTCAGATGAGATCGGAGGTTACTACAGGACTACGCATTGCAGTGTGGTCCCATCCTGACACACATCATGCAGCAGTCCTATGACACAGGTGAACTACCGCAGGACTGGTTGAGAGCCAGAATAGTTGCCATCCACAAGAATGGAATGAAGAGCGACTCAGGCAACTACCGCCCAATATGCATTACATGTCTATGCAGCAAGATCATGGAACACATTATTCTCAGTCACATAACAAAATATCTAGCAGCGAACAGAATCCTGATTGATAACCAACATGGATTTAGAGATAAATTATCCTGTGAAACTCAACTGGTGGAGGCCTTACATGACTGGACCTGGACCATGGACAAAGGATGTCAAACTGATGTTTTGTTATTGGACTTCAGTAGGGCCTTTGACAAAGTGGCTCACCGGAAACTCCTTTACAAAATAGACACTACGGTATTAGAGGCAAAACAAAAAGATGTATGCAGGGCTTTCTAACAGACCGCACCCAGGAAGTGGTTGTAAATGTAACGCCATCCACAACAACAAAAGTTCTCTTAGGAGTTCCTCAGGGGTCTGTCTTGGGTCCTGCTCTTTTCTTGTTATACATAAATGACATAAACGAAGGAGTCTCATCAACAATTCGACTATTCACGGACGACAGTGTGATTTATCACCACATTGAAAATAAAAATGACCAACATCATCTACATGAAGACCTTCTAAGAGTTTTTGAGTGGGCAAACACATGGGACATGAAGTTCAACATCAATAAGTGTGCCTATCTCTGTGTGACCTTAAAACAAAACCCATTGGAATCTATGGAATCTATTATAGCAAGGAATATTAGAGATCACTTGGATAAGCATAAGTTGATAAAAGAATCACAGCATGGCTTTAGTAAGGGTAAATCCTGTCTCACTAATTTGCTGTCTTTTTATAGTAAGGTGTATGAAGCAGCAGATAATGATGAAAACTATGATATTTTATACTTGGACTTTAGTAAGGCTTTTGATCGAGTGCCACACTTACGACTTCTGAGCAAAGTTAAAGCACACGGGATCGATGGCAGTATATTTAGGTGGATTCAGTCATAGCTTGGTGACAGACAGCAAAGAGTTAGTATAGATGGAGTTAAATCTGAGTGGGGGTGTGTTAGCAGTGGAGTTCCTCAAGGATCTGTTTTGGGTCCCTTGCTATTCTTAATTTATATTAATGATCTTGACATAGGTATAAGTAAGAACATAAGAACATAAGAAAAGAAGGAGACTGCAAAAGACCATTCATGGCCTACACTTGGCAGCTCCTGTTCCATTCAACACACAAAAGATTTCTTACCAGAGAAAAGTCATCAACATTGTCACCCTTTACAGGAGTTCGTCAGATCTAATCTACAATATACATAAAATGCATCCAGAGGATTATGTCCATTCATGCAACCGCAAATATAATCTTCCCACTCCTTAGAAAAATATATACATATGTACATAAAAAAAAGTCAGTCCCATCTAGCAGCTTCATCCATATATTTATCTAATCTATTCTTAAAACTACCCAGAGAGGAGGCTTCTATCACATGCCTAGTGAGCCTATTCCATCCATCTACCACACGATTTGTAAACCAATTCCTCCCAATCTCCTTCCTAAACCTATACTTATCAAGCTTAAACCCATTGCTACGTGTCCTGTCATGTTCACTAAGTATAAGAACCTTACCCAGATCCCCTTTATTATATCCTTTTACCCATTTGAAGACTTCAATCAATTCCCCTCTGACTCTTCTCCTTTCCAATGTATGTAGATTTAGTTTTCTGAGCCTTTCACCATAAGGTAAGTTCCTTAGCCCACCAATCATCTTTGTCATCCTTCTCTGCACAGACTCAAGCAAATCAATATCCTTCCTATAATATGGTGACCAAAATTGTACTGCATAGTCTAGATGAGGCCTAACTAGCGCCAGATACAGTTTTAGAATGACTTCAGCACTCTTATTGCTTACACTCCTCCTAATGAATCCCAATATCCTATTAGCTTTATTCTTAGCATTTAGACATTGCTTTCTAGGACGAAGGTCTGAACTTACCAAAATACCCAAGTCTCTCTCACAATCAGTCCTCCCTAAAATTCTGCCATTTAATTTATAACTATTCAATGGATTATTTCTACCTATACTAAGTACACTACATTTGTCTATGTTAAACTTCATTTGCCATTTCTCGGCCCAATTGGACAGAATGGTTAATTCCTCCTGCATTACAACAGCATCAGAATCAGCCCTAATGGCCCTACCTAGCTTAGTATCATCAGCAAATTTACTCAGGTCACTACTTATACCTATGTCAAGATCATTAATATAAATTAAGAATAGCAAGGGACCCAAAACAGATCCTTGGGGAACTCCACTGCTAACACACCCCCACTCAGATTTAACTCCATCTATACTAACTCTTTGCTGTCTGTCACCAAGCCATGACTGAATCCACCAAAGCCATGACTGAATCCACCAAAGCCATGATGAGTAAATTTGCTGATGATACTAAGCTAGGTAGGGCCATTAGGGCTGATTCTGATGCTGTTGTAATGCAGGAGGAATTGACCATTCTGTCCAATTGGGCCGAGAAATGGCAAATGAAGTTTAACATAGACAAATGTAGTGTACTTAGTATAGGTAGAAATAATCCATTGAATAGTTATAAATTAAATGGCAGAATTTTAGGGAGGACTGATTGTGAGAGAGACTTGGGTATTTTGGTAAGTTCAGACCTTCGTCCTAGAAAGCAATGTCTAAATGCTAAGAATAAAGCTAATAGGATATTGGGATTCATTAGGAGGAGTGTAAGCAATAAGAGTGCTGAAGTCATTCTAAAACTGTATCTGGCGCTAGTTAGGCCTCATCTAGACTATGCAGTACAATTTTGGTCATCATATTATAGGAAGGATATTGATTTGCTTGAGTCTGTGCAGAGAAGGATGACAAAGATGATCGGTGGGCTAAGGAACTTACCTTATGGTGAAAGGCTCAGAAAACTAAATCTACATACATTGGAAAGGAGAAGAGTCAGAGGGGAATTGATTGAAGTCTTCAAATGGGTAAAAGGATATAATAAAGGGGATCTGGGTAAGGTTCTTATACTTAGTGAACATGACAGGACACGTAGCAATGGGTTTAAGCTTGATAAGTATAGGTTTAGGAAGGAGATTGGGAGGAATTGGTTTACAAATCGTGTGGTAGATGAATGGAATAGGCTCACTAGTTTTAAGAATAGATTAGATAAATATATGGATGAAGCTGCTAGATGGGACTGACTCTTTTTTTTATTTATTTTTTTTATTTATGTACATATGTATATATTTTTCTAAGGAGTGGGCAGATTATATTTTGCGGTTGCATGAATGGACATAATCCTCTGGATGCATTTTATGTATATTGTAGATTAGATCTGACAAACTCCTGTAAAGGGTGACAATGATGATGACTTTTCTCTGGTAAGAAATCTTTTGTGTGTTAAATGGAACAGGAGCTGCCAAGTGTAGGCCATGAATGGTCTTTTGCAGTCTCCTTCTTTTCTTATGTTCTTATGTTCTTCACTGTCAACCAGCAAGCAATACCACAAAAGGAAAGCTGCAAATACCTGGGAGTGACCATCTCACAGAATCTAAGTTGGAACACCCATTTAGATCAGGTACGGGCGAAGGCAGCAAAATCCATGGGCCTCATCCGTAGGACACTTGGAGCCTGTAGCAGACAGGTGAAGGAGGCAGCATACATGACCCTGGTCAGACCACAGCTGGAGTATGCTGCTTGTGCCTGGAACCCACACACCTCAAGAAACTCTGACATCATTGAGAGTATGCAGCGGCAAGCAGCTCATTTTGTCACCCACCAGTACGACTGGCAAGCAAGTGTGATCAGTATGCTGGATAACTTGAAATGGGACACCTTGCAGACCAGATGCACCCTACATCAGGCAGAGATGTTCTTCAAGGTGCATCAAGGATTAGTGAGCATCCATATGCCACAGGATATCACCAGGACAAGATCCCTAAACAGAAAATACAGCCAAGATCAACAGCACGCTTACAGCCACCCAAACACAAAGGTGGACTGCTACTTGTACAGCATGTTCCCAAGAGCTGTACAAGTGTGGAACAGACTGCCACAAGAGGCAGTAACTGCAAGCAACGCACATCAATTTTGGAGAGCAGCACTCCAAGCCATCCAACAGATGCTGCCTCCACCTACCCTCAAGTGCCTGTAGAACCCAGGCACACCAAAGCTTACATCCCTGGACAGCGGACACCGCTTTTTGGGATTATAAAACTCAATACTGAAGACTCAAGTTCTTCTGGAGAACGGAGAGATATTCTTATCGGGTAAGTCCTGCGAGAACTTGCCCTGAATTGCGGCAGTATTGAACATCATATGCGTTTTCCTGACTCCTAAAAACGTGAGAAAATATATTTTAATGCCTGCTATTTGGAGTGAGTATGTTCTTAAAATTTACAAAGAGACCCTCTAAATCTAAATATCCTATTGTCTTAATGAACAGAACTATTTCATCTGCAAACCATAACAAAAAAAAATTCTAAAAAAATAAAAATAAGCAACTGAATTATAGAAGCGCAGAAAAAATTTGGGTGGTTGCCTTTTAGGATTTAGTATAATAGATAACAAAGATTTCGAGGAAGCCCGTTGTGATAGATGTAAGTTGGCCAATGCCGCACCTCACCTCATCTCTCCCCTAAACATTTTTTTTTAATATGGTGCAAGTTGAAAGAAGTGAGGGCTCGTGTGTAGGCACTGCGGTTCTGCAGCACCCCCTGTTTCCACTCGATATTATCGATAATATTCAATGTAATGAGTCCTCTTTTTCTTTATACTTATACATTATATAATCCTTAAGCTTAATGTCAGTCGCTATCTCCTAGTTTTTATGAAAAAAATACAAAAATCCATGTATAGAACTGTGCGCTTCACAGTTTCAGCGACGCGGTGTTTAGCTGTTGTGCGCATGCTCACATATCCAGATAAGAAGCTGCAGACTAGGGAAAGAGAGAGAGCACTGTGGCTCCTGCAGTGCCGACCTTGGTGTACTGGTGGAAGATACGGTTTCCTTTTTACTCCGCCTGCGTTGTGCTTAAAAACGTGTTCAAATTATTTAATGTGATAAAGTGTAGAATTTAATTTATATATTTTTTCGGTTCTTTTATTAATTAATTGAGATGCTGAAATTTATCTTGAACAATAATCTAGACAATGCTCTTAGTGAAATTACGAAACTGATAAAAATCATCTTGGCAATTGCCATGACTACATCAGAGGCAGAAAGCTGCTTTTCAAAACTGAAAAGAATTTCAATGGAGAAAAATTCCTCAGTAGTAATCCAGAGATAAAGGAGAAAATAATTTATCTTTTGGCGCAAATTAAAACAAGAAGAATGGATTTCGTTTTTAAATCAATGGATCAAGCTTGAACTGTAAAAATTTAGGCTATTAGTAAAGTTGCGTGCTCTCACTTAATCTGATTTATGACCTTACCACCTTCAAACTTTCACAATAATTCCCGGACTAAACTTGGAAGAACCTTGGCAATTTTATCATTCGAAAGAGCATGTAAAACAACATAAGGGTTTCAAATTTCGTGAGAATGGGCCGAATAGTTATGATGTTATCGCCATAACAAAATAACTCCCCGGATGACCTTTGCAGAACTTTTGCAATTATATCATTCGTATGAGAATGTAAAACAACATAAGGGTTTCATATTTTGTTAGAATCGACCGAATAGTTATGATGTTATTGCCTAAACAAAATAATTCCCAGTCTAACCTTGAGATGAGTTTTACAATTATACCATTCGAAAGAGAATGTATAACAACATATGGATTTCAAATTTAGGTAGATTTGGCCGAATAGTTATGATGCTATTGCAAAAACGAAATAATTTCCGGTCTACCTTTGGAAGACTTTGGCAATTATACCATTCGAAAGAGAATGTAAAACAACATAAGGGGTTCAAATTTCGTTAAAATCGGCAGAATAGTTATGATGTTATTGCCAAAACAAAGTAATTCCCGGGCTAACCTTGGGAGGCCTTTGGCATTTATATGATTCGAAAGAGAATATAAAAGAACATAAGGGTTTCAAATTTCGTTATTTACAAAGTTATTACAAAAAAAAACTGTGACCGAGCGACCATATAGTGAGATGTTGAGTTGCCCGCGACTAAAATGTTTGATTTATGGGGGAGTTAGCTTATAGTTTACGATTGTTACTGAGGTTTTAAAGGAAAGGGGGGCCGTCCGATGTCTTATGGTTTACGTAACCTATTTAAAGACCTTTAAAGGCTTGGTCGGATTTCAGTTGGTGTGACGGGTAACTTTATTTTGATCCCGTCGTCGAGTTTGGTCTAACTCTTAAGGTTTACATAGATTCTGCTTCTAGGCTGGGTTCCATAAAGTGCCTTGGTTACCTCGGGGTTACAGGAAAGGATTCAAAGGGCAAGCGATGATAAATAGGTTTTTATTCTTGAAATAGCGTCTACTTTATTAGACGTAGCAAAATAAATCGAGTTCTGTGCAGCGGTATGTAAGTTGTAGTAATATTGGGGTAGCTTGGGCAAAGTGGCAAGACTTAGGAGTGAGGGACGGACCCGTGATGCCAGTAATACTAAACGGACGAGGCAGGTGCCTTTACTTGAGTCTAACAGGCTGAATGATTTAACTGATCTTCCTTGACTTCCCATAATGTCCTCCTTCGTTTATTTATAATTCCCCTGCTTAGGGCGCGTAACCTTTTTTTTCTCTTCTCAGAGCGTGGCGGTGGAGCTAACGATAGGAGACTCACTTGTTAGGTTCTCTACCGACTGTTGGGCGGAGTTCAGAGTTGTATGTGCTTCTCGAGTATATGTGCACACTCTTAGACCGGGCTGGATTCCTTTCAAGAGATGACTGATTATATTTAGATTTTGATAAGCCTCTATGGTGATGCTTTTTTTTAACTCATTCCTGTGGATGGTTTAAATTGTATATTGTAGATGCATAATCTGACACAATCCTATGGATGCAGTTTGTGGAAAGGTTTTGACGGATGCGAATGACCTTTGATAGTCCCTTGTGTCTTCTGTCATCAATAAAAATATGTTATGTTACTTTAATTTCCCGGAAGAATATGATTATACCAAATAGAGAATTCAGAACCAATATAGCTTATTTGTTTGATTTAATGGTAAACTTGCCTAGATAGCAGCCATTAAACCTTACTATATGAATTTAAAGATAAAAATGCTTTGACAGAGAAAACGTGAGATAGGATAATTAATTCAGCCGGGAAAGTTTCAAAAGTAATGACGCATACATTTAACAAGATTTATTGAACTAACAAATAGCAATGGAATATATTTTAATAATTGAATTGGATAATACGGTTATTTAATTTGATATTATGGCCTATGAATATAATGTGTATTTTAATGAAATAAGATATATATATATATATATATATATATATATATATATATATGAGAGAGAGAGAGAGATAAATTGAAAATCACATGACACGTGATTTTTTATAGATGTATTTAAAGGCCCAAGGAAATGAAAATTGGCAACACAACCCGGAAATAACACTTAGGAGAATATCACGTGAACCAATAAAAGCTTAAGAAGGAAAATGGGAGACGCAGAGAACGGAAAGATGGGACAAACTATTTTAACCGTTATATGAAAATAAATAAAGAAGTTGGATTTGAACCTGTATCATTAAGCGCTCATCGCTTATATGCCCAAGACGCTGATCGCCAGAGCTACCATCCTCAACCTCCAAAAAGGTTGATTTAAGAAGCCTTTTGAACAACGAAGTGTAGGTTTTTATCCAGTGAGAGACAAAACAAGTGTTTTAGTAAGAGAAGGCACGGGCTTATTTTGTAATAAATTGAAAATCACGTGCCCTCTCTTACTAAAACACTTGTCTTGTCTCTCACTGGATAAAAACCTACACTTCGTTGTTCAAAAGACTTCTTGAATCAACCTTTTAGGGGGAGATAACTTTTGCGCTTAGGTGAAATAGTAAAAAACACACCAATTCCATTCAAACTTAAAAAAACAAACAAATTGATCCTTTTATTAAAAGAAATTATTTTTTTAATGATCAAGTTTAATTGGTGTGCGTAGCAATGAACGTAATGAGTCACCAACTCATCTTCAGCTGATTTGGGCCAGACTTACCTGACCCATATTTTGAGCTAGTGAGTCACATTGTAAAAAGATGATATGAAGAGGCCGGTGGGTCGCCTCAAGAAAGAGATAAGAGGCTTTGAAGAAATTTTTCTTTTATGTGTGTAATTCATTCACAGATTTTGATATAGAATTTATCTTTTATATTTATAAATTTTATTCATTTTGTTGGTGGGGGCCGGCCCCTCTGGCTCTAATGTACAAGCCGCCACTGAGGATAGGAGAAGTAGCAATGGATTTAAGCCCGATAAGTTTAGCTTTAGCAACAAGATTAGTAGAAATTGGTTTGCCAATCGCGTGGTATATAAATGGAATAAGCTCACTAGTCATTTGATAAAAACGTCCTTCCTTGGAAATTTTAAGAATAGTTTACAGAGATTTTTGGATGAGGATGCTAGGTGGGACTGAACTTGGTAAGGGGGGCAGGAACTGTCTCATATAGGCTATTGATTAGCCTTTGGCGGACTCCTTTTCTTATGTTCTTAGCATGCAGATGGTGTGCCATTTCCCCAGGCTTTAGGTGTAGCATGAGTGAAACCCATGCTACACCATAAACCATCTTGCGGGAGAGAAGGCAACTGCGGAGGTAATGGCCGCGGGATTAACTTAGATTGTTCTTACGTCTCATCTGAATGCAGTTACTTTTATTTAATTATTCAGTTAGTCAGTCAATTATTCAAGATCTCAGTTAGTTAGTCAGTCATTTATGTTAACCGCCTCTACTCAATCGTTCACGAGATCTGCCAACCATATGATAAAATGTGCTTAGTGAATCAGAAATATATTTGCTGACATATACAAGGCACCGGGGTGAAGTTAAGCTACATCGGATTGAGTTAGGGGGAGTATGTTAACTTTATATGGCTGCCATACTATATAAATGCCATGATTCTGATTTTGCGTTAAACTGTTGTGGTGCGCCAAGAAGTGCAAGGGACGGTTTAAAAGGTTCGCTTAAATGAGTATTTTTAGAGTCAAAATGTCGCAGTCGAGAGGCCGCTCGCCAACAGTGATCTAGTGATGCAGGAAGCCGTTCTTAACTCGCCTTCGCTACTTTTAGTATTTATTTTTTTATCTGCCTTTCTCTTACACTTTTTTTATATACAATGGTGCTGATAACCTAGGATGGAACGTTACGCCTTGGATAACGCTTTCAAGCGTATTTCGTCGTCTTCATTTCTTGAAAATCGCTCCACTTTTAGGAGGGAGCTGTGTAGCGTGCCGAAAAGTGAAAAATGAGATTGGATGGACTTCTCGTCGCACGCTAGTTGCGTTATTTATTTTTTATAGCCTTTTTTCTTAAACCCCTCTATCAACACTCTAGACCATACTGAAAATAGGCCACAAAATAAGTGCACATCAATACCTAAACGACTTTTACTAACCATTTCGCGCCCCAGGGCACGAACCACTTATTGCACGCTAGGGATATATAGAAACGTAAGAGTATATGTCGTGTGTGTGAAGTCAGGGAATGGAAGAGACGGCGACGTTGTGAAGTACTTAATGCCTGATGGCATGTTAACGTGTGTACGGAGTTAACTTTCCACGACAAGCTCGGGGCATCCACCAATAGGCGGTTAATTCACTCTGTACGCTGAAGCTTCGTATCCGGTGTTGGAAGTTCAAAGTCTTATCCAATAGGCTAACGAAAGATTCTATAAACCAAGCAAATACATGGCTGACTCACTTTCTGGACTAGAATACACTTTATGAAATATTTAAAATCAATAACGTCTTCCTCAGGTGCATATCGCGAAAAAAACTAAACCTGGAATTCAGCTTGTATATGGGGAGGAAGAATACCCAAACTGTGTTTAGGCGCGGATCCAGGGGGCTAGGGGGCTGACGCCCCCTTCCCCCCGCAAGTGCAGACCCGTTTAAGTTTATATTTCTTTTTTTAAGCCATACTTGTATTCTATTCAGAATGAGTTATATAATAATATAGAATATATGTACAGGGGCGTCAGCAAGTCAAAATTCTGAGGGGGCACAATTAAAAAAAAAGAAAGAATTTAAGTGGTTTATATTCACAGATTAAATGCTAATTCATTCAGAGAATAAAATTAATAATGCCACATAATAGGGTCAGAAATAAAGTATTAAAAATAATAGCAATAAAAGAAATTGATATATATATATATATATATATATATATATATATATATATATATATATATATATATATATATATATATATATATATATAAATATATATATGTCGTAGAATGACTCCCGACGATACCATATATTACACTATTCGTTGAGGGAACTTCCTTAATTATCTTTAGAGTGCGTTACTGTCTGGCGGCCGATATTATGTATCTTCGATATGCTTAAGAAGTGGAACTGAGCTCAAGGATAATAATATTGCTATCATTAATAAAATAGAGTTTTATTAATAATAACTATAAACAAAACACAAAAACGGAAAATATTGACATAAACAGAATGGAAAGGGTCGTGGAGACTCGGGCTAATCCAAGGATTTAAGGGATTAAAAAAGGTAAAACAAATATAGAGTTAAAGAGATGGGATGGTTCGATAAACAATTTAAAGCACAGGATAGAATTGACAAAAGGGATCAATACTCAAAGGTGAAGTTTGGCTTACGTAACTCTGGCACTAGTGGTGCAGTGGAAGGTGGCGCAAAGGAGTTTCGGTCCGCTGGCGAGTTCCAGCCGAAGGGGGGGGGGGGATAAAAGGATCCTGACGAGGCGTCTTGGGAAGGAGAACCGTTTCTCGACGAACGGCTTGAAGAACAATGGCTGTTCTAGGTTGTTCTCTTCTGAACAAAGGGAGGGATGAGAACCGTCTCTTGTCTACGGGCTCAAGAACAATGGCTGTTCTAATGTTGTTCTCCTTTGAACAACAGGGGGGGTGAGAACCGTTTCTTGGCGAAGGGCTCAAAACGAACAATGGCTGTTCTAATGCTGTTCTCCTTGAACAACAGGGGGGGGGGGGGTGAGAACCGTTTCTTGGCGAAGGGCTCAAAACGAACAATGGCTGTTCTAATGCTGTTCTCCTTGAACAACAGGGGGGGATGAGAACCGTTTCTTGGCGAAGGGCTCAAAACGAACAATGGCTGTTCTAATGCTGTTCTCCTTGAACAACAGGGGGGGGGGGGTGAGAACCGTTTCTTGGCGAAGGGCTCAAAACGAACAATGGCTGTTCTAATGCTGTTCTCCTTGAACAACAGGGGGGGATGAGAACCGTTTCTTGGCGAAGGGCTCAAAACGAACAATGGCTGTTCTAATGCTGTTCTCCTTGAACAACAGGGGGGGGGGGGAAGCCTTGGGGACTTGTCGTCGGAAAAGCTCGAACCTTTGGCACTCAAGGAATATTGTTCTCCTTCTGGACAAGTGATGGTGAATCTCGAGGTCGAGGTCCCTTGGCGCACAAAGGGAGAGAGGGTCGTGGTGATGTTTCGCGACGAAAATCTGGATCTCCAATCTGATCTTAGTGGTAAAGTTTCCATATAAATAGCCAGGACATCTCCTTGGCGTGGGGGAAAATGGAGTGAAAGCTTGGAGGGAACGCACAGCCGGGCCGGGGAACAATGCCTTATCTGTTCATAAGCCTAACTCGATCTGGCGAGGTCGGCGTATGGGGGCGAACGGGGGGACGATAACCTCCTTGTTTAAACATTGGCATCCGGTAGCTGAGATAAGACTCCAAGCCTCGAATCGAAGATGCCCGTGGGCAGCATCGTGGTTTTAAATAATACGGGATAGGAGTTGAAATTAACTCGTTCTATCACACCCCTCCATTCCAGGGGAAGTTGTCACTTCGAAAAAAAAAGAGAGAAGGGACAACGATAGAGCTCCGTTGTGGGGAACTCGTTTTCTTGTACCAACCGTACCTTCCTGCACCTAACTAGTATTACCTCAATGCATATGATTATTTTGATCTTTAGATTACAGGGGAAAATAACCTTTAATACAACTTAATCAAAGAAAAAAAAGGGCATGGAACAATGAAGTGATATAAACTTAGTACATACGGGACAAAATAATTTATACGTAAATTAATAAGAACAAATATATATACATACAAAAAAAATTAGACATTGAGCGTTACAAAATTCAGACATATACATTAATTAATTATATTACAAAAGAATCTTAAATTAAGTCGTACAAGACGGAATATACCTACATGGAGATACTAATCCTATGAATACAATTATTCTACGCTATTCGGTAACGCATTCCTACTGAGTGCGTCAGCGACCTGGTTATCGGAACCTTTGATATAATTTATTTTAAATTGATACTCTTGCAAGAGTAAACTCCAGCGCATGATGCGGCCGTTTGAGTGTCTCAAATTCCTAATATAGGCTAACGGACGGTGGTCGGTTCCTATTTGAAATTCTTTACATATCAAGTACAGCTTGAATTTGTCTATGACCCAGATAATTGATAGAGCTATCTTTTCTCTAGTGGCATATCTCTTTCCGCGTGGTAATAATTGACGACTAGCATATGCAACTGGATGACTCGTTCTGTCATCCACGTATTGAAGGAGTACACCTCCAATGCCCTCGTTGATCACGTCGGTCTTAACCCCAAAGGATTTTTCCGGGTTGGGCAACTTAAAAATGGGGGCAGAATTGAACTTACTTTTGAGCTGATTAAAATGGGAAACAGCGACATCATTCCAACGTAAACGATCGGAGAAATTCTTTTCCTGAAGGGGGCATAGGGGGACCGAAATTGCAGCGAAATTCGGAACAAATCGCTGATAGGGAGAAGCTGATCCTAGGATCGATCTTAATGGCTTCTTTGTAATCGGGAGGGGCATGTCGGCGATTGCCTTAATCTTGTTCTCGTGGGGACCTAACTTGTTTTGTCCTATTTTGAAACCCAAATATTTGATGGTTTCGTGGGCAAACTGGCATTTGCTGGGGCCAATGGTGAGGCCATTTTCACGCAGTTGCTCGAAAAGAGCTAATAGGGTGGGTAAATGGTGATTCCATTTAATTAGTTCTTGTAGCTGACTCTTCGGACGTGGTGTCAGCTGCGCGTCACTATCCAGGTCAGAGGGTTCTAAAGACTCGCCTGGTAGGGAAGGAGGAGGGTAATCGGCATCAGATTGGATGCACACTGTCTGGATTACATTAAGGGACTCCGCGGGGCAATCCTCTTCAAGCGCCGATGCTTCGTCCAGTTCTACGAAGGTATCTCCATGGGCGCGTTGGGGGTTCTTTTTTTCTTGGGGTCCAGGGACAGTCTCCGTGTCCTTTTCTGGGGTCTTATCACCTAAGGGTGTTAGTGATTCACACTCCTCTTTTGCCGTCCTAAAGTCCTGGTTAGGGGTCTCCGAGAAATCGGACGGTATCGGGGTTCTGATGGGGACGGGCTCCTGGGCTTCTTTCTTATCTCGGCCTTGAGGAAGGGCGGCCTGAAACACAGGGTCGAAACTTACTTGGGGGCTCTGTCCTATAAGTACGGAACAGAATTGTATGGGTGCTACAATGACTTCAGCCCAGCCATTATAATATTGACACTGCAGGTAACATCTAGCGACGGGGAATCGGTTCGCCCGCCCAAGTTGGTCATGTACCACCGCAAATTTTTCGGGGTTAGAGGCCACTGGGAGGAGTTCGTCGGACACGATGAAACACGTACATCCTGTGTCCCTGACGAGAGTCGATACTCGACAGCTGTCCACGCTGCCCTCCTCATATTTCAAAGTTCCCGATGAACTTTTACCAAAAACAAAATTTACCTGGTGGCCTGACGGAGGGGGAGAAGTTTCTGCTTGGGTCTGCACCACCGGGGTAGCCGGGGTTGCATTAATCTGGTGAACTTGGTGGGCTGGTCCGCTTTTAAGCCTAGAATTTTGGGGGCAATTCCAGCTCATGTGGTTTTCTACACCACAGGTGAAGCATATGGTTGGTCGCTTCGGGAAGAGAGATGGAGGAGAAGTCTTAACGGGAGGTTTGGAGTCCCGTTGTTGGTTTTGGGGAAAGAAGTTTTGGGGTTTTACGGGGCTCGGAAACTTTGTCAGCTTTCCTGGGAAGGAGCGCGAGTCCGTCCTTCTTTCTTCTCGTTGGATTTCTTTTTCTCGTTCTTCTCGTTGTATTTTTCCTTCTCGTTCTTCTCGTTGGATTACTCTTTCCCGTTCCTCTCTTTCTGTTTCTTTTTCTACCTTTTTTCTTTGAACTTCTGCTTTAATCCGAGCTAATTCAATCTGAAGCTCAGCTTGTCTTATCCGTTCCTCTCTTTCTTTTTCTTCTCGTTGTATTTCTCTTTCTTCCTTTTTTCTTTGTATTTCTCTTTCTTCCTCTTTTCTTTGCTCCTCTTGAATGTACTCAATTAGTTCTTTTCCGGAAAGTCCACAGGATTCTCCTTGCGCTTTAAAGATTTCAAACTGAGTCATCTTTGCACTTGGGGGCGCACTAGTCAACCAACTAAAATTCCT
Source organism: Ceratothoa steindachneri (assembly GCA_963969495.1). Classification (NCBI taxonomy): domain Eukaryota; kingdom Metazoa; phylum Arthropoda; class Malacostraca; order Isopoda; family Cymothoidae; genus Ceratothoa; species Ceratothoa steindachneri. The sequence continues at coordinate 94,209,068 of OZ018333.1, read as the reverse complement.
CGCAACAAGAATTATGCCTCTATAGAATTAGCCTACCTAAATATGGGCACTGAACTATTCGTACTTGGTTTCTCAATCTAAATAACCACTGACTAAAATCACAAAAAAAAACACAAACAAATTATTATAACCGTTCCTTGAGCTACTCCAGCTTCTTAAGTTTAAAAAAAAAGGAGGGATAGCAATCGTTAAAACAAAAGGGAACTGCTATATTCTATTATTATAACGAATAACACTATGCTTTACTCGACTGAGACCAGTGTTTGCAAAGATATAGCGTTAAACCTTACACACCTGATACCAAATTTAAATAGTATATATATATATATATGTCGTAGAATGACTCCCGACGATACCATATATTACACTATTCGTTGAGGGAACTTCCTTAATTATCTTTAGAGTGCGTTACTGTCTGGCGGCCGATATTATGTATCTTCGATATGCTTAAGAAGTGGAACTGAGTTCAAGGATAATAATATTGCTATCATTAATAAAATAGAGTTTTATTAATAATAACTATAAACAAAACACAAAAACGGAAAATATTGACATAAACAGAATGGAAAGGGTCGTGGAGACTCGGGCTAATCCAAGGATTTAAGGGATTAAAAAAGGTAAAACAAATATAGAGTTAAAGAGATGGGATGGTTCGATAAACAATTTAAAGCACAGGATAGAATTGACAAAAGGGATCAATACTCAAAGGTGAAGTTTGGCTTACGTAACTCTGGCACTAGTGGTGCAGTGGGAGGTGGCGCAAAGGAGTTTCGGTCCGCTGGCGAGTTCCAGCCGAAGGGGGGGGGGATAAAAGGATCCTGACGAGGCGTCTTGGGAAGGAGAACCGTTTCTCAAAGAACGGCTTGAAGAACAATGGCTGTTCTAGGTTGTTCTCTTCTAAACAAAGGGGGGGATGAGAACCGTCTCTTGTCTACGGGCTCAAGAACAATGGCTGTTCTAATGTTGTTCTCCTTTGAACAACAGGGGGGGTGAGAACCGTTTCTTGGCGAAGGGCTCAAAACGAACAATGGCTGTTCTAATGCTGTTCTCCTTGAACAACAGGGGGGGGGAGATGAGAACCGTTTCTTGGCGAAGGGCTCAAAACGAACAATGGCTGTTCTAATGCTGTTCTCCTTGAACAACAGGGGGGGGGATGAGAACCGTTTCTTGGCGAAGGGCTCAAAACGAACAATGGCTGTTCTAATGCTGTTCTCCTTGAACAACAGGGGGGGGGGAAGCCTTGGGGACTTGTCGTCGGAAAAGCTCGAACCTTTGGCACTCAAGGAATATTGTCCTCCTTCTGGACAAGTGATGGTGAATCTCGAGGTCGAGGTCCCTTGGCGCACAAAGGGAGAGAGGTTCGTGTTGATGTTTCGCGACGAAAATCTGGATCTCCAATCTGATCTTAGTGGTAAAGTTTCCATATAAATAGCCAGGACATCTCCTTGGCGTGGGGGAAAATGGAGTGAAAGCTTGGAGGGAAAGCACAGCCGGGCCGGGGAACAATGCCTTATCTGTTCATAAGCCTAACTCGATCTGGCGAGTCGGCGTATGGGAGCGAACGGGGGGACGATAACCTCCTTGTTTAAACATTGGCATCCGGTAGCTGAGATAAGACTCCAAGCCTCGAATCGAAGATGCACGTGGGCAGCATCGTGGTTTTAAATAATACGGGATAGGAGTTGAAATTAACTCGTTCTATCACACCATATATATATATATATATATATATATATATATATATATATATATATATATATATATATATATATATATATATATATATATAATATATATATATATATATATATATATATATATATATATTAAAAAGTCCAGATACAAAAAATCTGAGGGAACACGTATCCCTTCAGTTTCACCTTACGGGAAACGGTCACGCTGGCGGAGCCCTGCTTTTAGCCAAGGCTTGGTGTGAACAGTTTGTGCCACTAGCTTTACCAGGGGAGCGCCCGGGTTGAGTAGAACCCGCAGAAGGGCTCCGAATGGGCGCGGAAACAACTGTGCTCGTTGGCCTGGATGGGCCAGCAACAGAGGGTGTCTTTCTAACCATTGAGGCATAAGACGTCCCAAGCAGAGCCGGGCGCGCCAGGATCAAGTCCTTAGCCTCGCGGAATGACAGTCTATCCTGGGCCTGAACGGCCAGGATTTCTTTCTCAAGGAGATATGCACCACATTGCTTCGAAGAAGCGGGGTGCGGCTCTCCGCAATTGACACACTTGGCCACACACGATTTGGACTTATCGTGTGCGGCCTTGGAGCAATTTACACAGACTTCGGGTGACCCGACTTTGCACGTCTACATGAGCGATTCGTATAGCAGAAGCAGTGACAGTAATACCACTTCCGCGGCAGTGGCACGAATGCCTTCACAGAGTAGCGGTACCAACCGGGAGTTTATCACAGTCGAACGTGACGAAGAGTGTAGGGGTGGGTCTCGAGGCCCCTTCCTGTTTTCTCATCATACGTTCGACCTTGACCGCCCCATGGTCGGCCAGCTCTAAGGTGATCCCCTCTATGGAGTAGTCAACGAGTTCCCTCGCATAAAGTACTCCTTTCACAAAGTTCATGGTAGAGTGCGGCGTCACACTCACAGGCGTGCCATGAAGTGTCCGAAGGGCACCAATCATGGCTGCCATGGAGAGATTCAACGCATTCGCCAAAAGGCTCCTGTCTGAGAAACGGGTCACCTTCGGCTCTCTACCAATCACACTAGCTAAAGCTCTCCTCTGATGGATCATGTTGCCCTTAGCCAACATGGTGCCATGAGTGGAGCGAATAACGAGGAATCGTTTGAAGCCAGCGGGCTCGAAAACGCCAGGTAATCTCTGAATTAGGGCCCCGGGTGTTATCGAGGCTCCACCCTGCGCACTTTTGGTCTTAGTCAGGTGCTCCGCACCCACGGGGAGGCAGAAGGGTCGGATGTGCCGATCTTGGCTTGGTCGCTTCCCGAAGTGGCAGCAGACCTATCCGCCCCGGCAGCCCCCACGGATGGAGAGAAGCCCCGAGTCTTTTTCTTTTTAGGAGAGGAGGGCGGGGAATGAACCCGCGTCTCCCCTCCGCCAGCAGGAGCCCCCAGGCTAGATGGACTTGCAGTCGTAGGGGCACCTGTCAGAGGAGATCCCTCCCCTCCTTGTACTGCCTTGGAAACCCAGGCCGTTTGAGGAGGACCTTGCATAGGGGCGTATTCAGTGCTTGGCGTCGAGCCCGGATTCGGTCCTATGGAAGGCCCTACTGTCTGAGGCTGGGCTGCCTCAAGGACCATGTCTACCTCAGGGGGGCCTCCAGTTGACCATCCCCTCCCCTTCCCAGGACTTCGCAGGTCCTATTGGAAGCGTCATTAGTCATGTCTGGGGAGGCACAGGCCTTGACCCCGGCAAGGTTCAATATTCTTACCAGCATGTCTTTTGAGTGAAGCGACCGAAGGGTCCTGGCTTCCCTCTTACCCTTAAGGGGGTTTGCCCTACCGAGCCTCTTCAATGGGGAGCGGTCGGCTATGGGCTGCCTGCTGGCTTTCTTGGTAGTCCCCTTGGAAAGTAAAGGGGAGACTGCCGCTGGAAAGAGAGAGGTGCCCGAAGGCACCACCATAGAAGGGGGTGAGGGAGAGTCCCCTACACCCGTAGGCGAAGGAGAGGAGTAAGCCTCATCTCCGGTTAGAGATATTTGGACGGTCTTCTGCTCAAGCACGGGGGAAGGGGACCTCCATTTTTTTGTGGAGCTGCCCGAAGGCGGTTCCGCTGTTTGTGAGGGGGAAAGGGGAAGGTTTTTTTTTATATTTGCATCATTGGGCATGGTGACCTTAAATTTTCCCGGGATGCATACGTTCCGTTCATCACTCCTCGCAGTAGCTCGCCCTGCAAGGGGTGCGTACAGGCCTGGCAGAGCCAGGTGCCGTCATTCAAGACCAACCCTCCCGCTTGGTGGCCTTGCATTCCATCAGCTTCGCGGGTCCACCTTGGACGCGGCGTAAAATTGATAGAGTGTGAAGAGAAAAGGAAAAGGGATGTGAGGAAGGTATGGGTGGGGATGAAGTTTGTTAAAAACCCACCATCCCAAACCGGAGCTCAGGAGTTAGGGAACATTGCCCCCCCCCCCCTCAGCCCCGATCCGGGATAGTTGGCTGGGCAGAAAGTCGGCATCTACCCTGTGAAAATACAGGCTGACCAGAGAAAGTTGTGGGAGAGGTTGTAGGGGAAGTGACGAAGTAGGGAAGAAATACAGGCTGTCTGAAAGGAGAAGAGGCTAAGCTGGGGCCGGACGGGGCACTGAGTCCCGTCAGCACAGCGGCTAGGAAGGCAAATCACCGCGCCCCTTACCGGGGAATTTTAATAGAGATTTATACTTAATTTACATATTTGATCAGTTCCCATATTCAATTTATTCTCTCTACTTACATCTACTTAATTTAACAATTATTAAATCTTATAATTTCCATATAATATGCAAGGGATTAATACATTTTCATTATTAGAACAAAAGAATGACTTAGTCCTTAGGCCTTGTATTGTTGCCAAATGTCACAGTTTCTCCCATTTTAGTGCCCTAAAACATATCCTCTTCTTTTTGTCAATTAAACTCGATTTATATTAAATACATTGAGAAAATAAGATTGAATTTATTATATATAGAATTTTACACTGATTTTATATTTACTAACCCAAAATTACTATATTTCTCTTTTTCGTTTCTTTTTCTAAATTCATTTAGTTTCTTCATATACCGATAATGGGAGAAAAAAAAATTAGTTATTGGTAAAAATAATCATGTGATTGAGAGAATGGCAATAATTTGGAGAAATATAACTAGGCTGTTTGCGAACAGTGCTTTCTTTACAGAACTACTCATTTGTATTCCCTTTACATGAAATGTTATTTTGGTTTACCGTGAACCCATTAAAGATTTTATGTCTCCGAAGTGCTCCTTTTTTTCGTCTCTTTGATTGTCCCATCCAATATCTTGCAATGTGAGCACTACAAACATACCTTCCCTGGAGATGCCTCGCCACCACGTCGGAGCTTGGAGCAAGGTTGGTTGTGAATTTCGCTGTATACTAATCGCAACATATATACATAAAGTCCCCCTACTTACTAACTTTCAAAGATACCAACATAGTAGTCCACAATTCTAAAATAGGCGTGTAACGATAACCTCCATAATGCGAAGATAATGGAGAGTCGGCAAGTGCGTGCAAGGAGTTTCACGCTACACAAATAAGTAATTCCTTGAGAGAACTTAGGGTTGATTGCATACGCTTGCATACTTCTTCAGTGTGGTATTTTACAACACAAGTGATTTCTTTTAGCTTTTCCTTTCAAGTACGCGACCAGCAGTCATCGTTCTGTCGAGGACCAGAATTTTCAGCAGCACTTAAATATGTGGATGAAAGCACTCTTAAACGAAATTCGAACTCGTGTCATCCCCCATTAGTTTCTCTTAATGCAGCTGGGAAAGCTCATTTTACCGGTCAGTAGGTGGATGAAATAGTTCAGAATTGTAGTTTGAGTGTGACATAGTAGTCTTCTAGCCTCCTTCAGTGCTTTAATTTGGCAGGCTGTTTTTGCTCTTCTCCAGTGAACATCCTTCGGGCGGAATTTAGCCTGCCTTTGTTATCGACCCTCTCTATACACGAATCAATTCCTTCAGACATCGTCTCAAACTAGATTGCGACCGTGTTTCAATAATCCCTTTCCACACTAAACTTCAAAGCGTCATATCACCTACTTTTCTTTATCAGCGGCAAATTTTAGAAAAAAAGGTTGCCGTGCTGTTCATTATCCATTTCTCCCTCGTCGGAATCGGAGACCTCAATCCTTCTCCTCAACGTTTTTTTTTTTTAAACAGGCTAGTATAGTGGTTAGCGCGCTTGCCCGGCAGTTCGAATCTCCGTCCGGACTTTTTCTTTTTAAGCTGACACTATTCACTAGGGAGGTTACCTCCGTGGCTGGGCATCACGTTGGGGACGGACAGATGGAGCTCCTAGCCATGGCAGGCAGTCCACCTAAGACTATAACTTTGATTTCAAAACCCTGGAGACAGGCATAATTTGCCTCTTCCAGAAGATCCTCTGTGAGTATGATATGAAGACCTAATTACCGGGTGGGAGTGCAAACCTTTAAATAGCAATGGTCGGCAACCATATGCATCCATCGAGTAGGCATGTGTGGCAGGACGCGTGTTAATATCTCTATCACGAAAATAATCTTCGCTTCCAGATTTCAGGGTTGTTTCTTCGTGAATGTTGCCAGAGAGGAATCTGCAAACCTCTCCTCATCGGGGGAAAAGACGTTGAAGAGAGAGCGTTGTGTTTCTTAAACATACATCCACCATCTTTCAGTTCTCTCCACTCCCCTTAGTTTAGTGTCCGTTGTACCCAGCGGAACTGTACACTAACCAGATCCTCCGTACTAACAAATTCGAGCTGAATACAGATTTTTGCTTACACATTGCTCTTGCGTTAAACTTTCCGTCTCGTCCAATAAGCTCGTCACTTTTTTGGTTTAAATCCTCGAAAGTTTGCGTGAAACAAAGTAGTGCAGTCCCATTTCACTAATCCCCTTCCGCATGTCAAGATCCTTAATGCAATAACTCGCTGCCTCCAAAATTCAAGGGCATTAAACCTCTCCTACTTGAGTCGTCCCCACCTGTAAACGCCGGCCCTAGTCCACATCGAGTCGCCGCTTCTTTCATTCTTGACTCAGATCATGCGTTTGATCCCAACTGAAGGCGCCTGGCCCCCTCCTTTATATATAATTGCACCTCCCCCCCCCCCCTCCCCCATCTGCATATTCTTACTCAATATCTATCAGTTCCGTTGAGTGCAATACATGCGCGTCAATCAGCGGTCAACTTTCCTACCATAAGAAATTATATTAAACTTTAATGCATGGTTAACATTACACAGTTAGGTAGTGTTAATCCTGGAAAATAATGATACTATCATAAAATATAATAACTATATAATTTTTTTGGTCAATTCCATTGGTATGTCCAAGTCAACCGGAATATTCTAACAAATATTTCAGCTTAAATAAAAAATAATTAAAAAATGGGATTCTGCTTATTTCACATAATTTTAATACGTGTTTTAAATTAAGATTTCTCCAATTGTTAAAATTAATTTACAAGGCAAACTATAAAATAAAAAATATTATTACATTCTTGGCCTTTTTAAAGGCCATATGGACTTGCAGTTAAACATGGCTGCATAATACAGGAATAAGATCAATACAAAACTATCAAGACAAGGAAAAAATTATTATATAACACAAATGCTAATCCTACACGATATTCTTCTCTTAATTAAATGAGTTATTTAATAAAAAGGTAACAACAGTAATAGCATATAACCTACTCCAATCAATTACACATGTCACCAACTCTGTACTGGAGGAAAGCTTGTGGTTCAAGTCCTACCTTGGCAAGTGAGGTTGCATTTTAAACCAAGGACTTTGGAACATCCCCGGGGCAATGGCGACTGAGAGAAAGAAAGCCTTTTGCATTCTCAATTGGGAACATAGGCGTACTCCTTTTCAATCGTCGGTCTGCTGTTGCTTGGCGTTGTAGTATCGTTTAAGCGTCTGCTGATCCCTCTTCATTATGATCTTTTGCCTCACCGTGGGGCGATTCGCGACTTTAGGACTGGGCTCAACCAGGCCCTGCATCAGTGCCATTACATCGACCTGGCGACAGAGGGGTTGGGGCATGAGTCAGGATTTTTTTTTAGGAGCCCATCTGGCGACTGCCTACTTGGGCATAAGTCGCCGTACTCACCACGACAGCCTAGTACTAGGCTACTTTAGAATAACAAAAAAAAAAAAACAGTAAAAAAGGCAAGCAGGAAGCAGGCTCCAGCGTCGGAGGGAGGTCCACCTCCCCCGGGCGCAGGGACGTGCGACCTAAAGAGAAAACAACAGCAACAAAGAACACACCTAGTTAAATAAACGGGAGAAGGCCGGCCTCCTCCAAAAAGTCAGAGTGCATAAGTCGATGTGCACGAACCAGTCCCGAGTACAAGGAATAAGCGGTATCGACCCCACTCGTGCCGGTACCAGGACAGGTAACGTGCGCGAAGATCGCCCAGACTGGGACATTCGACAAGAATGTGCCGAAGGGTCTGGGGGACAACGCAGTCTTCACAGTAGGGCGCTGGCGAGTGCTCTATCAAATAGCGGTGCGTCCCGCGAGTGTGCCCGATTCGGAGACGACAGAAAGCGACTTGAAGCCATCGCGGCGCAATGGCACGCAACTTTAAGTTCCCTTCGACCATCTCCCATCTTCTTTGCCAAGATGTCCGAAGAGCTGCCCGTATTCCTGCCATGTAGTCGGTGTGAGGAAGAGCGAAACGCTGGTCCGGTCGCCCGGTCCTAGCGGACTCTTTAGCGCGCTCATTCCTCGCAATCCCTACATGTCCAGGAACCCAGCAGAAGGTAATCTCGACATCCTCCCGACTCGTCAAAACCGTGGCGTCACGGATATCGCGAACCAGGGGATGCAGAGATACCAATGCCCCGAGAGCACTCAGGGCGCTTTGTGAGTCGCTATAGATCACAATCCGGTCTCTGAACCGGGCACGTCGCGTAATCTCCCGTACCGAGTGGTGTATTGCCACCAGCTCGGCCGCGAAGACAGACGCAGCGCCTGACAGAGCCCCGCTGAATTCAAACAGAGGGGATACAGCGTGGAAGCCGACCCCCTATTGTGACTTGGAGCCATCCATATACACTGGCGCGGTTCCAGCGTGACACGAGGTGTGCTCCAAAAAGGTCGAACGCAATACTCCCGGCGCTGTACAAGTTTTGGGAGCAGAGGCGTGGCGACAAATAGCCAAATGTGGTACCCTCCAGGGTGGCGTCCTGGGCAGAACCAGGGGCGACACCAGCCCGAGAGCTATACCTAGCTCTCGAAGGAGTTTCCTGGCCCTAAACCCAAAGGGCTTAGGGTATGACTGGCGTCTCTCGGTGGCATAGGCACCGTCGAAATCAGCTGCGAGTGCAGTGAGAGCTGTTGGACACTGAAGGAGGCACCGGGCTCGCGCGTACAGGCGAATGATGCACTTTACACGGCGCAGAGCGAGTGTCCTCTCCCCAGCATCGACTAGTAGGCTCTCAATGGGGGAAGTGCGGAAGGCACCGGTCGCAAGGCGAAGGCGGTGTGGTGGATCGAGTCCACTTTCCGCAATAAACGCTCGGCTGCGGATGCATAAAACTCGCATCCATAGTCTAGCTTCAAACGGACAAAGGATTGATAAAAAAGTAAGGCAGTAGCCCTATCAGCGCTCCAAGCGTTGAACGTCACGGAACAGAGAATATCCATGGCGCGGGTACATGAGACCCTAAGGCTGCGAATATGAGCCTCTCAGGTGGGAATGAAACAGGTTGTTAACAACCCACCATCCCAAACCGGATCTCAGGGGTTAGAGAACTTTGCCCCCCACCTTCCCAGCCCTGATCCGGGATAGTTGGCTGAGAAGGTCAGCATCTACCCTGTGAAAATAGAGGACGACCAGAGAAAGTTGTGGGAGAGGTTTAGGGAAAGTGCGGAAGTAGAGGAGAAACACAGGCTGTTTGAAAGAATGAGAAGAGGCTAAGCTGTGGCCGGACGGGGCGCCGAGTCCCGTCAGCACGGCGGCCAGGAAGGCAAATCGCCGCACACCTTACGGGGGCATGAGTCGGGAGCTCGAAAATGATAAAGATCGCGTCCACAATATTGGGAGAGTTATGGGAGTGAGATAACCTCCGAATAACGCATGCTTACTCAGGGCACATTTATCCGTATGGATGAGTGGCAAAAGGGAAAACGCAAGTGATCTAGGATTGTAGCCAAAGGGAGAGGAGAGAAGCGGCGAAGAGGGCTAATTCTTTCGTTAGCGTCGATTTGGCGACATGAACATAAGTCGTCCTAATTCTCTTATAGTCTATTGCTAAGCTAAATTGAAAAACAGCCAAAAACAAAACAAGAAGGAATCACGCTCCAGCAGCGGGGAGGCCCGCTTCCCCTTCACGCGGGAGCACTGGATCAACAGCAAAGAGACTCAAATAAAATGGAGTCTGTGGGGACAAATTCGTCCTGAGTACAAGGGACAAGCGGTAGCGACCCGATTCATCCGGCAGCTCCTCCCAGTTGACCCGGAGTCCACAGGAATTACATTGAAGGAATATGCCTTCCAGGCCTAACTCAGAGATGCGGGGCCCCTCTTCGATGAGAAGACCTTCACGGACATGTCAGTATGTGCTGAAGGCGACGTCGCTTACGAGGACTTACTGGGGTAGGTCGGGCTCACCGTGGGAGGCTTTTCCATACCTCCTCAAATACCTTTGGGGCAGGGGAGTGGAACCTAAAGCTCCCTTGGTGCTATCCTCCACTCGGACGACAGCTTTATGAGCCCCCGAAGTCAGCCTTACGACCACCTTCGAAGGGGTGTTGCCTCTTGAGTCTAACGATTCGGTGGAGGTGGGCGGCCGTTTCACCTTACGGGAAACGGTAACACGGGGGGGAGGGGGAGCCCTAGTTTTAACCGATGGTCGGTGTGAGCCCTTTATGTTGCCAACTTTAATGCGAGACGGCCGAGAAGGAGGGGAGGGGGGCAAAAGAGTTCAGAAGAAGGATGTGGAAGTGACCATGCTCAAAGGCCTGGAGGGGCCAGGGAAAAGGACTTATCGTGTCGGGCCTTATAGCATTTTTTTAAATTTTAGGAGCCCATCTGGTGAGAGCCTACTTGGGCATAAGTCGCCGTACTCACATTTTTTTTTTTTTTTTTTTTAAGAGCTCATCTGGCGACTGCCTACTTGGGCATTAGTCGCCGTATTAAAACTGGCCTAGTTCTAGGCTACTTTAAAATGAAATTAAAGAGAGAAAAAAAAAAAAAACACCCCAAAAGGGGGAAAGGAAGCAAGCTGGTGCGTCGGGGAGAGGTCCCCCCGGCGCAGGAGCGTGCAACTAAAGAAAAAAAAACAAACAAAAAACAAAAAATGCAAAAAAACAACAACAAAAAACAAAACAAACAAACCTTGCTTAAATAATGGGGAGAAGGCCGGCCTCCCCCAAGAAGTCAACAAGTCAGTGTGCACGAATCTGTCCCGAGCACAAGGGACAGGCGGTAGCGACCCCGCCCATCCCGGTACTGGGACAGGTATCGTGCGCGAAGATCACCCAGACTGGGACATTCGACAAGAATGTGCCGAACAGTCTGGGGGACGACGCAGTCGTTGCATTCGGGCGCAGGCGAGCGCTCCATCAGATAGCGATGCGTCACACGAGTGTGTCCGATTCGGAGACGACAGAAAGCAACCTGAAGCCGCCGCGGCATTGGGGGATAGGTCCATGGGAACAGTCGCGGCGCAATGGCACGCAACTTTAAGTTCCCTTCGACCGTCTCCCATCTTCTTTGCCAAGCAGTCCGAAGAGCTGCCCGTATTCCTGCCATGTAGTCGGTGTGAGGAAGAGCGAAACGCTGGTCCGGTCGCAGAGTCCTCGCATACTCTTTGGCGCCCTCATCGGCGCGCTCATTCCCCGCAATTCCTACATGTCCAGGAACCCAGCAGAAGATAATCTCGACATCTGCCCGGCTCGCCAAAACCGTGGCGTCACGGATATCGCGAACCAGGGGATGCGGAGATTCCAATGCCCCGAGAGCACTCAGGGCGCTTTGTGAGTCGCTATAGATCACAATCCGGTCTCCGAACCGGGCACGTCGCGTAATCTCCCGTACCGAGTGGTGTATTGCCACCAGCTCGGCCGTGAAGACAGACGCAGCGCCTGGTAGAGCCCCGCTGACTTCAAACAGAGGGGATACGGCGTGGAAGCTGACCCCCTCTTGGGACTTGGAGCCATCCGTATACACTGGCACGGTACCAGCGTGACACGATGTGTGCTCCAAAAAGGTCGAACGCAATACTCCCGGCGCAGTACAAGCTTTGAGAGCAGAGGCGTGGCGACAAATAGCCAAATGTGGTACCCTCCAGGGTGGCGTCCTGGGCAGAACCAGGGGCGCCACCGGCCCGAGAGCTATATCTACCTCTCGAAGGAGTTTCCTGGCCCTAAACCCAAAGGGCTTAGGGTATGACTGGCGTCTCTCGGCGGCATAGGCACCATCGAGATCAGCTGCGGATGCAGTGAGAGCTGTTGGCGACTGAGGGAGGCGCCGGGCTCGCGCGTACAGGCGAGTGATGCACTGCACGCGGCGCAGAGCGAGTGGCATCTCCCCAGCATCGACCAACAGGCTCTCAATGGGGGAAGTGCGGAAGGCACCGGTCGCAAGGCGAAGGCCGGTGTGGTGGATTGAATCCACCTTCCGCAATAAACGCTCGGCTGCGGATGCATAAAACTCGCATCCGTAGTCGAGCTTCGAGCGAACAAAGGATCGATAAAAAAGTAAGGCGGTAGCCCTATCAGCGCCCCAAGCGCTGAACGTCACGGAACGGAGAATGTCCATGGCGCGGGTACAAGAGACCCTAAGGCTGCGAATATGAGCCTCCCAGGTGAGGCGTCGGTCGAATACAAGACCAAGGAAACGGTGCGACTCAACCACATCCAGGCGCACCCCATTAAGAAACAAATCTGGGTCGGGGTGAAGCCGTGGATGGCGGCAGAAGTGCACCACCTTAGTCTTGACCAAAGAAAACCGAAACCTGTGCGCTTCGGCATAGCGAGAGACGCGGTTCAATGCCTGTTGGAGTCGACGCTCCAGAGTTGGCATCTGGGCCGCACCAAAAGAGATCGAAAGGTCGTTCACGTAGAGCGTAGCGAGAACATCTTCCGGCAGCACCGAGGTGATGCCGTTGCTGCTCAGGGCAAAGAGTGTGACACTGAGGACACTTCCCTGCGGGACACCCTCTTCCTGCTCCTTTGGGGCAGAGAGGGCTCCCCCCACCCGTACGCGGAATCGACGATCTCGCAAAAATTCAGATATAAACATTGGGAGGCGTCCCCTCGCCCCCATCGTGTGGAGAGTCTCCATGATACCGTATCGCCATGCGGTATCATAGGCCTTCTCCAGATCAAAAAACACCGTGGCGTAGTGCTGTCTACGAAGGAAAGCCTCGCAGACGGCATTTTCCAGTCGGAGCAGAGCATCCGACGTGGAGTGAAACTTACGGAAGCCGCACTGTGCAGAAGACAGATGGCCTCCGCTGTCCAGGAAATAGGCTAATCTAACATTTACCAATTTCTCCATCAACTTGCACACGCAAGAGGTTAGAGAGATTGGGCGGAAACCGGTCGGAGTAGAGTGATCTCTCCCCGGCTTGCGAAAGGCGAGCACAGTAGCGATTCGCCAGGAGTCTGGGAGAAGACCTTCCACCCAGATCCTGTTGAACATATCTAACAGAAAGGCCATGCCTCGCTCACCCAGGTGTCGAAGCATGGCGTACGGGACATCGTCCGGACCATGGGCGGTGTCCGCGCACGAAGCGAGAGCGGAACGCAACTCAGTCACAGTAAACTTGTCGTTGAAGGGTTCTCCGCCTCTGGAGTTAAAGTCCAGCCGGCGGCCTTCCGCGACATCACGACGTGCATTGAATGCTGGCGGAGCAGCATCACGGCTAGAGAATGGGGAGAAAGCGGTCGCTAAGGATTCCGCCACGGACGCGGGGTCCGAGATTGCGGTCCCATTCTCCTGGAGAACGGGAGGGGGGTCCTGCGAGAACTTGCCCCGAATCCTTTTGACTCGCTTCCACACCTCAGCTAAAGGGGTCTTCCCGTTAAGTGAAGACACGTATGCCCGCCAAGAAGAGCGGCGGGCGTGCTTCGAAATATACCGGAGCCTAGCCCTAGCTCGATGAAATTCACCAACAGTGAAATCGTTCGGGCGGCGCTTATAGCGCATGTAGGCATAACCCTTCTGTTTGAGGGCCGTCTCACACTCGGCCGACCACCATGGGAGTGGTCGGCGTGCAAAACGGCCAGACGTCCTAGGAATAGTAGTCAGGCCCACGGCGATGAGGTTGCCGGAGAAGAACTCAACGGCCTCATCTACCGACCTAAACTCCTCGACTGAGATAGAGAATTCAGTCATTTCCTGAAATGCAGGCCACCGCGCCCGCGCCAAGTACCACCGAGGTGGTCTCTCAGGCGGCAGTTGCCCTGAAAATGATATTTGAATGGGAAAGTGATCACTACCATGGAGGTCATCGACCACCCACCCCCCAATCAAAATCAGGCTGTGCATCCGAAGAGCACAAAGATAGGTCAAGGCAAGAAAATGAAGCGGTTCTCGGACAGTGATGCGTAAACTCATCCACGTTTAGGACACCCATCTCAAGCTCTTCGATCAGATCGGCAAGGACTTGTCCCCTGGGATTTATGGAGTAATCTCCCCAGAGAGGATGCCTGCCGTTCAGATCTCCAAGCAAGAGATAGGGCCTCGGCAACCGTGCCACGACGCGGCGGAAGTCCCCCGCGTCGAAGTCAGCTGACGGTGGAATGTACGCAGAAATGATAGTATACCTCCTATCCAGGTGTAGCTGCACAGCCACTGCCTGAAAGGAGGTATCTAAAGAGAAAGGAAGAACGGAGACATCATGCCGGGTGTAAACCGCGCATCCCGCGGTGGTGGGGTCGCAAGACCCTTATACCCCGGGAGGGCAGGCAGGGGGCACGCGCCTAGCATGGTCTCCTGCAAAAAAATAGCTAACGGGGAACGGGACGAGGCGAGCCTCCGCAGCTCCTCCCAGTTGGCCCGGAGTCCACGGCAATTCCATTGAAGGAATATACCCTCCAGGCCTAGCTCGGAGGAGACGCGGGGGCCCTCCTCGAATTGAAGACCCTCACGGGAATGGCCGTACGCTTCCCGGGGGCAGAACCCCGGGCGCTGTTGGCCGGAGAAAGCGCTGGAGGCGCTGTCGCCTTCGAGGACTTATTGATGGGAGGTTGAGCTCGCCATGCGAGTCTTTTCCTCCCTCCGCCTCGAAACCTTAGGCGGGCGCTGCGGCTTCGGAGGCGGGGGGGCCTCTTTTCGAGGAACCATCGTCTCCGAGCCACTCGCTCCACCTCGGGGCGTGGGCGAAGGAGCCGAAGCTCCTTTGTTGCTGTCCTCCTTTCGGGGGACAGCTTTAGGAACCCCTGAAGATGGCCTAGCGACCATCTTCAGGGGTGTTGCCTCCTGTGAGTCTAACGACTCGGTGGAGGCGCGTGGCCGTTTCGCCTTGCGGGAAACGGTCACGCTGGGGGAAGAGGGGGGGAGCCCTGGTTTTAGCCGGGGCTGGGTATGAACCCTTTTTGCCGCCAACTTTACCAGGGGAGCGCCCGGGTTGGGTAGAGCCCGCAGAAGGGCTCCGAATGGGCGCGGAAACAACCGTGCTCGTTGGCCTGGATGGGCCAGGAGCAGAGGGTGCCTTTCGAACTACTGAGGCATATGACGTCCCAGGCAGAGCTGGGCGCGCCAGGACCAAGTCCTTAGCCTCGCGAAATGAGAGTCTATCCTGGGCCTGAACGGCCAGGATTTCTTTCTCAAGGAGATATGCACCACATTGCTTCGAAGAAGCAGGGTGCGGCTCTCCGCAATTGACACACTTGGCCACACACGATTTGGACTTATCGTGTGCGACCTTGGAGCAATTTACACAGACTTCGGGTGACCCCGACTTTGCACGTCTACATGAGCGATTCGTATGGCTGAAGCGGTGACAGTAATAGCACCGCCGCGGCAGTGGCACGAATGCCTTCACGCGGTAGCTGTACCAACCGGCACGCACCGACTCAGGGAGCTTGTCACAGTCGAACGTGATGAAGAGTGTAGGGGTGGGTCTGGAGGCCCCTCCCTGTTTTCTCATCACACGCTCGACCTTGACTGCCCCATGGTCGGCCAGCTCTAGGGTGATGTCCTCAATGGAGTAGTCAACGAGTTCCCTCGCATAAACTAATCCTTTCACAAAGTTCATGGTAGAGTGCGGCGACACACTCACCAGGGTGCCATGAAGTGTCCGAAGAGCACTTATCTTGGCCGCCTCGGCGGGATTCGCCAGAAGGCTCCCGTCCGAGAAACGGGTTACCTTCGGCTCTCTACTAATTGCACTAGCTAATCCTCTCCTCTGATGGATCATGTTGCCCTTGGACAACATGCTGCCATCAGTGGAGCGAATAACGAGGAAGCGTTTGAAGCCAGCGGGCTCGAAAACGCCAGGTAACCTCTGAATGAGGGGCCCCAATGTCATCGAGGCTCCACCCTGTGCACTCTTGGTGTTAGTCTTGGTCAAGGGCTCTGCACACGAGGGGGTAGAGGGGCCGGATGTGCCGATCTTGGCTTGGTCGCCTACCAAAGTGGCAGCAGACCCATCCGTCCCCGCAGCCCCCGCGGATGGAGAGGAGCCCCGAGTCTTTTTCTTTTTTGGAGAGGAGGGCGGGGAATGAACCCGCTTTTCACCTCCGCCGGCAGAAGCCCCCAGGCCAGATGGACCGGCCTCAGCCAGGTCCCTCTCCGAAATGGAGAAGGTCCTGGTTGTCGTGGGGGCACCTGTCGGAGGATATCCCTCCCCTCCTTTTACTGCCTCGGAGCCCTCAGCCATTTGAGGAGGACCTTGCATAGGGGCGGATTCGGGTTCGGTGCTTGGCGCCGAGCCCGAATTCCCCCCCATGGAAGGCCCTACCGTCTGAGGCTGGGTCTCCTCAAGGACCATGTTTATCACATGAGGGGCCTCCAGTTGGCCATCCCCTCCCAGGACATCGCAGGTCCCCTTGGCAGTGTCGCCAGTCTTGTGTGGGGAGGCACAGGCCTTGACCCCAGCAAGGTTTAAAATTCTTGCCAGCAGGTCTTTTGAGGGAAGCGACCGAAGGGGCCTGGCTTCCCTCTCCCCCCTAAGGGGGTTTGCCCTACCGAGCCGCTTTGATGGGGAGCGGCTGGCTAAGGGCTGCCTGCTGGCTTTCTTGGCAGTCCCCTTGGAAAGAAAAGAGGGGACTGCCGCTGGGAAAAGGGAGGTGCCCGAAAGCACCTCCAGAGAAGGGGGTGAGGGGGAGTCTCCTGCACCCGTAGGCGAAGGAGAGGAGTAAGCCTCCTCTCCGGTTAGAGAAATATGGAGGGTCCCCTGTGCAAGCACAGGGGGGGGAACCTCCATTTTTTTGCTGGAGCTGCCCGAGGGCGGCTCCGTCGATGGAACAGGGGAAGTTGAGGGTTGGGTTTGTTTTTTTTTATCATCATTGGGCATGGTGACCCTTTTTTAAACACGGGATGCAATCGCGCACACCTCTCGCAGTAGCCCGCACTGCGAGAGGTGCTTACAAGCCCGGCAGAGCCAGGCGCCGCCATTTGGGACCACCCCTCCCGCCTGGTGGCCTGGCAGTCCATCGGCATGGCGGCTCCACCTTGGACACGGCGTAAAAATTAATAGATTGTGAAGAGGAGAGGAAAAGGGATGTGAGGAAGGTATGGGTGGGGATGAAGCAGGTAGTTAAAAACCAGCCACCCCAGACCGGAGCTCAGGGGTTAGGGAACATTGTCCCCCACCCCCTCAGCCCCGATGCGGGACGGTTGGCTGAAAGGAAGGTCAGCATCTACCCTGTGAAATTAGAGGCTGACCAGAGAAAGTTGTGGGAGAGGTTGTGTGAAAAGAGAGGAAACAAGTGTTTTGAAGGAAGGAAGAGAGGCTAAGCTGGGGCCGGACGGAGCGCTGGATCCCGTCAGCACGGCGGCCAGAGTGGCAAATCGCCGCGCCCCTTACGGGGCGTACTCACAACAGCCTAGTTATGGGATACATTAAAATAAAAATATACATAACATAACAAAAAACAAAAAAAGAAAAAGGGAAACAAGAACGCTCCGGCGCAAGAGCACGCGACCCACAACAAAGTTAAATAAAGTGGAGGAAAAAGTCGTTAAAGTCCACAAGTCCGTGTTCACGAACACGTCCCTAGTACAAGGGACAAGCGGGAACACCCCCCCCCCTCCCATCCTCCCGGTACCGGGACAGGTAACGTGCGCAGAGATCGCCCAGACTAGGACATTCAACAAGAATGTGCCGAACAGTCTGGGGGACAACGCAGTCTTCACAGTAGGGCGCTGGCGAGCGCTCCATCAAAGGGCGGTGCGTCCCGTCAGTGTGTCCAATTCGGAGACGACAGAAAGCAACCTGAAGCCGTCGCAGCATTGGGGTATAGCAATTTAAAGAGACTGGGGGTGGGGGGTGGGACGGGTAAACTCGACTTTGCACAACAACAACGACCCTCTGCGGAGAGAGAGGAAGCCCTATTTGCCCTTTCACTTTTTTTTAGGAGACGGGAATGAGCCCGCTTCGTACCACTCTGTAGTAGTTAGGCAGGAGTCCGTCTCCCGTCACCACCTCAAATGTCTAATCCCTTTCTTCTTTTCCCGGATGCATGGAGTGAAGAAGATGAGAGGGGGCAATCCGGCTGGGGGACCCGATGGACTTCTATCGCGCTGCCCATTCATCTCTGTCTCCCTCCAAAGGGGTATTTTGTAGTATGTCAAATTGTGTTCTAAGTGATTTGTTGGACTGTTGAATTGTTTTGTATATATACATGCACAAGTGTTCAGATTGGAAGTGAGAAAGCAGAGGGAGCTGGACAGACAACCAGGTGAGTTGGTGTGGTTGTGAGAGAGTTAGTGATAGGGATGTTTGAGTGTGGCAAGGAATCTGTGACTGAAGATGCCTTCTCCTTTTCAGCTCCTTGGTACCAGCTAGCGATCAACCATCTGACCTTGAGAGGCAGCGGCAGAAACCAGCCCTTTACCCACATTTTCAGTGAGTCATCAAGAGCGCCTAGCGGTCTCCGACACAGTGGTTGGAACTCGCACCTTCCAGTTCCCTAAGCACGGAATGCTACACACCATTCCCAGAAGAAAGCGGACCCGCCTCCCCTTCACTTTCCTTTTTCTTGCGCCTTAATGGTACAAGTTATTAGTTATATTGTCGCGACTGGTTGATATATATATATATTTTTGGGGGGTGATCCATCTTTCTACGTAGGCAATATTTGGTAAGACTATATATAGGTATACTTAGTGATCTTGTATTTATACTATATTGCGGTCGTTTGTGGTTTGCCATTTTTTCGTTAGTATTTACTGTTGTTTTTTTTGTATATAGAAATAAAGTAATTATTAGATTATCCACTCATTATCTTTCCCTTAAACAACCAGGCGGCTCTACTTGTGCAGCAGGTGGTGTGACTGCGGGCCCCCGGAACCTGCCGCCACAACCCTACGAGGGGGCTCCAAGGCCGGATGCACCAGCCTCAGCCATTTCCTTCTCCAAAATGAGAAGGTCCTGGCCGGCAAGGGAAGAAGTAGACAAGAGAGGTCCTTCCTCTCCTCGCGAGTCATTTGGTACCTGTGCCACTTCAGGAGGACCTTACACATGGACTAAGGTTCGTCCCCAAGGAAACCCTTACTATCTGTTGCAGGTTGGACCTCTGAAGAGCCCTCAAAGTGGCTACCCCCCCCCCCCAGGTATAGTGTATCCCGATTGGGGATACCTTGGGCCTATGGACAGTCACAAACGTCAGTGGTGCCGGCATGCCAAGCTCCAATTGTGAGGAGGGGGCACGCCGGGAGACATCGATATCACGATCCACGAAGTGTATGGGAAAGGCTGAGGGGGGAGACACTTCTTACCCCTCTAAGGGGGGTTGGGATGATCCACTGAGAAGAGGACCCCACGCAAGTGGATAGTCACCATCTTGAGGCGACACTCCTAGAGAGAAGCCCCCAAACCTGTAGGTAATGGAGGGAAAAAGGCCCTCTCCGTCTGAACAATCTTGGACAAACCCCTGCAAAAGCTCCATTGCAGAGGGGAGCTGCCTGAGGGCAGCGACTCGATCAGTCAGTGGTGCCGTCACTGTTTACCTTGTCCGAGGATTTTGAGTGGTGCCTAGTCAGAAATCCTGCCAAATTTGTTAAAAATCTGTCAACACAGGAAAGTTCCGAAATTTATGATCAACAGAGTAAATAAAAAAAAAAGTGTGGTGGACAATATTCCACTTACAGCTGCTCCTGCCTAACCGATCTTGAGTTCTTGGACTTTTCAGGTCGGATTCCCTTACATCATACTAATTGTTGACAGGACGGCCAGGATCTCGAGACCTGTAGTAGACTGAGAGAATGCAACCAAGATTACTTGTTGGTCTGGCAGTGAACAAGGCAATAAAGTTCGGCTTTCACAATCAATACCAGCCTTATACACTCGAGAATGGCCGCAAGGAGGTGGCCAGTCCTTTACAGGCAAGGAAAGGGGTTATTGCAAAAGTGATCTTCAAAGATCCAGGACCTCTCAAGTCCTATTCTCATACAACCTGCGGGTGTTGTTTATAGAAGTTCCAAAGCCTCTCTTCTGACATGGCATGAGGTACCTGATCACGTCATTAAGCCTAGACAGAAGGTTGGGGGAAGAGTCATAGAAAAAAAAAGGAATGCTGAAAGGGAACAAACCTGGTCAGAGAGTTCAATTCAAGCCAGTGATGGGACTTTCCTCATTTTCCCTGTCAGGAAGAGAGCCGGTGATATATTGCGGTAAAGATGTAGACAGAGTGGGTGTGCATGGAGTGCATTACAATTGATTATTTGAAAAGAAGAATCATGTAAGAAGTACGAGAGATGAAGTCTGCAAGGAGATTGTATTTTGTTTATATTAAACTTTTAACAAAAGAAGGGTTAGAGTTTAAAGGAAATTTGATAAAAGACTGATTGGTTAGTGCCTGAGATTGAGCTTAGTGGAATTGTAGACTGAGTGACACTGAATAGGAGTGTGCCAACTTTACTAGTTGTCATCTCCTTGGGGGCTGCGAGTGCCATCGGTTGTGTCAGGCTTCACTGTTGTGATATCTTCTTCTTCCAGTTGGGAAGTTCAAGTGGTTAAGCATGACCATTTTCAAAGAAGAAATGGTTCACCAACAGCCATTTCTCGGAAGAGAGCAGGCCCACTCCAATGAAAATACCTTAGTTGTATAACAGTGCATGAGTTGGGTACTATCTCAAGTTTTTCTGGTAGAGCTATTTTAAGTGGATTTAAAAGTTAATATTTTTTTTTTTAAGTGAATTATTTCAGTCTGAGTGTTTTTTTTAATTGTATTGTTTGTATATTTGTAAATGAGAAATTTTATTTGTATAGATTTATTAATTTTGAGATAATTGTACATTCTAATTCTAAGTCGCTATGGAAATAAAGGTGAAAAATGATCTCTCACTTTGGACACCTAGAAAGGCTAACTCTAACACGGGAGGCAATTTGACTGCAGCAGGAACCTACTGCCACACCCAGCTCCTCCCAGTAAAAGGTTAAGGGGATGATCATAGTTTTGGGGGGTTAATTCACCCATCTGGCAACTGCCTTCAAGGACATACATAAGTCACCATAATTAAAATTCTATTTTAGTACTAGGCTATTGTAAAATTTGAAAAAACAAACAAAAAAGCTCATTCTGGCATTGGGGGGGAACCCCACCCCCCTCACCACAGCACAGGAACAAGCAACGTACAACAAAGTCAAATAAAATGGAGGGGGGCCAGCCTCCTCCAAAAAGTCGGATAGTCTACAAGTCTGAGCATGCGAACCTGTCCAGAGTACAAGGGACAAACGGTAACAACCTCACTCATCTAATACCGGGACATTCAACAAGAAGGTGCTGAACAATCTGGAGTTCAACGCAGTCGTCACAGTAAGGCCCAGGCGAGCGCTCCATCAAATGGCGGTGCATCCCGCGAGTGTGTCCAATTCGGAGACGACAGAAAGCAACATGAAGCCTTCGCGGCATTGGGGGATAGGTCCATGGGAATAGTCACAGCGCAATGGCACACAACTTTAAGTTCCCCTTCGACCATCTCCCATCTTCTTTGCCAAGCAGCCCGAAGAGCTGCCAATATTCCTGCCATGTAGTCGGTGTGAGGAAGAGCAAAATGCTGGTCTGGTCATCGAGTCCTCACAGACTCTTTGGCGCCCTCATTCCCCACAATTCCTACATGTCCAGGAACCCAGCAGAAGATAATCTCGACATCCACCTGACTCTCTTAAACCGTGGTGTCACAGATATTGCGAACCAGGTGGTGCAGAGATTTCAATGCCTCAAGAGCACTCAGGGCACTTTATGACTCACTATAAATCACAATCCAGTCTCCAAACAAGGCACATCATGTCATCTCCTGTCGCAGCGCAATGGCACACAACTTTAAGTTCCCCTCTGCCATCTCCCATCTTCTTTGCTAAGCAGCAACCCAGGCTGCCTTGATTGTTGCAATTTAGTCAGCATTGAGGAAGAGCAAAATGGTGGTCTGGTCGCACAGACCTACTGGACTCTTGGGTGCCCCCATTCCCTGCAATTCCACATGTCTACAGATAGTCATAGTATAGAAAAAAACAACTTGAGAGAGTGTGAGGAGGAAGCGTACCAACAACTTCCCTAGACCCTATCTAAGAGTTCAATTGAACCTAGTGACAGGGCTTCCCTAATTTGTACTCAGGCTGGAAAGATGGGTGGTTGGGGGTTAGAAGCGGGTCTCAATGAGGTCTCATAACTGGGCTAATGGGCTAACATACCATAGGCAAAAAGGCCATATTTTATCAATTTAAAAATTTCCTTCCGATTAGGTTGGGTTAGTTAGGTTAAGTTATTAGCCTGTTTGCTGTAACCAGATGACTCTAGTCTCCCTCTATGTTAACATCTCACCTCATCAGGAATGTGAATATTACGAATTTTTCTTCCCATGGCATGAAAATGTTCCAAAAATGATTCTTCTCCATTCCCATCAATATATTTTGCATTTATCATTTCAACGCTCATCATCCTAAAAAAAAAAAAGAATCAAATTTCTTCAAGTTGGACAATGTGAAAGTAAACCCATCCACCCCCCCAAAGTTTCTACTATTTCCACCCTCTCCAATATCTGCCTGATTTCTTTTTTTAAGAGCTCATCTGGCGACTGCCTCCTTGGGCATAAGTCGCCGTACTTAACACTGGCTAGTACTAGGCTACTTTAAAATAGTAACATGAAAAAAGAGAGAAAATAAAACAGGAATGTGCGAACTACAAAAATTAAAAAAAAATTAAAAAAACAACTAGTTAAATAAAGGGGAGAAGGCTGGCCTTACCCAAAGGTCAGTAAGTCCACTGGCCAATGTGCACGAAATCGTCCCGAGTACAAGGGACCTGCGGTAGCGACCCCGCCCATCCCGGTAACGTGCGCGGAGATCGCTCAGACTGGGACATTCAACAAAAATATGCCGAACAGTCTGGGGGACAACGCAGTCTTCAAAGTAGGGTGCTGGCGAGCGCTCCATCAAATGGCAGTGCGTCAGGCGAGTGTGTCCAATTCGGAGACGACAGAAAACAATCTGAAGCCCTCACGACTGAGGGAGGCGCAGGGCTCGCGCGTACAAGCGAATGATGCACTGTGCACGGCGTAGAACGAGTGGCATCGCCCCAGCATCGACAAGAAGGCTCTCATGGGAAAAGTTTGAAAGGCACTGGGTACAAGAGACCCTAAGGCTGCGAATATGAGCCTCCCAGGTGAGGTATCGGTCAAATACAAGACCAAGGACATGGTGCGATTCAACCACTTCCCGGTGTACCCCATTAAGAAACAAGTCTGGGTCTGGGTGGAGCCGTGAATGGGGCCAGAAGTGCACCACCTTAGTCTTGGCCAAGGAAAACCGAAACCTGTGCGCTTCGGCATAGCGAGAGACGCGGTTCAATGCCTGTTGGAGTCGACGCTCGAGTTGGCATCTGGGCCGCACCAAAAGAGATCGAAAGGTCCTCCACGTAGAGCGTAGCGAGAACATCTTCCGGCAGCACCGAGGTGATGCCGTTGATGCTCATGGCAAAGAACGTGACATTGAGGATACTTCCCTGCGGGACAACCGCTTCCTGCTCCATTGGGCTCCCCCGACCTGTACGCGAAAATTCAGATATAAAGACTAGGAGGTGTCACCATTGTGTGGAGATTCTCCATGAAACCGTTTTGCCATGCGGTATCATAGGCCTTCTCCAGATCGAAAAATACTGTGGCGTAGTGCTGTCTATGAAGGAAGGCCTCGCAGCCGGCATTTTCCAGTCGGAGCAGAGCATCCGACGTGGAGTGGAACTTGCGGAAGCCGCACTGCGCAGAAGACCGATGGCCCCCGCTGTCCAGATAAAGGCTAATCTAACATTTACTAATTTCACCATCAACTTGCACACGCAAGTTGATGGAGGCGAGTACAGTAGCGTTCCCCAGGAATCCGGGAGACCCTCCACCCAGATCCTGTTTTACAAATCTAACAGAAAGGCCATGCCTCGCTCACCCAGGTGTCGAAGCATGGCGTACGGGACATCGTCCGGACCATGGGCGGTGTCCGCACACGAAGCGAGAGCGGAACGCAACTCACTCACAGTAAACTTGTCGTTGAAGGGTTCTCCGCCTCTGGAGGTAAATTCCAGCCGGCGGCCTTCTGCGACATCACGCCGTGCATTGATTGCTGGCGAAGCAGCATCACGGCTGGAAAATGCGGAAAAAGCGGTCGCTAAGGATTCCGCCACGGACGCGGGGTCCGAGATTGCAGTCCCAATCTCCAGGAGAACGGGAGGGGGGTCCTGCGAGAACTTGCCCCGAATCCTTTTGACTCGCTTCCACACCTCAGCTAAAGGGGTCTTCCCGTTAAGTGAAGACACGTATGCCCGCCAAGAAGAGCGGCGGGCGTGCTTTGAAATATACCGGAACCTAGCCCTAGCCCGACGAAATTCAGCGACAGTGAAATCGTTCGGGCGGCGCTTATAGCACATGTAGACATAACGCTTTCGTTTGAGGGCCGTCTCACACTCGGCCGACCACCATGGGAGTGGTCGGCGTGCAAAACGCCTACCAAAGTGGTAGCAAACCCATCCGTCCCCGCAGCCCCCGCGGATGGAGAGGAGCCCCGAGTCTTTTTCGTCTTTTTCTTTTTTGGAGAGGAGGGCGGGGAATGAACCCGCTTCTCACCTCCGCCGGCAGAAGCCCCCAGGCCAGATGGACCGGCCTCAGCCAGGTCCCTCTCCGAAATGGATAAGGTCCTGGTTGTCGTAGGGGCACCTGTCGGAGGAGATCCCTCCCCTCCTTTTACTGCCTCGGAGCCCTCAGCCATTTGAGGAGGACCTTGCATAGGGGCGGATTCGGGTTCGGTGCTTGGCGCCGAGCCCGAATTCCCCCCCATGGAAGGCCCTACCGTCTGAGGCTGGGTCTCCTCAAGGACCATGTCTATCACAGGAGGGGCCTCCAGTTGGCCGTCCCCTCCCAGGACATCGCAGGTCCCCTCGGCAGTGTCGCCAGTCTTGTGTGGGGAGGCACAGGCCTTGACCCCGGCAAGGTTTAAAATTCTTGCCAGCAGGTCTTTTGAGGGAAGCGACCGAAGGGGCCTGGCTTCCCTCTCCCCCCTAAGGGGGTTTGCCCTACCGAGCCGCTTCGATGGGGAGCGGCTGGCTAAGGGCTGCCTGCTGGCTTTCTTGGCAGTCCCCTTGGAAAGAAAAGAGGGGACTGCCGCTGGGAAAAGGGAGGTGCCCGAAAGCACCTCCAGAGAAGGGGGTGAGGGGGAGTCCCCTGCACCCGTAGGCAAAGGAGAGGAGTAAGCCTCCTCTCCGGTTAGAGAAATATGGAGGGTCCCCTGTGCAAGCACAGGGGGAGGGACCTCCATTTTTTTTGCTGGAGCTGCCCGAGGGCGGCTCCATTGATGTTTCAGGGAAAGTTGGGGGTTGTTTTTTGGGGGGGGTCTTCATCATTGGGCATGGTGACCCTTTTTTTTAACATGGGATGCAATAGCGCACACCTCTCACAGTAGCCGCACTGCGAGAGGTGCTTACAAGCCCGGCAGAGCCAGGCGGCGCCATTTGGGACCACCCTTCCCGCCTGGTGGCCTGGCAGTCCATCGGCATGGCGGCTCCACCTTGAACACGGCGTAAAATATATAGATTGTGAAGAGGAGAGGAAAAGGGATGTGAGGAAGGTATGGGTGGGGATGAAGCAGGTTGTTAAAAACCAGCCACCCCAGACTGGAGCTCAGGGGTTAGGGAACATTGTCCCCCACCCCCTCAGCCCCGATGCGGGACGGTTGGCTGAAAGGAAGGTCAGCATCTACTCTGTGAAATTAGAGGCTGACCAGAGAAAGTTGTGGGAGAGGTTGTGTGAAAAGAGAGGAAACAAGTGTTTTGAAGGAAGGAAGAGAGGCTAAGCTGGGGCCGGACGGAGCGCTGGATCCCGTCAGCACGGCGGCCAGGATGGCAAATCGCCGCGCCCCTTACGGGGGCCACTGGAAAGACGACCTGAATCGAAACTATCTGGTGACTAACCTGATGCATTTACATTCAACTAAGCCATAGCTCTCCACACAGAAGTGTTTGGGAGGAGGGGCTCTATCAGTTGAGGCTGTCTAATGAGTATCTGATTCAGAGACAAAGGAAAATAGCTTGATACTAGTAAAGCATTGAAGGAAAGGTTCCCGAGAATAGTCAGGGGCATGATGGTAATTAAATTTACGAGTGCCTTCATCCATCTTCTTTGTGGCACAGCCTCTTCATCAGTGCCTTCATTCCCAGTAATCTTGATATTGCCCCGTCTTGCGGTAGTTGAGGCATCATGGATAATATGAATGAGGGAAAGCAGATTTCAGTCAAAGGCCTTTTCAACTGTAAAGGTGAAGTCACAGTCAGCCAGCTTCAATGGCAGTGACATGCTTGGAATATAAGTGAAGCAGCATTCTAGCCAGAGAATGTGCAGAAAGTAGTCATGGACTGCCACAAACACAGACTCTAAGACGGTGGTCCTGCCTCCCTGGAAAATGTGAGATCCTGTGTGAACCAAATCCTTTACACATCTCTGCCTGCGGGGAAGAGGGAGAGTGTGCTTCAAAATGAAATGGAATATAGCCCTCCACCAAAGAAATTCATACTTGACCAATCACTATGGAAGTAGCCAGTATTCAAAATGGACAGACATTCAGAGAATAGAATCCAAAATTCTTAGAAACAATGTACTGGTATCATCTACCAGCCTAAACCTTGAAAGACAGAGATATCAGTCATTATTTCCTCAAATACAGAACACCTTGTTTAGTCAAGGCACCAATGAGGTGGGCCTTTCAAAGGTGCCACTGCAGAGAAAGAGATTTCAATGAGAACGTAGTTGTTTCCATGGAGATCAATGACTTCCACCCTTTCAAATTCAGTTTGCACACCTAGGTCCAAGAAACTGACACCCTTACATAAATCTTTAGCTACTATCTCCCCTAACTTCATTTCAAATGTCTCGAAGTTTGTCAACATGCACTTGGTGGGAGTCGCAAAATGAACCCTAAAAATAAAGCCACCACCGAGCCAAACAAACTACTCATGAGTCATGACCCTGTACCATACTACATTATTTCCATACTCTGTATCAGTGTACCCTATCCAAAGTCATGGAATGACTCTTCCTAAACAAAAGTCTACCTACACATACCCCAAGATGTAGAATTATATGTTTCTACAATTTCACTTCTTCAAGGGTCTAAGAACCCTCAGGTGGATCAAATGACCTGATGGAACAATGGGAAACTTAAGCAGATTAAAACTATTATCTTAGCTGTTATTATGGTACATGTCTAATATTTACAAATGTTATATAAGTTACAATAAAATTAAATTAGAATAAAATATAAACAATTTTATTAATCTTATATACATAGTTACATGGAGTACAAAGTCAAATATGCAAATTTTATTGTATTAGAAACTAAAAAAAATATATATTTATATTGCAATTCTAATTAAGGGTTTTGATTACAAATATTTCAGTTCAGCTTGGCATAAATTGATCCCCCTTTCATTTTCCTTACACCACCACTCAGGATCGGATATACAAACTCGTAGCTTTGTAACCCATTGGTATAACTTCCAAATTGTGAGGGGGTAAATAGGAGATAAATCCTCTTCTTTCAGGGTGAGGGGTATGGTTTCAATTTTTGGTTGGACAGCAAGACAACCTGCGCCCCATCCCCTGAATTCCTAAACCACAGGGCAATGAGCACATCCCATTAAAAATAGTCCCCAAACTCACCCAATTCATATCATCTCTCACTTGCAGACCCAATCTTTCTCTCAGCCAATTTTGATTTTATTCTTTGGGTGCATTTTTTAAAATTTTGCACCTTTGGGTGCAGCATAGGCAACCAAAATCTAAATAATTTGGGGCCCTCTCAGCCCCAATGGCCGTAGAGAGATCTGCAACTTTAGACTACAATTACAAATCTGCAAGAACCCTAATATCTACTTGAGGTTAGTTTGAGAAATAAAGAAAATGGAGGAAGGCAGAGGTAGAAGGACACATGAGAGGATGAAAGAATATTGATAGTTTCATAACTCTTTTTCTATAAACTTATATTTTAAAGTAAAATTAATCTATTCTAAAACATATTTGATGAGGTGCTGCCTTAATAACCTTATGCAAGTTATTCCAAGTTTGTGCCATTTTATAAGAAAATAAAGTTGGGTTATTTCAGTCATAAATCTTTCATTCGCTAGCTTGAAATCATTATTTCTAATGGATACTCAGTTTGTTATTTAGCTCAAATATTAAGTCCTAATTTATATTAGTAAAGCCAATTAGTATTTTAAAGAACAATAAGTTGTCCTCCACAGATCTCCCAAGGAAAATAAATTGGGGTATCTTAGTCTTTCTTTGTACAATCTATTTCTAAGTTCTGGAATTAATTTTCATTAGTTAATGCTGAATATGTTTCAATACTGAAATACCATTCTGTAAATATGGAGACCAGAATTACACTACATACTTTAATGAGGTCTGACAAGCACTTTATATAAGGGAAGACCAATATCTTTTGACTTAATGCAAAATCTCTGACTATGTAGCATAGAACTCTATTTGGCCTGTTTGAATCTACAGTACATTACAGTGATCCCTCATTTATCACGGTAGATTGGTTCCGAGACCAGCCACGATAACTGAATTTCTGCGAAGTAGGGATACCATATTTACAGTATTTATTTAACGTATATTTGGACTTTTAAAACCCTCCCTGTACTGTTAACAACCCACCCATTACAGTACTCTATTAATAACAATGACAACTGTTAAGCAATAACACTTTAGATTAAAAAAAATGAAGATTGTTACTGCACAGTAGAAATAATGATGATGAAGCTGATGATGATTTCTACTGTGCAGCCGATGATTGAATTTTACGTCTCTTCAGACAGCAGTGCCCTTTCCTGGGACACCTCTTCCACTTCTTCCGAAGGTGCAACCGTAGTAGTAGCTGTAAGAACTGGCTTTTTTTTGCGAGGCTGCAAAAACATTGTGATAGGAAGTTGCTGCTGCTGCTTCTTTTACGTTTAAAGAGCATCTTGTAGGGATTCATGACTTTGTCAACCTTGTTGCAAAATTGCACAGAACAAACCATATTGTTGTTCCATTCCTGTGACCACTCTTTCAATTCTTTAGCCAGGTTGCAGAGCTTGGCCAGCCATTCCAAAGTCAAGCCAGTTTGGTTGACTTCTTCCGTTTCTTGCTGTGTTTCTTCTTCTTTGCTGGCTGACTTCATCAAGTCTTTGAGGTCTTTGTTGGTTAGTGGCTGGGAGTGGCAGTCAAATAATTCGTTGATGTCTCCCGTGGTCATATCTGCAAAGCCGTCACCTCCAATGATCGTAGCCGACTGCAAAGCTTTCTGTACTGCGGAGTGTTGGATTTTGGCAGGTGTAAATCCCTTGTCATAATTAACCTCGGGCCACAAATTCTTCCAGTTCGTGTTAATGGTGGCAGGCTTCATTTCTTGAAATGCCTTCTGGATATTTTGGAGGCACGTAGCAATTGTGTACTGCCACCAGTATGCCTTCAAGTTAAAATTTTTGTCTTTCTTTTCTTGGGCGGCATCCACAGAAGCAACCAGGTTCGCCAGGACATTCCTTGTGTATAGGGCCTTGAACGCCCTGATAACTCCCTAGTCCATTGGTTGAATAAGTGACAGTGTTCGATGGCAGGAACTCAATCTGAATGCCCACATGAGACAGATCAGTAGTGTGGCCACCAGCATTATCCATAAGGAGAAAATTTTTGAATGGCAAGCCCTTCTCTAATAGATACACCTTGTCAAGTGAGTTACAAGTTCAAATACCCCTATATATACTTTTTTGCTATTTTACGCTTGTTTTGTTGTTCCTAGACTAGGAAATAATATTTATTATTAATATTCTAATGGATTTAATGAAAAATTTTAGGTGTTCATATATCACGTTTTTTCTAGAATTTTCCAGAAACTCTACGATATATTTTCCATATAAATATTTAAAAAATCTGCGATAGTTGAACCACGAAGTAGCGAGGGGTCACTGTATTGTGAATATTTAGATCACTCGAGATTGATGCACTTAAATCCATTTCCAAATTGACTTTAAAATTTCAGCCATCTTTCTAACCATTTGACTACTATACCGGTCTTTTTGTAAGTTTACAAAATCACTATTACATTAAACCCTCAATTTAGTGAGACCCAAGTATAATGTTCTTTTGATTTCGTGACAACCTTGAGCCTATTTACCATGTGCCAAATTTAGTAATCTAACCGGTTGCTAAATATGATGGTATTTAACCCTAGTGACTACTTGTTGTCTTTAACAATCAACTTGGTTGAAAAATCTATGGGAGTTGGTTGATAGTCAACTTGCATCAGCTATTCTGGTATGAGTGAGTGGGAAGGATGTGACAGACTGTTACTGTCCACTTTGCACCCAGCTTTCAGTGCATGTAGTGTCTCTCATACATGTAGCTTTACCCTGCCATTCTATGCCACATATTACTGACTTTCAGCAATTTTTAACATTCAATAATGGCCAATAAGAATGCTCCCTCAACTATCTCATCTCCTGTGAGAAAGGGTTGACCATGAGTCAACTTTGAGACAAGTATGGGCTGAAAAGATGAGTGTCTACGACATTCTGAAGGCCACTATGGGCCATAGAGTGTAAAGAGAGAGTACAGGAAACTGTAACTGCATCAATGCTTGGTTGTGACAGAGGATGGAATGGAAAGAGGGATATGTCAACAGCCAGGGCAAGAACAAGTCCTACACCATCAAAGATGCTATTTTTAATTGGATACAGGTTGTATTCAGTATTATCTAAGTGTTAAGTGAACAGCATTCCACAAAACCTGTAGGATGCTTTGTATTCAGTATTATCTAAATGTTAAGTGAACAGCATACCACAAAACCTATAGTATGCTGTGGTATACATGTGTAGAGTGCGGTGGCCTCACTTGACTTGCCCTGCTTCATACTGTAACCATCATTTTTTACCATGGTAAGTACAAAATTGTTTGGTAACACTTCAGTATCGGGGCGCAGTTTATAGGCTATAATATATGCCTTATTACATCAGACAGTAGCGTCAGATGTGAACAATTATGGTGTTATATTTTTTGGTATATGGGTATATACTGGGGGGCTGCACCCCCCAGACTCCCGCCAATTGATTGAAGCTCAGGATCATCACAGGGTGGGTCCCCCACAGTGATATCTCCCCCACGAGTAGTCCCCTTGAATTTACTGGGTCCCCCCCCCCCAACACCTTTTTACTGGCAGAAAAACCTAACCTAATAACAAACAATACTTACTTTTATAGGTTTCTTGATTAATTTATGCGCCTCTAGATAATCTTAAAGTTTTTCGCGATTATACAAAATAAAGCCAAATTCGAATAACAAAGAAGCACATGAAGAGCACAAAAACGCCATAACGAAACAAAAACATCTGCAAAATGGGTCCTATTTATAAGCTACGACGTTGCCAGTAAGAAGCTGTTATCATTCGCACCAAACAAAAAATACGAAAACAAAAAAAAACTTAAAGACACCAAGAAACATTACCTAACTTAGAAAAAACTATAAACGAGCAGAGGCACAGATATTTAGTAAATAATACAGACTAAAAGTTACAAATCCCCAAAACAATATAATGCCATGATTGGTCACATCTGAAGCTACCGTCTGAAGTCATAAGAGATATATTGTAGCCCAAAATTGTAGCCTACTAAAAGCGCCACCTACCGTGCGCCCCGAATCTGAAGTATTACCAATTGTTTTATGTGTACTGTAGTCTATCAATATTGAGGTGTACAGTACTGCATGTCCATTCTTACTCCCATATTTCTGTGTAGTCTACTTTATTCAAAAAAATTTAAGGTGTATGTTCATTGTTAGCCCTCCAAAAGATATAGCAACTAGTGGTGGGTAAAGTAACTAAATTATAACTAGTGGATATTGTGATCTTTTAGCTATTATGATCTACTCCTCCCTTTAAATCAATCATTGAGGACCTGATACCGTATCAAGACTTTGGAATATCTATAAACAAAGCCCATTTTACCAGTTTCTTGACAGATGTTCTGTGATTTTTTACATCTTAACATTAAGTAACAACTATACTTATAAGGAATAAACCACAAAAGATAAAATGCTTAAAGTATAAAAAGCCTGCTACAAGGTAGAACTTATAATATTAAAGAGAAACCAATTACAATGTACTTACGCATCTGCATCAACCAATTTCCCTGTGACATAGGCATCATTGCATAATTCAATAGTAGTTGTATAGCCAATTAAGCCTATGGGGATGCATGCTAAGGTATTATATTTCTTATGAACTTCCCTTTTATCCATATTTAAATGGTGGGTTCAAGAACAAGTACCTGTAATTAAGAACATAAAAGGAGTAAGGCAAGAGGCTAATCAATAGCCTATACGAGGCAGCTCCTGTAAAAATGGAGTTCTAAATGATTCCATTCGTGTTATTCTTTCCTTAGAGGCCTGTAGACCCACCGAGGGAGTATGGTGGCCACCCTGAGGCCCGCCCACTTTGCGGAAGACCAGGGAGTAAGTACTCTTTCAAAAAATTTGCGATGTAGAATAGCATGTAGTGTCATAAACTAAGTATGATGTTGCCGTAGCTCAAAAATAATTCAAATATTATTAACCCATTCCCTACAAAGAGAGGTCAGAGTACACCAATACTAATACCCTCTCCCTTTATACTCCTATTGAGCACAAGGCCACTAATCACTATATCCACACTGAAGACTGTATCATGGTGATGGGGTGCTATATATTTCTTAAATATGTGCAAGGCCTTTGACATCATAGCAATGGCAAATAATAGCTTTATATATTCAAGAATACTATTTTCAAGTGCTAATAACTTAAAAAATGGGGTAAATATTCATTTTAAAAAATCTCTAAGAAATTTAGAAATATGAAGTTCCATAATAGGAAAAGTAGGTATATATTTCCAGTGAAAATGAGTTTTAGATCTGAAAAATACACATAAAACACATTTACGAATTGCTTTAAAAGATCAAAAACATAACATAATATAATTTCACGGGTGACAAATCCAACTCCTTTATTCATTTTCTTATGACAGTTAAAATAGTTTGCCCCTATTTTTTCTGTTACTATACCTATCTCCTATTTTCTTTCTTAAGCTTTAATGGTACACATAATAATAATTTCCTTAGCATTTTTCCGGGTTGTGTTACCAGTTTTCATATTTTGGGGCCTTTAAAATACATCTATTATATATCACGTGTCATGTGATTTTCAATTATTACAAACAAAAATGCCTGTGCCCCCTACTACTAGAAGTCACCAAGAATAACTGTATATACTTCACATCCTTTCCTCATTTCCCTGATCATTAGCTCATCATTACAGTCAGTCTGTCCAGGTGGTGTATAAAAGGATCCCAAGTGTATTATCCTATTTTTACTGACCCTAATTTTGTTATTTTTTTATTTAAGGGGCTATCTGGCAACAGCCGACCTAGGCATAAGTCGCCGTAAACAAACAGCCTAGTTCTAGGCTACTTTAAAAAATTGAACAGGAAACAACAATAAAAAGAAATAACAATAACAATAAGAAAACAATAACAAAAACAACAATTAAGCCTGGTTAAATGAAAGGGAGAAGGCTGGCCTCCCCCCAAAAGTCAACAAGTCCACCAGTCAAAGTGCATGCACTCGTCCTGAGTACAAGAGACAGGCGGTAGCGACCCCGCCCATCCCGGTACCGGGACAGGTGTCGTGCGCAAATAACACCCAGACTGGGACATTCGACAAGAATGTGCCGGACAGTCTGGGGGACGACGCAGTCGTTGCAATAGGGTGCAGGCGAGTGCTCCATCACACGAGTGTGCCCGATTCGGAGACGACAGAAAGCAACCTGAAGCCGCCGCGGCATTGGGGGATAGGTCCATGGGAACAGTCGCGGCGCAATGGCACGCAACTTTAAGTTCCCTTCGACCGTCTCCCATCTTCTTTGCCAAGCAGTCCGAAGAGCTGCCCATATTCCTGCCATGTAGTCGGTGTGAGGAAGAGCGAAACGCTGGTCCGGTCGCAGAGTCCTCGCGGACTCTTTGGCGCGCTCATTCCCCGCAATTCCTACATGTCCAGGAACCCAGCAGAAGATAATCTCGACATCTGCCCGGCTCGCCAAAACCGTGGCGTCACGGATATCGCGAACCAGGGGATGCGGAGATTCCAATGCCCCGAGAGCACTCAGGGCGCTTTGTGAGTCGCTATAGATCACAATCCGGTCTCCGAACCGGGCACGTCGCGTAATCTCCCGTACCGAGTGGTGTATTGCCACCAGCTCGGCCGTGAAGACAGACGCAGCGCCTGGTAGAGCCCCGCTGACTTCAAACAGAGGGGATACGGCGTGGAAGCCAATCTCCTCTTGGGACTTGGAGCCATCCGTATACACTGGCACAGTTCCAGCGTGACACGATGTGTGCTCCAAAAAGGTCGAACGCAATACTCCCGGCGCAGTACAAGTTTTGGGAGCAGAGGCGTGGCGACAAATAGCCAAATGTGGTACCCTCCAGGGTGGCGTCCTGGGCAGAACCAGGGGCGCCACCGGCCCGAGAGCTATATCTACCTCTCGAAGGAGTTTCCTGGCCCTAAACTCAAAGGGCTTAGGGTATGACTGGCGTCTCTCGGCGGCATAGGCACCAACGAGATCAGCTGCGGATGCAGTGAGAGCTGTGGGCGACTGAGGGAGGCACCGGGCTAGCGCGTACAAGCGAGTGATGCACTGCACGCGGCGCAGAGCGAGTGGCATCTCCCCAGCATCGACCAACAGGCTCTCAATGGGGGAAGTGCGGAAGGCACCGGTCGCAAGGCGAAGGCCGGTGTGGTGGATCGAATCTACCTTCCGCAATAAATGCTCGGCTGCGGCTGCATAAAACTCGCATCCGTAGTCGAGCTTCGAGCGAACAAAGGATCGATAAAAAAGTAAGGCAGTAGCCCTATCAGCGCTCCAAGCGTTGAACGTCACGGAACGGAGTCTTGGCCAAAAAAATCCGAAACCTGTGCGCTTCGGCATAGCGAGAGACGCGGTTCAATGCCTGTTGGAGTCGACGCTCCAGATTTGGCATCTGGGCCGCGCCAAAAGAGATCGAAAGGTCATCCACGTAGAGCGTAGCGAGAACATCTTCCGGCAGCACCGAGGTGAAGCCGTTGATGCTCAGGGCAAAGAGTGTGACACTGAGGACACTTCCCTGCGGGACACCCTCTTCCTGCTCCTTTGGGCCGGAGAGAGCTCCCCCAACCCGTACGCGGAATCGACGATCTCACAAAAATTCAGATATAAACATTGGGAGACGTCCCCTCGCCCCCATCGTGTGGAGAGTCTCCATGATACCATATCGCCATGCGGTATCATAGGCCTTCTCCAGATCGAAAAACACCGTGGCGTAGTGCTGTCTACGAAGGAAAGCCTCGCTGATGGCATTTTCCAGTCGGAGCAGAGCATCCGACATGGAGTGGAACTTACGGAAACCGCACTGGCAGAAGACAGATGGCCTCCGCTGTCCAGGAAATAGGCTAATCTAACATTTACCAATTTCTCCATCAACTTGCACACGCAAGAGGTTAGAGAGATTGGGCGGAAACTGGTCGGAGTAGTGATCTCTCCCCGGCTTGCGAAAGGCGAGCACAGTAGAGATTCGCCAGGAGTCTGGGAGAAGACCTTCCACCCAGATCCTGTTGAACAAATCTAACAGAAAGGCCATGCCTCGCTCACCCAGGTGTCGAAGCATGGCGTACGGGACATCGTCCGGACCATGGGCGGTGTCCGCACACGAAGCGAGAGCGGAACGCAACTCACTCACAGTAAACTTGTCGTTGAAGGGTTCTCCGCCTCTGGAGGTAAATTCCAGCCGACGGCCTTCCGCGACATAACGACGTGCATTGAATGATGGCGGAGCAGCATCACGGCTAGAGAATGCGGAAAAAGCGGTCGCTAAGGATTCCGCCCACGGACGCGGGGTCCGAGATTGCGGTCCCATTCTCCTGGAGAACGGGAGGGGGGTCCTGCGAGAAATTGCCCCGAATCCTTTTGACTCGCTTCCACACCTCAGCTAAAGGGGTCTTCCCGTTAAGTGAAGACACGTATGCCCGCCAAGAAGAGCGGCGGGCGTGCTTCGAAATATACCGGAGCCTAGCCCTAGCTCGATGAAATTCACCAACAGTGAAATCGTTCGGGCGGCGCTTATAGCGCATGTAGGCATAACCCTTCTGTTTGAGGGCCGTCTCACACTCGGCCGACCACCATGGGAGTGGTCGGCGTGCAAAACGGCCAGACGTCCTAGGAATAGTAGTCAGGCCCACGGCGATGAGGTTGCCGGAGAAGAACTCAACGGCCTCATCTACCGACCTAAACTCTTCAACTGAGATAGAGAATTCAGTCATTTCCTGAAATGCAGGCTACCGCGCCCGCGCAGGGCACCACCGATGTGGTCTCAGGCGGCAGTTGCCCTGAAAATATTTGAATGGGAAAGTGATCACTACCATGGAGGTCATCGACCACCTCCCAATCAAAATCAGGCTGTGCATCCGAAGAGCACCAAGATAGGTCAAGGCAAGAAAATGAATCGGTTCTCGGACAGTGATGCGTAAACTCATCCACGTTTAGGACACCCATCTCAAGCTCTTCGATCAGATCGGCAAGGACTTGTCCCCTGGGATTTATGGAGTAATCTCCTCAGAGAGGATGCCTGCCGTCCAGATCTCCAAGCAAGAGATAGGGCCTCGGCAACCGTGCCACGACGCAGCGGAAGTCCCCCGCGTCGAAGTCAGCTGACGGTGGAATGTACGCAGAAATCTTAGTATACCTCCTATCCAGCTGCAGCTGCACAGCCACTGCCTGAAAGGAGTTATCTAAAGACAAAGGAAGAACGGAGACATCATGCCGAGTGTAAACCGCGCATCCCCCAGCCCAGCCATCCCGCGGTGGTGGGGTCGCAAGACCCTTATACCCCGGAAGGGCGGGCAGGGGGCACGCGCCTAACGGGGAACGGGACGAGACAAGCCTCCACAACTCCTCCCAGTTGGCCCGGAGTCCACGGCAATTCCATTCAAGGAATATGCCCTACAGGCCTAGCTCGGAGGAGACGCGGGGGCCCTCCTCGAACTGAAGACCGTCACGGGAATGGCCGTACGCTTCCCGGGGGCAGAACCCCGGGCGCTGTTGGCCGGACAAAGCGCTGAAGGCACTGTCGCCTTCGAGGACTTATTGGGGGAGGTTGGGCTCGCCATGCGAGTCTTTTCCTCCCTCCTCCTCGAAACCTTAGGCGGGCGTTGCGGCTTCGGAGGTTGGGGGCCCTCTTTTCGAAGAACCACTGTCTCCGAGCCACTCGCTCCACCTCGGGGCGTGGGCGAAGGGGCCGAAGCTCCTTTGTTGCTGTCCTCCTTTCGGGGAACAGCTTTAGGAACCCCGGAAGATGGCCTAGCGACCATCTTCAGGGGTGAAGCCCCCTGTGAGTCTAACGACTCGGTGGAGGCGCGTGGCCGTTTCGCCTTACGGGAAACGGTCACGCTGGGGGGAGAGGGGGGGAGCCCTGGTTTTAGCCGGGGCAGGGTATGAACCCTTTTATTCGCCAGCTTTACCAGGGGAGTGCCCGGGTTGGGTAGAGCCCGCAGAAGGGCTCCAAATGTGCGCAGAAACAACCGTGCTCATTGGCCTGGATGGGCCAGGAGCAGAGGGTACCTTTCTAACTATTGAGGCATATGACGTCGCAGGCAGAGCCAGGACCAAGTCCTTTGCCTCACGGAATGAGAGTCGATCCTGGGCTTGAACGGCCAGGATTTCTTTCTCAAGGAGATATGCACCACATTGCTTCAAAGAAGCAGGGTGCGGCTCTCCGCAATTGACACACTTGGCCACACACGATTTGGACTTATCGTGTGCGACCTTGGAGCAATTTACTTTGAATGACCCCGACTTTGCACTTCTACATGAGCAATTTGTATAGCCGAAGCGGTGACAGTAATAGCACCGCCGCGGCAGTGGCATGAATGCCTTCACGCGGTAGCGGTACCAACCGGCATGCACCGACTCAGGGAGCTTGTCACAGTCGAACGTGCCTTAGAGTGTAGGGGTGGGTTTTGAGGCCCCTCCCTGTTTTCTCATCACACGTTCGACCTTGACCGCCCCATGGTCGGCCAGCTCTAGGGTGATGTCCTCAATGGAGTAGTCGACGAGTTCCCTCGCATAAACTACTCCTTTCACAAAGTTCATGGTAGAGTGCGGCGTCACACTCACCGGGGTGCCATGAAGTGTCCAAAGAGCACTTATCTTGGCCGCCTCAGGCGGGATTCGCTGCATTCGCCAGAAGGCTCCCGTCCGAGAAATGGGTCACCTTCGGCTCTCTACCAATTGCACTAGCTAATCCTCTCCTCTGATGGATCATGTTGCCCTTGGACAACATGCTGCCATCAGTGGAGCGAATAACGAGGAAGCGTTTGAAGCCAGCGGGCTCGAAAATGCCAGGTAACCTCTGAATTAGGGGCTCCGATGTCATCAAGGCTCCGCCCTGTGCACTTTTGGTCTTTGTCATGGTCAGGAGCTCCATACCCGGGGGGGCAGAGGGGCCGGATGTGCCGATCTCGGCTTGGTCGCTTGCCAAAGTGGCAGCAGACCCATCCATCCCCGTAGCCCCTGTGGATGGAGAGGAGCCCTGAGTCTTCTTAGTCTTTCTTGTCTTCTTTTTCTTTTTAGGAGAGGAGGGTGGGAAATGAACCCGCTTCTCACCTCCGCCGGTGGAAGCCCCTAGGCCAGATGGATCGGCCTCAGCCAGGTCCTTCTCCGAAATGGAGAAGGTCCTGGTCGTTGCAAGGGCACCATCCGGAGGAGATCCCTCCCCTCCTTGTACTGCCTCAGAATGCCCAGCCGTTTGAGGAGGACCTTGCATAGGGGCAGATTCGGGTTCGGTATTTGGCGCCGAGCTCGGATTCCCCCCCATGGAAGACCCTACCGTCTGAGGCTGGGTTTCCTCAATGACCATGCCTATCACAGGAGGGGCCTCCAGTTGGCCATCCCCTCCCAAGACATCGCAGGTCCCCTTGGCAGTGTCGCCAGTCTTGTGTGGGGAGGCACAGGCATTGACCTCGGCAAGGTCTAAAATTCTTGCCAGCAGGTCTTTTGAGGGAAGCGACCGAAGGGGCCTGGCTTCCCTCTCCTCCCTAAGGATGTTTGCCCTACCGAGCCGCTTACATGAGGGGCGGTCAGCAATGGGCTGCCGCTGGCTTTCTTGGCATTCCCCTTGGAAAGAAAAGAGGGGACTGCCGCTGGAAAAGGGGAGGTGCCCGAAAGCACCTCCAGAGAAGGGGGTGAGGGAGAGTCCCCTGCACCCGTAGGCGAAGGAGAGGAGTAAGCCTCCTCTCCAGTTAGAGAAATATGGAGGGTCCCCTGCGAAAGCACAGGGGAAGAGACCTCCATTTTTTGGCTGGAGCTGCCCGAGGACGGCTCCGTCAATGAGCAAGGGGGAGTTAAAGGGGTTTGAGGTTTTATGAGTTCATCCATGGGCATGGTGACCCTATTTGTGCCACGGGACGCAATAGCTCATCACCTCTTGCAGTTGCCCGCACTGCAAGAGGTGCTTACAGGCCTGGTAGAGCCAGGCACCGCCATTTGGGACCACCCCTGCCGCCTGGTGGCCTGGTAGTCCATCAGCATGGCGGCTCCACCTTAAACACGCCGTAAAAAATATAGATTGTGAAGAGGAGAGGAAAAGGGATGTGAGGAAGGTATGGGTGGGGATGAAGCAGGTTGTTAAAACCAGCCACCCCAGACCGGAGCTCAGGGGTTAGGGAACATTGTCCCCCACCCCCTCAGCCCCGATGCAGGATGGTTGGCTGAGAGGAAGGTCAGCATCTACCCTGTGAAATTAGAGGCTGACCAGAGAAAGTTGTGGGAGAGGTTGTATGAAAAGCGAGGAAACAAGTGTTTTGATGGAAGAAGAAGAGGCTAAGCTGGGGTCGGACGGGGTGCTGAGTCCCGTCAGCACGGCGGCCAGGATGGCAAATCGCCGCGCCCCTTACGGGGTTTACTGACCCTAATATCTATCCACAGTGATTCAACTTCTTCTTGCTTTATAGAATTTAGATTTGAAGAAATTTTATTTCTGATATAATAAATAATCATCCCTCACCAGTCCTATCTCTCCTTTGACTAATGTACATATAACCTTGTAGTTCAAATTCACTCACATTGTCCTTAAATTTATTTTCATTAATCCATGATTCTATTACACATTTATCTTAATCAATAATATAACTAAATAACTCATCTTTCTTATTTCTAAGACTACGAGCATTGGTATAAAGACAATTCAGCCCTCCTATCCCTGAAGAACCTCTTTTAGAATGTATACCTTCCGCTCTATCTCCTTTCCTTGCCCCACCCTGTACTCGTATATTTCCCTGACCACTATCAGTAACTAGTTTCCCGCCTGCAAAGACCAAACAACATATCAACCCCAGCTGGCTTAGATGGAGTCCATCCAATGCATTATTCCCATAAAACCCATTCCAAACATCTACAAACACTAATCCTGAGTCCTCACACAGGCCTTTTACTTACTCATTCAGTCATAACATAATTTCATGGATGACAAAAAGTCACAAGGGCCTATCAAAGTCACCTGCATCTGTCAAAACCCACCCACAAAATGCATCCATAGGATTGCGTCAGATTATGCATCTACAATATACAATTT
This sequence comes from Ceratothoa steindachneri, assembly GCA_963969495.1. Classification (NCBI taxonomy): domain Eukaryota; kingdom Metazoa; phylum Arthropoda; class Malacostraca; order Isopoda; family Cymothoidae; genus Ceratothoa; species Ceratothoa steindachneri. Next base: position 94,168,068 of record OZ018333.1, on the reverse strand, counting down.
GAACCAAACGCAAGAATGTGTCAAAAACAAAAAGCATCATCATGACTCATCAAAATCCAAATCAATCATAGTATACAATAAAAAAAACTGCATCCACAGGAATGAGTCCTGAATACCCCCCCCCCCTAAGTTAACCCTCCCTCCCCATATAATAATCTAATCTGCATTTGAACTGTCTACTACCTTGGCAAACTATTCCAGTAATCAGTAAACATGAAGATCGGCAGCACGCCCGAAAAAGTGTATTTTTTGGCATGTATGTTTCGTTCACCCGGGCATGCATATTCATGCGCGTTTGGTTAAATAAAAAGGCTAGAACATTATTTTATAAACAATTAGGATTATATACTGGGGGGCTGTGCCCCCCCCCAATTTATTGAAACTGAGGATCATCGTAGGGGATGTCCCCCTGCAGTGATAAACCACCCCCATGAGCAGTCCCCTTAAATTTAATCCAAAAGGGTGAAACATATTGGAACAGGGATGAAATATTTTGCGTCCCATTGTTCGTGCCGCCGATCTTCATGTTTACCCAGTAATCTACCATTCTCTTGGTGAAAAAATATTTTCTAACATCCAACCTGCACCTCTGTGTTTTAATTTTTAAGTGGTGACCCTTAGTCCTATTACTACCTTCCAACTCAAATAACTTGCTAAAATCCAACTTATCCCTCCCAGAACAGATTTTAAAAAGCTCAATCATATCTACCTTAGCACATCTTCTCTCAAATGAGAACATATTTAGTACGTTCAGTCTATCTTCATATTGAAGATGCTTCAGGAAAGGTATTATTTTTGTTGCCCTCCTTTGTATTTATTCTAGCAGGTTGATGTCATGACTATGCTTGTATACAGTACTCTAAATGTGGCCTAACATATGAATTATAGAATTTAAGGATAACCTCTTTACTCTTGTAGCTAACATTCCTTTTAATGTATCCTAGCACCCTATTTGCTCTATTTTTTGCCTCAATAGACTGCTTTGAAAACTTCAGTGATCTATCTACTACTACACCCAAGTCCTTCTCATCCTTAACTAAATTCAGCTAATGCCCATCCATTTCATATCTAAATTCCCCATTATCCCTTCCCATGTTAAGAACTTTGCATTTTTTAAGGTTAAAAGTCATCTGCCACTTCTGAGCCCAAGCTAATAACTTATTTAAGTTACTCTGCACTTTAAAGCTACCCTCAACTTCTTTGACTACATTTGCCGATTTAGTGCCATCAGCAAAAATTGACACTTTGCTATTTACAGCCTCCCCAAGATCATTTATATAAACTATGAATAATAAAGCGCCTAGAAAGGATCCCTGAGGTACCGCGCTAATAAAGTCGCTCCACTGTGACCTCACCCCATTCAGCACAACTCTCTGTTTCATGTCTTTCAGCCATTCAGTTATCCAATTCAAAACTTTACCACATATCCCATGCATTTTTAATTTGTGAACTAGTCTCCTATGTGGAACCTTATCAAAAGCTTTGCTAAAATCTAAGTAAATTACATAAATATTCTCTCCCTTATCTAATTGTTTAGTAACGTAATCCATAAAATCCAGTAAATTTGTTAAAACGATCTTCCTCTTCTAAGCCCATGCTTACCTGGATGGGTTCCATGAGAGGGGAACCCCATAAGTGCCAACACGCCAGCAGAATGAAAGTTAAGAATTTGCTATTGTATTAAAACATATGAGCATCTACTGGAAGGTGTGTTAATTGCATTAAGTAATGACTAGATTATAGTAATACAATTAGGATAGTTAATTATGAATATAATATGTGAATACATTGTTATTGTTGTATAGGGAGTTAGAATTTATATAGATTTTGACTGAGGTGCACTGCTAGTTTACTCTTGAATACAGTCAAGGATGGTGACAGGATAACTGCATCTGGCATGCTATTCCACAATGCAATCACTCTTACTGAGAAATATCGCCTGCATAATTCTGTGTTACTGTAGGAGGTCCTAGAGGAGGTCTGAGGGAGAACAACTCACAAGGTTTCACAGGAGATAAGTAATTGAAAATCTTCCAGACTTTGATCATGTCAGCTCTGAGCAGCCTGCCATGCACAGAGAAGAGATGGGAGGCAGAGTCAATATGCGAGAGTCCAAAAATTTCCTAGTCCACCGTTGCTTCACTCTCTCAAGCATGTCAGTAGCACCCACATACCAAGTGTGCCAAACAACAGAGCTAAATTCCAACACCAGAAGTATATTGTAGGTGAGAAGAGGGTAAATATGTAGATTAGCAGCTCGGACTATGAGACGTACTAATGTAGGAAACGATTATGGTGGAATCAAGAAATAGCTAATAAAGTTTCAGAGAAAAAAAGGGCATACCAGAGATTACAAAGTGAGAGTAGTTTAGATAATTTAAACCATTATAGGTCAACCAGAAATGAACTAAATAAGATTATTAAGAAGACCAAAAGGACAGCAGAAATTAATTTAGCTAAAAATAATAATAAAGATCCTAAAAAATTCTTTAGCTATTATAGAATCAATAATAAATCTAACAGTGATAAAATAGGGCCTATTAAATATGAAGGGGTTTTGAAAGAATCTGATGAGGAAATAGTAGAGGTCCTTAATGATCATTTTGCTTCAGTATTCACAGAAGAGAAACCAGTTAGATTAATTGATGATAATTCTAGGTCAAGGGAAGTAGTGATAAATTCTATTAATATAGACAGAAAAGAAATTAAAGGGCTTATAATGCAGTTAAATACTAGTAAGAGATCTGGCCCTGACAACATTCATTCTAGGATACTCAAAGAAGGTGTAGAAAGTATTGCAGTAGCTCTTGAGAAGATATTTATTAGATCACTAGAGTCTGGAGAAATACCAAATGATTGGAAATTGGCAAATGTAGTGCCAATTTTAAAAAGGGAAGCAAAGAGGACCCAAATAACTTTAGGCCGGTAAGCTTAACTTCTATAGTCTGTAAAATTCTTGAGAAGATGGTTAAGAAGGGAATTTCTGATCATCTAGAGTAGCAGGTTAATTAATGATGCTCAGCATGGTTTTAGAAAAGGTAGATCGTGTTTAACTAATTTACTGGATTTTATGGATTATGTAACGAAAGAATTAGATAGGGGTAAGAAAGTTGATGTGATCTACTTAGATTTCAGCAAAGCTTTTGATAAGGTTCCACATAGAAGACTAGTTCATAAATTAAAGCTGCATGGGATATGTGGGAAGGTTTTAAATTGGATAACTGAATGGCTGAAAAATAGGAAACAGAGTTGTACTGAATGGAGTGAGGTCAGAGTGGAGGAATGTTATTAGTGGCGTACCTCAGGAATCAGTTTTAGGCCCTTTATTATTTATAATCTATGTAAATGATCTTGGGCAAGGTGTAAATAGCAAAGTGTCAATTTTTGCTGATGACACTAAATTGGCAGCTGTAGTCAAAGAGGTTGAGGGTAGCTTTAAAGTGCAGGGTGACTTAAATAAGTTGTTAGCTTGGGCTCAGAAGTGGCAGATGACTTTTAACCTTAATAAATGCAAAGTTATTAACATGGGGAGAGATAATAGGGAATTTAGCTATGAGATGGATGGGTATTGGCTTAATTCAGTTGAAGATGAGAAGGACTTAGGAGCAGTAGTAGATAGGTCACTGAAATTTTCAAAGCAGTGTATTGAGGCAAAAAATAGAGCAAATAGGTTATCCTTAAATTCTACAACTTGTATGTCAGGCCACATTTAGAGTACTGTATACAGGCATGGTCACCACATTTTAGACATGATATAAACTTATTAGAGTCAGTACAAAGGAGGGCAACAAAAATAATACCATCCCTGAAGCACCTTGCATATGAAAATAGACTGAGGGTATTAAATATGTTTTCATTTGAAAGAAGGTGTTTGAGGGGAGATATGATTGAGCTTTTTAAAATCTTTTCTGGGATGGATAAATTGGATTTCAGCAAGTTATTTGAGGTAGAAGGTAGTAATAGAACTAGAGGCCACCACTTAAAGATTAAAAAACAGAGGTGCAGACTGGATGTTAGAAAATATTTTTTCACTAACAGAGTGGTGGATTATTGGAATAGTTTGCCACCCGAGACTGTAGCCAGTCCAAACTTGAATGTTTTCAAGCGCAGATTGGATGATTATATGGGGATGGAGGGTTAATCTCTTACTTTTTGGTATGTGGATATGTTTCTTGACTCATTCCTGTGGATGCAGTTTCTTTTTATTGTATATTTTGGGGGACTTTGATTTTGTTTTTGACAGACTCCTATGGAGGCTTTAAATTATATATTGTAGATGCATGGTTGGACATAATCCTATGGATTGTTAAATTGTATATTGTAGATGCATGATCTGACAAAATCCTATGGATGCATTATATGGGTGGGATTTGATGGATACGGATGACCTTTGATAGGCCCTTGTGGCTTTTGTCATCCGTGAAGTTATGTTATGTTATGTCCATGTTCCAAAATGTTTCACCTTTTTGGAGTACATTTAAGGAGATGGCTCGTGTAGGGGTAAACAAAATGGGGACCACCCTACAATGATCCTGAGTTTCAATCAATTTGGGTGGTCTAGGGGGCACAGCCCCCCCAATATATAATCATAATTGTTTATAGAATAATGTCTTAACGTTTACAGAGGTGAATGCTTTAACTACATCATGTCAGCACCTTTAATCGTTTTGCGAATTATAATGGGGGTGGGGGTGGGGTCTGACGTCAGAAATGACTGATTTGAATTTTTATTTTGTTTTTCACTTAATATCTTTTTAATATCCTCATTTGGAGTCATTTTTATTTGTCAATATATTTTTCCCCATTTTACTATTTTTACTAGATCGTTTAAAGGAACTACTTTTTTTTAGCCATTTGGCTCTAGTACAGACGCATTTTACACACTTTGAAAATGGAATCCGTTTGTAAATAGTGCCCTTCGTCTATTGCCAAATTATTAACTCTATTTTTGGATTGAGATAAATTTTTAACCTTTTTGGACTTTCATAATTTACTTAAAATTAAAATCAATTGAGAGGTTTGTGGCCTGGCATTAGATATTACCCCTCATTTTGAATTTAGATTTTCTAAAACTAAACGTGACTCAAGTGAGAGCCATTTTTCTAAAAAATCAGCATGCCATTTTCTGCAAGTGATTCCCGTTTACCAAAACAGGAATTAAAGAAAGATTCCACGCTATCCTCATCGCTATTTCAGAAGTATACCCACAGCAATAAAGTAAGTAAACAGCGCTTTTCGTTTGTTTAGTTTCAGGCATTTTTTTTTTTTTTTAATGGCCCTGGCTATATTTTGAATAGGACTCAAACGCGCATGAATTTTCAGGCAGGGATGAACGAAATATAAACACACAAAAATCCACTTTTTTGGTCGAGCCACCAATCTACATGTTTACCGAGAAGAGATTTCATAAATTCATGCTTTTGGTTAACTGTGCTCTTAAGTAAGTTTGACACAATGCCTGCAGCTTTATTTGCACAAGAGCATATGTGGAGATGAAATTTTAAAGAAATATCCACTTGAACCCCCAAATCAAATGCAGATTGTACAAACAGTAAAGGATTACCTCTAATTTAGTAGTCAGAATATGGGCCAAGATTAGGAGCAGATCCCAGGTAGAACCTAAGAACACAAGTCTTGTCTGAGTTGAGCCTGAGACCCCATGACTCTGCACCACACTAAACCAGTAAGTCTACATTTCTCTGCAATATCTAACAGTGTAAGAGAAGGTATAAGTATATTAATCTTTTGATATATTTTTAGATCATCAGCAAAAATTTTATATTTACAGGTCAAACCATGAGCCACAAAGTTAATATAAATGAGAAATAAGGTTGGTCCAAGGACAGACTCCTGGGGTACTCCACTAGTTCCATGAGAAAAATCACTCTTGAAACCCCCGACCATAACCCTCATTAATCTACCACTCAGAAATCCATATATCCAAGAGAGTAAGGGATCCCCTATACTGAGTTGGGAGAGCTTGCTGATCATGAGGTCATGATTGACTAAAATCAAACAATATGAGGTTGACCATGTGCCCTTGGTCAAGCCAGCAGGTGACATCATCGTATGTTGCAAGGAGCTGATTATCAACCAAGTAGGCCTTGCCAAAGACAAACTGGTTACAATCTAATAGGTTGTTATCCATGAAGAAAGATGTCAAATTGTTCACAATAATACACTCAAGACACTAACAGGACACCGAAGTGAGACTTATCAGTCTGTAATTTAGGGGGAAAAGTACGCACACCTTTCTTGGTTGGAAGAACAAATTTCATCTGACAGTTGCTTAAGGGGTCCTATAGAGGGTCATCCCACTTTCTTGTTGCGGAAATAAGCATATAACAGCTTAGACTTAAGGTTAGAAATTAGGTGGGATTCATAAGCTTTCTGTACTCAAAATTTATATCCAGAAAGGAGGACAAGGCATTTTTGGCAACATCTGATTCCTGCCCCATCACCCTATAATGAACCCAGGCATTGTGACGATTCCTAACCAGATCAGCTGGTGGTTTAGATTTCTAGGGGACCATAGGGCGGCCCCAGGTCACTTTACTAGAGATGTACAGAGAAATCATTGCTTGTAGTATTTTTAAAAATCTACTGGTCATTATATGAGTGTCTCCATTAGTAGCAGTGTCAGCTCTCCTAGACCAGTCCTAAGTGGGATGCCTCAGGGCTCTGTCCTGGGTCCCCTTCTATTTCTCAGATTCATTAATCACACTTGCTCCCATCTTCAGTGTCAATACAAGATGTTTGCTGATGACCTAAAGCTGTATCTCCACTTCTCATCTAGTTATTACTTGCCTTCACCTGATCTACAACACAGTATTAACACTGTCTGCTACTGCCTCTTCCTGGGTCTTAAATTCTCTGTAGATAAGTGTGCTCACATCCATTTTGCTAGACATCTCATTGATAGAAACTCAAATTCTTGCTATCTCCTTGACAACACACCCTTAAACCTCTGCAATACTTATAAAGACCTTGGAGTCATTGTTGATGACAAGTTAAAGTTTCATCACCACATCAGAAATTCTGTAGGTAAAGCAGGAGGCTTGGCTTCTAATTTGCTAACTGCCACTGTTTGCCATTCTCCTGAGTTTATATCCTACCTTCTTGTCTCAGATATTAGACCCCTGTTAGACTTTGCATCGCCGGTTTGGCACTCTGGGTATCTTGAGAGTGACACCAACATGGTCAAGGAAGTCTAATTCTTCAGCCAGGTTCTCGGCAGTGTACTGGGGGCTGAACGGTCCCACCTTACCATACAGCAAGCCGGGGTTGAGGCCTCTGGACTCCCAGCACTGCACCCTCCATGGGCCAAGGGTGGTGATATCTTCTAGTCTGCATGCCAGCTTGTTCAGGCCATCATGGGTCACCAACCGTATAGCCTGGCTGGTGCCGAGCTCCCTGACGCGGCCTTGCAATATGTACTTCCCCAGGGAGAACTCATTAAGGGCCCTGGTCAGGGCTGTTGGGTGGGCGGTCAACATCTTACCTTCGGTGGACTTGATGTGGTAAATATGTAGATTATCGGCGCGAACGATGGGACGTACTATTTCATCTGTTTCCAAAATGTTTCACATTTTTGGAGTAAATTTAAGGGGATGGCTCGTGTGGGGGTAAACACAATGGGTAGACCACACTACAATGATCCTGAGTTTCATTAAATTGGGGGGGGTCAGTATATAATCCTAATTGTTTATAGAATAAAAAAAAATTGCACCAGCTATAATTCAAAAAGGACTCAAACGTGTATGAATATTCCGACAAGGGTGAATGATAATATTTACACACACACAAAAAAATTGCGCCCGGGAGGCTAATCTACATATTTACCCTTGATGTAAATTTTTACATTTGCCTGTTCCTCACCTGGTCCACCTTCTCTTGGCTGGTCACCGTCATGGTAATTTACCCTTACCGGCTGTGGTGGGGGCTGGTTTGCGTTCTTGGCAGATTTTGAGGTGGGTGGTTGATGTTCAGAGTCGGCCTCCCCCTCCAGGGGTCGCTTAGCTGCCGGCGCGTGCTTTACCTGCATGGCAGCAGCTGGTTCGTCTTCCTCTTCCTCAGATTTACCCATGGCGCACTAAATATACATCCGGATGTCTTCCGTGTTGTTACTCCAAAAGGTATTAGGGAATACAAAAGAGAGAGAACCGGTACGAAGAAATCTCATCGAGAAACCTTTCCGAAAAGGCCTATTATAAATGCGGACCTTTGTTTTTCAAAACGCGATATCTTCCCAAAATCTGAAGTACCTCTTCTCTAAACTCGACACTTCCAAGAGCACACTTAATATCAAACTAATCAAAGACGTCAACACCATCTCCTGTTCTGGCCTACATAGGTAGACATATATTCCTGGTCTTCTTTTTCTGTATGTACGTAGGGGAAAGTGGGGTAAGATGATCCACTTTTTATATTTTTCGACCTGGGGTCTTCCCTGGTAACGTTACCTTGTCTCTGTCGGTGTTTATTTAAGGGGCTGTCATTTAAACTAAACAATAAAAAATAGATATTCTCATGATTAATCTTTCACCTTTTTAAGGGCTTTAGAAGTAAATGAATTTTTTTTTTTTTAAATTGAACAAAATGTTTAGTGATTTTACTTCAAAACAGGGGATATTACAAATGTTTATTTATGATTAATACACATAGATACATCCTTTCAGAAGAATAAAGAAAATCTTTTTGAAAATTGAACAAAATATATAGTGATTTTACTTGACTGCACTATAGCGTACGAGAAGTGCAGGCGAGCGGCTTAAAAGCTTCGTTTGAATGAGACTCAAGATGGCCGAGTGGATTGGCCGCTGGCTAACAGTGGTCCAGCGACGCGAGAAGCTGTTCGCAACTCGCATACGCTATTATTTTTTCCCTGCCCCTTTTCCTACTCCCCTTTATCTACAATGGTGCCCAGACCCGGGAGGGGGAGCGTTAGCCCTTGGATAACATTTCCAAACGGGCTCTCTTCATTTCTTCAAAATACGCTCCGCTTCAAGGAGGGGGGTTGTATAGCGTACGAGAAGTGCAGGCGAGCGGCTTAAAAGCTTCGTTTGAATGAGACTCAGGATGGCCGAGTGAATTCGCCGCTGGCTAACAGCGGTCCAGCGACGTGGAAAGCTGTTTGCAACTCGCTTACGCTATTATTTTTTCATTGCCCCTTTTCCTACTCCCCTCTATCCATAGCACTTATGTCCATCAACAAGTCTACAAGATATTGAATCTTCCCAAGTCACTTGTTCGACTTTCGCAGACTACCAGACAAACTTTTCGGAGCTGGTAGTGTCACCAGAATATATTTTTTGTCGAATGATGCTTCATCATTGTGGTCGATGTGTCCCGGGATTCTCTTCATGAAAACTCCCTCGATTTCATCACTATCGATTACGTCGACTCTTGTGATATATCTTTGTGTGGTTCCCTTCATGCCATGAATGTTCACTACCACGAAATCGCCTTCCATCAACCCGTCATCCGATATATCGTCCTAAAAATCTTTCGTACGGGAATCCATGGTCTCGCTCACATCGTCCTCACTATCATCATCCGAAGTGGCATTAGTTGCTGTCTGTCTTATCTTCTGTCTCTTACCAAACAAATTCTTCACAACTTATTTATTCGCCTTGGTAGGACTACTTTTCTTCTCTTTCTCTTTTGCTACTTCATTTCGGACTGGTGTATCAGTCAGTATTTTTTGTGACCATTTTCTTTCTTCCTCATTTAGTTTTTCTTTGTTGAGCTTTAGGGAGGAGATATATCACCGACGACAAGACGTATTGCAGACTAGCGCGGGAATTTTTCATTGTATTCGTACTACCTGCACTTGTACCTGGGGCTGGTTTTTGACCCGCAGCATTATCTTTGACTTATTCACCGTAACCATCGATGTCATGTGGTTAATTTTCTCCGCGAGCGGCAAAACTATCTGTTTCTGTTTCGGGATTTTGATGGTCAGTCACCTCAGCTGCGGCAAAATCGGCATCCGTAAACAAATCCTTATTGTAATCCTTATTGATATTCCGTTGAGCTTCAGCGATGATAGCCGGAATCTCGTATATAGTAACTGTTCTCCCTGGATGAGATCGAACCCATGCATCCATTGCTACATTGTATGCCTTCTTGAATGGGCCATACACTGCTCTGCCAAAGACTGCAATCGGTTGGATGTATGGGGTGGTCACGTAAGTAGAACAACTCTATTCTCACGAGCCAGCTCGATAGTTCTAATTGTTATATGGGATTCTACGTTATCTAGAATTACCAATACCGGTTTCTCTGCAGTACAACAAACGTGTTGTATGAAATATTGAATAAAGTCTGAAAATAATTCTTCGCCCATCCAACCAAAACCACATGCTCTCCCAATAGCGCCAGTCGGAGCACCGTTAAGAAAGTGATCTCGAAAATGGACCCTGGGAATCACGAACAATGGAGGAATCACATTCTCTACAATATTTACACAGTATTCCAGTGTTACCAATTCGCTACGTTCTGCAGATGTCAGCGATCCTACTTGTTTTTTGCCTCTATCGGTGACGACTTTCCCGCGATTTTGTACTGCAATGCAGCCAGTCTCCTCGAGATTCCAGGTACCATTAGCTGAGAATTTGTGTTTGTCCATCACTGCTGCTAGATTATCCTAAAACTGGTTGACAGTATGGTGGTTGAAGCACATCGCCCGAGCTAGAGACGTTGATTATGTAGCTCTTACAGCCAGTTTGTTTCTATCCCTGAATGAGTAAAACCAATCTTTCCCAGCCCTTTGTTCCTTGTCCTAGTTTTCTGGAATTGGGGTGCCATTTCGTTTTGCAAATTCATAGGCGAATGCCTTACATTTCACCACGCTCAAACCATGGAACTGATGGGCTAAGTCTTTAATATGCTGTTTTATCCTTTGATTTAGCAATGAAGCGACGCAATGTGGCACGGTCGATGTTAAAATTTCGTGATACTTCTCGTAGGGGCGTGGCATCGTTGAATGCAGCGGAGGCCCTTTTCATCACATCGAGGGGTACATAGGCCCGGTCTGTCTTTCTGATGTACTTTCGTGGCATCTAAAATCAAATAGATTACAATGAAGATTTACAAATAATTATTCACACATGATGGGGTAAGATGAACCATCTGCTCATCTTACCCCTTTGCGGCCATATTAAATGAATCGTTTGTAAACATGGTAGTGTAAACTGTTACAATCGAAAACATGCAGAGAAGAATTAGCAAATAATAAACTAATCACCATCAACTTGCAACAAAAGTAAAACTAATACATACCAGAGTAATTGACGATATTCTCAACTTCCAATATTTTACTTTTCGATGGAAAAAACCGTTTTTTTTTCGTAAAAACTAACAGACACTTGATAAAAACGTTTAACTGATACCAGAGACACGTGGTTACTACTGGCTTTGGGTGTGTATCATTAGAGCAGAATGCGATATGTAATTACGTGATCGAAGGGGTAGGTCATCTTACCCTACCATTCAAATTACCCCACCTTCCCCTACTTCTACCTCTTTCACCCACTCACTTCTCTTTCACTCTAGGCATGGGTCGCACACTTATATTATATTGCTGAGGTCGAGCACCTTGGTGCCAGTCCTCATGCCCATACATGCCATTTGGAACCATCTCTCACACGCCATTCGTGTTCGTCACTCCACAATTACTCACAAACATATTCACCTTATATATCTGCAAAATCAAAATTGGAAAAAACGATAAGTGATACTCAATTTTCAGCAGGTCTCACAAAACACGTCCGTCCTCACATGTCGTTGAAGCACAACCCAACAAGTATTCAAATGTCAGCTTTATCCTGCCCTTCTAGAAAATCTATATGAATATAGAGACCGTCAAACATCCCATATATCAGTCTATACACCTAATCTATGCAACTTTAAATGTAAATTGCTCTCTTCCCAGTAACTCCTTTAACGGGATGGTTTATGAGAATTTATTGAATGCTTAGTTGAATTATATTGAGCCTAGATAACTAAGGGCACCAGTTAAGATCCTAAATATCTTAGCAATGAAAGAATTGGAAGAATGATGCTTAATAAAAATAGGATATGAATTCAAGGTTACAAAAATATGTTTATTTACAAATCTAAATGATATATTTTAATAGGAATATAGTACTTGGTGAGAACTTGATTGATTGAATTAATAAATGGGAGAGTTTAGGTTCGAATGGCGTTAATTTACAAAATTAAGGAGTCTTTGTACGACAATTTGCAGTTTTAGTGAAACCATTAATTACTGAATATACGACAACTAGAATTTAAGAAAATGGCAGCAAAGTAGAACAGAGAAATATTACATTCGATTATGACTGTTTGTTATTACAATAATTAGAAATTTTGTCGATTGATAAATAATTATTTATCAATCGACAAAATGTTTGACGGTCTCTATATTCATATAGATTTTCTAGAAGGGCAGGATAAAGCTGACATTTGAATACTTGTTGGGTTGTGCTTCAACGACATGTGAGGACGGACGTGTTTTGTGAGACCTGCTGAAAATTGAGTATCACTTATCGTTTTTTCCAATTTTGATTTTGCAGATATATAAGGTGAATATGTTTGTGAGTAATTGTGGAGTGACGAACACGAATGGCGTGTGAGAGATGGTTCCAAATGGCATGTATGGGCATGAGGACTGGCACCAAGGTGCTCGACCTCAGCAATATAATATAAGTGTGCGACCCATGCCTAGAGTGAAAGAGAAGTGAGTGGGTGAAAGAGGTAGAAGTAGGGGAAGGTGGGGTAATTTGAATGGTAGGGTAAGATGACCTACCCCTTCGATCACGTAATTACATATCGCATTCTGCTCTAATGATACACACCCAAAGCCAGTAGTAACCACGTGTCTCTGGTATCAGTTAAACGTTTTTATCAAGTGTCTGTTAGTTTTTACGAAAAAAAACGGTTTTTTCCATCGAAAAGTAAAATATTGGAAGTTGAGAATATCGTCAATTACTCTGGTATGTATTAGTTTTACTTTTGTTGCAAGTTGATGGTGATTAGTTTATTATTTGCTAATTCTTCTCTGCATGTTTTCGATTGTAACAGTTTACACTACCATGTTTACAAACGATTCATTTAATATGGCCGCAAAGGGGTAAGATGAGCAGATGGTTCATCTTACCCCATCATGTGTGAATAATTATTTGTAAATCTTCATTGTAATCTATTTGATTTTAGATGCCACGAAAGTACATCAGAAAGACAGACCGGGCCTATGTACCCCTCGATGTGATGAAAAGGGCCTCCGCTGCATTCAACGATGCCACGCCCCTACGAGAAGTATCACGAAATTTTAACATCGACCGTGCCACATTGCGTCGCTTCATTGCTAAATCAAAGGATAAAACAGCATATTAAAGACTTAGCCGATCAGTTCCATGGTTTGAGCGTGGTAAAATGTAAGGCATTCGCCTATGAATTTGCAAAACGAAATGGCACCCCAATTCCAGAAAACTAGGACAAGGAACAAAGGGCTGGGAAAGATTGGTTTTACTCATTCAGGGATAGAAACAAACTGGCTGTAAGAGCTACATAATCAACGTCTCTAGCTCGGGCGATGTGCTTCAACCACCATACTGTCAACCAGTTTTAGGATAATCTAGCAGCAGTGATGGACAAACACAAATTCTCAGCTAATGGTACCTGGAATCTCGAGGAGACTGGCTGCATTGCAGTACAAAATCGCGGGAAAGTCGTCACCGATAGAGGCAAAAAACAAGTAGGATCGCTGACATCTGCAGAACGTAGCGAATTGGTAACACTGGAATACTGTGTAAATATTGTAGAGAATGTGATTCCTCCATTGTTCGTGATTCCCAGGGTCCATTTTCGAGATCACTTTCTTAACGGTGCTCCGACTGGCGCTATTGGGAGAGCATGTGGTTTTGGTTGGATGGGCGAAGAATTATTTTCAGACTTTATTCAATATTTCATACAACACGTTTGTTGTACTGCAGAGAAACCGGTATTGGTAATTCTAGATAACGTAGAATCCCATATAACAATTAGAACTATCGAGCTGGCTCGTGAGAATAGAAAATCTATATGAATATAGAGACCGTCAAACATCCCATATATCAGTCTATACACCTAATCTATGCAACTTTAAATGTAAATTGCTCTCTTCCCAGTAACTCCTTTAACGGGATGGTTTATGAGAATTTATTGAATGCTTAGTTGAATTATATTGAGCCTAGATAACTAAGGGCACCAGTTAAGATCCTAAATATCTTAGCAATGAAAGAATTGGAAGAATGATGCTTAATAAAAATAGGATATGAATTCAAGGTTACAAAAATATGTTTATTTACAAATCTAAATGATATATTTTAATAGGAATATAGTACTTGGTGAGAACTTGATTGATTGAATTAATAAATGGGAGAGTTTAGGTTCGAATGGCGTTAATTTACAAAATTAAGGAGTCTTTGTACGACAATTTGCAGTTTTAGTGAAACCATTAATTACTGAATATACGACAACTAGAATTTAAGAAAATGGCAGCAAAGTAGAACAGAGAAATATTACATTCGATTATGACTGTTTGTTATTACAATAATTAGAAATTTTGTCGATTGATAAATAATTATTTAGGAGTAAATATATTTGAAATTATTGGGAATTGATGGTTAATAATGATCGTTATTAAATGGAACTGATGGTTAGCGTGATTAATGTGTCTGTAAATGAAGGACGTCATAATTAATTTGAGTTTGATACAAAGGATGGGGGATGGGGCAACAAGCTAAGAAAACAGATATAAATTTTAGAACTGAGCTTTCTCGATGAACACAGGAATCAAGTGAGTAAGAAACGTTTGTGTAAGCGCGCTTGGGAAAAATGAAAATGTTGCCAGCAGAATTTTAGCGGAGAATACTCTATATATACATATATTGTTTGGGGGGGGGGAAGAGAATTTTTATAAACATGTAGGGGTGGATAACCCTACACTCCTAAAGGAAAGATACAGTAAACCAGTTCCAGTAGATCTACTTAAGTACTATCCTTAGCCCATTTGACTGGCATATCTGACTAATTATTTTGTGCGTCCCCCCCTTACACAACCTAGTTAGTGGTTGAACTCTGGATTGGGAGGCCCTACCAGGTAAGTTGCCCCCCCCCCTCCCCCAGCTCGGTCCGCTCACCCTAAGGAACAAGGAGCCGAGCAGTTTATCTTCAACTTTACCATATAGTAACCCAAAGCCAAGCTTAAAACCGGCTTCCATTAACCAAACACATATACGAATAACCATCACATATACGAATAACCCAACACATACATGAATAACACGAGGGAACAATTTTAATCACATTTTCTGGTGACTTAGATTTATCTGCCAATTTTAATTCGTTTTTTCATGCTGATTTCAAATATACAATCCATTTTTACCTACATGCCATAGTTATTCTGTAATTTTGATTTTCTCGTTTCCCGAAAAATGCCCTCCGGATGGACAGAGAGGGTGCTTGTATAAAGCAAATACTTCACAGTACATAGTAGTAAGATAGTAATAAATGTTATTGGGCAAAATATTGACATTATTGTTTCTTTTTTCAGGTCTCAGGTTAGAGTGATGGCTTTGTCAAGAGGAAATTGCGTTAATGATCCAGACACCTTCTGCTACATATGTGGCTGTTACATGCTAGTTCGTCAAGGGCAAAATATATCAAACTTTGCGATCCGTACTTATAAGGCATATTTTGATGTTTTTCTTGGCGATCAAGATAAGAAGTGGGCCCCACATGCTGTTTGTGATAGTTGATCTTTGTGAGCGGACGAAAGGAAAGAGAAATGGTCTTCCTTTTGGAATCACCATGGTATGGCGAGAGCCAAAGGATCATGTATCGGACTGTTATTTCTGTCTGGTGAATACTAAAGGGATTGTCAAGAATAATCGGCACAAGATCGACTACCTCAACATAATCAGATGCTGAACAGTCACTAGCTCCTCACTGTTTCAATCAAGAGGATTTGAATGACTTGATACGTGATTTGGCGCTCTACAAGAAAGCTGCAGAACATTTCACCTCCAGGTTGAGTGAAAGCCATATGCTTGACAGGTCGGTACGGGTAACATACGAAGGGGCGGTCAATAAGTTTTGCGAATCGGTAGGGCAAAAAAGAGGAAGGGGGATGGCTGTTTGTGGGGGTGTTAGGACAAGTTATGACAAGTCAGGTCCTGCAGCCGCACGCTCCTGACTCGTCTATTTAAGAAGCAGTAGCTGATCGCAGATCGTCAGTCACAAATCTTTCAACAATGGAGAAGGTTGAGCACCGCGCAGTGATCAAATTTTTGACCAAGTAAGGCAAGAATGCAAAAGGGATCCATGAACGCATGGTTGCAGTTTACACCGACACCGCCCCTTCCTATGCAACCATTGCTCAGTGGAATAGGGAGTTCCACCATGGTAGTGAGTCCCTTGAGGATGACTGCCGTCCAGCCCGCTCGTCAGACGTGACCAACGAGGACAATGTGGCCCGTGTGGAGAGGATGATCCTCCTCAAAAATCGACGGGTGAAGGTCGAAGAAATCGAGCAAGAACTTGGAATATCACATGGAAGTGTTATCAACATCATCCACGACAATTTGGCCATGACCAAGGTCTCTGCCCGTTGGGTCCCTAGAAACCTCACGCCCCATGATCGACTTCAACGTCGTCAAAGTCCACAAGGCTAGAGTTGCACAAGCTGCACAAGCTGCCCTGCACCAGTGCGGATTCGAGGAGCTCAACCATTTCCCCTACAGTCCAGATCTGGCCCCTAGCGACTACTTTTTATTCCGCCAGCTCAATGCTGCACTGCGTGGACGCCGGTTTAGAGACGGTGAAGATGTCCAGCTCGCCGTCCAGGAGTGGATTGAACCGCAGTCAGGAGATTTCTGGTTCTCGGGAATTCGAAGCTTAGGGACAAGTGGCGCAAGTCTATTAAAGTCGAGGGTAGTTATATTGAAAAACAATAAAACACTTTTCCTCATATCTCGTTTCCTTATATCTGAATTGCAAAACTTATTGACCGCCACTCGTATTACCAAACATGGAAGAGTACATTTGTTAAGTATTTCTCTGAGGAGAAACAATTTGTATACTGCCACGATGTTCCTGGTCTGTTTACCGAGTTGGGACTTGGCACCTATAGCCCTGCTGAGTGGAGACTGTTTTTGGATAGCTCCAAGCGTAACTTCAAGTGTGTCCTTTTGCATAATGGCAATGACTTTGGTGCAGTTCCTCTCGGTCACTCTGTCCATCTGCGAGAAACTCACGATGACATAAGAATGGTCATGGATTTACTTAAGTACGATGAACATAATTGGATCATATGTGTAGACCTTAAGATGGTCAACTTCCTCCTTGGCCAGCAGAAGGGATATACAAAGCTTCCATGCTATATCTGTATGTGGGAAAGTCGAGTCCGTGACAAACACTGGTCCCCAAAATATTGGCCAGTTCGGGAAACTTTGGAAGAAGGAATGCCAGACATTGTTAATGAAACAATCGTAAGTCGAGAGAAGATCGTTTTCCCTCCACTTCATCTCAAACTGGGGTTGATGAAGCAGTATGTCAAGGCATTGAGCACTGACAATGATTGTTTTCAGTACATACTCGTAATATCGGCGTTTCCTGCTTTCTCATATGAAAAAAATAAAAGCAGGAGTATTTGATTGTCCCCAAATCCGAAGACTTCTGAGTGATTCTAGATTCGTGAACACCATGAATGAAAAAGAGAAGGCAGCCTGGCTCTCATTTTGTGCCGTTGTTCGTAACTTCTTGGGAAACAAAAAAAGCGCATAACTACGAGGATCTGGTTACTAATATGCTTTTAGCATATCGTGATCTGGGATGCAACATGAGTGTGAAGCCGCATTTGCTAAATAGTCACCTCGACCGATTCCCAGAGAATCTGGGAGCCGTGAGCGACGAACAAGGGGAACGCTTCCATCATGATTTGATGACGATGGAAGAGAGCTACCAAGGTCACTGGGATAGATAGACACATGATGGCGGACTACTGCTGGACGATTAGAAGAGATCAGCCAGAGAAGACTTACAAGAGAAAGAGTTACAAACGCAAATTTTTGCCCGATTGAAATCAAGAAGAGGTCTTCCAGCCTGATGTACGGTCATTAATAAATTAGCATCTATTTGATTACAGTATTTGTAATCCTAATGTGTAATTCAAGTTTCTTCTCATATGCAATAAAATGTTTGTGCACAAAAACCTGCTTTACTATAAATAACGCAAAAGGATGATTCAAAATTACTTCAGGGCATGATGATAGGCGTGATAAAATGAAAATTATTGTATAATATTAGTTATTAATATTAGGAAAAATCTGTAGCATTTATAGAGAATCTGATTTCAGATTTGAATTCAGTATGCTCAAATTAGATAGGAAAATAAACTTTGGTCAATTCACCAAATACATTGTTTCCCAGTATAATATAGAAATATAAATTAGCAGCTTATCTTCAACTTTACCCTTTAACATTTTTCCAACATTTAAACCCTAGAAGCACACCGAACGTCTCTACTTCTGACCCCATCCCACTGTTGTGATAACGGTGTTCCCAGCTCTTGTTTCACTGTCGCTCTCTGGGAATTGTATCATTCACTGCTTCGCATTCTACCACCAAATAATTTCTCTCTCTTTCTATTCGCAAAAAAGAGTCATCTTCGAGGGACCGGAATTCCCCCATTCCAATATTGCCATGGGAAAATTGTTTCTATGGCAACTTTAAGTTATTTGAGTATTTATTATTATAATAATTATTTCGCAAACGTTGCAAAGAGAACAGAAAATTTAATAGAAAGAATAGTAATATCCAGTGCTGGGCGTTGCGGCAACGAGTTGCGACTTTACCGCAATATGAATTTCGAAGTCGCAAACGTTTTGAAAAAGTCGGACTAAGCAAAGTCGCACCGCCAATTTTCCGCGACTTTGAACAGGAACAAAACGACTTTTTTGTAAGAAATTGCCGCGGCTGTTTTAAGCCAGTTTTAAAGCCCGATTTGGCTAAAAATGTTAAATTTGAGTTGGTAAAAGCTAACTTTATTTTTATCTGATTTTTAACTTTCCTTTTACGATAAATTAAATTCTTCACATTATATGAGACTGGCGTTGCAGAAAACTACCTAAACGTACCCAAAAGAAGTTTGTCACTCTGAATTTTATTATTAATTAGTAAAATTGCATACACTTTTCAGGCGTGAACCAAGTTTTAAACCTGTCTTGTCAGTTAAAACGTTCGAGAACGTGTTATGCCTTGTGGCGTTCATCGTGCTAATTAATCTCATTTTCTCGCATTTTAATATGTGCTTCTACTTTTCTTGTGGCTAAGACTTAAAAGTTACTGTGAAGTGTAAGAAGTAATTAAAATCTAACAGCATTCTACCTTTAACATGCCTAAAATTAAACAATATAAGTAAAAATTGGACTATCGTACGTTGACTAGGCCTTGGTTCTAAATTTAAAGATCATATTGATATAGCCTATTAAACTCACATGGTCTTATCTTTCTTTAAATCCATTAGGCCACCCTAAAGTTAAAAAAAAATAATAAATACGTGTTTTTTCTGCCTTATAAAAGCATGTTTCTGTTATCGCGCTAAAGTTTACTGTGCAATAGTGGAGTCACACCGGGAAAAAAAGGTCCCAATCAAAAAGTCTCAATTCGCACTGAAGGCGAGGGGATGGGGAGATAGAGTCGCAAAGTCTTAGTTGCACCCGATCCGGCAGAAAAACCGCAAAGACAAAGTCGCACCTGAAAAAAATAATGTCGCGCTCAGCTATGGTAATATCATTTAAGACAAAATATTAACGTGACACAGTAGTAGAAACATAATATGGGGTTCTGCAACAGAGTAAATTATTGTGATGAAACTTCGAGACCTCCTTTTATTTATTTCATTAGAGGGTGTTATGATGCTGTGTTTTCTAAAGCGCTAGATATAAGTATTAGATGGATCTGAATAATTTAAATCATCATATACGCTTTACTTAAGTGCTGATGATATGTTAGGTGATGAGAGAGAGAGAGAGAGAGACAACTACAGAAACAAGAAACAAGGACTAGCAAAGACCCTAAGATCCGCTTAAGGCCAGTCCACTTACAGAAGATGTTAACTACCACTTTCTAACGTTAATGTATCATGCTTTTTTTCTTTTTTTTTACATGCTGTTGTTTTGTTTTTTAACTATTTCAACTCAACTGTACACACTTATCTACATGTGTACCCTTGACATGCAGGTTCAGCTATCCCTCAAATACACGAACACGCCTCTTCGAACTAGGGGGGTGGGGGGTGATAGGACAGTACTCTCTTCTCCCTCAGGCTTCGCTTGCTAATGATGAAAATAATATACTTATAGGACAGGCAGAAAAAAGAAAAGGGGAATTCACATTCACTCCATGCAGGGAGGCGTCGCTGGCATCTTTTTTATTGCTCATTTAATTTTATTTTATTCCCAACTCCTTATTTCGTATGACTTTTTCTTCTTTGTTCCTACTACGTTATATTTACACTATTGAAGTAGTCATCAAGTCGGTTTTTGAACATATTAACTGACGTGCTTTCTACTACACGGTTAGGTAGGCCATTCCACGTTTGCGTGACTTTAAACGTGAAGTAATTTTGAGCTATAGTAGAGTTAAATAGCTTATCCACTAATTTTAAACCATTTTGGCGTGTGTTGGCCCTTTCGACCATCTCGAACAATAGTCTGTAATCAATATTAGTAAATCCTTTTAAGATTTTGAATACCTCGATCAATTGTCAACGTAATCGTCTACTTTCAAGTGATAGTAGGTTTAATGAGCGGAGTCTATCTTCGTACGGTTTGTTTCAGATTCCAAGAACTAATTTAGTAGCCCGACGTTGCACTATTTCTAACTGCGCTATATCCTTATTTAGGGAGGGACACTAAAATTGGACCGCGTATTCGAGGTGTGGGCGCACGAGCGATTTGTATAGTGGCATGATTATATCTTTCGATTTGAAAGTAAAATTCCGAGCAATATATCCTAGCATTCGGTTTGCTATTTTGCAAGCTTGTGCGCATTGCTTCGATACTTTAAGGTCTTCCGAGATTAAAATCCCCAGGTCTTTTTCTAAGTTAACGGATTCGAGAATTTGGCCTTTCATATGGTATTCTACATTTAAGTTATGACATCCTAAATGTATGACCTTGCATTTACCTATGTTGAAGCCCATTTGCCATTCATCCGCTCATTCGACAATTTTATTAAGGTCTCTTTGCATTTGCTCTACATTGGGTCTCGAAAGGGCTCGGCTTCCTAGCTTTGTGTCATCTGCAAATTTAGAGATCCTACTAAACACTCCATTATTCAAGTCATTAATGTAAACAATGAATAATAATGCAAATTTAGAGAGATAGAGAGAGAGAGAGAGAAGTACCCTAGAAGACCTTACGGTTCATTCAAAGAGGGTACCTTTGGACTAGCAGTCGAGCAGGTACAATTCTGCTTAACGGCTTACGTGCCCAAACGGCCACTTTTCAAGACTTTGTCCACTCTTGACTTAAACTGGTCTACAGAATTGCTGTTGCCAACTTCCACTAGAAGTGCATTCCAGCTACCACATATGCTGTATTTGAAAAATTTCCCACACAGATCGCGGTGGTAACGCTTCCGTTCAAGTTTGTAGACGTGATTTCTAGTTCTGCCCTCACTAAGTTGGAAAACATAGGTGTAGACTATATTGTCGAGGCCTCGAAGTATTTTAAACACTTCGATAAGCTGCCACGCAGCCTCCGGGTATCCAACGAGAACAAATCTAATTCCCTTAATTTATCGTCGTAACTTTTGTGTCTGATAGAGGGAATCAGTTTAGTTGCCCTGGCTTGCACACGTTCCAATCTCGCGATATCCTTTCGAAACGAAGGACTCCAAAATTGTACAGCATTCTCCAGGTGCGGTCGGACAAGTGAATTGCACAAACAGAGTACTATCTCCTTGATTCGATATCCAAACTGTCGTTTTATTTAGCCTAACACCCTCTGGGCCTTTTTCTCCGCCTCTATGCACTGTTTCGAAAACTTGAGGACACTAGTGATTGTTACACCCAAGTCCTTCTCGGTATCAGTGCGTTCGAGAGTAGTGCCCTTAAGGATATACCGTGATTGGAGGTTTCGGTGGCCGATATGTATTACTTTGCATTTGTTCACGTTAAAAGGCATTTGCCACGCGTCTGACCACTCCCCTATCTTCCGGAGATCTTCTTATAGGCGGGCAGTGTTTCCTTCCTTTGCAACGTTCATACCAAGCTTGGTATCGACGGCAAATTTAGAAATCTTCGCAACCATGTCACCATCCATGTCGTTAACATAGATGATGAAAAGTAGTGGTCCCAGGACAGAACCTTGGGGCACACCGCTGGTAACAGGCACCCACTTAGAGCCTGTCCATTCAGCACCGCCCGTTGCCGTCTGCCACTTAGCCAGTTCTCTATCCAACCTGCTACCTTTCCGTCTATAGCCAGTGCACGCACTTTGTGGAGAGGCGGCGATGTGGTACCTTATCAAAGGCTTTTTGAAAGTCAAGGTACACAACATCAACCGCTTTATCTCAATCATGCTCAGTCAAAACGAAGTGGAAGAATTCCTCAAGGTTCGTTAGGCATGACCAGCGCCTTCGGAAACCGTGCTGGAAACTCTTCAGTAGCAGTTTAGACTTTAAATATGCCGATATTTTGTCCACCATCATGCTTTCCATGAGTTTACCAACTATCGAAGTTAAACCAATAGGTTGGTAGTTCGACGGTTGGTTTGCATCTCCATTCTTGAAGATGGGAGTCACCTCGGCCTCACGCCAGTCTCCAGGAACGCATCCGGTCCGGATTGAAATGTTGAAGATTGTGCCTAGATGTTGTGACACTTGATCGCGCACTTCTTTCAACACTTTGGGTAGAAACTCGTCCTGTCCAGGGTACTTATTCGTCTTTAGGTCGTTGATTTTCTTTTCTACTTCGAATTGGGTAAGGTCCATTTCCTCCAGCTTCTCACTCAAGTGGCCTGGGGGATGGGACCACACTCTTCAGTGAACATTGAAGAGAAATAGTCGTTGAGGAGGTTATCATTTTATGTATCTGAGGGCTTTAATGCCCCATCCTCATTCCTCAAAGGGCCAATCGTTCGACAGATTGGTTTACGGCTGTTTCCATATCCAAATAACTCATTGGGATTCTCTTTGCAAAGTCTCGCCACTCGGAGTTCCTCGGCACGTTTTGCCGCCCTTATGCTGGACTTCATTCTCCTAGCTAGCCTCCGG
Source organism: Ceratothoa steindachneri (assembly GCA_963969495.1). NCBI lineage: Eukaryota > Metazoa > Arthropoda > Malacostraca > Isopoda > Cymothoidae > Ceratothoa > Ceratothoa steindachneri. Next base: position 94,144,743 of record OZ018333.1, on the reverse strand, counting down.
TACTCCCCAAAGTCCCCTGAAGTCTTTGATTGCCGGTACACAGATCTTTTCTCCCTCAGCAGTTGACCAATTTTTCGATTAAACCACCTTGTTTGAATAAAAGACCGACGCAGGCTTTTCACAGGGATAAATTGTGATTGAAGAATCATGAGCGTAGATTTTGAAACTATTCCACATGTATTCAACATTATCATACCCTCCCAGCCTCACGTCAGCCAATTCTGCACGGAGACCTAGTAAGCTTGCTATTCTCAAATCAAGTTTCCTTGATTTACGAGTCGTAGACTCTACCTTGGGGACTTTGACAATAAATCTAACTATCCGGTGGTCACTGCCACCGAGCTTTTCGCCCACAGAGAGATCCTCAACGATGTCGTCCTCAGAGGTGAAAACCAAGTCGAGAGTATTATCGCATCTCGTCGGCTCTCTCACCAATTGAGCCAGGAACTCGTTGTTCGCGAACTCCAGGAGCAGTGCGTTCTCGCCACAGGGTTCTCTAGTTTCCCAGTCAACTTGGGTGTTTAAGTCTCCCATGATGATACACACTCTGTCTTCAACAAGTTCACCCAGCAGCCGGTAGAGCTCGCTGTCCTTTTCAACGAGTTGGGCAGGGGGTCTATAAAGCAGCTGGGTCTTGTATCTGGCAGGACCTATCTCTAGGTCTACACCTAGTAGCTCGTGGTCGGATATAATGTTGCAGTTCGTCGTTTTGAATGTATCCCTAACATACAACATCACACCGACACCCTTTCTGTCTAGCCTATCTTTTAGAAAGAGTTGGTAGCCAGGAATCATGAACTCTGCCTCAAAATCTCGGTTCTAGGTTTTAACTCATGACTCCGTTATGGCCACTATCTCGGGTTCTTCCGTCGCTACAAGGCAACAAAGTTCAAGAAACTTGTTCCTGATTGACCTCGCATTGAACAAAAGAAATTTCAGGGAGTCCCCAAATGTAGGACTCCCTACCCTCTTCCGTTTCCCGGCTTGTTTGTTAGGACGGTGGTACTCCTCTTAGCGACCTCTGAAAAGGTCGTACTAGGAGTGACGTGGGCGTACTGACGCACGTCCGCCCTCACTCTGGGCCGGATACTCATTTGGGTCCTTTCTACGACATCCTGGACCATGTTCGAAGGAAAGGCTTTTCCTTTAAATAAAAGATGTACCCCATCTCTTTGGTAGAGATCATTCCTACCATAAAAGGTACGGTACGGGTCCACAAAAAAAAGACCCCTTCTCCTGTACACAAATCTGCCAAGCACCGGTTCAAAGACACGATCCTCGAATGAACGGTCCGTGTTAGACCTCTCCTCGGAAGGATCCCAACCACAACACGCATGCGGGTTTTCAGCCCACAGTTTCCACGGCGCCCATGACTGTGTGGATGATTTTATCCGTGGGGCCTACCCTACCTCCTCTCAGGTAGAGGTCGTTGGCACTTACCATCAGAGCAACGACTGAGCTCTCATAGATATGAGATTTTTCCGCCTCTACTCTGATGTGGTGGTTACCCCGTCCTGGCAGGCAGCTTACCTTCACACTAGTGCGGAGGTGGGCCGCTAGCAGGGGCTGCAGACCCCGTGCTTGAGAATCACCAATAAGGGTGACCCTTGCACATTTGTCTGCAGACGACTGAGTCTTCCCTTTCAGAAGCGACTTGCCGGTTTCTTTTTTTTCTCTACATTTTTCTTCTCTTCTTCTTCTTCTTCTTCTTCTTCTTCTTCTTCTTCTTCTTCTTCTTCTTCTTTTTCTTCTTCTTCTTCTTCTTCTTGTATTCTGTTTCTCGTTTCTCTTTTTCTATTTCTACTTTATCTTCTTCTCTTTCTAACTTCTCTTCTTTCTTCTGCCCCTTTTTTCTTTTTCTTTTCTTCTTTATGTCTCGTTGAGCTAGTTCTGCAGCAGAAGACTCCTGCTCTTGGACGTCGGGGACCTTCTCTCCTTCGCACTCGCCTGAGCATCTGCACCTCTCTGATTTTAAGAGGTGAACCTCCCTTTTAGGGAGGGAGTTCTCCTCTCTCAGTTGAGCGATGCTCTCGTCCAGGCGCTTCTCCAGTTCGCAGAAGTCACAAACACTAACGGCATGTGTGAACTCCTTGCAGCTCCTGCCCCCGAAGTCATCACTTCCTCTATAAACTTTGCAGATTCTGCTATTTTAAAAATTCTTGGACCATACGCATTAAAAAAAGGTTTTTTGAGTGTGATTTTCTCTCGCACTAATCACATCCGCCTATTTCGAGGAGGTTTTCGGTCGTTCGGCCAACAGAAACCCTTTTGACCAAGCACACCAACCCTAAGGTCTCTCCTAGGTCAGACGTCCCCAATCGTGCCGCAGATCCCAACTGAGAAGCACTAGAGCCCCAGGTAATTTTTTTCGACAGAGGTGTTTGAGGTGTAACTATTTTCCTAATAAGCCCTACTAATCAACTAAAAACAGTCAAACTTAAAGCAAATAGTAAAGCTAAGTGTCCACGACCTCATCCGAGATCTTTAGCTGATCCGGCAACCAGCAAGGCACAAAAGCTCTCTCATCAAAGAGAGTTGAGCCTTTGTTCACCAAATAACGGTCACAGGGGGCTGGTGAGGCCATTACACGTTAGGAGAAAGCTTTTAAGGGGTACCTAGCATTTCTTCATTAATCGTACCCCAAACGCCTGAGATCCCTTCAATCTCAGTCTCTTGCAACCTATGAGTGCTCCAAGGTGTTATTTACAGAGGTCCCAAAGCCTCTCTTCTCACACGTCATAAGGGAGCTGGTGAGGCCCTTATGACTAAACAACTTATGTGTAATAGAGATGAATGTTTGTTTTTGTTGTTTTTTTGGCAGTTGAAGAGAGTTGGTGAAACTTAGTACTAACAGAATCGAAGAGGTTAGTAGGGAGATGCTAGGAGACGCATCAAAGAAGTGGTAGAGAAGTTTGACAACCCTTAGGCTGGATACTACTAAAGCTACCTTACTGGCATGGGTTACCCTGCCGGACTTAAAGTCCCCCAGCTTAGCTAGCTTAACTCAAGCAGATCGCTTAAGCTCTCTCACCGACGGCAAGGTGGTTGTTTTGATATATATATATATATATATATATATATATATATATATATATATATATATATATATATATATATATATATATATATATATATATATGATGAAAATTAATGCAATATCGCAAGAAAAGATGAGGAATTAAACCACATTCTCCGAAGACAATTTAATTCAGAACAGTTTCGGTGTATCTCACACCCTTTTTCAACTGACACTGGATAGAAAATATTAGAAAAGTGCTTACAAACATAACATGGGGTCAGGTCGTGAAAGATCCCCTCTTTTTTCTCCCAATCCCCTACTTGTGGTTAATCGGGGGGGGGGGGGGTTAGGCCTAAACATATTGAAGGGCTGACATTGTACTATTTTGTTTATTTGCTTTCGTATTACAGGATTGAAAGAAAATTGACCTTCAGATGGATTTAAATTAGGAACTGACGATATCAAGCTCGATTCTACGATTCTTCTCTTAACATAGTTAGCCGATTTAAATACCATTTTACTTCCATTGAAATCGATCGAATGATTCAAGTCTCTAACATGGCAAAATATTCCACTGCTTTGGCTGCCCACTCTAATCTCTCTTTTGTGTTCGTACAATCTTTTGTCTAGATTTCTCCCCGTTTCCTCTATATAAACTTTATGGCAATCGTTGCATGGTATTGCATATACTCCTATGTTATGATGTTCTTTGGGTTTCCTGGCAATCATCAATTGGTTTAAGGAATTATTATATTTAAAGGCTAGATTAATACCCGCTTTACCAAATAGGAGCTTCTGCCCCCTCTCCCCATTTTTTTTTTAATATCACAGCCTTCCTTTTTCCCTGGAAGGTTTTCGAACACCTCCTTCTTTATGACATTAGCTCGACCATGAGGTTGCAGGTAGAGCGGTTGGTGTCTTTCTCAACTGCGCCACACGCATAGCAATCCATGGGATTATAATCAGGGGATCCCCGAGGCCAGAAACTGGGTCTGGTGAATTCGTAGAAATTCCCCAGCAGCCATTTCTGACTCTTTTCGGAGGTATGGCCTTCCAGTAACAATTATTTCCAGTCAGGATTTGACCACAATCTCCAGCAGCTCCACATAACCGTCTGAATTGAGCCTAAGACTCGGCTCAAATATATGAGGCGGCATGGCGTCACCCTTACTCGAGACACCCACCGACTACCACAGTTTGGGGCAACTTGGTCTTCATGATACGTGAAACGTCACATGGATCATAGGCAAGCCACCTGTTGTTTTGGGTGTTGTGAAACTGGTCCTGGTAGTTCTTTTCATGCGAGAAGAACCAGATCGTCCCTGGCTCAACAAGATGCTTCCGTTTGTTCAAGAGCTTCTTTGCCTTCGTCAAGTGGTTTTCCTTTGTCTTGGCTGTCAGAATTCGTCTCTTGAGCATTTTGGAACGAGTGATAGCGAAGGTTCTCATTCAGGGTCAGCTTCATGGTGATGATCTAACACCCATCTCTCTCGCCAACCCGGATTCCCTCGGTCGGGTATTCCATCACCTTGTCCTACAGTTGTTGGACGACATAGGCGTGTGGAGGCAGTCAGACCTCCTGCTGTGTTCCTTTCTGCTGACCCCGGCTTGGTGGTCTCCGTTCCAGCTGCCCATATCACGGCTCAAAGCCTTTACAGTGTTCAGAGCATTAAGCAGCAGTTACAACGTCGGCATTTCAGTCCATGTCAGATAACTTTTTCTCGCCTAAAACTTTACTCTGTATGTTATCCAACGCCGTCTACTGTTCACCGATACATCAACATGTTCCTGAAAGGAAAAGAGATTAAAAATCACCGAATTTAGCCTGAAAACCCTGGATGGTGCAAAAATAATATCCTCATATGATGTCCGCCGCAATCCGGGAACCATATCTGCATCCTTTTCTACGTCATTTTGCAGATAAGGACACCAGAAAAGCACCGTATAATGTCAAATGCGGCCTAACTATAGATTTGTAGTGGACGAACGACCTCTTTCGATTTCTAGGGAAAACCTAAGAATTTGTTGGTTTTTCGCACGCTTCCAGACGGTTTTTAAAAATTTTTAATCGTCATTTTTGATGGATACTCCTAATCTTTTTTTAACTCTCCACCATATGCAACGATATTTCTGAAAAAGGTATAATATTTACGCCCCCTCCTCTCCTCCTTCCATCCAAATTGATTGCATTCCTTCACACTTTTGCACATCAATCGCAATCAAAATAGAGAAAATCAACCCAGGTCAGCCAAATCCGCTACCGTCGAAAGATGGCGCTGAGCTCCAAGAAAGAAAAGTCGCCAGGGGCCCTCTGGTGAGTCTGTCCGGAAGGCACCACTCTGCGAAGGAAGCGACGTATCTACCAGGGACTGCGGCCTGTCTCTAGTGTCCCTGGTGAATCATCACCGGGGCAGAAATGTATTCGATCGGAAACGCGGCCCCAGGGTTCTTGGTCATCCTCCAGACTCCGGATGAGGAAAACAGAGTGGAAGAGAAGTGATTCGTGAGTTCGTCCCAAGATTCTTTTTCTTCTGTGTCATTTCTCGCTTTTGTTGTTCTTCTTCCTTTTCTCTTTATTCACCTTCTTCCCTTGTTGTTGTTGTTCTTCTTCTTCTTATATACTCTAATTTCTTTTTGTTGTTCTTCTCTCTTTTTTTCTTCTTTTTGTTGTTGTTCTCTCTTTTTTTTTCTTTTTGTTGTTGTTGTTCTTCTCCTTTTTGTTCTTCTTTCTCCTTTTTGTTGTTTTTCTTATTGTTGTTGTTCTTTTTCTTTGTTCTTTCTCTTTTTTGTTGTTGTTCATCTTCTTATATGCTCTTATTTCTCTTTGTTGTTCTTTTCTCTTTTCTTCTTCTGTTGTTGTTCTTCTTCTTCTCCTGTTTGTTCATCTTTCTCCTCTTTGTGGTTTTTCTTATTGTTGTTGTTCTTTTTCTTTGTTCTTTCTCCTTTTTGTTGTTGTTGTTCTTCTTATATGCTAATTTCTTTTTGTTGTTGTTGTTCTCCTTTTTGTTCTTCTTTCTCATTTTTGTTATTTTTCTTATTGTTGTTCTTTTATTTGTTCTTTCTTCTTTTGTTGTTGTTCTTCTCCTTTTTGTTCTTCTTTCTCCTTTTGGTTGTTTTTCTTATTGTTGTTGTTCTTTTTCTTTGTTCTTTCTCCTTTTTATAGTTGTTCTTTGTTGCTCTTTCTTCCTTTCGCTGTTTTTGTTGTTTTTCTTTATTACTCTTTCTCCTTTTTTTTGTTGTTCTTCTTTGCTCTTTCTTTTTGTTATTGTTGTTCTTTTATTTTACTCCTTCTTTTAGTTCTTCTTCATTGTTCTCTATTCCTTTTGTTGTTCTTTCCTCTTTCTTATTTTTGTTCTTATTCGTGTGTCCTTCCAAGGGCAGGTGAGCCGTGTATACTGGTCAGAAGCCACACGCGCTCCCGACCCCATTGCCCGGGCAGTCAAAAGCTAGACTGAGACTACCTAGGCTTTATTCCTTCCTGACATTCCCATTTTACCCTTTATTCGCTATTTCCTCTACAGATCTCTCCTTAGGAACTTCCTGCAGGCGATACTCTCGTTGGTATCGACTTTTTATTTGAGGGAAAACCTTGCTGTCATTTTCCCCCAAAGGCCAACGAAGGCATCTCCGACAGGAGGTTGGTGGGTAGAAGGAAAATGGAGAAGTTAGGGGGAGTGAAATGTGGTGGTGGTCATAAAGAGGACCTCATGATTATTTAATCATCGTCGTCATTCTCATCATTACCATCAACAACATCTGCATCGCCGACAACATCGTCATCAGCAGCAACAATCACCATCGTCATCATCATAATTAACAACAACAACAGTAACATCCCCGTCATCGTCATCATTAACAACATCGTCATCATCGACCCATCATCATCACTATTATCAAACCGTCACCGTCAACATTATTAACCCGTCATCATCACTATCATCTACCCATCTCCCTCATTAAACCCATCTTCATCATATTTACCAACCATTCTTCATCATCATTACCCCGTTTCATCACTCTGCGTGGCACAAACACCTTTCCAAAAACCTTCCATCGATCCCGATCCATCGCTCGAGTTTGCCTCTTTTACTTCTATGGGAATTTCATCCTCTTACCTCCAGCGAGGTCATCTTCCGGGTCTCTTTCGGTATAAAGATGTCCTGTCTCGGATTTCTTTTCTCCACCTGTCGCCCCCTTCCCCCACTTACACCGATCTGGCAAGGCTCCGATGCAGATAACATCTAAAAGTATATATCTACACCGCACCTTCCTGATCGAGACGCATTTGTACCCCTTGACTTTACGAACTAAGGAGAGGATCCCCCTCCTACCCCCAAACCCAACCCCAGTCACAAATGGAGGTTTTATTATGTCGACGTTTCGCTTAGATCGATCTTCTTCAGGGCGAGCAAGTCACGAAGAAGCTTGAGTAATAAGAGACGTCCTCTAAACACATTCATAACATACATTGCACACCTAAGAGAGAAATTGAGTGATACAGAGTGTGTTGTATATTTGGGAGTACCCCAGTCGGGTCAGTGGAGTGGTTCGAATTGCTGGTAAAGAAGTCGGTAATGAACCAATGGTATTAATCCATCGGTAAAGAAGTCAGAATATGAATCCATCGGTAAAAAAGAAATGGTAGGAAACCGTCGATAAATATAACATGGTAGGAACCCATCGGCAAAGAAAACATGGTAGGTAGCCATCGGTAAAGAACCAATGGTAGGAAGCCATCCGTAAATGATTCATGGTAGGAAGCCATCGGCAAAGAAGCCATGGTAGGAGGCCATCGGTAAAGAAGCCATGGTAGGAAGCCATCGGTAAAGAAGCCATGGTAGGAGCCATCGGTAAAGCTAGCCATGATAAGAAGCCATCGGTAAAGAAGCCATGGTAGGAAGCCATTGGTTAAGATCCAATGGTAGGGAGCCATCCGTAAATAAGTCATGGTGGGAATCCATCGGTAAAGAAGTCAGAATATGAAGCCATGGGTAAAATAAAATGGTAGGAAACCATCGCTAAATAAAACATGGTGGGAAGCCATCGGTTAAGAAGCCATGGTAGGAAGCCATCGGTAAAGAAGCCATGGTAGGAAGCCATCGGTAAAGAAGCCATGGTAGGAAGCCATCGGTAAAGAAGCCATGGTAGGAAGTCATCGGTAAAGAAGTTATGGTAGGAAGCCATCGGTAGATGTCAATTCAATGAAGATGGACCGGAGCGTTATAGGACGCGAAGTGGCACAAAACTTGAGGGTAAACAAATCGAGGTTTGAATCAGTGGAGTGCAGTTGTGGATGTGTAAAAAGTGGATTCTGTTATATAAGTATAGAAATTGGATGCCGTTTTTGAAAATGTAGAAATAGGATGTGATTGTGAAGGTCTATAAATTGGATGAACTTGCGAAGCTGTATGGATTAGATGAAACATCAGAAAGAAGTAAACAAATCGAGCTTTGCCTCAGTTAGATGCAATTATGGTTGAGAAATTGGATGCAGTTGCGAAGGTGTAAACATTGGATGCGATCTCAGCATGGACTAAGAGAACACCAACAAAATTAGTGCTATGAAACTTTCTCTACATCTTTTATTGTGTGTGTGTAGTAGGGAGGGGGGGGCTGATCACTTACATGAATTATCCTTTACGGAAATAATCCTATACTTGAACAAATTTTTTTTTTACTGGAATAATCCATTGTTAATTATCTTTTGCTTAAATGAGCATTTTAGTTGAATTGTCCTTTACTTGATTGGTCCATTCCGTGAACGATCCTTTACGTTGATGATCCTTCACTTGTATGCTTCTTTACGTAATGGTCCTTCATGTTAATGCTTCTTTTCTTCGTATGTAGGCCAAAGTAATTTCTGGTCTACTCATCAAGGTCACTAACCCATGTCATAATAAGTCGCATGGATATGAGTCATTACAGACTGGCCTGTCATAGATTGCCATTATTAATTGCTTCCTGTCAATGCACTAGACCGACGACAGGTCGGGTTCAGAGTGACTCTTATCCATCTGTCCATCATGCAGTCAAAATCGTATCTATCTGTCCATCCTACAGTTATGCCTAAATCTTTCCCATCTGTCTATTCTACATTCATAAGCAAATCTTTCCCATCTGTTTATCCTATAGTCATGGCCAAATCTTTTCTATTAAGCCATCCTACAGGCATGTGCAAATATTAACCATCTATCCATCATAGTCAAAATCTTGCCCATCTGTCCATCCTATAGTCATCTCCAAGTCTTTTGGCAGACTATTTTTTTGTGGTTCCTATCATCTTTATTGCTTATTATTTTTAACTACGCCGTTCACGTGTCCAGGGGGCATCTCACAGGAAAATCAAACGGACATCTATAATTTCCCTAGGTTTAGTGACCCCTCGAGCCAAAAAGAAAGGTAAGATGAATCGGTTCTGGAATTCGTTTGAGCTGGAGATCACTCTGATGAGAGAATAAGAGCGATGGCGCTCCATCAATAGTAGGGGGTTGCCATAATTTGGAGGCTTAAGCTTGTCAACCCGTCCTTTTGAGAACCACCCACAGGTTCTCCATCGGGTTAAGTTTTAGGGAGTTTTCCACACCATGGACCCATATAAGTAGGGGTGCCGTCCGATCCAGTTCGTTACCTGTAAATGATGACATTTGGCTCCCTGTGACGCTGGGAAACGGATGGATCCCCACTAAAACACTAATGGATCGTTCGATAGGTTAGCCCTAGAATGGATGGGTCAACTGACCGTAGCCAAAGTGGCCAGATATTAGGTCAGGGTTGGTCAGGTCAGCTTATGTTAGATGTTAGGTTAGGTCAGGTTAGATTAGTAGTTACCTCTGTATCCAGTTGGGCTGCGCCAGGCTATCCTAGCCCATCTTTTAAGAAACATTTTGGCGCCATTCTTGAAACCAAAATTGCCTCAGCCAAAATGGTTTGACCAGGAGTACAGTTCTTCTTCTGGCTGACCCCTCCTCCCCCCCTATAATGGTTTCCCTGAATTTATTTTTTTCGGATTCCGATCTCCTTTCTCGGCCGGACGCAGTCCCAGCCTTGCAGGTTTCCCATGAGTCAAACGGATCTTGCGAGAGTGAAGAAGAAAAATGGCGCAGCTTCGCCAAACAGCGGCACTTACATTTTCCTACTTCGCCTTCCAATCTCACACTCACTAGCGAGGGAGTGGATGATAAGGATTATGAAAGTGAGGAAGGGGAATTGAAAGTGAAAATGTATCTGGCGGAAGTATTTGGAACTTAGCTGTCTTTGAGACGGATTATAAGGGCTGGACTGAGTTTGGTTTGGTTAGGTTTTAGTTTTTTTATGGTAGGTTCTTTTGGGTTACGTTTGGTTAGGTTAAGTTTCATTTCTTATTGTTAAGGTATCTTTTTGGGGTTAAGGTATTGTTTGGTTAGCTTAGGTTTCATTTCTTTGTGTTATGGTAGGTAGCTTCTTTTGGGGTTAAGGTTATGTTTGGTTAGGTTAGGTTTCATTTCTTTGTGTTATGGCAGGTAATTTTGGGTTAGGTTTAGATTTGGTTAGGTTAGATTTCACTCCTTTTTGTTAGGGTAGGTTTTGGGGGGTTAGGATTAGGTTAGGTGAGGGTAAATTCAACGGGGACTCTGTCAATTCTTGATTGTTTGCATATATTTACCCCTGCCACCTCTGGCGGTCGTGTATGTGATCACATACGTTTGTTTGGCTATCTCTTTAGGTAGATATCTTTTTGAGGAAGAGGCCAAGCATGGGTTGACTAGATTTGGGGTGGATCCGGATTATGAGTTTTAATGATAATGGCATAGGTGGAAGCATTTCGAGTTTGCCGTTTCAAAGATGGCGCCCGGTAAACCTTTAAACGCAAATGCGATTTTTTTTTATTAATAAAATGCTACTTGATCGTGGCCTAGGCCTAATTAACTATTAATGAGGATAAAACATATCCTGGACATGAATAGGAGTATCTATGTGGATGTATGCAGATATGGGAGATAGTGGGAGGTACCCATGTATGCAATTATCTGTAGTTATATAGTTATACATATTGTGTGCGCTCACATGTGGTATAAATGAGTGCATTTATTTTTGCATGGTCAACACACGAGGCGTGTTTAAGAACCTTTTTCTTCTCTCAATTTCATATATATATATATATATATATATATATATATATATAATATATATATATATATATATATATATATATATATGAGGAATTAAACCACATTCTCCGAAGACAATTTAATTCAAAACAGTTTCGGTGTATCTCACACCCTTTTTCAACTGACACTGGGCAGAAAATATAAGAGAAGTGCATATAAGCATAACACAAGATCCCCTCTTTTTTTCCCCCAATCCCCACCCAGATTAGCCCCAAGTAGGGGATTAGGGGGGGGGAAGAGGGGATCTTGTGTTATGCTTTTCTCTTATATTTTCTGCCTAGTGTCAGTTGAAAAAGGGTGTGAGATACACCGAAACTGTTCTGAATTAAATTGTCTTCGGAGAATGTGGTTTAATTCCTCATCTTTTCTTGCGATATTGCATTAATTTTCATCATATATATATATATATATATATATATATATATATATATATATATATATATATATATATATATATATGGAGCGGCTTTGCCACTCCTCCTAATGGAAGGAGCTTGCGTTTCGCAGGTAGACCTTCGGTTTGTCGTTCACGGCCTAACTGGCTCTACCAAAGTGGTTTTAGAAAAAAAAAGGTTTCCAGTACATATCTCCTAATAATTTACTCTTGGTACTAGTGTTTTTTTTCAGATCGATGCTTATTTTCTAGGCTTAAAGGCCAAGAAATAACTTTTATGGGAATTATTTTGATATACGGACAAAAGTCCTCAGAGTTCTTTTTTCCAATCTAAATTTTATTTTATTTATGAAAAAAAAAAAGCCATTCCTTAATTTTAATGCATTTTCTGAATTTCACGAATTGTAATTATTTTTTTATTCTAAAACATTCCATAATTATATATATTTTTTAAAACTCTTAGA